>OU015768.1:21560961-21597601 GCA_907173295.1 Fagus sylvatica
ATCTATGAAGTTCAGCTGCTCATACCGGGCTTGAGCCCATTCGGCTTCTTCCAGCTGAGTTTGTGACAGGATTCTCAAAGAAGGGATCTCCACTTCGACTGGTAGTACTGCTTCCATCCCATACACCAGAGAGTAGGGGGTGGCTCCAACGGATGTCCTCACTGACGTTCGGTAGGCACACAAGGCATAAGGCAGGTGCTCGTGCCAATCCTTATAAGTCTCCGTCATCTTGCTCAGAATCTTCTTCACGTTCTTGTTGGCAGCTTCTACGGCTCCGTTCATCTTCGGACGGTATGGAGCAGAGTTGTGGTGCTGGATCTTGAACTGCTGGCATAGCTGATCCATCATGCGGTTGTTTAGGTTGGAAGCATTGTCGGTGATGAGCATCTTCTGGCATTCCGTACCGGCAGATGATGTTGTTCTTCACAAACCGGGTGACCGCGACTTGAGTGACATTCTTGAAGGAACATGCCTCCACCCACTTGGTAAAATAGTCGATGGCTACCAGTATGAACTCATGCCCGTTAGACGCCTTTGGGGTGATTGCACCAATCACATCCATTCCCCAAGCTGAGAAAGGCCATGGCGAGGCCATAGTGTGAAGATATTGGGGAGGTGCGTTCTTGCTGTTCTGATACATCTGGCATTTATGGCACGTCTGGACATGTCTGATGCAGTCCCTCTCCATTGTCAACCAATAATAGCCAGCTCTCATGATCTTCCGGGCCAGGAAGGGTCCGTTGGCATGGGCTCCCATCAATCCCGCGTGCATCTCTTGGATCAATCGATTGGCCTCTTCTGCATCTACACATCGCAGGAGGGTGGCGTCATGAGTCCGTTTGTACAGAATCTCTCCGCTCAAGAAGAACTGGAAGGCCATCCTTCTGATGTACTTCTTCTCATTTTCGGTTGCCCGTGGTGGATACTCTCTGTCTTGGATGAAGCGCTTGATATCGTAATACCAAGGCTTGTTGTCTATCTCTGCTTCGACGTTCATGCATTCTTCTATGCACACACAGTATGCCGGGATGTCTCGAGTCTCGATCCGTAATGGTCGCACATCATCCCCTTCTACTAGCTTGATTAGGCTTGCCAGTGTGGCGAGCGCATCAGCAAAGTGATTGTGAGCTCTTGGGGTGTATGTGAAGGTGACATACTTGAACTTTGGGACTTAGCCGGCTGATGTATCGTTGATACGGGATGAGCTTGGGATCCCGAGCCTTGCCATTCTCCGTTAGTCTGTGACACTATTAGCAGAGAGTCTCCGAAGAACTTCCAGTTCATAAGCACCGAATTCTAAAGCTGCTTGCAGGCCGACGATGCATGCTTCGTACTCAGTCATGTTGTTGGTGCAATCAAATCCCAGCTTAACAGCGATAGGAGTTTGTTGTCCCTTTGGCGATACCAAGACCGCGCCAATTCCACTTCCGACAGCGTTCGCTGCTCCGTCAAAGTAAAGCTTCCATCTACCCTGATTGTCTTCGTCGACTGTCATTACGTCTTCGTCTGGGAACTCGGAGTCCATTAGCTCTAACTGCTCAGACGGGTAATCTGCCAAGTAATCGGCTATGGCCTGTCCCTTGATCGCCTTTCGAGCCACAAACAAGATGTCGAATTCAGATAGGAGTACTTGCCACCGTGCGATCTTCCCAGTCAAGGCAGGCTTTTCAAAGATGTACTTGATCGGGTCCATTCCGGGATACCAACCAAGTGGTGTAGTAGAGCATGTACTGTCTCAGCTTCTTGGAGGCCCAAGCTAGTGCGCAGCACGTCTTCTCAACCAACAAGTAACGGGTCTCCGGCTCCGTGAACTTCTTGCTAAGATAGTAGATTGCCTGCTCCTTCTTCCCAGTCTCGTCTTGTTGTCCCAACATGCAGCCCATGGATGCTTCTTGGACTGTGAGGTATAGAATGAGGGGACGTCCTGGAGTTGGTGGAACCAGGATGGGTGGGTTGAGCAGATACTCCTTGATCTTGTCAAAGGCTCTCTGGCAGTCTTCAGTCCACTTTATCTTCACATCTTTTCTCAGCAACTTGAACAGAGGCTCGCAGGTTGCAGTAAGCTGTGCAATGAAGCGAGCTATATAGTTGATTCCTTCCCAAGAAGCTTCGGATCTCTTTCTCTGTCCTTTGGCGCGGGCATGCTTCGTATGGCTTGAACCTTTGCAGGATCAATCTCAATTCCCCGGCCGCTGACGATGAAGCCTAATAACTTTCCGGATGTGACGCCGAAGGCACACTTGTTCGGGTTCAATCGGAGCTGATACTTCTTCAGTCGTTGGAACAATTTGCGTAGGTCTGTGAGATGATCTTGTGCGGTACGAGACTTGGCAATCATGTCATCTACGTAAACCTCTATCTCATGATGAATCATGTCATGGAAGAGGGTGACCATGGCTCGCTGATAAGTGGCTCCGGCGTTCTTCAGACCGAAAGGCATGACATCATACACAAAGGTTCCCCAATGTGTGACAAAAGCGGTCTTGGACTTTGTCTTCCTTCGGCCATCTTTGATCTGATTGTACCCTGAGAATCCGTCCATGAAGGAGAATACGACGTTCGTTGCTGTATTGTCGACCAGGGTATCAATGTGAGGTAGAGGAAAATTATCCTTCGGGCTGGCTCGGTTCAGATCCCGATAGTCCACGCACATTCTGACTTTTCCGTCCTTTTTCGGCACCGGGACTATATTGGCTACCCAGTCCGAATAGGTTACTGTGCTTAGGAAACCTGCCTTCAATTGCTTTTCCACCTCTTCCTTGATCTTCAAAATGACTTCGGGCTTCATTCGTCGCAGTGCTTGCTTGACGGGCTTGCATTCTGGCTTCAGCGGAATCTTGTGGACCACTATGTCTGTGTCTAGGCCTGGCATGTCTTGGTAAGACCAGGCGAAGATTTCATGGAACTCTCTCAACAGTGCGATGAGTGCTTCCTTTTGCTCTGCGGCGCAGCGGGTTCCAATCTTGACTTCTCTCGGCTCTTCACCCTCGTTGGCCAGATTTACTAATTTCCAACTCCTCTATGTTGGGTTTGGACCCCTCATCTTGTCTCTCTAATGCCTCGAGGATGTCATTTGGTAATTCGATTTCTTCGTCGGAATTATCTATGTTATCCAGTGAGCAATCCGTTTTGTTGTCAATTTTGGAGACGTGGGGATCGTTTGAGGTTTTGCGTGTAATCCTGGAAAGGATGGCGGATGGAAAATCGGTAAGAAAATTAAAAAGGGAAAGCCATTCGTTTTGTGCGATGGCGTGTTGGATTTATTTAATGCACATTGGAGTATATTTGATAGAAAGATTCATGGAATAAGTACGTGACATATCATTTGAAATATGGAAATGGAAATATTACAATGATGAAATGATTATGATTGTGGCATGATATCTTGAAAGCATAAAATAAACATAGAAACCCGAAATTGTTTGATACAAAAATTCCCGAGCTATTGGTAGACTCAAAACCGAGTTACCCCTAGCTGGGATACCGCTTACTCATTGCTACTCGAGACACGCTGTAGCAATGGTACGCAAGTCCACGTCTTGACTTCTTCTCCCTGTTGGCAGTGGCGGGTCGGTGGTGTGGTGGTGGAATCCTCCTCCTCGGCAATGGTGTGGATGCTCAACCCTTCAACCATAGGGCCAGCATATTCTTCTTCAGCAACGGCGGTGGCGATGACGTTGCTGGTTCTTTGGGCTGGTGATGGCGGCTTGTCTTTCTCTTCTTCCCCTCCCTCAGCCAGTGCTGGTAGGGATGACATGTCTGATTCTTCTTTGATCTCCACGATTGCCTTACTTACTCCTGGGTCGGGGATGATGTAGGGCTCTTCATCTTTCTTCAGACCCAAGTATTCTAGAATCGAATGGGGATTGAAGCGATATCGCTCCAAGAAGACTCTTACCAAATCATCCCAGCCGGTAAGGTTCCTCAGCTGATAGAACCAGGCGGCAGTTTGTTTCGACAGGCTCTCGGGAAACACCGAGATCATCAAAAGCTCATTCTCCAAATGCAAGGCCATCTTCTCGCCGTACTTTTGCAAATGGACCTCCGGATCCCCATCCTCGTAAAATATCTCAAATTCCGGTGTCACAAACCCAGGTGGCACTATCAAGCACGGGAATTGGAAGAATTCGGTGAAATCAACATCTCTCCATTCATCAGTATCATCCTCCATGAAGTATCCCCAATCGGCTTCTTCATCCTGTAGGTTATCGAGATCCATCTCGTCTTCCACGATGTCATCCAGATTGATCTCCGCGTACCAGTCGAACTCGGAGGGGTCATCTGGTTGACGGCTTCTTTCTTGATGGTATTTCTTCTCTCCCCACCAGCCCGTTCTCCATTAGATTGGTGATTTTCTTCTTGAACTCCTCACAACACTCTAGGCTGTGCCCTCTAGCCCCTGAGTGATATTCACATGCATCCCCTGTTGATGGCCCTGGCGGTGCATCTAACGGGGTGATGTGTCTCTTTTTCTCCAAGGTATAAAAGAGACGCCTCCACGCGATACGCTCCTCATTTCCTTCCTCTATCTCAACCATGTTTACACCTCCTTCTGGGTGATTGGGCAAAGGGTTGGTGGTGATGTTAGGTAGTCCTTCGAACTTCAGGACTCCGTGATCGATTAGATCTTGAACCCGATGCTTCAGTTGGCCGCAATTTTCAACAGTGTGTCCCACTTCTCCAAAGTGGAAATCGCAGGTTGAATTTGGGTTGAAATCCCTTCTTTGCGGGCCGTTGTAAGGTCTCGGGACAACAGGTGAGATTAGGCTCTTCTCTATCAGGATGGGGTATAACTCCGTCAGGGGCATGGGCAGTGGCGTGAACTGTCTTAGTTCTTTTCTGGGCCATCTGTTGTCATTGGGCTGGTTTCCCACTGGCCTTGCCGGCACCTGTGGTGCTAGGGCCGGGGCCGGAACCTGAGGAGCCGGAGCCGGGTTGTATTGGTTGGTTGCCTGGTGATAGGCCTAGGTTGTATTGGTGAAAGCATGGTGAAATTTGCCTTGGTCCTCCATTGGTCTTCTCCCTATTGGATTTCTCCCTATCATTTGCCTCGGTCTCCCATTGCTTCTCCCTATCATTTGCATCCCCTTCCTTCCTCTTTGTTGGAGCCTTCTTGGCGGCTTGTTCGGCTAACGCCATCAGAGCCGTCATGTCTACTATCTTCTTTGTCTTCAAGGCATCTTCGATCCTCTCTCCCACTGGTATCAGGTCTACAAAGAACTGCATTTGTAATCCCATCATCCGGTCGAAGTAGGGGTTCTTCAGTGTATCGACAAAGATCTTGATCATCTCTCTTTCGTCCAGCGGCGGGCGTGCTCGAGCCGCCTTCTCTCTCCACCTTTGGGCATATTCCCTGAAGGTTTCATTACTCTTCTTCTCCATCCTCTGCAGATCAAATCGGTCCGGAGCTATTTGGGAGTTGAACCCATATTGAGCCAGGAAGGTGTCTGCCAGCTCCTTCCAATGAGAGATCTTCTTCAACTGTGAGTACCATTCTGCTGCATTCCCTGTCAGGGTATCTTGAAATGTCTGAATCAGCAATGGTTCATTGTCGGCGTAGGGTGCCATCTTTCGGCAGTACATTTGCAGATGGATCATGGGGTCTCCTCTCCCATTGTATTTCTCGAACTCCGGGGCCTTGAACTTGGGTGGCACCGTCATGTTGGGGAACCAGGACATGCTCGAGAAGTCCGTGTTTCCGAAAGAGTTCAAACCCTGTATGAGCCTGATCTTCTCCTCCAAACTATCAATCTTGCTGTCCAATTGGGAGTCTTTCCCCTCTGGCTTCGGTGGCGTCGGCGGCCTTGGTGGAGTGGCGTTGGTGTTGGAATGCCCTTCCGGTTCTGCTTCACTGGTATCTTTGTCGTCTTCCTTCCTTTGGTTCTCATCATCCGTATTTCGCTTTGCTATTAGTTGCACGAAGCTGAGGAGTTCGTCGAACTTTCGTTCAAGAGCGACCATCCGGATTTCTTGCTCGCTAGGTCCGGGTCCACTTGTTTCTCCAGCCATTTGATTGCGAATGCAAATATAACCTAGAGAGGTAAACAACGTCAAGTTAGACTTTGAATTCACAATTGGATGCATGACCTTGGCTTACTTTGCGGGTAAACCATGGCTAAGTATGTATGCGTATGCATGGTATGCATGAATGCAATATGCATTGACAAATGGATGGGTTTTCCCATTGGGTTGCCAAAATTGGCGAGCCTTTCGGCTCATGGCTTCATTTTGGAATTTGGGTGACCGACATCAAGCAATATGAGGGTCGGGATGACACAAATAAACATCTATAGAGTTAAGAACTCGTATATGTACATAGTGGTGTTGTCAACAAAGAAATAGGCTTTCACACCATCGGAAATTCGACGAGCCTTTCGGCGTTTGGTTCCATTTTGAAAATTTTTTTGGAGGGAACCAGTGTCGATAAGTGTGAAGGTCATATTCTTGGTTGATGGACAGCACGATGGGTAAGTATCTAGATTCCTATGCAGAGTTGAGAACTCTTTAGGATTGACACATGTATGGATTTGTCAACGAAGAGATGGGCTTTCGCACTATCAAGAATTTTGACGAGGCCTTTCGGCGTTCGGTTCTATTTTGAAAGATTTTTGAGAACCGATGTCAGTTAGTGCGAAGGTCATACTCTTGGTTGGACATGATGAGACTCTACATGACCTTATAGAGTTTGGAAACTCTTGGGGTTTACAGACGTACTAACGAAAAGATAGACTCTTGCATTATCAAAATCCGACGAGCCTTTCGGCGTGCGGTTCCATTTTTTTTGAAAATTTTTGGAGGGAACCGATGTCGGTAAATGCGAAGGTCGTACTTTTGGTTGAGGACGACATGACTCTATACACGATGTGCCATACGTATCAACGAAAAGGTAGACTATCACATTACTGAAAATCGACGAGCCTTTCGGCGTTCGGTTCCATTCTCGAAAGATTTTTTTTTTTGGAAACCGATGTCGGTAAATGTGAGGGTCGTACTTTCGGTTGGATACGACAAGACTCTATGTACATGATGGTTACACGTACCAACGAAAAGATAGACTCTCACATTACCAAAAATTGACGAGCCTTTCGGCGTTCGGTTCCATTTTGAAAGATTTTTTTTGGAAAACCGATGTCGGTAAATGCGAGGGTCGTACTTTTGGTTGAGGACGACGCGACTCTATACACAATGGGTACATACGTATCAACGAAAAGGTAGACTCTCACATTACCAAAATTTTGACGAGCCTTTCGGCGTTCGGTTCCATTTTGAAAATTTTTGAGGGAACCGATGTCGGTTAATGTGAGGGTCGTACTTTTGGTTGGGATGACAAGACTATGTACATGACGGGTATGATCGTACTAACGAAAAGCTAGACTCTCACATTACTGAAAATTCGACGAGCCTTTCGGCGTTCGGTTCCATTTTGAAAATTTTTGGAGGGAACCGATGTCGGTTAATGCGAGGGTCGTACTTTTGGTTGAGGACGACATGACTCTATACATCCCATGTAGAGTTTGGAACTCTTTGGGTTTGAGTGGTTTGCAACGGGTATGGACAACGTGGTTATCCTATCCCTTTATCAAACAATGACATGCAAACAAAGGTTTAGATAGATAGAACCTGACTCGGCTCCAATTATTTTATCACCACCTGGAAAATAGCACAACGCTTTTCCCTTGACTCATTTTGAAAAGACACATCCTATTTTTTGGGTATCCTATCTTAGGTTGGATGTTCACTCGGTTGGCTTTTACCAGAGCCCTCACAGGTAGTTTTTCTACACTATAGCTTACTATATGCAACATGGTATGACACAGCTTGGAATTCTGTTTCCTAAAGGGGCCGATGATCATGCCCGTTTCGTCCTCCCGAAGGAAGTCAAAAGGGTATTGGATCACCGGGGAAGCACTTGCACGCCCCCCTCGATCTCCACGGGTGTGAAGGGAGAAGGGTGGATTCTCGTGTTCCATGTCCTAGATATAAAAGGGTTCGTGGTGGAGCCTGTACTAGCCCAGCCCCACCTGAGTCCGGGTTCGACCCAAAAGTCCAATGAGTGTAAATGTCATGATTTTGAAAGTAAAAAGGGAAAAGACTTTTTTGTACAAGGCACAATATACAATATGTGTTGCATAAAATAAATCTCTATCCTATGTTCGCAGTTTATATACAAGAATATAGACATGCTAAAATCAAAACACTATACAAGATGAAATAAAGAATGAATCAAATAATGAATACCAACAAATATATACACATATGCTTAGCAAAGAAAACACCGAAAGACTATAGGCTTAAACCCTCTAAGTCCCCAGTGGAGTCGCCAAGCTGTCGACACCGGCGGAAAATCTTCTAAGTTAAGTATCTTTTTCTTATTTATTTTCCTAGATACCGACCCCCATTTGGCGAGTGTTGTGTGTGTTCCTCTATCTCTTTTCCGTTTCGAGATACGAGTTGTGTGTGTGTGGGAACTTGTGTACGTGTGTGCGTGTGAGCACAAATTTGGAGTCGCCACCAATCATGGGAAATTTTAAGGTGTGATTGGGCACCTATGTCTAATAGATTTTACCCTATTTAGACATCTACAACTAAATGGTCTTGAACCAGAGATAGGTTCGGGGGTTTGCTTATGCGTGGGGAAGGTGTTAGGCACCCCACGACATCCGTTTAAGAAAACGGTTACCTCCTTCCTAATGTTTTCTTTATTTGCTAAGCCTAAGTTTGTTGGTTTTTATTATGTACAAATGTCCCGATTTCCGTCGTACGATATACCAAAAATGGCAAACGTAATATGACTTCGTTCGGTTTTGATTAGACTCTTTATTTCACCATCCCTTTTATCTTTGTATCTTTTAAATTTCCGGGCATTTCGGTGGTAGGATATACTTGAAATCCTAACACCTAGTGCCGGGACAAACAATTAATGTTTTTGTGCCATATTCGGGATCTCTTTACCCTTGATTTCCAAGAGTAAAGCGGTCCGTCAAATGGCGGGGTTTTGGATGATTAATTCACACTTTGGGGAATTTTAGACCATGATCCTATGGGAGTTAGAACGTGTAGAATCCCTTACACGAAAGCACGTACCAGCCACGCCCCCGTGTAAAGGACTCATACCTTCGTTTCTAACGCCCACATTACCATGTTTACTCTTTTTAAAGTTTTCATGGCAAAGTGTATTTTAATCACATTTTTATATCAAAGCAATAAACAATCAAGCAAGTAATCACGGCATGTTTGCAGCACATAAATTACAAGAATGAGTATGAAGATGACAAAGTATGAGTTGGCATGAATATGATGTTTAATGCAAAGTGCAATTTATTATGACACAAGAATTTTTAAGGAAAGGGTCAAGACCTCGTGGGGTCGGGATTCGATGCTATTGAAAGACTTACTCGGATCCCGACACCACCATAGGATTTACATGAATAAAACAAAACAATCTAAAAGGGTTTCAATGCCTTTTCGGGCTTACACGAAGGGTTGGTGCTATTGAAAGACTTATCCAAACCTTCGACGCCAAATAGGACTTAAATGAGAAAATCTATTTGAAAACGGGGTTTCAATGCCTTTTCGGGCTTACACGAAGGGTTGGTGCTATTGAAAGACTTATCCAAACCTTCGACGCCAAATAGGACTTAAATGAGGAAAATCTATTTTGAAAATGGGGTTTCAATGCCTTTTCGGGCTTACACGAAGGGTTGGTGCTATTGAAAGACTTATCCAAACCTTCGACGCCAAATAGGACTTATAATGAGGAAAATCTATTTTGAAAATGTGGTTTCAATGCCTTTTCGGGCTTACACGAAGGGTTGGTGCTATTGAAAGACTTATCCAAACCTTCGACGCCAAATAGGACTTATATGGTGAAAATCTATTTGAAAATGTGGTTTGCAATTTACGGGTCCAACGCCTTATGGGTTTACATGGGGTTTAGTGCTATTGAAAGACTTACCTAAAACCGCCAATACCGTTTGGTATTTTCATGCCCAAATCAAAATAATGCAATATGAACAATATTTACAACAACGTAGTAAATAATGTAAATAACCGGCTTTGGAAAAGAGTATTTTCGTGGGTCCAACACCGTATGGATTTACATGGGGTTTAGTGCTATTGAAAGACTTACCTAAAACCACCAATACCGTTCGGTATTTTCATGCCCAAATCAAAATAATGAAAAATGGACAATATTTACAACAACGTAGTAAATAATGAAAATAACGGGGTTTAAACAAAGGATTTTCGTGGGTCCAATTCCTATGGAATTACATGGTGGATAATGCCTCTTTGAGGTCTTAAATAGTCCACCACGACCAATCGGGATTATCACGCCCAAATCAAAAATGAAAATGACAATATTTACAACAACGTAGTAAATGTAAATAACGGAAACGGATTTTTGGGTCCAATTCCTATGGAATTACATGGTGGATAATGCCTCTTTGAGGTCTTAAATAGTCCACCACGACCAATCGGGATTATCACGCCCATTTTTATGGGAAACGGAGATAATAACAACGCAATATATTCACAAGCGCGTAAAAGTAAATAAGGCGATAAATGTATTTAAAGCATTGCGGAAAGCGATAAATAAATTTAAAGCAAATAATGGACTTAAAAACACGGGATTTTCATGGGTCCAATGCCTATGGAATTACGTGGTGGTTAAAGCCTCTTTGAGGTCTTACATAGTCCACCACGACCAATCGGGATTATCACGCCCAAATCACAAAGGAAAAAAAATGGGAAAATGACAATATTCACAATATAATATTTACAACGTAGTAAATGTAAATAAAGCGATAAATGACGTTATTTAACACATGGGGATGTATTTTTCGGGTCAAATACCTCGTAGGCTAACAAGGTTGTTACGGCCTCGTTAGAGGTCTTACGCAACTGAGCCAAAGCTACTCAATATTTGCCGTACTAAAACACGAGGAAACCGGTGTATTTTTCGGGTCAAGACCTCGTGGGCTAACATGGTTGTCACGGCCTTTGTTAGAGGACTTACGCGAGCCGCCAAAGCCACTCAATATTGCCGTACTAAAACACACCGGGGGAGGGGGGGGATAATCACAACAAATATTCACAAGTGCGTATAAAATGTAAATAAAGCGATAAATGACTAGAAATGTAAATAAAGCGATAAATGACTAGAAATGTAAATAAAGCAATAAATGACAAGGAAATGTAAATAAAGCAATAAATGACAAGGAAATGTAAATAAAGCAATAAATGGACAAATAAGAAACTAGTAAAGCATAAATGAAATAAATGAACTAAAGAATGTAAGAGAAAGAGAGAGAGAGAGAGAGGAGTGGGAAGATGAGGAGAGGTTAGAGAGAGAAGCACCTAATAGGTGCTTCTCACTCTAAAAACCCCCCAAAATCCCTAAAGAAGGAGAGAGAAAGAGCTTAGAGAGAGAGAGATTACCTAGAGAGGAGTCTCTCTCTCTAAAACTACCCAAAACCCTTCCTAAACCCCTAAAAACCCCTATTTCTGCCTAAACTAACGCTCTAGAAGAGGCCTAGAGCCGAGCAAAAACTGTGCTGAAGTGAGGGGGGGAGGGTCGGTTTTATAGAAAACCGTGCACGCCTCGCGCAGCACCATCATGCGCGGCGCATGACGGTCCTGCGCGAGTTGTGGTACTGCCACGTGGCAGTCTTATCCTTCCACGCCAGCAGCTCCTCGAATCCTCCTCGATTTCCGTGCGCGTACCCTTTTTTATCCGATTTTCGGGGGCAGTTTTGGAGGTCTTCCGGAACTCAAAATGGGTCATGCGGCATATCGTCGGAAAGCTCTCGACGTCCTCTTTCCAACGATATAAAGTTTGCGCGAATCGGAGTTCGGACGAGGGAGTTATGGCTCCCGGAAGTCGGGGTGTCGGAGCTGTTTTTGTGCACTCTTTCCGATGCAGATTCCGGTCAAACGGGGAATGCTATCGGCGAACCGAGAGTTCCACGTCGTAGCCGGAGTCATTATCTTTCCAACGCACCCGGGCTCGCGGATCAACTTGTTGCGAGCAGGAAAGACTCTGCGCGCGAAGGCGGCTGTCCGGGAGAAAAAATGCGTTTTGCTCCCAGCGCGTTTTTTCTCAAATCTTGTCCCAGTTCGCGCGCATATTTGACCTAGCTCCCGATGTCGGATTTTGACGTTCTTGGTACCGTCGGAAAGCTTGCGCTGCCTATTTTTGCAAGGTTCCGGATTCGCGGGAATCCGAGCTTGGACTTGTGAGATATGGCCCCGCGAGCAGAGTCCACCGGGGTGTTTTTGGTCCGTTTGAGGGCAGTTTTCCGATCGGGATTCCGGCTGGCCCCGATAAATTCTTGGCGATCCGAGAGTTCCACGTCGTGCATGGATGTGTCCTTCTTTCCAATGTGCCCGGGCTCGCAGATCAACTTGTTGCGAGTCAGGAAGACTCTGTGCGCAAGCGTGGCAACGTCGGTGAGGAAAATCCCGGAACTTTCAGCAAAACCTTATTTTGTCGGCCTGTTTTCACGCGCGTGGTAGACGTAGCTCCCGATGTCGGATTCCGACGATCTTGGTATCGTCGGAAAGCTTGCGTTACCTACTTTTTAACGGTACAGGCCTTGCACAGAGGCGAGTTTGGGTTCGCAGATATGATCCTTGCGAACGGAGGCCGTCGGAATGTTCCTTATGCCAAGGGGTCAACTTTTGACTGAGATTCCGGCTTGACCGGAGGAGCTCTTGATGATCCGAAAGTTGCATGCGGTAGCTGAAGTGAACCTCTTGCCTAAGGGTCTTGGCTCTTGGACCAAGTTGCAGCGGGTCAGGAGAGAATCTTTGCGCAAACGTTGCCTCCCAAATAGGCTGTTTTGTCAACAATACTTACCAAAAATTTGGCTAAGTGTCGGACCGTTTTTTCGCAGTTTTGGCCACAACTCTCTCGTTTCTCGTCCGTTTTCGACCCGTAAAGTACGGAATCGAAGCTCTTGATATTCTCTATACCTTGGTCAAGGGGTGGTCAGTTCGATCCAGTTTTTGGTCTGGTCAACGGTCCGGTCAAACCCTTGGTCAAACTTGGTCAACCTTGGTCAAACTTCTCCGAAACTCCTGGAAATGTATCCCGGAACTACATTTGGAAGGGTTTCTGGGCAAGGTGGACCCTAGTCGGGCTGGGAAACAGCTCGGTCAAACCTCGGTCAAACTTCGGTCAACCCTAGTCAAACTTGGTCAACCCTAGTCAAACTTGGTCAAACCTTGGGAAATGTGTCTCGGACCTTCTTCTTGGGAGTATCTGATGCGGCGAGCCCTCGTCGGATCAGACCGGCTTGGTTCGGGCTGTCTCGTTTTGCGCGCCGACACCCGAGAAAATCCCGGGGGTAAAAATGGGGTTATGACAATTATATCCTCAGTGTATACAATATTTTGGATGATTACAATGTGTTGTGAGGTATCCTATTTATATATAGAACTACTAACACAACTTTCATACCTAACCAATGTGGGATATCTTAACAGAAGGTTGAGTTGTATGGAAATGGTGATTTTATGCCCTCAAGACAGTTTGCAAGAAAAAAGATCATACTGCATGGTCACCCTTCGTAGAAATGGGCCTATAGACCAGAAGGGGCCATGGCCTCCTGTCTTTTTTTTCAATTAATTAATAGTATATAATATTATATAAGATCACAAAATTCACACTTGGGCCCTGATCGAAATTGAAATATGGTCCAAAAAACCCAACAATTAAAGCGGCCAATGACTCCTTTCCAAAACGAAATTTCATTTTTATTAACTAATTAACAAAAAAAAAAAAAATCACCTAAAAAAAATAAAAATATGAATTATCCATTCTGATTATGATTATGTGTTTAATTAACACTTTGGTTGTTTATTTTTTTTTTTTAAACCCAAATTTAAAAGTTTGGGACTTTGGAATTTGGGTATTGTCATTGTGTTTAACTCCACACCTAAATGACTGTTTGAGTTTTTTTTTGGCTATCTACAATATGACTTTGAGCATCATTATTTATTAGATATTTTCCATACTACAATTAATTCTTATTTACTAAAAATAATTGATTTAGTGAGCTTATGTAGTTGTGTTGCTTAATTATTATAATATCAATTTTGAATCCGTCATAAACACATGAATAATTTTAGAATATAATTGATGATAATTTTTTTTTTTCTTAGTAACAATTAAAAGATAGCTTACCAATTGGTTTATAAAGTTGGTGTACTCGTAATTAGTTTTATAGTTTATTCTATAACTATGGATTTGGTATTTTCAACCATGAATAATATCAAATTAGGTGTCGCAACAAAATAAAAAATAACATTCTAATATATTCTTTTATTTTGTATATTAAAAGCCAAATTTTGTGAATTTAGCACATGAGCAATTTTATATGATTTTAAAATTTTTAAAAAATATTTAAAGTTTTATTTTGATAGATCTAAGATAATTGAGTTGACTTTTATTAATGAAAGCAATTGTTTTGTGTATTTTATGTTGTTAGTACAGAAGTTCATAATTGTCGACACCGGCGGAAAATTCTATATATATATTCTTTTTCTTTTTATTTATTTTCCTAGATACCGACCCCCATTTGGCGAGTGTGTGTGTGATCTCTATCTCTTTTCCGTTTCGAGATATGAGTTGTGTGTGTGTGTGTGGGAACTTGTGTACGTGTGTGCGTGTGTGCACAAATTTGGAGTCGCCACCAATCATGGGAAATTTTAAGGTGTGATTGGGCACCTATGTCTAATAGATTTTATCTTGTTTAGACATCTACAACAAAAATGGTCTTGAACCAGAGATAGGTTCGGGGGTTTGCTTATGCGTGGGGAAGGTGTTAGGCACCCCACGACATCCGTTTAAGAAAACGGTTACCTCCTTTCTAGTGTTTTCTTTTATTTGCTAAGCCTAGGTTTGTTGGTTTTAATTATGAACAAATGTCCCGATTTCCGTCGTGCGATATACCAAAAGTGGCAAACGCAATGTGACTTCGTTCGGTTTTGATTAGACTCTTTATTTCACCATCCCTTTATCTTTGTATCTTTTAAATTTCCGGGCATTTCGGTGGTAGGATATACTTGAAATCCTAACACCTAGTGCCGGGACAAACAATTAATGTTTTTGGTGCCATATTCGGGATCTCTTTACCCTTGATTTCCAAGAGTAAAGCGGTCCGTCAAATGGCGGGGTTTTGGATGATTAATTCACACTTTGGGGAATTTTAGACCATGATCCTATGGGAGTTAGAACGTGTAGAATCCCTTACACGAAAGCACGTACCAGCCACGCCCCCGTGTAAAGGACTCATACCTTCGTTTCTAACGCCCACATTACCATGTTTACTCTTTTTAAAGTTTTCATGGCAAAGTGTATTTTAATCACATTTTTATATCAAAGCAATAAACAATCAAGCAAGTAATCAAGACGGTAAAATGGTAAAACATCCAAGCAAAATAGTCGTGGCATAGTCGCAACACATAAATTACAAGAAAGAGTATGAAAGCAAGTAAAATGTTCATACAAGTAATCACGGTATGTTCACAGCACATAAATCACAAGTATGACAAAATGGGATGATCATGGTATGTTAGCAGTACATCAATCATAAGTATGAAATGACATAAATGCAACATTTATTTGAAATGGCAAGGTGCAATTCATGACAATTTTTAGGGAAAGGGTCAAGACCTCGTGGGGTCGGGATTCGATGCTATTTGAAAGACTTACTCGAATCTCGACACCACCTTAGGATTTACATGAATAAAACAAGGCAATTTTTAGAAGAGAATTCAATGCCTTTTCGGGCTTACACGGGGGTTTAGTACTATTTGAAAAGATTTACCTAAACCCGCGAAGCCAAATAGGACTTAAATGAGAAAAACTGTTTTGAAAATGGGTTTCAATGCCTTTTCGGGCTTACACGGGGGTTTAGTACTATTTGAAAAGATTTACCTAAACCCGCGAAGCCAAATAGGACTTAAATGAGAAAAACTGTTTTAGAAATGGGTTTCAATGCCTTTTTGGGCTTACACGGGGGTTTAGTACTATTTGAAAAGATTTACCTAAACCCGCGAAGCCAAATAGGACTTAAATGAGAAAAACTGTTTTGAAAATGGGTTTCAATGCCTTTTCGGGCTTACACGGGGGTTTAGTACTATTTGAAAAGATTTACCTAAACCCGCGAAGCCAAATAGGACTTAAATGAGAAAAACCGTTTTGGAAATGGGTTTCAACGCCTTTTCGGGCTTACACGGGGGTTTAGTACTATTTGAAAAGATTTACCTAAACCCGCGAAGCCAAATAGGACTTAAATGAGAAAAACCGTTTTGGAAATGGGTTTCAACGCCTTTTCGGGCTTACACGGGGGTTTAGTACTATTTGAAAAGATTTACCTAAACCCGCGAAGCCAAATAGGACTTAAATGAGAAAAATGGTTTTGAAAACGTGGGGGTTTTGCGGGTCCAACGCCTCATGGATTTACATGGGGTTTAGTGCTATTGGAAGACTTACCTAAAACCACCAATACCGTTTGCTATTTTCATGCCCAAATCAAAATAATAAAATATGAACAACATTTACAACAACGTAGAAATAATGTAGATAACCGGGTTCGAAAAGGAGTATTTTTGTGGGTCCAATGCCTATGGGATTACGTGGTGGTTAATGCCTCTTTGAGGTCTTACATAATCCACCACGACCAATCGGGATTATCACGCCCAAATCACAAAGGGAAAAGGGGAGAAAATGACAATATTCACAATATAATACGCGCAACGTAGTAAATGTAAATAAAGCGATAAATGACAATATTTACACATGGGGATTTTTAATGGGTCCAATGCCTATGGAATTACATGGTGGTTAAAGCCTCATTAAGGTCTTACATAGTCCACCACGACCAATCGGGATTATCACGCCCAAATCACAAAGGGAAAAATGGGGAGAAAATGACAATATTCACAATATAATATTTACGACGTAGTAAATGTAAATAAAGCGATAAATGACAATATTTAAACATGGGGTTTTTTAATGGGTCCAATGCCTATGGAATTACATGGTGGATAAAGCCTCATTGAGGTCTTACATAGTCCACCACGACCAATCGGGATTATCACGCCCAAATCACAAAGGGAAAAATGGGGAGAAAATGACAATATTCACAATATAATATTTACGACGTAGTAAATGTAAATAAAGCGATAAATGACAATATTTACACATGGGGGAGTGTATTTTTCGGGTCAAATACCTCGTAGGCTAACATGATTGTCACGGCCTCGTTAGAGGTCTTACGCAACTGCCGCCAAAGCTACTCAATATTTGCCGTACTAAAACACACGGGGAACCGGTGTATTTTTCGGGTCAAGACCTCGTGGGCTAACATGGTTGTCACGGCCTCGTTAGAGGTCTTACGCGACTGCCGCCAAAGCCACTCAATATTGCCGTACTAAAACACACCGGGGGAGGGGGGGGTAATCACAACAATATATATATTCACAAGTACGTAGTAAATGTAAATAAAGCGATAAATGACTAGAAAATGTAAATAAAGCGATAAATGACTAGAAAATGTAAATAAAGCGATAAATGACAAGGAAATGTAAATAAAGCAATAAATAGACAAGGAAATGTAAATAAAGCAATAAATAGACAATAAATAAACTAGTAAAGCATAAATGAACTAAAATGAACTAAAGAATGTAAAATAGAACAATAAATGAACTCAAAGAATGAGAGGGAGAGAGAGAGAGGGGGGGAAGATGAGGAGAGGTTAGAGAGAGAAGCACCTAATAGATGCTTCTCACTCTAAAAACACCCCAAAATCCCTAAAGAAAGAGTTTAGAGAGAGAAAGAGCTTAGAGAGAGAGAGAGAGATTACCTAGAGAGGAGTCTCTCTCTCTAAAACTACCCAAAAACCCTTCCTAAGCCCCCAAAAACCCCTATCTCTGCCTAAACTAACGCTCAAAGAGGCCTAGAGCCGAGCAAAAAATTGTGCTGAAATGAGGGGAGGGGGGTCGGTTTTATAGAAAACCGTGCACGCCTCGCGCAGGTCCATCATGCGCCGGCGCGGTATGGTCCCGCGCGAGTTGTGGTACTGCCACATGGCAGTCTTATCCTTCCACGCCAGCAGCTCCTCGAATCCTCCTCGGTTTCCGTGCGCGTATCTTTTTTTACCCGATTTTCGGGGGCAGTTTTGGAGGTCTTCTGGAACTCAAAATGGGTCATGCGGCATATCTTCGGAAAGCTCTCGACGTCCTCTTTCCAACGATATAAATTTTGCACAAATCGGAGTTCGGACGAGGGAGTTATGGCTCCCGGAAGTCGGGGTGTCGGAGCTGTTTTTGTGCACTTTTCCGATGCAGATTCCGGTCAAACGGGGGATGCTATCGGCGAACCGAGAGTTCCACGTCGTAGCTGGAGTCATTATCTTTCCAACGCACCCGGGCTCGCGGATCAACTTGTTGCGAGCAGGAAAGACTCTGCGCGCGAAGGCGGCTGTCCGGGAGGAAAAAATGCGTTTTGCTCCCAGCGCGTTTTTTCTCAAATCTTGTCCCAGTTCGCGCGCATATTTGACCTAGCTCCCGATGTCAGGATTTCGACGTTCTTGGTACCGTCGGAAAGCTTGCGCTGCCTACTTTTGCAAGGTTCCGGATTTACGGAAATCCGAGCTTGGACTTGTGAGATATGGCCCCGCGAACAGAGGCCACCGGAGGTGTTTTTGGTCCGTTTGAGGGCAGTTTTCCGATCGGGATTCCGGCTAGCCCCGATAAATTCTTGGCGATCCGAGAGTTCCTTGTCGTGCATGAATGTGTCTTCTTTCCAACGTGCCCGGGCTCGCGGATCAACTTGTTGCGAGTCAGGAAGACTCTGTGCGCAAGCGTGGCAACGTCGGTGGGAAAATTCCGGAACTTTCAGCAAAACCTTATTTCGTCGGCCTGTTTTCACGCGCGTGGTAGACGTAGCTCCCGATGTCGGATTTCGACGATCTTGGTATCGTCGGAAAGCTTATGCTACCTATTTTCCAAAGGTACAGGCCTTGCACAGAGGCGAGCTTGGGTTCGCAAGATATGATCTTGCGAACGGAGGCCGTCGGAATGTTCCTTATGCCAAGGGGTCATCTTCTGACTGAGATTCCGGCTTGACCGGAGGAACTCTTGACGATCCGAAAGTTGCATGTGGTAGCTGAAGTGAACCTCTTGCCTAAGGGTCTTGGCTCGCGGACCAAGTTGCAGCGGGTCGGAGAGAATCTTTGCGCAAACGTTGCCTCCCAAATGGGCTGTTTCGTCAACAACACTTAGCAAAATTTGGCTAAGTGTCGGACCGTTTTTTCGCAGTTTTGGCCATAACTCTCTCGTTTCTCGTCCGTTTTCGACCCGTAAAGTACGGAATCGAAGCTCTTGATATTCTCTATACATTGGTCAAGGGGTGGTCAGTTCGATCCAGTTTTTGGTCTGGTCAACGGTCCGGTCAAACCTTGGTCAAACTTGGTCAACCTTGGTCAAACTTGGTCGAATTTGGTCAAAGCTCTCCAAACTCTTGGAAATGTATCCCGGACTACATTTCAAGGGTTTCTGGGCACGGTGGGTCCTAGTCGGGTTGGAAACGGCTCGGTCAAACCTCGGTCAAACTTCGGTCAACCCTAGTCAAACTTGGTCAACCCTAGTCAAACTTGGTCAAACCTTGGGAAATCTGTCCCGGACCTTCTTCTTAGGAGTATTTGATGTGGCGAAGTGTCGTCAGATCATGCTGGCTCGGTCCGGGCTGTCCCGTTTTGCGTACCGACACCCGAGAAAATCCCGTGGGTAAAAATGGGGTTATGACAGTTGCCCCTTCTTTGTTCGGCGTTTCTTGGCACAAGGAATGTTGGACAAAGAATAAATGACTCGATTTTTGCCTGCTGGGATTTTTTCGGTTTTCGTGCTTGTCCTCAGGTACTGCGAAAAATCTTTCTCAGTTTACGTGTCATTCTCTATCAGACACGCTGGCTCTCAATCGGTTGACTCATGGGTCAAAAGTTAAGGTAGGTTTCAGATTCTTGGTTTTCTCTCTAAACTCTACTTTTCCTACTTCTGCTTTCTCCTTCCCTTCTAGCTCAGATCTCGCGCTCCGAAAGTTCGTTCGTCTTTCTGAGGTAAGTCGCCATGTGCGCGCCTTTGTGAGGCATATATTTTGAAAATTAAGGGCTAAGTTCGGGATTTACACAAACTTAGGAAATGTGTGTTTGTTTTTTTTAGTTGGAGACTTGAAATTTGTTCGAGTCTCAAATCTGGTGGTTCGACGGTTTGGCATTTTGAATCCCAACACGTCGAGGAGGTTAATTTGAGACTTCAAATTTGTTTAAGTCTCAAATTGGGTGGTTCAACAGTTTGGCATTTGAATCCAAACATGTTGAGGGTGATTTGACTTGGGGACTACCCAAGCTGCAAATCGAGTGAACCAACGGTTTGGAATCTCAGTCCAAACACGTTGAGGGGTGATCTGACTTGGGGACTACCCAAGCTGCAAATCGGGTGAACCAACGGTTTGGAATCTCAGTCCAAACACGTTGAGGGGTGATCTGACTTGGGGACTACCCAAGCTGCAAACCGAGTGAACCAACGGTTTGGAACCCTGAATCCAAACACGTTGGGGGGTGATTTGACTTGGGGACTACCCAAGCTGCAAATCGAGTGAACCAACGGTTTGGAATCTCAGTCCAAACACGTTGAGGGGTGATTTGGCTTGGGGACTTCCCAAGCTGCAAATCGAGTGAACCAACGGTTTGGAATCTCAGTCCAAACACGTTGAGGGGTGATCTGACTTGGGGACTACCCAAGCTGCAAATCGAGTGAACCAACGGTTTGGAATCTCAGTCCAAACACGTTGAGGGGTGATTTGACTTGGGGACTACCCAAGCTGCAAATCGGGTGAACCAACGGTTTGGAATCTCAGTCCAAACACGTTGAGGAGTGATCTGACTTGGGGACTACCCAAGCTGCAAATCGGGTGGTTCAACGGTTTGGAATCTCAGTCCAAACAAGTTGAGGAGTGATCTGACTTGGGGACTACCCAAGCTGCAAATCGGGTGGCTCAACGGATTGGAATCTCAGTCCAAACAAGTTGAGGGGTGTGTCGACACCGGCGGAAAATTTCTCTTTATTTATTCTTTTTATTTTCCTAGATACCGACCCCCATTTGGCGAGTGTTGTGTGTGTTCCTCTATCTCTTTTCCGTTTCGAGATACGAGTTGTGTGTGTGTGGGAACTTGTGTACGTGTGTGCGTGTGAGCACAAATTTGGAGTCGCCACCAATCATGGGAAATTTTAAGGTGTGATTGGGCACCTATGTCTAATAGATTTTACCCTATTTAGACATCTACAACTAAATGGTCTTGAACCAGAGATAGGTTCGGGGGTTTGCTTATGCGTGGGGAAGGTGTTAGGCACCCCACGACATCCGTTTAAGAAAACGGTTACCTCCTTCCTAATGTTTTCTTTATTTGCTAAGCCTAAGTTTGTTGGTTTTTATTATGTACAAATGTCCCGATTTCCGTCGTACGATATACCAAAAATGGCAAACGTAATATGACTTCGTTCGGTTTTGATTAGACTCTTTATTTCACCATCCCTTTTATCTTTGTATCTTTTAAATTTCCGGGCATTTCGGTGGTAGGATATACTTGAAATCCTAACACCTAGTGCCGGGACAAACAATTAATGTTTTTGGTGCCATATTCGGGATCTCTTTACCCTTGATTTCCAAGAGTAAAGCGGTCCGTCAAATGGCGGGGTTTTGGATGATTAATTCACACTTTGGGGAATTTTAGACCATGATCCTATGGGAGTTAGAACGTGTAGAATCCCTTACACGAAAGCACGTACCAGCCACGCCCCCGTGTAAAGGACTCATACCTTCGTTTCTAACGCCCACATTACCATGTTTACTCTTTTTAAAGTTTTCATGGCAAAGTGTATTTTAATCACATTTTTATATCAAAGCAATAAACAATCAAGCAAGTAATCACGGCATGTTTGCAGCACATAAATAGTATGGCATAGAATGAGTATGAAGATGACAAATATGGTTGGCATGAATATGAATGCTTAATGCAAAGTGCAATTTATTATGACACAAGAATTTTTAAGGAAAGGGTCAAGACCTCGTGGGGTCGGGATTCGATGCTATTGAAAGACTTACTCGGATCCCGACACCACCATAGGATTTACATGAATAAACAAAACAATCTAAAAGAGGGTTTCAATGCCTTTTCGGGCTTACACGAAGGGTTGGTGCTATTGAAAGACTTATCCAAACCTTCGACGCCAAATAGGACTTATAATGAGAAAATCTATTTGAAAATGGGGTTTCAATGCCTTTTCGGGCTTACACGAAGGGTTGGTGCTATTGAAAGACTTATCCAAACCTTCGACGCCAAATAGGACTTATAATGAGAAAATCTATTTGAAAATGGGGTTTCAATGCCTTTTCGGGCTTACACGAAGGGTTGGTGCTATTGAAAGACTTATCCAAACCTTCGACGCCAAATAGGACTTAAATGAGAAAATCTATTTGAAAATGGGGTTTCAATGCCTTTTCGGGCTTACACGAAGGGTTGGTGCTATTGAAAGACTTATCCAAACCTTCGACGCCAAATAGGACTTACATTTGAAAACCAACACCGTTATGGTATTTTCATGCCCAAATCAAAATAATGACGGATAAATCATATTTACAACGTAGTAAAAATGGCAAGAAATTTAGAGCATAACGGGAAGCAATAAATTAATGGAATTTACAAGGAGGGAATTTTGTGGGTCCAATGCCTATGGGATTACGTGATGGTTAATGCCTCTTTGAGGTCTTACATAGTCCACCACGACCAATCGGGATTATCACGCCCAAATCACAAAGGGAAAAGGGGAGAAAATGACAATATTCACAATATAATATCCACAACGTAGTAAATGTAAATAAAGCGATAAATGACAATATTTAACATGGGGATTTTTAATGGGTCCAATGCCTATGGAATTACATGGTGGATAAAGCCTCTTTGAGGTCTTATATAATCCACCACGACCAATCGGGATTATCACGCCCAAATCACAAAGGGAAAAAATGGGAAAATGACAATATTCACAATATAATATTTACAACGTAGTAAATGTAAATAAAGCGATAAATGACAATATTTAACACATGGGGGATGTATTTTTCGGGTCAAATACCTCGTAGGCTAACAAGGTTGTTACGGCCTCGTTAGAGGTCTTACGCAACTGAGCCAAAGCTACTCAATATTTGCCGTACTAAAACACAAGGAAACCGGTGTATTTTTCGGGTCAAGACCTCGTGGGCTAACATGGTTGTCACGGCCTCGTTAGAGGTCTTACGCGAGCCGCCAAAGCCACTCAATATTGCCGTACTAAAACACACCGGGGGAAGGGGGGGAATCACAACAATATATATATATTCACAAGTACGTAGTAAATGTAAATAAAGCGATAAATGACTAGAAAATGTAAATAAAGCGATAAATGACTAGAAAATGTAAATAAAGCGATAAATGACTAGAAAAAGTAAATAAAGCAATAAATAGACTAGGAAATGTAAATAAAGCGATAAAGAGACAAGGAAATGTAAATAAAGAACTAAAGAATGTAAGAGAGAGAGAGAGAGGGGGGGGGGAAGATGAGGAGAAGTTAGAGAGAGAAGCACCTAGTAGATGCTTCTCACTCTAAAAACCCCCCAAAATCCCTAAAGAGAGAGAGAGAGCTTAGAGAGAGAGAGAGATTACCTAGAGAGGAGTCTCTCTCTCTAAAACTACCCAAAAACCCCTTCCTAAACCCCCTAAAACCCCTATTTCTGCCTATTCTAACGCTCAAGGTGCCTAGAGCCCGAGCCAAATTGTGTGCAAATGAGGGGGGGGGAGGCTTTATTTATAGGGGGGCGTGCACGCGGGGCGCGCCATGATTGCGCGCGGCGCGTGATGGTGGCGCGCCTCGCGTGCACGCCTCCCGAGACAGCTGTCTGCACTTCCTCGATTCTCGCGCGCGTATTCTCTTTTTGACCCGATTTTCGAGGGCAGTTTTGGAAGTCTTCTGGAACTCAAAATGGGTCATGCAGCATATCGCCGGAAAGCTCTCGACGTCCTCTTTCCAACGGTACGAAGTTTGCATGAATCGGAGTTCGGATGAGAGAGTTATGGCTCCCGGAAGTCGGGGTATCGGAGCTGTTTTCGTGCACTTTTCCGGTGAAGATTCCGATCAAACGGGGGATGCTTTCGGCGAACCGAGAGTTCCACGACGTAGCTGGAGTCGTTATCTTTCCAACGCACCCGGGCTCGTAGATCAACTTGTTGCGAGCCGGAAAGACTCTGCGCGCGAAGGCGGCTGTCCGGGAGGAAAAACGCGTTTTCCTCCCAGCGCGTTTTTCTTCAAATCTTGTCCCAGTTCGCGCACATATTTGACCTAGCTCCCGATGTCAGATTTCGACGTTCTTGGTACCGTCGGAAAGCTTGCGTTGCCTACTTTTGCAAGGTTCCGGATTTGCGGAAATCCGAGCTTGGACTTGTGAGATATGGTTCCGCGAACAGGAGGCCACCGGAGTGTTTTTGGTCCGTTTGAGGGCAGTTTTCCGATCAGGATTCCGGCTTGACCCGATAAAATCTTGGCGATCCGAGAGTTCCACGTCGTGCATGAGTGTGTCTTCTTTCCAACGCACCCGGGCTTGTGGATCAACTTGTTGCGAGTCAGGAAGACTCTGCGCGCAAGCGTGGCAACGTCGGTAGGGAAAGTTCCGGAATTTTCAGCACAGCCTTATTTCGTCGGCCTGTTTTCACGCGCATGGTAGATATAGCTCCCGATGTCGGATTTCGGCGAATCTTGGTATCGTCGGAAAGCTGGTGCTACCTATTTTCCAAAGGTACAGGCCTTGCACAGAGGCGAGCTTGGGTTCGCAAGATATGATCCTGCGAACGGAGGCCGTTGGAATGTTCCTTATGCCAAGGGGTCATCTTCTGACTGAGATTCCGGCTTGACCGGAGGAGCTCTTGATGATCCGAAAGTTGCGTGTGGTAGCTGAAGTGAACCTCTTGCCTAAGGGTCTTGGCTCGTGGACCAAGTTGCAATGGGTCGGAGAGAATCTTTGCGCAAACGCTGCCTCTCAAATAGGCTGTTTTGTCAACAACACTTAGCAAAATTTGGCTAAGTGTTGGACCGTTTTTTCGCAGTTTTGACCATAACTTCCTCGTTTCTCGTCCGTTTTGGGCCCGTCAAAGTATCGAATCGAAGCTCTCATTACGTTCTTCAGAATGGTCCGGGAGCGGTCAGTTCGATTCAGCTTTCGGTCTGGTCAACAGTCAGGTCAAACCTTGGTCAAACTTGGTCAACCTTGGTCGAATTTGGTCAAAACTCTCCAAACTCTGGGAAATGTATCCCGGACCGCGTTTCGAGGGTTTTTGGGCCAGATGGACCCTAGTCAGGGCTGGGAACGGCTCGGTCAAACCTCGGTCAAACTTCGGTCAACCCTGGTCAAACTTGGTCAACCCTGGTCAAACTTGGTCAACCCTGGTCAAACCTTGGGAAATGTGTCCCGGACCTTCTCCTTAGGAGTGTTTGATACGACCAGGCTTCGTTGGATCATGCGGGCTGGATCCGGGTCGCCCCGCCTTGCGTGCCGGCACCCGAGAAAATCCCGTGGGTAAAAATGGGGTTATGACAGTTGCCCCTTCTTTGTTTGGCGTTTCTTGGCACAAGGAACGTCGGACAAAGAATAAATGACTCGATTTTTGCCCGCTCGGATTTTCTCGGTTTCCGTGTTCTCTTACGGTTGCCGCGCAGTTCGTCTCGGTTTGCGTGTTGGTTACTTCCTAGGGTCCAAATGGACATTCCAAAGGTTGAGAATGATCGAACGAGGTGTGGGGAGGTGATTGGTGGCTCGAAAGGGCCGTTTGGCGCGGAGGTGGAGACCGGCGCGTGATCATCGCGCGCCGCGCGTGATGATGGCGCGCGCGGCCCCACCTTAAAAGACGCCGCGCGCCCTTTCGCTCTCATTCCGTCGCTTTTTCTCCCTTTTTCCTCTCTGGACCCCACTTCGCCTTCTCTGCTCTTTTGCTCATATCTTGCTATCCGGGACTCCGATTGACGCGCCGTTTTCGCCTACGCGCTCTACGAGTAAGCACCTTTCCATCCCTACCATTTATTTCAGTTTTAAACGGTCGAAATGTGCTGACATGGTCATTCTCTTTTTTGTGTCTTTTGGTCTTTTTCTCATGATCCAGGACTCCGATCGACGATCAGTTTTCGCCTATACGTCCTACAGGTAAGCACCTTTCCATCCCCACCCTCCTTTTCAGTTTTGAACGGTCGGATTATTTGCTTCCTTTTTTATGTCTTATGCTTCTTCCTTGTGCACTTCTGCTTTTATTTCTTTTTGTTTAACATGTCATTGTATGTTTTGGGATGCATTACATACTTAGCAAACATGTTAGTGCACAAAAATGCATTTACGCCAGGGGTCTGCGCATGTACAAATGAGCCTTTGTAGACACGCACATATATACACATGTGTTTGGAAACACATGAGATGAGAGATACGTAAAATATTTTGAGACGCCATGTTTATTATGATGCTTGTGTATATTTTTTTTTTGGGGGGGGTACTATGTCGTGCCTTTATTGCTCTTGGGTTGCGTTGCTACGCACACTCTCTTTTTTTTCTATGGGGCATATTTTTTTGAAAATCATGGGTCGGGCCTAGGACCTGCCTTATTTAGACTTGGGACTCGAGTGAGTCCCGCAATGCAGAAGCACTTTAACTTGCCTTGGAAATTCTTCCAAATGGTCGGGGAAAATTGGGGTTTGAAACTTGTCAAACCTCAATTGGATAATCAGACCCGGTTTGGAAATTCATCCAAACGATCGGGGAAAAATTGGGATTTGACACTTAGTCGAATCGCAATTGGGTAATCAGACCTGGTTTGGAAATTCATCCAAACGATCAGGGAAAAATTGGGATTTGACACTTAGTCGAATCGCAATTGGGTAATCAGACCTGGTTTGGAAATTCATCCAAACGATCAGGGACAAATTGGGATTTGACACTTAGTCGAATCGCAATTGGGTAATCAGACCTGGCTTGGGAATCATCCAAACGATCAGGGACAAATTCCAAACGATCAGGGACAAATTGGGATTTGACACTTAGTCGAATCGCAATTGGGTAATCAGACCTGGCTTGGGAATTCATCCAAACGATCAGGGACAAATTGGGATTTGACACTTAGTCGAATCGCAATTGGGTAATCAGACCTGGCTTGGAAATTCATCCAAACGATCAGGGACAAATTGGGATTTGACACTTAGTCGAATCGCAATTGGGTAATCAGACCTGGCTTGGAATTCATCCAAACGATCAGGGACAAATTGGGATTTGACACTTAGTCGAATCGCAATTGGGTAATCAGACCTGGCTTGGAAATTCATCCAAACGATCAGGGACAAATTGGGATTTGACACTTAGTCGAATCGCAATTGGGTAATCAGACCTGGCTTGGAAATTCATCCAAACGATCAGGGACAAATTGGGATTTGACACTTAGTCGAATCGCAATTGGGTAATCAGACCTGGCTTGGAAATTCATCCAAACGATCAGGGACAAATTGGGATTTGACACTTAGTCGAATCGCAATTGGGTAATCAGACCTGGCTTGGAAATTCATCCAAACGATCAGGGACAAATTGGGATTTGACACTTAGTCGAATCGCAATTGGGTAATCAGACCTGGCTTGGAAATTCATCCAAACGATCAGGGACAAATTGGGATTTGACACTTAGTCGAATCGCAATTGGGTAATCAGACCTGGCTTGGAAATTCATCCAAACGATCAGGGACAAATTGGGATTTGACACTTAGTCGAATCGCAATTGGGTAATCAGACCTGGCTTGGAAATTCATCCAAACGATCAGGGACAAATTGGGATTTGACACTTAGTCGAATCGCAATTGGGTAATCAGACCTGGCTTGGAAATTCATCCAAACGATCAGGGACAAATTGGGATTTGACACTTAGTCGAATCGCAATTGGGTAATCAGACCTGGTTGGAAATTCATCCAAACGATCAGGGACAAATTGGGATTTGACACTTAGTCGAATCGCAATTGGGTATCAGACCTGGCTTGGAAATTCATCCAAACGATCAGGGACAAATTGGGATTTGACACTTAGTCGAATCGCAATTGGGTAATCAGACCTGGCTTGGAAATTCATCCAAACGATCAGGGACAAATTGGGATTTGACACTTAGTCGAATCGCAATTGGGTAATCAGACCTGGCTTGGAAATTCATCCAAACGATCAGGGACAAATTGGGATTTGACACTTAGTCGAATCGCAATTGGGTAATCAGACCTGGCTTGGAAATTCATCCAAACGATCAGGGACAAATTGGGATTTGACACTTAGTCGAATCGCAATTGGGTAATCAGACCTGGCTTGGAAATTCATCCAAACGATCAGGGACAAATTGGGATTTGACACTTAGTCGAATCGCAATTGGGTAATCAGACCTGGCTTGGAAATTCATCCAAACGATCAGGGACAAATTGGGATTTGACACTTAGTCGAATCGCAATTGGGTAATCAGACCTGGCTTGGAAATTCATCCAAACGATCAGGGACAAATTGGGATTTGACACTTAGTCGAATCGCAATTGGGTAATCAGACCTGGCTTGGAAATTCATCCAAACGATCAGGGACAAATTGGGATTTGACACTTAGTCGAATCGCAATTGGGTAATCAGACCTGGCTTGGAAATTCATCCAAACGATCAGGGACAAATTGGGATTTGACACTTAGTCGAATCGCAATTGGGTAATCAGACCTGGCTTGGAAATTCATCCAAACGATCAGGGACAAATTGGGATTTGACACTTAGTCGAATCGCAATTGGGTAATCAGACCTGGCTTGGAAATTCATCCAAACGATCAGGGACAAATTGGGATTTGACACTTAGTCGAATCGCAATTGGGTAATCAGACCTGGCTTGGAAATTCATCCAAACGATCAGGGACAAATTGGGATTTGACACTTAGTCGAATCGCAATTGGGTAATCAGACCTGGCTTGGAAATTCATCCAAACGATCAGGGACAAATTGGGATTTGACACTTAGTCGAATCGCAATTGGGTAATCAGACCTGGCTTGGAAATTCATCCAAACGATCAGGGACAAATTGGGATTTGACACTTAGTCGAATCGCAATTGGGTAATCAGACCTGGCTTGGAAATTCATCCAAACGATCAGGGACAAATTGGGATTTGACACTTAGTCGAATCGCAATTGGGTAATCAGACCTGGCTTGGAAATTCATCCAAACGATCAGGGACAAATTGGGATTTGACACTTAGTCGAATCGCAATTGGGTAATCAGACCTGGCTTGGAAATTCATCCAAACGATCAGGGACAAATTGGGATTTGACACTTAGTCGAATCGCAATTGGGTAATCAGACCTGGCTTGGAAATTCATCCAAACGATCAGGGACAAATTGGGATTTTTTTTTTATTGTCTTTTCCTATCATTGGGTTTCGTGTATGAAGTTTACCTGGCTTTTCTGACTCTTGGATTGTCTTGTTGTGTCCTTTGCAGATGTCTGATCGAGGTAGCGGTAGCGGGGGCCATCGCCGGTCCGATCGCCTTGCGAAAGGCAAGTCTGTGATTTATGCTCCTGAGAGCCCTCCTGATACAGACGATGAGTACGATGCTATGGAGGACGTACGTACTCGTGTTGACGCATCTCTTGCCAGGGATCTGCAGGCTGAGTTTGATGCTGAGGCTGCCGGTTTATCTTCTAGTACTGCTCGGCCTTCTTCCCGGCCTGGTATTACTATTGGCCGTAGCGCTAGACCCTCTAGTGCGCCTCGTCAGCCTACTGCGGCTCCGCCAGCTGCTCCTCCCGCCAGATCGAAGAGGCGGAAGTCTGACCGCGCTCCTCTTTCTGCGGATCCCATACCGGAGGATCATGTTGTACCAGGGTTCAGATACCCTCCCCAGGGTGGCATTCGACCGCGCTATCCTGTCACCACTCCGGTGGCGGATACACCACTCTTGACGAATCTCCATAACCATCCATCATCTTCAGTCCGTCGTTGTCAGGTATTTTTGTATTGGCACTCTTCTTTGTTTAGCTCTTTCGCATTCTTTCGTACTGACACCTTTCCCTTGTGCAGGATCCCCCTGAGAGTATCGGCCGGGGTGGGTGGTCCGAGTTTAGCCAGCTTCTGGATATCGCTCGTCCAGAGTACAGAGATTTTCTCGTGGAGCTGGGCTTTGGTCCCTTCCTCAGCATCCGCTACGTGCATGTACGGCATCCTTTGGTGAGGTGTTGGGTGGAGAGGTTCTTCCATCACACGGGGACCATCCATCTTAGTACCTGCGAGGTGGGGGTGCTCCCCGTTGACTGGAGTGCCATTCTAGGCATCCGTTTTGGGGGTAGGATTCCTCCTAGCGACCCTGTGTCTGATTTTGAGGCCCTGGAGATCCTAGGCATCGATGATCCGGCTGCCATCGTGGGCAAGAAGCTTTTCTATCTGAAGATCAGTTATCTGAAGGATCTCTTGGTGAGGGAGATAGAGGAGCCTCCCACAGAGCTGCGATATCGCCAGTGGACTGCCTATTTCATATTCAGCTGCTTCCTTGGGAATGACAAGTCTACCATTCCCACGCCCATAGTCGGTATGTTCCGAGACATTGACGACCTGAGGGATTATGACTGGGGAGCACTGACGTATGGGTTTTACATTCGGGGCTTGCGCCGCTTCTCCCGTCGAGAGACCGCCAGTTTCCTCGGCTTCTGGCAGTTCACGCTTTTCTGGGCTTTTGAGCATTTTGCCGTATTCGCTCCCAGCAGGCTTCCAGCGGCTCCTGATTCTGCATTCCCGCTTGCCAGGCGATGGGATTCGGCTTGGATCCAGCGACTGACCACCCGCACGCTTATGGAGTGCCGTACGACCGTGGACTGTATCAGGGATGTTGATATTGTCTTTCAGCCTTACTCCACATTCCTGCTTGAGCGTCCTGAGGTGTTTAGGGCCATGGAGCTATCTCGCCTGCGGATATGGATCCGATCTCCGAGGTCCTGGGAGCTTTTGATGGGCGAGAGGACCTTGCGGCAGCTAGGTGGCGATGCCCTCGTCCCTGTGGATCCTCCTCAGGCTGATGACTATCGAGGACTACATCCCACGCGCCCCGAGTGATTCTTTCGTGGCGGGAGTTGAGGCTTATCCAGCTCTGATTCTGGCCGATGTGCCGTATTTTGAGCAGGTCTCCTTGGGGTCTCTGATGTCCCTCCATGAGGTCGAGGGTGGTCGAGTCATGGGCGGATCAGGCTATGGACAGCCATCTTTACCGGTCTTCTGGAGAGTTTGAGTGGCTTCAGACTGAGATTCTACGTCTTCAGCTCGAGTTATCAGTCAGTGAGGATCGTTACGCCGCTGACATGGCCCGAGCACAGGAGGAGACGGCCCGTGTACAGGCGGAGCTGACGCAGGTACAGGGGGAGCTGACCCGGACGCAGGGGGATTTGACCCAGAGTCGGAGGGATTTGGGTTCTCGGGATGTGGTGCTGACTGCCCATGTGGAGACCATTCGGAGACTAGAGGATCAGCTTCATGGCATGGGCATTACTCCTGTTACTGGAGCTGGCTCGTCTGGTCTTGGTCAGACTTCTTCTTCGCCGCCCCCAGATCCTGTTTCTCGAGAGTGGTTCTTTGACGACCATCCTTCTCTATGATGTATATTTTTCCTTTCTTTTTCTTCTTGGGGCCTTGTATTCCGGCCGGTCATTTTGTATTTACATGGATTGTACAGACATTGGTTATTGTATATACGGGCAGTGTTTATGGTTATGTATTTATGGCTATGGCTATTTGTTTGGATGTTGATTCACGGGTTTGTATGGATGTGTGTTTGGATGTATGGCTGTGTTTCTGGATGTATGGATGTGTTTATGGCTATGGCTATGTGTTTGTGGCTATGTGTATGGATATTGGGTCTCGATCCTCCGCGAGGCCTGGTTCAATAAATATCGGGGCTTACCTCTCCTTGGGGCCCGTTTTCATCCTTATAGGGACTTACTCTTTCACGAGGCCCATTTCAGCAATCCTTGGGTCTTACTCCTTCACGAGGCCCATTTCAGCAAATTTTGGGACTTACTCCTTCACGAGGCCCATTTCTATCAATCGTTGGGACTTACTCCTTCACGAGGCCCATTTGGATGACTCTCCGGATTTTTCCAATTTTTCTTGACAAAAATGGAAAAATTTGCCCCAGTATGTAGTGTCGAATAAATTTTTCTAGCTTCTTGAAGATAGAAAAATTTTGCCCCAGTGTAGGGCAATGATTGCTGATGCGGAATTCTGGATTTCTCCTTCTGTCTTTCTGGTACCGGACTGTGATAGCTTCTTGAGGGCCAGACTATCCCCTTTCAAAATTTTTCAAAACCTTTTTGAAAAATTTTGCCCCAGTGTTCCATAGGATTTGCCTGTGTGACAATCCCGGGTCATTTTTGCACTTCTAGATTTCTGGGTCGAGCTAGGGTTTCAGGGCTGGTTCCTGAACTTTGAGCCTAGTTCTCGGCCCTCGGGCTGCCCTGCTGGTGGAAGATCGATTCTGACTACGTTATATCAAACGCCTCCTTACGATACTGTCTCTGTTTCAATTTTTGACCCCGGGTCGATTTTAGGGTTTCGGGTCGGTCCTCGGTTGTCGGGCCGAAACCTTCGATTACCGGATCGCCCAAGACTTTCTCATAGGCGACTTTTTGCAAAAAGACCTTCATACAGCGCGAAACGGGCCTCTAGGAGTGAGTGAAAAGGGTCAAATCCGCGTGGTATGGGAAAAAGAGCCGTTGGGATTCCCAACGGGACTGGCGCGTGATCATCACGCGCGGCGCGTGATCATCACGCGCCAGTTTCCGTCTATTTAAACCACGCTCCTCCTCCGAACCAGCAACCATTTTCCGAGTTTCTCTCCTCTTTCTTCACTAAAATCTCTCCATTTTTCCCGTTTTTGAGTCCATTGGGTCCATGGCCTCCTCTAGTAATGATCCCGACTCCTTGGTGACACTTCATTTCCATGATTTCCGCGTTGAGCGGATGAGACATTGGTGGACTCTTCTTGGAGAGGACGACCATGCCGACATCGTGGGGTTCTTTGGTAAGTTTCCCCCTTTCATGCGGCTTCAAGTTGATCGTGGCTTGCTCGAGGCTCTTGCTTCTCTTTGGGACCCGACCCATTGTTGCTTTTCCATTGGGGAAGTGGATCTTGTCCCTACTATGGAGGAGTATGCTGAGCTTCTTCAGCTAGACCGCCCTTTCAGCGAGACTCCGGTCATACCCATTCGGGGGCCTCGGTCCAACCGATGTTTGGAGAAGTATTTGGGCTTGACTACTGCAGTTCTACGTCCAGAGATTGCTCGACCTGAGGAAACTTGGCGGAAAGCCAACATTTCTCTAGATTTGCTGACGAAGTACTTCTCTCGGAGTGGCTTTCCCGTGAAGCTTGCTAGGGACTTTATTGCGGGCAAGAAGGGGTGGAAGAAATTCCGAATCAATGCCTTCAAGATCGCTTTCGCAGGTATTTTTCTCTTTCCTACTTCTGCTGGTAGGATAGATTTGGGTGTTATTCCCATAGTATTCAGCGAGGGCAGGTCTATCATCCCTGCCATATTGTGCGAGACCGTGCGGTCTTTATCTTATTGTAGGAGACAGGGAGAGGGGGTTCCGATGTTCTGCACACAGCTTCCTTCAGCTCTGGTTCTGCAGTCACCTGCGGCACTTCTACCGCCTCCAGACTCCTTATCACTTTGAGAGGCATACGGTGAGCCAGACCGTCAATATAGCACTTCCCTTCACTGGCAATAGTCGTGATTGGGCATCATACCTCCTCGACTTGCCCTTGGGTGAATGGTCTTGGAAGGTCACTTGGGGGCCAGCAGTGTGGAAGCCCTGGACTCATTGTGCCCTCTTCGATGGAGTGCCTCTTCCTGGGGTGTGGGGTTGTACGGGCTACTATCCCAGCCTTGCTCTTCGTCAGTTTGGTGGTGTTCAGTACCCGCCTCGTCTTGGTGACTTGGATGCGGTGACTTTCGACTACATCCCTAGTGAGGATATGTGGAGGCTCCTCTCCAGGGTTGAGGTTATCTGGGAAGGCCGCCTTTCGGAGGTAGTTCTCATCGAGGATGGTTCGCCTGGAGATAGCTCTGTTGCTTCTGACTTTGTCGAGTGGAGAGAAGGGGTGGACTCCCTTTTTTACTCTCAGGCCTACTGTACGGCCAGGCACATCACATTCTTTGGTGTCTCGCTCTCTTCGGGTGTCAGCCTCCACTGGTCAGCCTGAGAGAGTTACTGTTTTGGAGCGAGAGCTCGAGGAGGCTCAAACAGAGCTGTTATCATTACGCCTTGCTAGGGCAGCTGAGAGAGAAGCGTCTGCGGCTCGTGTAGAGTCTCTGCGGAGTACCTTGCATCATAACAGTGTGGCGGTGGCGAATCTTCGTCGCGACTTAGAGGCTCAGAGAGGGAATGTCTCTACTCTTCGTACAATGAATGAATTCATCAGAGAGCAGCTTGAGATTTCTGAGGATGCTAAGGATCAGCTGGCCGGAGACCTTGGCTGAGACTCGGGAGCAGCTGGAGACTGAGCAGGCGGAGAGGACTCGAGTCCAGGATGAGCTTGATTCTCTTCGTTCATATACTCAGGCCTTGGTTGATCCTGCCACAGGTCGTCCTCAGGACATTGTAGCCCTCCGACGGGCGCTAGATGCGAGTGAGGAGGCGCTCACATCTGCGCGTACTTCCATGGGGGTCATGAGGGTTCAGATCAGCGTTCTCCAGGGTGACAATGGAGTCTTGCAGACTGAGTTGGACTTGGTGCATGATGCTCTTGAGTCCAATGCTTCTTGGCTCAACCAGGAGGGTTTCCCTGTGGTCACTTCTCTTCACCAGATCAACCAGGTGATGGATTCTTTGGGTGCTAGAGCTCGCGCCGTCTGGGAGGAGCATGATGAGGGGGATCCGGCCCTTTCCACTGCCTTGGGGAGATTCTGCAGAGAGACCTGCATACGTCTTGGTCATTAGATAGCATACCTCACGTAGCAGTGAGTAGTCAGTAGTTTTTGTATTTAGATGGTGAGTCATTCATAAATCCGAGTCGGATTATGCATGGCTCCCATTTTTAACTTCTAAGTCGATATATTTAGACATGCTTTCAAGACATCATGAAAAATCAAATGTATGAATTTATGAACTATGAATGAATGAAAGCACGTATTTTGTCTGTGAATATCTATATGAAATCCTATGAATTCGACTTTTTATGAATCAATGGCAAGGATTGAATGTTATTGTGAGAATTTACAAATTTGAAAGAGATAAGTATGGTATGAATGGTTTGTGAGAATTTAATGATATGTCACTTTGAAACTGGGTGTTTGGAAGGATACACTTGTGCTCCACCTCTTGATCCCCAAACATTCTCTTTATATCGAACGAACCGTACTGCTCAAAGGATAACATAGGTCGTTCTTTCGTCTAAAATCTCTTCACCGCATAACAACCCCGATCACTAGTCTTGCACTGATTTGATGCCCGCCTTGTTGTGATACCGGTTTTTTTTTTTTTTTTTTTTTTTTTTTTAGCCATATATTACCCTCAGCTTACGCCAAGTCCAGCTTTCCACGTTACTTTTGCCTATGGCGCCTCTTCCGAGGTTTTCACCATACCCGTGGTAATTTCCATCCGAGGGCAACGTCCTTACGGATTTTCGTTGCTTCCCGGGCCTTCTTCAGAATTATCAAAATAACAAATTGGAACTTTGATAGAATATTCCTCTTTGATTAAATTGACTAAAAGTTATACATGGTACTTGATTACAGAATCAGAATTAATGGGTGAACGGAACTCTTCGCCATCCATATCAGCCAGAATGATTGCTCCCCCTGAGAAGGCTTTCTTCACCACGTACGGACCCTCATATGATGGTGCGAACTTCCCTCGTGGATCTGATAAGGCCATATTCCTCTTCTTCAGAACGAGATCTCCGGGTTGGAAAGTGCGAGGTCGAGCCTTCTTGTTGTAAGCTCTTTCGATCCTCCTCTGGTAAAGCTGCCCGTGGCATAGTGCCGCCAATCTCTTTTCATCTATGAAGTTCAGCTGCTCATACCGTGCTTGGGCCCATTCAGCTTCTTCCAGCTGAGTTTGTGACAGGATTCTCAAAGAAGGGATCTCTACTTCGACCGGCAGTACCGCCTCCATCCCATATACCAGAGAGTAGGGGGTAGCTCCAACGGATGTCCTCACTGACGTTCGGTAAGCGCACAAAGCATAAGGCAGGTGCTCGTGCCAATCTTTGTACGTCTCAGTCATCTTGCTCAGAATCTTCTTTACGTTTTTGTTGGCAGCCTCCACGGCTCCGTTCATCTTTGGGCGGTATGGAGCAGAGTTGTGGTGCTGAATCTTGAACTGCTGGCATAACTGGTCCATCATGCGGTTGTTCAGGTTGGAAGCATTGTCGGTGATGAGCATTTCTGGCATTCCGTAACGGCAGATAATGTTGTTCTTCACAAACCTGGTGACCGCGACTTGAGTAACATTCTTGAAGGAAC
>OU015768.1:21597701-21610607 GCA_907173295.1 Fagus sylvatica
ACTTGCTGAGAACCTCCTGAATGGCATGACAATCAGATAAATTGGCCCTGCAAAAGAGTACACTGTCATCTGCAAAAAAGAGATGGGTTAAGGTGGGACCACCCCTGCTGATTGAGAGACCTTGAATTTTTTTGGACTGAGCTGCATGAGCTAGGAGAGCTTGTAATCCTTCCGCATATAAGAGAAACAAGTACGGAGAAATTGGATCTCCTTGGCGAAGGCCCCGAGAAGGATTAAAAAATCCTTTGGGGTCACCATTAATCAAGACTGAGTATGACACAGTACGAACACACTCCATCACTATGGAAACCCAACGAGTATGAAAGCCCATCTTCAACATAATTTTCTCCAAAAACTCTCATTCAACCCTGTCATACGCCTTGCTCATATCCAATTTTAGAGCCATATAACCCTGTCTGCCACCTTTCATATGCTGCATGTGATGTAGAGTCTCAAAAGCAATCAGAATGTTATCTGATATCAAGCGACCTGGAACAAAGGCACTCTGTGATTCAGAGATGATTTGAGGCAAAATCTTTTTCAAACGATTTGCAAGCACTTTTGCAATAATTTTATAGAGCACATTACATAGGCTTATAGGCCTAAATTCCTTCACAGTCTCCGGATTCTGAACCTTTGGAATCAAACAGATATTAGTATGATTAATTTTTTTTAACAAAGATCCATCCCTCAAACAAGATAAAATTGCAGCAGTAATATCAGGTCCCACTATGTGCCAATATTTTTGAAAAAAAATAGGGGACATACCATCCGGGCTAGGGGCTTTCAGAGGGGCCATTTGCTTGAGGGCAAGCTCTATCTCACTAGCAGTGAACTCTGCCACCAACATATCATTCATTTCACCTGTAACTACCTTCTTCACCCCATCAATAACTTCTTCAAAGTCCCCTGGTGAGGAGGTAGTAAATAGATCCGAATAGTAAGATACCAAGAGCTGCTCTATCTCTGCCTCACTGCTTCTCCAAACACCATCATTATCCCGCAGCTGCTGTATGGAATTTCTGCGTCTTCGCTGAGTGGCTTGGCAATGGAAAAAGCGCGTGTTGCGGTCACCGCTTTGGAGCCATTGAGTTCTAGATCTCTGTTTCCACATTTTTTCCTCTTTAGCAAAAAGTATTGTGAGCTCTTCACGTAATTTTTTAAGCAGGGGAACGTTTTGTGCTTCAGGCACCAATTCTTCTTCACGCTGTAACTGTTGGGATTTTGTTTCAATCAAATAACGCACACTACCAAAGTGAGTGAAACTCCATTCTTTCAGGTCAGCCCGACTTGTTTTTATTTTTTCCGTCACTTGATACATTGGCGTTCCATGTTGAGTCTTCACCCAAGCTTGCCGCACCGTTTCCTCACAGCTTGGGTCCATGGTCCACATCTCCTCAAACCGGAAGTGCTTGCGTCGCGGTCGAAGGGAGGTGGTAACTAAGTTCAACTCCATCCACAAGGGGCGGTGATCAGAAAAAACCCCGTGAAGATGATGAACTCGGCAAGATGGGAAGAGAAGAAGCCACTCCGCATTTGCAAAGCACCACGGAAAATGTTTAAATAAAACGACACTATGTGACTTGAAGTGAAATATTATTAATACATAATAATAAGCACATGTGTCGAAATAACCCATGGCGTCGTTCGTAAATAAGCTTATGGTTTGATATGAAATATTTTTGAAGTATAGAGTTGAATTGAAATTTCTAAAATTATGAAATTTAGTTTAAAACCAACCCTCAAATATGGGGTAAAATAAACAGGTTCATGGCCGGAATCAGACCACTCGAGTTAACTGAAAAAAGTAGTTTAATGGATTGTATTTTTATCATAAAGAACTGGCTAACACTAGTTTATTGCATGAACCATTTGAACCAACCGGATTCTCAAACTATTCACTATAGTTAATATGATGCCAAAAAATAATAGGTTAAGCCCAATACACCAAGCCCACACGGGCCTATTGGAAGAAGCCCAGATGGGCCCATGAAGAGAAAGAGTAATGGAATAAAAGAAAAAGAAAGGGGAAAAGGGAGGGGGACGGCAGACACAGAGGGAAAAGAGAAAGAGAAGAGGAAGAAGAGAATGGGGGCTCCAGCCCCCTTTGTTCATGATTATGTATTGGCTATTACGCCATTTATATGTATTTCTCCCCATTTATCTAGTGAAAAACCCCCTCCCCGTGGATGTAGGCGTTGTTGGCCGAACCACGTCAAATATTGTGTTTATTGTCGTGTTTTCTCTCCCTCAAGCTTGTGTCTCGTCGGATTAAGCCACTCAATCGGGCTCCCATCGTGTCCAAACTCACTATTAAAGAGGTTCCGTACATATCCCTTTGCTACCCGAGTTTTTTGACGTTACAATTGGCGCCGTCTGTGGGGACCCCTACAGTGAGTTTTGGTTTGAGATGGAGCTACCATTGAGCAAATCGTCGCCCGATCTATCAAACCCTAGAAAAATCATCGTCATCGGAGCTTGCACGAGCCTCCACGCGCCGGTCAAAGTTCCGGCAAGGAAGCTCCACGCGCCACCACGCGCAGCCGTCCTAACGGTCTCAAAAACCCGCCCCTTCCAGCATCGAATCAAGCAGTGGACACCACCATAGGGTTCCTCGTCCTCCGATCTGAAAAACGGCGCGAAGAACTGCTTCACCGGAGCCGCCACGCGCCGGTGGCAGTGCCGGCAGCTCCTCCCACGCGCCAACACGTGCTCAGCGCGTGCCAGCACATGCCAGACACACGCCAGCACACGCCAGCGCGCGCCAGGCACACTCCTGACCTGCCACATCAGCCGATCCGGACCAGACCAGAACCGGACCAGACCCAGACCTAACCAAACCCGAATCGGACCAGACCCAAACCGAACCGGCTGCAAAAAAAAAAAAAAAAAAAAAAAAAAAAAAAAAAAAAAAAAAAAAAAAAAAAAAAAGAAAAATAGCAGAAAAATACAGAATTTCCGGGAGAATTCAGGGAAGCTCTCTTCACTCTTAAAATTTTTTAATTACAAGGATTTGATTGTGATTAGTTAATTAATCCAATGCATATTGTCATTTTTAATTAAACATGCCATTTTTTATATAATATGGCATACTATTTAATTAATTCAGTGCATGTTGTCATTCATAATTATCTTCTGTTGTGCTGCTTGCATAACAAATATGACGACTGGAATCCAGATTTTTAGGATTTTATTAATTATGATTTTGAGAAATTAGAGATAATAACCCGGGCTTTGCATAGTAGTTTTTAGAATCATTGTTGATCATTTTATGATGATTGAGACTGTCTGTTTAACCATAACGGATGACTACGGTATCCGTTTCGAGATCTTCCTCGAAATCAATCATTTTACTGACATGTTAGTCTTTCCTAGGAATAACTTTTCTATATGACCACAAACGTACGCGTCATCTTTATATGATCTTGATTACATATATATGCTTTTGGGCATCCGCTCTATCTTTGAGGGGTGTGACCAATTAGAATCTACTTCCACGGCCAATCGAGAGACCCGTCTCTACGCGCCTTTGTTTAACATGTTCTTGGTTTTCAAATTTTCTATTGGTTGCTCTTGGCAATACTGATTAGTGTCGCTCGAGACATTCTATTTACTTTCGCTTTAGCATATGCTTGCATTTTTTGTTCGCACGTCTCTGAGACAATGTGCACGTTAATCACAAATGTCCATACACTGATTGTGTACAATGGGCCTTACTTATTCTTGAGCCCTGATTTGTGGTGTACCGCTCATCTGCGAGTGCATTCATCATGATAAGCCCCAGGGGGCTAACTTTTTACACATGATTTATTAGTACGAATCAAGATGATTTGTATATCGTAAAGGCACATACAAGGATCTCGCCTTAAATTATGATATCATGACATCTCACACTCACTTATATTATAATTGTGGTTAATAATCATATATTGCAAATGCATGATTCGATGTTTCCCATCTGTTTGAAACATTGCCGCGTACTTATAAGTATTTCAAAACTCTTGCCATATGGCTCTATGAGCCTTCAAGCATGTACAGGTTTTCACCCTGAGAGATACACAGACTTGGCGTCCTTCATGTCTCGAGAAGTGCACCATTTCGCTATTAAATGTAAATATCAGTGTCTATCCAGCTGTGCTTCGTAGATGCTGTCTCATCTTCTCTAAAACAGCTTCATAATGCTAAAATAATTACGGAAGTACCAGAGGCTAAAGAAACTCAGGCTTCCACTCACAGAGTCTCACAAAACTTGAAGACAGTGAAGTCAAGACTGTTATGGATGCTCACAAAACTTGAAGACAGTGAAGTCAAGACTGTTATGGATGCTCACAAAGCTTGAAGACAGTGAAGTCAAGACTGTTATGGATGCTCACAAAGCTTGAAGACAGTGAAGTCAAGACTATTATGGATGCGCACAAAGCTTGAAGACAAAACCCTAGCAATGCTAGGCGCTCTGTCTGTGAATCCTCAAGTGGTGTGGTAGAGCGGCATCAAACCCTAGCCATGCTAGGTGTTTCGCCTGTAAACCCTCAAGTGGTATGGCGGAACGGCATCAAAATCCTGGCCACGTCCAGGCGCTCTGCCTGTGAATCCTTAAGTGGTGTAGTAGAGCGGCATCAAACCCTAGCCATGCTAGGTGTTTCGCCTGTAAACCCTCAAGTGGTGTGGTGGAACGGCATCAAAACCCTGGCCACGTCCAAGTGCTCTGCCTGTGAATCCTCAAGTGGTGTGGTAGAGCGGCATCAAACCCTAGCCATGCTAGGTGTTTCGCCTGTAAACCCTCAAGTGGTGTGGCGGAACAGCATCAAAACCCTGGCCACGTCCAAGTACTCTGCCTGTGAATCCTCAAGTGGTGAGGTAGAGCGGCATCAAAATCCTAGCCATGCTAGGTGTTCTGCCTGTAAACCCTCAAGTGGTGTGGCAGGACGGCATCAAAACCCTGACCATGTTAGGTATTCAAAATCTCCTGCCAACAAACCCTACATGGTGAGGCGGAGCGACATTAATCCCTGACCACGACAGGTACGTGATTTACTTTATTTACTACCTGTAAACCCTCTAATGGTGTGGTAAAACGACACTAAAACCCTAGCAAAGGAATATGATTCCTGGCCTAGGTTCATTTACTTGATTTGGATTGTGAATCACATTACGGCCTCAATGGCCTTAGCACGGCCTCAATGGCCTCATTTGACCTCTACGGTCACATTACGGCCTTAATGGCCTTAGCACGGCCTCCACGGCTTCATTTGACCTCTATGGTCACATTACGGCCTTAATGGCCTTAGCACGGCCTCAATGGCCTCATTTGACCTCTATGGTCACATTATGGCCTCAACAGCCTTATCCCGGCCTCCAGGGCCTCGTTTGACCTCTAGGGTCACATTACGGCCTCAATGGCCTTAGCACGGCCTCAAAGGCCTTGTTTGACCTCAATGGTCTCATCTCGACCATCATGGCCTCGAGTGGCCTCTACGGCCTTATCCTGGCCTCCACGACCACGTCCGGCCTAAATGGCCTTATCCCGGCCTCAAAGGTCTCGTTTGACCTCAATGGTCTCATCTCGGCCATCATGGCCTCGAGTGGCCTCTACGGCCTTATCCCGGCCTCAACGGCCTCGTTTGACCTCAGCGGTCTCATCTCGGCCATCATGGCCTCGAGTGGCGTCTACGGCCTTATCCCGGCCTATAGGGCCACATTCGGCCTCAACGGCCTTAGCACGGCCTCCAAGGCCTCATTTGACCTCAATGGTCTCATCCCAGCCTCCAAGGCCACGCTCGGCCTCAACGGCCTTATCCCGGCCTCAACGGCCTCGTTTGACCTCAACGGTCTCATCCCGGCCTCCAAGGCCACGCTCGGCCTCAACGGCCTCGTTTAACCTCAGCGGTCTCATCTCAGCCATCATGGCCTCGAGTGGCCTCTACGGCCTTATCCCGACCTCCAAGGCCTCGTTTGACCTCAACAGTCTCATCTCGGCCTTCATGGCCTCTACCACCTTATCCCAGCCTACAGGGCCACGTTCGGCCTCAACGGCCTTAGCTCGGCCTCCAAGGCCTCATTTGACCTCAATGGTCTCATCCCGGCCTCCAAGGCCACGCTCGGCCTCAACGGCCTTATCCCGGCCTCAACGGCCTCGTTTGACCTCAACGGTCTCATCCCGGCCTCAAAGGCCACGCTCGGCCTCATCCCGACCTCAACGGCCTCGTTTGACCTCAACGGTCTCATCTCGACCTTCATGGCCTCAACGGCTTTAGCACGGCCATTATGGCCTCGAGTGGCCCCAACGGCCTTATCCCAGCCTCCTCGGCCTAGAACGGCCTCTACGGCCTTACCATGACCTCTACGGTCACATTACGGTCTCCACGGTCTCAACCCGGCCTATACGGCCTCAATTCGGTCTTCGTGACCTCACTTGGCCTCTACAACCCCAATCCGGCCTCGCTTTGGTCTTCGTGACCTCACTTGGCCTCTACGGCCTCACTTTGGTTTTCGTGACCTCACTTGGCCTCCACGGCCTCAATACGGCCTAAATGGCCTCACTTTGGTCTTCGTGACCTCATCCGGCCTCTACGGCCACACTTCGATTAGCGTGACCTCTCTTCGGTCCACACGACCTCGCCTTGATCTCGCTAGTCTTACTGGCCTCCACGGCCTCCTTACGGTCTCAACGACCTCATCCTTGGCCTCCCCGACGTCACTACGGTCTCACTGACCTTATTCTTGGCCCATGTGGCCTCATTGCGTCGGTCTCAATGACCTTGTCTCGACCTCCACAACCTCCGTAGGTCTCAGCGATCTAGGTTCAGCTTTCGCGGCCCTTGTTGGCCTAAATTAGCTGATCTTGGCCCCCACAGCCTTTATTGACTTCAACGGTACTATCTAAGCCTCCATAGCCTTCCTTGGTTTCATCGACCGAAGCTTGACCTCTATGATCTCACCATGGCCATCCAAGCCTCGTTCCAATCACGTTAATTTGGACCAGCACGTCTCACAAACTATCCAGACTACTATAGTCTCACCTATCGATGGAAGGATTAAGTCTACTTTATTCCTAAATGGTTTCAGCCTCCACTTCCCTCACCTCATTCGGGAAAGCGAAGACTGAGGGGCTATTGTGATGCCAAAAAATAATAGGCTAAGCCCAATACACCAAGCCCACACGGGCCCATTGGAAGAAGCCCAGATGGGCCCATGAAGAGAAAGAGCAGTGGAATAAAAGAAAAAGAAAGGGGAAAAGGGAGGGGGACCGCAGACACAGAGGGAAAAGAGAATGAGGGCTCCGACCCCCTTTGCTCATGATTATGTATTGGCTATTACTCCATTTATATGTATTTCTCCCCATTTATCTAGTGAAAAACCCCCTCCCTGTGGATGTAGGCATTGTTGGCCGAACCACGTCAAATATTGTGTTTATTGTCGTGTTTTCTCTCCCTCAAGCTTGTGTCTCGTCGGATTAAGCCACTCAATCGGGCTCCCATCGTGTCCAAATTCGCTGTTAAAGAGGTTTTGTACGTATCCCTTTGCTACCCGAGTTTTTTGACGTTACAGTTAACCACGCTTTGGACTGACAAAAAACAGAACGAACTGCCCGAGTTAACCGGGAATCGTTTTAAACATGTGATTTTATCACGGAAGTACTAGCTAAGTGCATTCTCAGCCGCACTTGTAAACTGTCATTTTGTGTAAAATATATGATATTGTTCATCAAATGTTATAAAAACACCCTCTCAGCCGGCCCTCTATAATAACTCCGGTTTTACAAGTTGCTACAGTAACATGTAAAAATATATGTTACTGTAGCAACTTGTATAAATCTCCTTTCTCTTCCCTTTTTTTTTTTTTTTCTTCTTCTTTTTTCTTTCCTTTTCTCTCAGCCTCGTTCCTCTACTCTGCTCTGCTCTCTTTCTCTCAGTCTCAGTCAACGGCACCACCGCACCAGCCCCCTCTGCTGCCTCTCACTTTCGTACGGCACCTACCGCGCCCTTCTCTCTTGCATGGCTCCAGCCCCGCCCTTCTCTCTCGCACGGCTCTAGGTGAAATTGATGGGTTTGGTGTGCAATTGATGGGTTTGCTATGAAAAAGAAATTTATGGGTTTGCGGTCATGGGTTTGTTATGAAAGAAATTTATGGGTTTGGGTTTGGGCGAAATGGGTTTGTTGTGATGTTGTGATGGGCGGTGGTGATGTTGTTCGCGGTGGGTATGGGTGTAGGTTTTGATCTAGCCGCCGGCGTGGGTGATCAATTTGGGCGTGAGTTGTTGGCTCGGGGGTTGAGCGGTGCGACGTGGGTTGTTGGGTTGAGAGGGTTGCTAACTTGGGGGTTGGGAGGGGATGGGTTGCTGGCTTGGGGTTTGGGAGGGGATGGGTAGTGCCGGAGCAAGAGAGATAAGGTGTGAGAGAGAAAAATGGTTTTGATAAAAAAAAGTTTTTCTAAAAAAATTATAATATTATTTTAATAAGATATTTTGTAAAATAGAGAATGGGATGAGGATGTTATGTAAAAATGAGTTTGTAAAATAGAAAATATACTTTTTAGAAATATAAAATAGAGATTCGATGCAATTCAGGATGGGAATGCTCTAAGACTCTTTTATTACTTGTACCGTCTGAATCTTGTAGTTCAACCATGGTTCAAACTAACAACAAACTTTGGAAAAATGTGTTATGCCAAGTTAATCGAAAACTAGTGTAATGGTTGGTAATTTAATCATAAAGAGTGGGCTAACTATCTTTTATTGTATGAACCATTTGAACCCCTTTTTTTTTATCTTTTTTTTTTTCTTTTTTTTTTTCGTGAAACTGCTCATAGTTAACCACGGTTTGCACTAACAAAAAACCAGACTGAACCGCTCAAGTTAACTAGAAATCAGTTTAATGCGGTGGTCAATTTCGTGCCGTTCTGGTTGGAACATCCGAAATATTCCGTTCCGATACCCCACCCGATACAGAAACACCACTGAAACGTACTTGTAAATATTTCGAGGGTGTTTCAGGTAATGAAGCAATTTTTTTTTTTTTTTTAGAATAAATTTTTATGTTAATGTGTTTTAAGTGACTTTTAGCTTTTATATTCATGTAAGAAAGAATGAAATTTTATTTTATTTTTTTATCAATGAAAGAATGAAGTTTTATCACTTATGTTCAATAATATATATATATATATATATATATATATAGCGGTAAACCCGAAACGGTACACTGGTATTGGCCAGTACCGAAATATTTCATTCCCTTGATCAAACCGAAACGACCTTCGGTACGGTATTGACCACTTTGGTTTAATGACTAGTAATTTTATGATTTTATCACAAAGAACTGGCTAAGAATCTTTTATTATATGAACCATTTGAACCGGCTGATTTGCGACGAAACTGCTCATAATTCAACAACAAACTTTGGAAAAGTATTGGAAATGTGGTCGGTAAGTTTTGTACCCTACTATAAAATGTTTCATCATAACCTTACAAATTAACCTCTAAGCTACGAGAGGTGGAATACACATCAGGTTGTGAGTGGCTCGCTGCATGCATCAGAAACAGTAGATATTACCTCCTAAGCTATACATGATCCCTAGCTGGTACTCTTGGATGAAAACTTCAATGTAAAACAATACTATGTATTTAGAATCTAATATGGCACATATCAATCAAATAAATAAACTTTTATATTACTTTTTATTATACTAGCCTCCCATCTCAAAAAAAAACTTTTTATTATAAATGCTCATTATAATTAAAATCATGACTTTATGTACTTGACGTGATTGAATGTAAAATTTTGAAATTTGTTGATTAAAAAATTATGTTTCATATTTAAAGGATTAATTATAATTTTAATATTTACTTTTTTTATGCTTTATTATGTTCTATTTTTCTTATATAAGTTTGTGAAAATATGCTTGAAAAATATTTAATTTATCTATAATTTTTTTTAATTAAGATTGCTAATTTTGGAAAATTTATTTCATTGTTTATATTTTAGTTAATTTTTAAATGAATTATAATATCATTACAATCTCCTTGTCCTATCCATGAATATTCTTGCAATTTCACAAAACTATAAATATAAATAAAAGGACCCGTCCTTTTCTTTTCTTATCATTGACAATGTGGTGACCATATATATATCAATGTTATGTTTGAAAAAGATAGGTGCGCTAGGCTGTCTAGTCACTATATATATAGTATGACATAATGATCATGGGGATTATAATATATTTAAGGTGTTGTGTATTATGCAACATTAAATGAATTTTCAAAAGGTATGATGCGTAAGATTAATGCTTAGTTATTTCATCCAAAAAAAAAAAATTGCTTAGTTATTTTTATGTGCTTTTCAATAAATAGGAAAGTTTGTTGAAATGACTAATCTCAATATATAGTAGGAATATCTCGCAGGAATCAAATAAACCATTATGAAGAAGAAGACTACATGATTTTCCCCACTTCTTTAATCCTCCACCTATTTCGGAATTGAATCCGGTGAATTTCAAATTGCCAGTTTTTATTCAGAAAATAGTGCCCTTTTCAAAACATCTCAAAAACCATTTCAGGAGATTATCACTAACACTCCGTTTGGGAGGGGGGAAAAGAATGGAATGGAAAAAAAAAAAGAATATTTTAAGAATATTCTCTTCTTTCCCTTGTTTGGAAGTTTAAGTAGGAGGGAATGGAATGATCATTCCCTTGTTTGGGAGTTTAAGTGAAGGGAATGGAATGGAACACTCATTCCTTCCTATTCCCTCTAAACCCCAAATTTTCATTCCTCCCAAAATTGGGAAGAATAGGAGGGAATGGATTTAAGTTTAATGATTTTTTCATCAAACGTCCCAAAATGCCCTTAGTATTTTTGTAAAATCCTAAATTACCCTTATAGATTTGACCTTTTATTTTCTTCAGTTTCCATGGTATTTCTATAATATTGTATTTCTAAATGACCATGCATGGACCTTTAACAATGTCAATTTTCTTTTAAAAGTTTATTTTGTGAACAATGAATTTCGAATTTCCATTTATTGGGATTATATTTTAATTTATATTGCTTAGATTTTGTACTTGTTTATAATTAAGCAGGTTCTATACCACCTCTTATCCTGTATTGGTTTCTTTTTCTGTTAACAAGGGTCAGAAAAATAGAAATAAACTCTCATAATATTTCTATAATATTATTGTGACACCACAAGGTGTCATATATGGTGTGGTAATTCTATAGTATTATTCTATAGATTAATCCTACATTTTATAAAAATAAAGGGTATTATAGTAATGTTATTATAAAATGATTCATTTCCATTCCTTCTAATATTACTCCCAAACAAAATTACTCACATTTCATTCCATTCCATTCCTCTATTTTAAAACATCCAAACAAGATTACTTAGTTTCATTTCATTCTATTCCATTCCATTCATTAAATTCATTCCATTCCCTTCCATAATTATAATTCATTCCATTCCATTCCATTCCATTCCCCTCTAAACTCCCAAACAAAGCCTAAGTTATAAAGTTATTGGATCAAGAAATTTGTGATTCAAAAATATTATTCGGATCTTCTTATGGTTAAGACCAAATAAATGTTTAGAGTTTAGAAAAAATCAACTTAAAAACCAAGCATGTCAAAACTTGTTTTAATAGTAAATAAGATAGATAGATAGATATATATATATATATATATTTTGAGGCTACTCCTTTGGAGTGTGTGAGTAATCTAAGTGTGTGTAAGGGCTCGAACTCACACCACTATGCTACTATCTAGTGGATATAGCAAATACGATTTTAGGTTCCTTAAATAAGTACTTCTTGTCCATTGCTTGTGTGTCACAAAAGAAATTCAATATATAAGTGAAGCGCAAAACATAGTTTGCTTTTTAAGTTTGATTTAAACCCTCATCTTCATCACAATATTTAATTAATTATGATCCATTTGTAAAGTTTAATAAAACTAATTAAATTATATATATAAGCAATGGAATTTTTTTTCTTTTTGTACATTAATTTAATCTACTCAATAGGTCTGATAATTTAAATTGTGAACAGTGATATTTATTGCGTAATAAGAGCACTTGTGAATCTAACCTAAGAAATTTTATAGATTTTGGTTAGCCCATGAAACAGACGCCATAAGTTTATATCTTATCATGTCCTAACTCAGTGTGTATATATATATATATATTTTTTTTTTTTTGCAAAGGATCTTGTAACCGGGTAATGTACACGCATATGAGGAATTTGCACAAATATTGTGACAAAAACTATAAAGTGTAAAAGAGAAGAGTCATATGTAAGTGTCTAAGAGTCAGACCTAAGTAAGTACCTAACCATAAAAAGACCACCAAACCACCTTTTTTTTTCACCAATGCTTGGAAACCAAAAAAGCCAGGTCCGTTTTCTTTTTCTTTAATTTCTTTAATTTTAATTTTCTTTGCAATTAGTAAACCAGTTAGTCCACCAACCCATCCATCCGATCCATATTTAGGTCAACTTCGATAGAAACTTGGACCACTCGAAAGAAAGAGAAAGATAATGTAATGATACATATAATGATCTTGGCGAAAACGTTACGTATATCCATTGCATTCATATGCTAGCTTCTTCTGCGTGATTCATCTAGGTGCGTGTTCAAAGTCAAATATTATATTCTTTTTCATAAAACACATTCATCACAAGCCATGATTGTTTTCAAATTAATCTTCCAAATATTGGGTGGCCAAGATTTGGTATTTTCTTACTCAACTTGAATAATGTTGTATAGCACATGAACGAAATAGAAGCGTGTGACATGATTCCCACCCCACTTCTCACAAAGTTTTAGCCTAGCAATATTGCTTTTTGAAAACCTCATTTTCCTTAACTACCACGCAAGAGCCGGCATTAGCTGCCACACAACTGTGATATCTCAACCTCCACTG
>OU015768.1:21610707-21623188 GCA_907173295.1 Fagus sylvatica
GAATTTATCTTAGTACATAAACCATCAGGGAGACGAAAGCAGCTCATCATGTAGACGGGGATCGCCTGAGCCACTGACATGATCAAGATTTCCTTCCCTGCCTGTGAATAATTTTCCTTTCCAGCCATGAAGCTTTTTCGCAATCTTCTGTTTAATCTCCATGAAAGCTTGTTTTTTTCTTCGCCCAATAATGGGGGGAGGCCTTGATACTTTCCCAAATTGTTAGTGGATTTTGTACGCAGCGCAGTGCAAATAGCTCTTCGAGTGTCAGGTTGGGTATTTGTGTTGAAGAATAGGGAAGTCTTCTTGTGATTTAATTCTTACCTGATGCTTGTTCGTAGATGTTCAAGATTGCAAGGAGATTTCGACACTCTGTGATGGTGGCCTTACAAAACAGAAGACTATCATCTACGAAGAATAAATGACTAATATGTGGACCTCCTTGTCATATTGAATAATCCTTGAAGATTGCCTAAAAACTTGGCTTGTCGTAGTAACGCAGTGAGGCCTTGTGCACAAATAAGGAAGAGGTATGGGGAAAAAGGATCACCCCAGCGGATTCCTCTAGTAGGCTTAATGTATCCTGTCGTAAGCCTTAATCATGTCTAAATGTTATGTAAATTATCAAAATATCTAGATCATTGAACATATAATCCATACTTTTGTATAAAAGTTATGTAAATTATCTAAATATCTAGACCATGAATGTATTGATAAGCTATATCTGGTTTGACACCAAAGTTTGTTTTTGTATATACCATGAAAATCATTTCATTACACTGAGCTACTACTTGGAATATCATCTTATCTCTAAAAATTCAAATTTATTAGAATGTCATACTTATAAACGCAATATAGAAATGACAACTCTTAATAGTTGATTTCACACGAGAAATGTGTAAGAAATTGCTAAATTCTAATATAAATTCGTAAGCAAATGCCAAATTCTCATCTTCTTGAGAAGCCAGTGAAAAGAAAAAGAAAAAGAAATTAAAAAGGAAACTCTTATTTAACTTAATTACGTGGACATTAAGACAATTTTGATTCTTCCAAGTAACCTTTACTACTCACTCATCAAAAAAAAGAAAAGAAAAAAAAAGTAACCTTTACTACTCTGGTTCTCTGAAGATTCATGTAGTAGCTTTGAAACTTTTTTTTTATTTATTTTTTTTTTATTATTATTATTATAGGTCTTCGGCTTTAGCCCAAAGCACAACACATAAATCAATGAGCATAGAAAAAGTACCTAGCAAGCTGAAGCCAAACACAATTTTATAATTTTAAAATTAGCCAAGAAAATAGTGTGGAAAAAAAAAAAAAAAACCTTTGGTTAAGATGTACTTCCTCAAAAAACCGATTATTTTATTTATTTTTAGGAACTTGGATTTGAAAGATAGTCCAAAGGATTAATAATATATTACCTTCTAGTGTATAAGACTACAAGCGGAAACTGAGAAGCCAAAATGGTTATAATGACTGCGTAGAGGGCTGAACATTGCTATGAAGAGCAAACTTCTTTGTGATGCACCAAGCTTGAACAAAAAAGGTAATTGTAGATCCAATTCAATATCCATAAGTAAATTTTATGTAATCAAAATGTATACCATGACGATAGTCATTGGAAAATGTCATAGTAAGAAGGAAAAGAGAAAGGTCATGAAAAACTAATTGCTTATTGCATATAAACAACATCAAAATTCTTAAGGGGAAAATACATCAAATTTCAACATTGCTAATTGTAAAATTGCCAAGAAAAGCATCCAAGTAGATTATATGGTCAAGAACACTTGCTAAAATTGGGACTTGTTTAAAAATTAAAACATAATTTTAGTGATCAAAATGTGAAATGATATAATTAATATCAATTCTTTGGCATTTATTTAATATTGAATAGATATTAATTTTGATTTTATAAATTTTTGTTGGTTTATACTTTAACCCCCATCAAATTCAAATCCTGGTTCCATTTGGATACAAGTAGATGAAATATGAATGAGTAAAGAGCCCAAGAGTGGACATAAGCTAAGGCTAGAGAGGACTTTGACAATAGCCTAGGAGGCGTATGGTTCACTTGATGTACCCGTGATCGTAATGATATTAGCGTAATGTTCCACATCACGGTGTTTGGTTCATTTATATATCCATAATATAAGATTACAAGTGAATTCACATCATTCTAAATTGATGTAATGTGATTACATCTTTACATTAAAGGAATCATACATTCCATTCTCATGGGAATGAGACAAATTTTTTTTTATAAAAAGAAAAAACTAATAAATTGTAATTAGAAATTGCCATTGGATAATGATTAAAATACTCTTAGATACCTTAAAATAACCAAAATACCCATAAAAATCACCAAAATGACTAAAATACCTATTAAATCTCATAATTTATCAAAATATCAATAAAACCTCTAAAATGGCCAATATACTCTCAAAATGTCTGAAAATGACCAAAACACCCTTAAAACCTAAAAAATGACCAATATACTTAAAAAAATGACCAAAATATCCCTAAAACCTAAAAAATGACCAATATACACCAAAAATGTCCAAAATGACCAAAATATCCTTGAAACCCCAAATATGATCAAAATACTCTTGATACCTCCAAAATGTACAAAAATGATCATAATACCCCCAAAACCTAAAAATAATTAAAATACCCCCCAAACCTAAAAAAATGACTAATATACATTAAAAACGTCCAAAATGACTAGAATAACCCCAAAATACCCAAATCTAAAAAAATGATCAGAATAACCCCAAAAATGACCTAAATACTACTGAACCTCTAAAATGACCAAAATACCCCTAGAAACCTATTATGACCAAAATATCTCCGGAACCTCTAAAATGACCAATATACACCAAAAACATCCAAAATGACCAGAATAACCCAAAACCTTGAAAATGATTAAAATACCCCTAGAACCCTATAATGACCAAAATATCCTCAGAACCTCTAAAATGACCAATATACACCCAAAACTTCCAAATTGACCTAAATAACCCCGAAACCCCAAAAATGACCCAAATACTCATGAAAGCTCCAAAATGACCAAAATACACCTAGAACTCTATAATAACCAAAATATCCCTAGAACCCCTAACATAACCAAAATGCCCCAGGAATCACCAAAGTGACCAAAATACCCTTAAAATCCTTAAAATGACCGAAATACCTAGAAACCACCAAAGTGACCAAAATATATTGAAACCCCTAAAATGACCACAATACCATCGGAAACATCCAAAATGACAAAAATAAGCTTAAAACCTATCAAATTACCAAAATACCCTTAAAACCACCAAAACAACCAAAATACCCTAAAATGACAAAAATGACCAAAATACTCTCGAAACCTCCAAAATGACCAAAATATGCTTGAAACCACCAAAATACCTTGGAGGCAGAGTTGCAACTTATTTGGTCATTTTGGGGGCAAAGTGTCATTTCACAAAAATAGAGTATAGAGTGTGTAATTTCATCATACCTCAGGGGTGTCAATGTATACCCTTTTTCCTTTTATTTTCCTTCACAAAAGTAATACAAAAAAAAAAATTCAATATGCTTTTTATTTTGGCACAAAGCTATTCCAAACATACAACCACCTTAGTAAAACAATGAAAATTGAATACCCAACTCAAATTAAGCTAATACGAGACCAAAAAGGTAAATGATTCCCACAGTTATTTTGGACATTTTTTTTTTTAGGTTATGGGAGTATTGTGGTCGTATTAGTGGTTACGAGGGTATTTTGGTCATTTTAGAGGGTTTGGAGTTATTTTTGTCATTTTGTAGATTTCCAGAAGTATTTTGGTAATTTTTGGATTCCAATGGTTTTTTTGGCTATTTTAGAGGTTTTGGGGGTATTTTGATCATTTTAGAGGTTTTCTGAGGTATTTTGGTCATTTAAAGGTTTCATGGTTATTTTTGTCATTTTAGGATTTAGAGGGTATTTTAGTCCTTTTATAAGTTTTCGGGTTATTTTGGTTTTTTTAGAAGTTTCAGGTTATTTTGGTATTTTAGGATTCTGAGGGGTCATTTTTAATTTTAGTCATTTTATAAGTTTCAGGGTTATTTGGTCTTTTTAGTTAGTGTTATTTTGGTCATTTTAGGATTCTGAGGGTATTTAGTCATTTTTAAGGGTTCTAGGGATATTTTGGTCATTTTATAAGTTTCAGGATTATTTTGGTCATTTTAGAGGTTTCAGTGTTATTTTGGTCATTTTAGGATTTTGAGGGTATTTTAGGGGTCATTTTTAGAGGGTTTTAGGATTTTGATATTTTGGTATGGTTTTTAGATGTTTATGGGTTATTTTGGTCAATTTAGGATTCTTAAGGTATTTTAGTCATTTTTAGGAATTCTAAGAGCATTTTGGTCATTTTAGAAGTTTCAAGGTTTTTTGCTCATTTTAGAGATTCCAGATGTATTTTGGTGATTTTATTGGTTTTGGGGGCTATTTTGGTATTTTCAATAGTTTCAGAGATATTTTTGTAAATTTTGGAGGTTTCCTGACTATTTTGATCATTTTTGTGATGTTAATGGTATTTTTGTTAATTTTTAGTTTTTTAGATTATTTTAATCAATTTATAATTTTTTTTATTAATTTGGTAAATGTTATAAACCAACCAAACAAATGAAATAATACATTAATAGAATCTCATTAGAATGTGATTAATAAACGAAATACCGTAATCTAATATATTCTCATGATATGATTCCATGGATCAAAAATTCAAAGAATCTGACATCACGTTGCAATATAACATCAAGTAAACCAAACGTCGTAAACGGGCTTAATGGAATCGCCGGTCCTAATAACGTGGAAGCCCAAGCTTCCATAGTACTATATAATATCAATTTGGGTCCGAGAATCCGAATTCTATATTTAATGGGACTGGAATAGCGTAGAGTCCAAGGCTTGTTTTCCTCTTACGATTCGGAATTGGAACAAACGTAGGGTTTGAGGAAGCACCGCACTGATATATATAGGACTATAGGAGGGTTATAAAGGTCTACAACTCCGAGAGGTTCCAAGAAGCAAATAGAAAGAGAAAGCCAAATTAATATTGAGAATTATGGATGAGTTTGAAACGAAGCAGAAGAGGGTGAGCCTGAGCATGGGTTTTGATCGGATTTCCCAGTTGCCACAACAAATTATACACCACATCCTCTTCTTCATGCCCACAAAAGATGCTGCCCGTACCAGTGCCTTGTCCAAGTCATGGCTTCAAGCTTGGAACTCACTCCCCAGGTTTGATCTCAAACACTCTGATGTAACACATTATGATCCCTTCAATTTGTCTAATGGGGAAGAAGTAGACATTGATCATGAGGAGATGTTTAGCAAGTTTGCTAAGTCTGTTGATGAAACTTTGTTACCACTACAACTCTACAAGGCAATAATCCCATTATTTAAGTTGAGAGTGACAGTTTGGCATGATAAATACGCCTCTCGTATTGATAATTGGTTAGAATTGGCTTACAGAAATCATGTACAAACACTGGACCTTGATATTAGAAGCAAGGACAATGTGAAAGCCTACGCTTTGCCTCAGACAACTTTTGGTGTTGGATCTTTAGCCGTTTTAAGTTTGAAGGGTGAAAAGTGTAAATTGGATAAAAACTACTTTAGCTACGATATGAAGTCTATATGTTTGCGAGAGCTGAGTCTGGATGAAGTTGACGTTGATAGTTTGACAATAAAGAAGATCCTAAAGTGCTGCCCTTTGCTTGAGGCACTTACTATAACAATGTGCACCAAGGTGAAACGTGTTGAGCTTGTCAATGTTCCCAAGCTTAAGAAGGCTAATGTACAAGGAGTGAATAAGCTTAGGATTGAAGCTCCTAATCTTGAAAAACTTAATTGTAGTGGGGATTTGGCACCGATATTGAACCCGAATTCGATTGCTTGCAATAATGTAAAGGAAATAGAAATAGCTTCTTTCTATCTTACTAAAAAAATGATTCGGGAATTCGATTCTAAGTTCCCCCTTCTTGAGACCTTGCACTTGGGAATATTCTTTGGCAGGAAGGAATTTAAATTTTCCAGTCATCGACTCAAGAGTTTAAGTTTGTCACCTGGTCCTGAAAAGTTGACAACGGTTGAGATTGATTGTGAAAATCTTAATTCCTTCAAATATAATGGCAGTTCAATACCATCCTCCTTTACTATCACTTCTTCTTGTCTAAACAATATTGAAAATAGATTTCATCAAAAGGGTCATCTAGACACTTTCTGGTTTCTAACACTCCGACAATATCTTGGAAAGTTTGAGCAGCACCAAACTTTGAACTTGTGGTTTGACCATCCTACCACGGTAAGCCCATAAATTTAAGTTCATTTACTTATTTATTTTTTCCAGTTTTAACTTTTAATGTTCCTTTGATATTTTTTACATAGTCTAATTCCATTATCCCAATACCAACTCTTTGTACTTCTTATTACTTTATTTACGGGTACTTATTTTATGAGTATTTACAGTACACGTTATTTTATACTTTTCTAGTATACAATGTAGAATTACAAAATGAAACAAGCAAACCCCTAATAAATTTTTGAATAGTGAGAACCATTTAATTTAGTGTCTGTGAATTGAAATTGCATAGACATATCATACATGTGCTTGTCTTTTTGTTTTCCTTTTACCTATAGTAAATTGATTTCGAGAAATAGTTGATACTAAATTAAGTTTAGTTTAACATTTTAACTTTCTTATTCAGATTTCCTTTACTTCAGAGGAGTTAAGTAAAGATCAGCTTCCTCCATTATCAAGTCTTGAGAATTTGGTGTTGGAAAGGGTTCCACCAATGCAAGACTATACAGCTCTTGTAGATGGCTTATTATGGATTTGTCATCCAAAACTCTTGTCGGCATATCCAGATTATTCAGGGGTCCAATTCACAAACGTAAGTAAAAATTTGTTATAATTGAGACATTTTTTACTTGGTTGTATGTGACTATTTTGCTTACTATTATTTCTGGTTTTTTATTATCTTTTATTCGTTGTGTATTGTAGTTCCTATGTCAGACACTAGTTAACAGAGAAGAAGAGCCAAAATGTTGCGGCGACAGTCACATGAAGTGTTGGAGGCATTACTTAATTAGTGGTGCGCCTACTCCGCAAATACCTCTCAAATCAAGTATTTTGTTAGAATGGTCATTGTGAAGGCCTTTCTTGCCCACCTCGTGGCATGTTCTTCCAATCCAGGTTTAATCCTCTAGAGTTGTAAGGAGAACAAAATTTTTAGTATGACTATTTTACTATTAATATTAGTTTATTACTAGCAGAGAATAGTGCGATGTGCAGTTAAGGTTATAAAACTATAGTATGTTAATGTTAATGTTATATTTAGGTTCGTTTGGCTGAGCTATTTGAAAAAGTGCGTTTTTAAAAATAATGATTTTAAAATGCGTGTTTTGAAAACACGATTTTGAAAATTACATTTAAACGTTTGATAAAACTTGTGAAAAATGCGGTTTTTATCAATTAAGTGTTTGGATAATTTTGATCTGAAACTAATGTATACAAGTGACTAAAAATGACTTAATTATACCATTAAAGTTATTTGTTATTTTTTTTATTGCAGTCAGGATAACAAAGTATTATAATAAAATTATAACAAAGATACTAATAAATTCATACACTACAATACACTCAAAAATATTGTCAACCAACATTATCATATCAAGCATGGCTTAGACAAATCCATGAATACACCAACAAATAAATATTTAAGTAAGCCTTTTCATTGTTGGTCTATCCATCTTGTACTTTTTCTTTTTTTTTTCTAAACTTGACCTCTAGTTCATTGGCGTTACCGCGTTAATAATTTACACAGTCTATCTACGTTGTACACAAAAAAAATAAAAAATAAAATAAAATGTCTTTAACTTAAATGCATTTAAACCTTTTATAAAATTAAATGCATTTAAACCTTTAACTTATAATTTACACAGTATAATTACTTCTTCTTTTTTTTGGGCTAAATCAACACGGTATAGTTACGCACAAACACATAAAAGTGTTATTTTCAAATACACTTGGATGAGCTCCGATTTTAAGACACCAATTTTGAGCGTTTTTAAAAACGTTATATTCGACAAACGCTAGGCCAAACAAACTGTTTCTGCATTTTCGCATTAAAATCGTGATTTTCATCCTCAATAATGCGGGGCCAAACTCACCCTTAAATTCACTGGCAACTTGTAATATTATTAACAAGGTGACGTGTCGAGAGATTTAACTCAGTGATATTATTTGCTCTCCTCATGAGTAGAATTAGGTTTCGAATCCTCCTCTCCTATATTGTAACTATTGAATTATCCAAACAAAAAATAAATAAATTTTAAATTGAAAAAAGAAGAAGATAAAATTAACATTTTAAACTCCATAATTTAGAGATAGTGTTAAATTAAATCATATTGGTTTAGAAGTTTTAAATTAAGTCCTATAGTTTCAAAAAAAAAAAAATCAATTCAAAGCATAAATCCATTAGGCGTAGAGTTTTTTTTTTAGAAAATGGGTAGTATTGAAATTAAAATGGAGAAAACTCCGATTGAATTACATCTTCAAGGAAAGGAGGAACATCCTCCAACCAAACCAAAAAATCAGAAGACAAGCCTATAGCATTGCGGGCCAAGACATGAGCCACTCGGTTTCCAGTTCGACGAACATGAGAAAAGACAACCCGGTCTAAAGAACAAGCCAGCTGATGTATGTCCTGGATAATGTCACCATAGGAAGCAAAGCACACCTCCTGCTGCTTCAGAGCGTTGAGAATTACCAGTGAGTCACCCTCCACTTCCACCTCGGCTAGACCAACGTCCCTGGCAAGTTGGACCGCTTCTCGAACTGCAATTGCCTCGGCGTCATCCACAGCATGCAAGCAATGGAAGCGTTTGCAGAGCGTGGCAATAGGGAGGCCTTGACCATCACGGATCACCACACCAACGCTAGTCATATTGTGGGAAGGAAACAGAGCAGCGTCGCAATTTGCCTTAAACTCGAGCTGAGTAGGAGGTTGCCAGGCCTGCTTCGGAATCACTTGGGGCACTGACTGCTGCTGGTCATTAACAGCCCAGAACTCCAGCAAAAGTCGCTGAGCGAGGAGAGGAATATCATCTAGATTAGTAAGCTCCGATTGGTACATTGCCTTGTTACTTCGCTGCCAAACAAGCCAGAGCATGAAGGCAAATTCGGCCAAGGAAGCATCTGATTCATACTCCAAAAGATGTCCAACAACATCAAGAAGAGAGGTGTAACAGCTCCGTACAACCTTCCTTGTTAACTTATAAGGGGTCCAGAGGGGAAGCAGAGGACATGTCCACAAAGCATGCAGAATATCTTCATCCTCAGCTAGACAGAAGCTGCAGCGAGCAGTGGAAATAATGGTGCGACGCTGGAGTTTTACCAGGGTGGGGAGAGCATTAATGCACACACGCCACAAGAAGTTACGAATCTTGAAGGGAACCTTCACAGACCAGATTTTTTTCCAGAACATTCTCCAATACTCGGTAGTAAAACACCCTGGATTGCCTTCCAAATCAACATTTGCTAGCATACGGTAGGCACTCCTTACAGAATATTTACCACTTTTTTCACCTCCCCAAACTAATAGATCATTGGGGGCCCTAGAGCTGAGAGTCGTGCTTAATATCAAAGATGCTTCACTGGGTATAAAGATCCGCTCAACCAATTCCTTATTCCATAGGCCGGTGCCAACTTGGATCAATGATGAGACACAAGCATCCTCTGGTAACTCATTTGGTGGGGTGACAGGCACCCCAGCAGAAGGAATAGGGATCCATCTATCATGCCAAACCCGGATTGAGTTGCCATTCCCCACCCTCCAGCGAGCACCTTTTCTTATGACATGGCGAGCTTGAAAGATGCTCTTCCAAGCGAAGGAAGCAGAAGCAGGGCACCTTGCCTCCATAATTGTGCCTCTAGGAAAAAATTTAGCCTTGAAAACCTTTTACAGTAAAGAGGTTTTATTGTGGACAAGCCGCCACACTTGCTTAGCCAACAAAGCATCATTGAATTTAGCAAGATCCCTAAACCCCATACCTCCCATTGATTTTGGTTGACATAAAGACGACCACTTGACCCAATGAACCTTCCTTGAAGTTGCCGTGTGACCCCACCAAAAGTTCCTGATTAGTCTATCTAACTCCAGACATAGCTTCTTCGGAAGCTTGAAGCAATTCATAGTATATGTTGGAATAGCTTGGATGACAGCCTTGATCAACACCTCTCTCCCTGCTTGTGATAGTAATCGCTCTTTCCAGCCCTACATTTTGGTCCACACCCTCTCCTTAAGATGAGCAAAGGTAGCATTCTTGGAGCGACCCACCAAGGATGGGAGGCCCAGGTATTTGTCATACTGTTGAATCGCAAGGAGATGTAATGCAGCTTGAATTTCCTCCCAAGTCTCTGAACTTGTGGAAGCACTAAAAAAGAGAGTAGTTTTGCCATGATTAATTTGTTGGCCTGAAGCACGCTCATACTTGCTGAGAACCTCCTGAATGGCATGACAATCAGATAAATTGGCCCTGCAAAAGAGTACACTGTCATCTGCAAAAAAGAGATGGGTTAAGGTGGGACCACCCCTGCTGATTGAGAGACCTTGAATTTTTTTGGACTGAGCTGCATGAGCTAGGAGAGCTTGTAATCCTTCCGCATATAAGAGAAACAAGTACGGAGAAATTGGATCTCCTTGGCGAAGGCCCCGAGAAGGATTAAAAAATCCTTTGGGGTCACCATTAATCAAGACTGAGTATGACACAGTACGAACACACTCCATCACTATGGAAACCCAACGAGTATGAAAGCCCATCTTCAACATAATTTTCTCCAAAAACTCTCATTCAACCCTGTCATACGCCTTGCTCATATCCAATTTTAGAGCCATATAACCCTGTCTGCCACCTTTCATATGCTGCATGTGATGTAGAGTCTCAAAAGCAATCAGAATGTTATCTGATATCAAGCGACCCGGAACAAAGGCACTCTGTGATTCTGAGATAATTTGAGGCAAAATCTTTTTCAAACGATTTGCAAGCATTTTTGCAATAATTTTATAGAGCACATTACATAGGCTTATAGGCCTAAAATCCTTCACAGTCTCCGGATTCTGAACCTTTGGAATCAAACAGATATTAGTATGATTAATTTTTTTTAACAAAGATCCATCCCTCAAACAAGATAAAATTGCAGCAGTAATATCAGGTCCCACTATGTGCCAATATTTTTGAAAAAAAATAGGGGACATACCATCCGGGCTAGGGGCTTTCAGAGGGGCCATTTGCTTGAGGGCAAGCTCTATCTCACTAGCAGTGAACTCTGCCACCAACATATCATTCATTTCACCTGTAACTACCTTCTTCACCCCATCAATAACTTCTTCAAAGTCCCCTGGTGAGGAGGTAGTAAATAGATCCGAATAGTAAGATACCAAGAGCTGCTCTATCTCTGCCTCACTGCTTCTCCAAACACCATCATTATCCCGCAGCTGCTGTATGGAATTTCTGCGTCTTCGCTGAGTGGCTTGGCAATGGAAAAAGCGCGTGTTGCGGTCACCGCTTTGGAGCCATTGAGTTCTAGATCTCTGTTTCCACATTTTTTCCTCTTTAGCAAAAAGTATTGTGAGCTCTTCACGTAATTTTTTAAGCAGGGGAACGTTTTGTGCTTCAGGCACCAATTCTTCTTCACGCTGTAACTGTTGGGATTTTGTTTCAATCAAATAACGCACACTACCAAAGTGAGTGAAACTCCATTCTTTCAGGTCAGCCCGACTTGTTTTTATTTTTTCCGTCACTTGATACATTGGCGTTCCATGTTGAGTCTTCACCCAAGCTTGCCGCACCGTTTCCTCACAGCTTGGGTCCATGGTCCACATCTCCTCAAACCGGAAGTGCTTGCGTCGCGGTCGAAGGGAGGTGGTAACTAAGTTCAACTCCATCCACAAGGGGCGGTGATCAGAAAAAACCCCGTGAAGATGATGAACTCGGCAAGATGGGAAGAGAAGAAGCCACTCCGCATTTGCAAAGCACCACGGAAAATGTTTAAATAAAACGACACTATGTGACTTGAAGTGAAATATTATTAATACATAATAATAAGCACATGTGTCGAAATAACCCATGGCGTCGTTCGTAAATAAGCTTATGGTTTGATATGAAATATTTTTGAAGTATAGAGTTGAATTGAAATTTCTAAAATTATGAAATTTAGTTTAAAACCAACCCTCAAATATGGGGTAAAATAAACAGGTTCATGGCCGGAATCAGACCACTCGAGTTAACTGAAAAAAGTAGTTTAATGGATTGTATTTTTATCATAAAGAACTGGCTAACACTAGTTTATTGCATGAACCATTTGAACCAACCGGATTCTCAAACTATTCACTATAGTTAATATGATGCCAAAAAATAATAGGTTAAGCCCAATACACCAAGCCCACACGG
>OU015768.1:21623288-21640805 GCA_907173295.1 Fagus sylvatica
TCTAGATTTCAATCTCAACAAAACCGATTCAATTCTTCCCTGTCCTCAACAAGGATCCAACAGGTTCTCTCAGCAACCTCCAACCTAGAATCGTGGTCGTGGCCAAAACTTCAAAGGCAAACCATACTTGGGAAAATGTCAAATTTGCCTCCAACAAGGACATAGTGCTGCCAAATGCCTATTTTGCTTCAAGCAAAACTATAATCTCACTCAAATGCAACAAGCCTTTGCAGCCATGAATATTTTGGAAACTACTTCAGCAACTCAACGCCCAAACTCTGATCCATATTGGTACCCTGACACAGGTGCAACTAGTCACATGACAGCAGACATACTGTTAGCCTCAAGGTTTCAATACCTATTACTCGGCTAATTAATCCAAGGACATTCATGTAGTTTTGATGATAACCATGATTTTAAGTTATTCATAAATGATATTTTCATATGAACTAATGATTTATGTTGACTATTGATTTAATTGGACCAACATGGCCAATTCAAATATCAAACAAATGTAAAGTCGACAAGTTGCAAATTCATTGAAGATCAAAGTCATCAAGACTCAAGACAAAGAAACCAAGCTTAAAGATCATGCTCCGAGATATATGAGAAGTAAGAGTTAGGTTTTGTAAAGTTTATTAAGATTTGATCTTTAAGGCTCAACTTTAAAACCAACTTAAATTGATTTTCAAAAATAACGGCTAGATTGATTGCAATTTAATACAAATAAATCAATTACGGCTGAAAAAATTTTTGAAGCAGAAAAGTTTTCAAAATATTGACAAAGTCAATATTAATGGCTAGATATTTTGATATTTAAAGATAGCCATGTAAACACAAAGAAATCTCTTACGGTGAAAAATTTATGAAATAGAAAAATTTTCAAAATATTGACAAAGTTAATATTAATGGCTAAATTGATTGATATTTAAAAATATCCAATGTGAACACAAAGAAATATCTTACAGTGAAAATTTTCTGAAATTAAAAAACTTTCACAATCTTAACAAAGTCAAAGAAAATGGCTTGATTGATTAAGATTCAAAAATGCAAAGACAAACATATCAATTACGTCTAAAAATTTCTTAAACAGAAAACAAAGTCAAAGAAAACAACTTGATTGATTGAAATTCAAAAATACAAGACAACCATATCAATTGTCGATTAAAGCCATCTTCTGACGTTGGCACCGTTTATTTGAAAAGGTTATTTGAATTTTAAAAAGTCACGCCAATTATTCAAAAGGCTGATTGCCATTTTCAATTGTCGGTTAAAGCCATCTTCTGACATTGGCACCGTTTATTTGAAAAGGTTATTTGAATTTTAAAAAGTCACGCCAATTATTCAAAAGGCTAATTGCCATTTTCAATTGTCGGTTAAAGCCACCTTCTGACATTGGCACTTTATTATTTAAAATTATATAGAATCATGATTGTGTTTTCTAACGAACAAAAATTTTCAATTTCAAATTTCCTTTAGTTAGTTTATTGAACTATATATAAAGAGAATAGAAGAGAGAAACAATATAACAAGAGCATACAAGAGAAATCGGAGAAAGAAAAGAAAACATCTTTTATATCAATCCATTCTTTCTCAAGCTTATATTTTCATATCATTCAAAATCTTTGATTGAAAATCAAATTCCTCTAAATACTCTTTGAGCCATATTGATCAAATCTTTGATATACTATCAGAGTGAGCATATTGTGTACAACTACTCTTTGAGAGAGCCATATTTTGTACAACAATCCTTTGTTGAAACTATTGAGTGTTTTTGTTAGGGTTTTGGTATAAATCCTAAGTAGTGAAAAGGATTTTTCACTGGGTGGTTACTCTTCACCGTGTAAGGAAGATTTGTGGGTTTTGGTATAAATCCTAAGGAGTGAAAAAGATTTTTCACTCGGTGGTTACTCTTCACCGTGTAAAGAAGATTTGTAACGGTTTTGATCTTCACCCGAAAGAAAATTGTCAAATAGTGGATTTGAGAATTCTCAAGAAGTGTTCTTAAGACGGGGACGTAGGCAGAGAAGCCGAACCTCGATAACAATCATCGTATTTGATTTTCTCTCTCTCTATCTCTTACATATTTAATTGCTTATATATATACTTGTGCTTGATTTCATATCATATCTATATTGCAATTGAATTGTGATCAAACATTTGCTAAATCAACATTTGCTATTTGAAGATAGTTTTTAATTCCGCATATAAATTGAAAAAGTTTGCCTCAACCTAAATCACCCCCTATCTTAGGTTGATATTTGGGTAACACATACCACTACTCAAACAAACCCAAGAATATTCAGGTTTAGATTCTGTCATGGTTGGAAATGGGCATTGGAGTAAACAAAGGGTGCATTCAAATCTATTTTGGATGACTGTGGCATTATTCCTTGAATTTGGTGTCCTCACACTCAACAACAAAATGACATTGCTAAACGTAAGCATCACCATAACACTAAGTTGGGACTTTCTCTGATGTTTCATTCCTCTATGCCTAAACCATATTGGCTAGAGGCCTTTAGCACTACTGCATACCTTATTAATCGGTTACCCACACCAATTCTGAACTCCACATCACCCTATAAGGTTCTTTTCAACACGCATCCCGATTACTCTCATCTTCGCACTTTTGGATGTGCTTGCTACCCTTACTTGGGGCCATACAAACATGATAAATTAAGCCCCAAGTCAATTTTGTGTGTCTTCTTGGGTTATAGCACTCATTCCAAGGGATACCGTTGTTTGGATCCTAAGACTAACAAAATTTACACTTCTCGTCATGTGGTCTTTGATGAGTCCACTTTTCCATTTACATCTATGGTATCTACTTCACCTACATTGGCAACTCACCACCAATGGGTTAACTTGCCAATCCTGTCACAAAAACTACTATCAGGTCCGGTCTCCTCTCCTTCTTCTTCCTTATCACCTTTCACCCCAACCATCTATCTCACCACCATCAATATCCCTACCTCAACCCAATTCTTCACCTCCCACAGTTCAATCTGAACCCATGCTCAACACTCCTCAATCTGTTACCCCTCCTAATCACTCTATACCAGACACACCACCACCATCTTCATTACCAACAACTAGTGTTTCACCTAACCCACCTTCCCCACCACCCTACCGACTTGTCCCATCCCATCCTATGGTTACACGCCTCAAGTCCGGTATTGTCAAACCCAAACACCACTCCTATCTAACCACCAAATACCCCTTACCCTAAGCCTTTGTCACCTCCATACCCTCTCCTACCAAAAATGAACCTGTCACCTACCACCAAGCCTCCAAAGACCCACATTGGTGTGCTGCTATGCAAGATGAGTTCAATGCCCTTCTTTCCAATCAAACTTGGTCTCCAGTCCCTCGTCATCCTTCCATGAACATTGTTGGATCCAAATCTATACTATATGTAAAACCGAAGCTTTTTTGACTTTTTGTTTTTTCGTTGACCTCATGAAGTTTTGACACATCAGCTTTTTAATTCTCACAATTTTACACCTAACCAATATTTTTTAATTAATTTTTTTATACGTTTAGTTTATACCCGATTATTTTTTGTTCCTATTGTTCTCTTGGAAGAACCCCGTGGTTCTCACTCACATTCTCTCATGTTCAAGCCGTCCCCCTTTCTCACTCATTCTCCTTCTCAGTTATCTGTTCTCCTTTTTAGTTTTTACCCAATTAGATCTCACCAGATTGAAACCGATTACACTACTACTTCCTCTTCGAATAACCTCATCTTCTGCTGATGACGACAATGATTCGGCCAAGCCTTGAAGTCTTTAGTTCATCCAGAGCCAGTCGAGTTGCCAGTCAATCTTCAACCTTTTGTTCTTTTTGTCATGTCCATCTCTTTTGGCTGCCCGTCTGCCGAAACCAGCTCTCCAATGTGAGTTTCTTCTATAATTTTTTTCCCTGAATATGTTTGTTCTTTCCGATGGATCTGTGATTTTCCTTTTCACGTGGCTTTGTGATTGTTTGTGGCTCATTTGGTTTGCTTTCCTTCTCTTTGGTTTGAGGTGCACCCTCGGCATGCCTTTGATGTGTTTGATATATAGTCTAAAAGGATGGTCTACCAAGAGCAGAAATACCCAAGGTTATTTCTTACTCTATCTTTTCCCCTGTTTTTTTTATTGTCAGATTGTTCAAGTATGAAGCTATCAAATTCAGTTTCAATTGTTTTAAATAACCCAGGGTGAGTTCTTAATCTATCGTTTTCTTTGTTCTTTAAGTTTTTTTTTATTGGCAGATTGTTCAAATCTGGGCATATTTATTTTATTATTTTGGTTATAGCCGCATGCCATGTGTTTGGTGAAATTCCATTGAAACATGTGTTGAGATAATTCTCAATATGTATCTAATATATATATATATATATATTAGCTTTGATTCTCAATACATACCATTCATTTGTAACTGTCAATTTTAGAAGGGTGTTAGTAAGTTGGCATTTGTAGGCCCCCCATTGGGTTTGGTGTTAAACGTACCATTCATTTGTTTGTCTGCCTGAGTTAATTTAAGTCAATTTTTAGGGTGCTTTATGTTGTTTGTTTGGGGTGTTCGTAAATTAAGAAGAGCAATGCTATATAATAGGAAACACATAACCAGCAACTAGGTTTGTGGATCATTCTGTACCCACGTTGTACCTCTAAATTTGAAGGGTTACTAAAACATAAAGTACCATCATCATATTTGATGCATTCCAGTGAATAGTTGGCATTTCGAAAAGCTCTATGGCCCCCCATTGAGGCTTCTCTTGGTGTTAAACGTACCATTCATTTGTAACTGTCAAGCTGCAATGCCTGAGTTAATTTTAAAAGGTTTTAGTCAATTTTTAGGGTGCTTTATGTTGTTCCACCAAACCCTGTCCACCGTGACCCACCCCGCAATGCCCCAACAGCAAATCAAACCCAGGAAATCTCACAAACATCACAGCCCACCATCAGCTCACAACCCACAACATCCACCACCCAAAAAACCGGCGAGCCACCGCAAGCCACTGCGCGCACCAGTGAGTTAATCCTAAGAAGAGCAATGCTATATAATCCGATGTGTGAAACTGAAACACATAACCAGCAACTAGACAGCTATATATCATGTATATCCTTAAATACTAGATTAGTGTACAAGTACATTATATTTCAAGTAGCAAATTAGTTCTATCATTTTTATTTTTTTTTTTGCTAAATTAAGGACATTTTGTTTTGAAGCATAACTAGAAAAAAAGAAAATTGAGTCATTGGATTTCTAGAACAACTTTGTTATGGACACAACTTATTTCAGAACCTCATGTTGTAACTTTTGAGTGGTCGACAATCACTTTTACATAGATCATCCATTGACACAACTTTTCTATTTGACCACTTCAACAAATTAAAAAAAAAAAAAGTCATTGAATAAGTTATGTATTTAGATTTATTCTTTGTAAAATGTAGAAGGTTGAGTACGTGTTATCAGTAAAAGAATGTAGCCCATCTCATATTTATTCATGCCAAGTTGGCGAGGGTGGCTTTGAACTTAATTTTGAGATTAAGGATTTCATTTCATAGATGAAATAATAACAATGGTTCATTAATCTGATTGAAATTTGAGTGGAATTAAACTCAGACCATGTGTTTTTAGCTTTCTGTCTTTGATCTAAAGTAAAACAGGTACAACATTACCACAAACAAATTAAAAATTAACCGTTCCTGCTAATTTGTTATGAGCAATATTGGGTCTTTATAGTTCCTACTAACAAATTTGGGCAGATTTATTTTATTAATTTTTTTATGGTCACACGCTATGTGTTTAGCCCAATTGCTTTAGCTTTTCTGTCCTGATATCAAAATTGTAAACATCAATGTAGGGAAGACTTGAAATTGCTCACTCTTCTCCGGTTGTGTAAGTCCAAGAAATTTTGTTTCTCTTCTATTTGTCAAAGAATCAATTCTTATAGTTAATAATATTATTACTGTGTTGCACTTGCATAAAATGCTTTACACCACAACTTTGTATTAACATCCATAATCTATTTTTGTTTCTGCACGGATTGTTAAAAGCTAAGACCCATATGAAGTCAGTTTAGCAATGCATTTTCAAATTGAGTCCAACCAGTTCTCGCATACCAACTGAGCCATGATTCATTAATTGATTCGATATTACCAAGATATCACTTTGGGCAAAAAACTGTCTTGTACCAGCACAAAGAAGGTCCTCATTCCTCACTCATCTTCATAAACTTATTCTAATCATACAAAGCAAGAGTGTATCAGAAATTATTGAAGCAAAGTGAACAAGAAAACAAGCTACAAGGGAAATCTGGGAAGCAAAACCAAACCACTTACTTAGTAGCTATTGCCCATTAATTTGGCAAGCTCATTGAGCTTCCTCCATTACAAATTCTTTAGCAGTTAGACCAAACTAAGAAATAATTAAGAACTACAAATTACTAATCACCATAGTATTTATTTATTAAAGCCATAAAAAAAAAAAACTATTGAATATTGTTGAAGCACGGAAACCTGATAATTTGTCTTCCTCTGTAGCCTATGCTATTGTGAGCCGATAAGCTCTATGACTGACGGATGACTTTCTTCTCTTTTACTGCTGGCATAAGCAACTTCACAAAATCTTATTTGAGTTAAACTAATCTGTTTACATTGTTTGGAGTGAGCATCAAAATTTATATTTTAGGATCAAACCTTTTGTATAAAAATATGTTGTCTATGCTTTGAATTGATTTCTTAACATCAATAATAGGCTTCTAAACTTTCTAAATCAATTAATGCTCGATTTATTATCAATGTGGTAACATTCTCCATTCATACCACCTCAAGTTAAAATAACTTTATTGCCTTCTCTAAATTGTTTCTTATTTTAGAAGAAACTTTTTTTGATTGTGAGTATTATAAATAGATAATCTATTTTTCCTGGAAGGTGGATGCTTTTGAAATTACCACTGAGTATGTTTGAATTTATCATCTTATGTAGGAAATTGAACTTGAAGCACATGCTGTGAAAGGCGTTGGTAAAGCACATGCAAATTGGTTGTCAGTGACAATTGCTTGGTATAGGATGCTTCCTGAGGTGAGGTGACAATTTATTCAGCGTTGGATCTAAACACTACAAATTTTTTTGAAGAGAAGAAGGCATATTATATATGTACTTAGGTTGTACTATTGGAAGAGATTGAAGATGAGGTGGCTGAAACCCATAAAAGTAAATGTCCAGTTGTAGTGTTTGACATTGAAGATCTTGCTAATGGTAAATGTGATTGCATATATAGCTTAATGACAACATAGAATGCAGTTTTTTTCCTAATATAGGCAATCACATCCTAAAGTAGGTAGAAAGAGGTTAACTATGGCCCAGCCACGAGCTTGCAGATTGTGTAGAGAATGCATCAAAAAGGGGTGCCCAACTAAAATTTATGTTTGATAAAGTTTAGTCCCTAGATTAACAAGACACTCTTGCAAAAGCTTAGATTCTCATTCTTGAAAAAAAAAATTGCAATTTTAGGTAAATTTGTCCTGAATCTATAAGGATAAACGTTAAGCTATTTGGATTTATTATTTGTACATTTGCATCTTATAGTTTTCCAAAGCCTTCTTAATTCCATACCTTGGATTTTACTTGCTCTTAGTCCATAATTTCCATTTTTAATGTTTAAATTGAATATGAGTTGGCAAAATATTTTCAATGTATTGCTCAAGAATAGTAGAATTCTTTGTATATTTAAATGGTCTAATTTTGTCATTAATTGCTACAGCCTGCTTCTAACACGACCAAGCATCTAACTCAATGCATTAGAATGAATTGTTCAAGTGAACTAAGACATAGTTATTGCTATTGGATCCAGTTTATGTGACCACATCTATGACCCTTACTTTATGGTTCTCCATGCTTATTTTTATATAAATTTAGCTCTACCATTATATAGGGTTTATAGATTTTTTGTGACGTTTAAAGTAATGCTTAACTTAGTTCCTTTGCGAATGCAAATACTAAGAAACATAAGCATATCAAAAGCAAGTCTTTAGATTTTTTTTTTTCTTTTATTTTCGTGAATGATTGAAAACCTATAAAAACTCATAAGTATGCTCAAAAGGTAATGGAGTTTTTTTTTTTTTTTTTTTTTTTTGTGGTAAATAATTACGAATATTTTGATTATACACACTATTTTTATAAAAGTGTTCCCGTGCATCGCATGGGTTTGCGACTAGTGGGTTTATAAAATTAAGGAGAAGCTTGATGGCTCCATTGAATGGTATAAAGCCCGCCTCATTACCAAAGGCTATAACCAACAAGAAGGTGTGGACTTTACTGAAACCTTTAGTCTGGTAGTGAAGCCTGTTACCATTCAAATAGTTCTCTCACTCTCTCTCACACATCATTGGCCCATTCGACAACTTGATGTCAAAAATGCATTTCTCCATGGTGTGCTTTCTAAGGAAGTGTATATGGGAAAACCCCCAGGGTTTCGTGACTCCTCCCATCCTACTCATGTTTGTCACCTACATAAGGTCATTTATGGTCTCAAGCAAGCTCCATAAGCCTGGTTTCAGAAATTCAGTGGCTTTCTCCTCCATTATGGCTTTGTTTGTAGTAGAGCTGACCCCAGCATGTTTGTTTTTCGCTCTTCAATTGGCATCATGATCCTCCTTGTCTATGTTGATGACATTATCTTAACTGGCAGTAGTTCCTCTCTTCTACACTCATTCATTCATGTACTCAGTCAATAGTTTGCTATGAAAGACTTGGGTGAACTACATTACTTCTTGGGCATTGAAGCTAAGCGCACTTCCACCGGACTTCATCTTTGTCAGTCCAAGTATGCCCTCTCTCTCCTCTCATGCATGTCCATGCTAGAGACCAAACCGTGCTCTACACCAGTCCCAGCTAGTTCCAAGCTCTCTCTCCATGATGGCGACACCTTATCTGATCCCTCCTTATATAGACAAATTTTCGGCTCCCTTCAATATCTCACAATGACTCGCCCTAACATCACGTATGCCGTTAATCAAGCCTGCTAGTTCATGCATTCTCCCACTACCGTGCATCTACAGGCTGTGAAGCGAATCCTCAGATATATCAAAGGAACCATTGATCTAGGCATCCATCTCACAGCATGCTCTTCTCTCACATTACATGCCTTCTCTGATGCAGATTGAGCTGGTTGTCTAGATGATCGCCAGTCTACCACTGGTTATTGCATTTTTATTGGTCCTAATCTTGTGTCATGGTCTTGCAAGAAACAACCCACTGTGACACGGTCCAATGCGAAGGCGGAATTATACTAAAAATTATTCTCTTCTTTTTTTTTTTTTACTTTTCTTTTCCTTCATTTTTCACAACAACTGTTGTCACAACTCTAAAGTAATAAACTAAGTGGTAGACCATCATTTTCATATGAACCCATTATTTTTTCTCTACCACTCACATTTTGTCACGTCACAATTGTTGCGTGAAAGTTGTATTCCTAGACATTTTCATGTGCAAATTATTTAGTCAAAGAAGAGGTACAATAAGATAAGTACCATGGCCCTTACCCTATTGCTATTGCTTCTCTTGCGTATTGTGCTATGGCCCTTCCCCTCAATATGCACATCCAAGATCGTGGTCAATTGCTATAGTGTGCCTCTAGGCCATGAAATAGTTTACTAGTTGTATCATTATCAATAGTATATTCGGCTCTATTTGGGTTGAATAATGTTTTTCTTTACTCTCTTTTTTCAGTAAAATTTCATCATATGCACAGAACCAAGTAGTTTGAAGATATGGAAATTATATATAGAGAGAGAGAGGTAGAAACCAATCGCTATGAAATTAAATGGATTGTTAATTCTCATATCAAATCTATACATCATATATGTCAACAAAATTGAAGGCCTGGGATGATACTCTAGGCCTGGGATAGAATTCCCAACAAAGCCATTCTAACATAAATTAAATTTTTACACAACTCCTTAACTCTTCCCTCTAAAACATCAATCCCTTCCTCTAGTTCCCCACAACTTCTCTTCATTTCCTCAACAGCTGGACCTAGCTTATTTAGTTTTCCAGACTTTATCTGTCCCCGCAAGTCCCTAGCCGCCATTACTGTCACTCTCAACTCTGTCAGCGTCATCATGGAAGAGCTGGATCTTTTGTGTTTCTCACATTCCACTTTCACTTGCTTTTGCAATTCCTGCAATGAAATCAACCACAAACTCATAGGCGGCCGCCGTGACTGCATTACAGTTGTGGGTAGCCAGCGATTCGATTTAAATGATAGTGCAAGTCCAAGAAATCTGCATGCCGTTAAGGCCACAGCATTAGACCCACTAAGTATTTCTCCCAATTCTGACTCGTGAGATGCCACCATGGTTGTGCTTGCACTTGATGAAGCGCCACGAGCTAGTTTTTGGCTTAGTACTTTTCTTTGCATTGCCTCGCATGACTCTAACACATCTTGGGCACGTCCAAGTGCCATTGCACTAGGCTTAACTTGCCCATCAAGCAAGTGTGAGACCACCCTCAATGACTCCAAGTACTTTCGAATAATCTCTATTTTCTCTAATAAATTACTGCATGCATCAAGCATTTCAATACTATGATCATCAAGGTACTTATCTATGGCTTTGTGATCGGAATCTCTACAATTAGTAACATTGGCGAGCGAGTCCAATGCTATCTTTTGGGTGGCAATGGAAGCATCAAGTGCTTGAAGTAGCCAAGTAGCAGTAGTGTATGTGGATTCAGTAGCCCCTTGTAGACTATCGATCTCCGCCGAGACTTGTTGGTCGAACGGACTTCTAATGGGCAATGGAGTTACAGCGGGAGAACCCAATAGGCTTCTAAGGATTGTTGGCCTCATCTTGTTTGCTTTGGTTCAAGGCTTGAGGTCACAATCTTTCTATGAACATATAAAGGTCGTAGTGGTGCCCAATATATCTATATAATAAGGTAGAGGTTGTAAAATATAATAATTGGTGTACCAACTTTACATTTTACGTATATAATGGTGATACATGTTAAAAAGTTACTAGAGAAAAAGCAAATCTTGTGATCGATGTCTAATTTTTAGGATAAAAGCAAGGGTAGGCAGATCCTGTTTGTTGAAGGTTGTGCCCTGGAGTCCTTTAAAGTGGGACCAATGGACGGGGGGATCAAGCTTCAGAGTTCAGATCAGTCTCACATCGGCGGGTATATAATTTGGGTACCAAATAATTGGATGAGCATGATTGATGATTGTGAGCTGTCTTGGATATCGTGGTCCACCAGGAGAGAAGCACGTATAGTGAGTAGGTACTTGTTAGATTCAAGCAGATGTCATTGGCTCATTGCACATTTGGACTTGAGAATTGGATTCAACTCAGTATTGAGCCACTTTGGCTGCACCCTCATTGATGATTAATATTGATTACACACACTTATTTATGAGAAATTATGCAGTCCACCGGGTGAACCATGTCACTCGTCCACCATTCTAATAATTAAATGACACGTGTGATAATTAATACAGTCAGTTTTTAATCATTGGTCATTTTAAAAGTATGGGTTTAATGCTGACTGTATTAATTACCAATGGTTAAAAGCTGACTGTATTAATTATCACTAGTGTCATTTAATTATTGGAATGGTGGACGGATGACGTGGTTCACCCGGTGGACTGAATAATAGGCTGTCCTTTTTATTTTTGTGCTTTCCATTCGAGCCATGAATTGGTTAATTTGTCCTAGACCTCGAGAATGTTTTTTTATCCAACAAAAAAAAAAAAAATTAATAATAATGATCAAATGTACTTTTCCTATCATGTCTAAACCGAATGTAGACATCATTTGGTCATAATCTTTTTAAAATCTAAACCTAGCAAAAATATTCAGTAAATATTGAAAAATAAAAAAGTAAATAAAAGAAGAAACATTCATGTAAGACAAAATATTTATTAAAATGAAATATTATAATAAACGATAAACTGATTTTGTATAAGCATAATCCAAAGCATAACAATTACGACCAACTGATATTTTGGTATGAATAACATAGAGGAACCACTTTAGTATGGAAATCCTCCATTGATGTGTTCTAATTAATTAACCTGAGTGGAGTTTGAGTCAATTGGAAAGGAGTGAGTCAACTCACTAGGTTTTAATAGAGAAAAAGAGCAAGGAATAAACAAAAATGCTTGGAATAACAAACATTATATAAAATATTAGGCCGAATATCTAAGGTTTCATTTGTGTGGATTTGGTTAGGGAAATGTGGCCCGAATTTGTAGTATATTTTTATTGTAGGGTGAGTTTGGAAAGGAGGCCTAGGAAATGAAAGACAGATTTTCACAAGATTTTGTTGTAATAACGACAAGTATCTCCGACAGGGTGTCGCGGCTGAGCCTTTCCACATGGCATGCACTTAAAATGCAGCATTTGCTTATGTTGTCTCTTTGTTTGCCACGCTTAAGGCCTATAATCTCTCCATTCAGATTTTATTCTATATTGTTTATTCATTATTTTAAAGGCTTGGTTAAACTAAGTCCAATGTTGTGTTGAAATAGCCGTTTTTTAATAAAAAATAAATTAAGTTATTTTATCAAACATTACTCATTGAAAGTTATTTTTAGAAATGGATCTCGTCTTTATGAAAGACAAAATTGGCATGAATCTCGTATTGAACTAAAATGATATTAAGTTAAATCTCATTTTTAGAAAACACGACATTTGTGTGGACATGCTAATCTTGCACTGTTGATGTGACCATTATGAAAATGTTGTCCCCATATATCTCATACTAATTGTAAAACATGATATTTGTTTAAATTGTTCAAACCCGTTTTCCCATTATTTGACCAGCTCTCTCTCTCTCTCTCTCTCTCTCTCTCTCTCTCTCTCTCTGGTCTTAGCCCTCAACCTACTACTTTCACCGTCGCCATTGCCACCGTGGAACCCACCATACTCTTTTGCCACCTCACTCATCGAATCTAGGCCATTTCCCCGTTGCAATCTACTAGTCTGTACCCCTGCCCAATCTCTCGCACTTCACGCACTGAATCTTGGTCACCAAAGACTTTCTTTTTCCCTCCTTCTCATTCTCACCGAAACTTGGTCCCTTTGAAGGAAAATACCAAAACCCTAACCCACACATTATTGATTGTACCGTTCTAGGATTTATGTTTTTTGGAATTTGTTGAGTTTGTGGAATTTACCATGATAACAAGTACTATTATGCTGTAGTACTAAAGGATCACTCTCTCTAAATATTTGGTGTGTATGGACGGAGAGTTAACACACACCCAGAAAATAGTTTGGCTCTCAAAGAACAAGCGTATTTACTAGTTGTCAATTTAGTGTGTTTGGATGGATTTATTTTCATCATCTTTATTTTTTTAGTAGTTATTTAATTTATTTTTTATTTATTGTTTAAAAGAACCACTTTACCGTAAAAATGATGATAATTTTATACATTTTTTAAGCCAATTGAAACTCTAAGTTATTTCACTTAAAAATATATATTTAATTGAAATTTATTTATTAAAAAAAAAAAACCTCACTTAAATTTTCCGTCTTAGACCCCAAATGTGTTTCAAATCTCAATAACCATGGGTGATGTCAGGCAAACGGATTCACTGTCATGAGGTGATATATATAATAAACTATGTCTTAAAATTTTCATATGATTTGGGTCATAAAGGGGTTTAGAATCTGTATTTGATGCTTATGCTAGCTGCTGATGGAGCAGTTTGCGCTTAATTGAATCTTGCCCATTTTTATAAAGGAGCCTGGATATGATTGAAAGACAGTAATCTATATGATGTGGGAACGACTTACGTCCCGCCTACAGTAAATGGAGGGACGGTCCCGCCAAGGCTTTTGGGCCATTAGATATCCTTAAAAAAATTGAAAAAATTTGGGCCATTGGATCCTAATTAGTGGAGAATGGGTACCGGTTAGCAACCGGTTCTCTCTTTCTTTTTCTCTTTTTCCCGTTCTCTTTTTCTTTTTCTCTGTTTCCCTTCCTTTTTGTTTTCTTCTTTCTTTTCTTCTTATCTTCTTCTTCTTTTGTTGCAGAGCCCTAGCCGAGCCCAGGCCCCAGGTTCCTAGCAACCGGTTCTCTCTTTCTTTTTCTCTTTTTCCCTTCCTTTTTCTTTTCTTCTTCTTTTCTTCTTATCTTCTTCTTCTTCTGTTGCAGAGCCCGAGCCGAGGCCCCAGGTTCCTCTTCTTTTCTTTTTTTGCTTCTTCTTTCTTTCTTTCTTCTTCTTCATAATGATTATTTTGGAAGTTTTAGAGATGGAATATGGGTTTTGAATAGAAAATATTGTATAAATTTTCCTTTTGGTAGTTTTTGATTTGGGTGTATAATTTTTTTCTAATCTTTTTGTTTTCTCCCTCACGGAAAATTAGATCTACTGCTAGGATCTGGATTCAGAATGGTCTGGAAGCAAACCCCAAAACTGACAAACAAATTCTTTCATCCCTCCCTAAAAACCCCCAAATTCTCTTATAATTTTGGATTTTTTTTTTATTTTTGATTTAAGTTTGTTTGGGAGCTGAGAAAATGTGGGAAAGTAGTTGAAATTTGGGGATTTTGGGAAATTGACTCTAAACACAAGATTTGATTTTGAGAGTTTTTTTTTTTTTTTAGGGTTTAGGATTAGGATTAGGGTTTTCAATCTTTCAAATCATTGGCTTAGTTACATACAAGCCAAGCCAAGGGCTGAGGCAAATAGGGGAGAGCAACATCAATTGCTCTGAAATTAACCTGTGGGTTCTCTACAGTCTGCCCTGCCAATCCGGCCCTATACAAAAAATGGCATCATAGTACGGGTTTTGTGCTTTGATGGGTGTTTCTGGGAATTGATTCTTTGGTTTTTCAAGCCTAAGCTTCTTTCCCAAATACCCATCATTTTCTTTTTTCACAAATCCGCCTCCAAATGCCATTACATTACTTCTATCAAAGTATCCCAAAACTTATCAAAAAAAAGTTTTTTTTTTTTTTACTTGTTCTGTTTTGTTGGGAATATAAAAGAGGATGATTGTTTCTCCTAGTTGGAATTTTGGAAATTATAGTTTAACATCTCTGTTTGGATTTTGGTTGTTTAATTTTTCAGTTCAAATGTTCTCATGGGTTGCTTGAACATCTTGAAACTTTGACCATCTATATGTGTGTTTATTATTATCTATTAGGTTCAACTTCTGTACAGGGTTAGAGTAATTTTAGGCTTTTAATCTTGTTTGAAGAGTATTTTGGTGCTGACAAAGTGATCTGAATTAGGTACCTTTTGATTGTGGTTTGGTGTATTAGGTACCTTTTGATTTTCTTTTGAGTTGCTCTAGTCTTTTGCACAAGTTATTCTTCTTGTACTGTTTTCTTCAAGCATTTCATTTTTCAATTTTAGAGCTTTTAACATAGTTACACTTGTTACTTTGTGGTGATATGTAAAATATTAATTTAGTACCTATAAAAAAAAAAGATATATAAAATATTAATTTAGTTATGTAATCTTTGCAGTCAATAATCTAGTGTACATTTATGCATGGCATAACGGAATATAGAGTATTACTATTCACTCATATTGATGAGCTGTATAAGTTAGACAGGGATATAAGACATGTAGAGCCTTATTTTTTAGAGACAGCCTTATAAGATCACATATATAATGTCTTTTAGTGGAGTATGAGGACTTATCTTTCAAAAGGTGTTGACACCTCATATATGTATTTACTTTAAGTAAACTCAATAGCTGAATGCAATTACTCCTATCTTTTTGGTGCAAGTTTATAATCTTAGTTTGGTCTTTGAATTAAGGGTTTATATTCCCTTGGTTTATTCTTTAAATGGTGGTTTCACAATTTGGGCTTCTGCACTGGGTTTTCTCCTCACTAGCTCCTTTGAACCTTGTCTGTCAGCAACATCTGAGATAAAATTGATTGGTTAGTAGCTTACTTCCTAAACTCTAACATAAGGGTTTTCTTTACCCACATATTGATTAAAGTTATTGGCCTTTGTCTTCCATATTTGCTTCATATCTTGTTTGTTCCTATTCCTTTTTTTAGCACCAACAAGTGATGGACATCTTTTTTAAATTGAACTTAAGCCAAAATTGCAGCACCTGGTTCTTATATTTTATCGATGCTCCTATTTTGGGTTTGGATACTGTTTTTTTTTTCATTCTCTCCTATTTCCCTATCTTTTCTTTTTGTCCCATTGTTGGTGTAACCTTTTGTACACTCTGCATATTTGAATGTTTTAGTGTATTTGACCTTTTATTTGGTTATTTTATATTAAATGGTTTGCAAGACAGTTTCTTTGAGAATGTAAGTTTCACTTTTGAACTCCACTCTTCTGAAGATTGGAATTTTAATTTTTAGCTCACACTGACCACATGTTCTCATCTAATTCTTATATACTTGATTGTAGCAAAAATTGAGGGGTGGTGATCATGTCACCTCACAGTTTGACCATGGTCAGCTAAGGCTGACCATAATCATGTGGTTTCTATCTCTGTATTTAATGGTTAAAATATGTAAATTGGTGAGATTTTGTATTTGGAATTTCAGATTTTAGAAGTAAATAGCTTCCTGTCCTGTTCTGTTTTGCATTCCATTGCTTGATAAATTGTCCCAATGAAGCAATTTTGTAATCTTTGATGAAGAAGATGATACCTGGTGTGGATTGGAAAAGTTCATAATTTTCTTCTTCTTTGTTTTTTTTCCTCGCTTTTGGTGAATTTATTTGTGATGGATGAACGTTATGCATCCTTCTTTTTTTTTGGAAGGGGTGTAAATCTAATTTATTGAGAATTTTATTGGGGCAGAAGAAAAATTTCAGTTGAAATTGTGGATTTATGATATTGTATAGTTTGTTCTATACTGTAAATGTGTTTGTAAAATATGCTTTTGACCTTGACAACTATGTTATGTATGCATTTATTCTCGATTTGATTGAATTGATATGCATTATGATTTGATTGCACTAGGAATTTTTAGTTTTTTATTTTAAATGGATCTCTTTTATGTGTGCAACATCATATATAATAGTTTTTTTTTTGTTGGGAATATCTTAGTGAAACAAGTTTGATGCATTTTGTTTTTTAATTCCATTTTTCGTTGACAATTATGTGTTTTTGCTAATCCACACAATATCCAAGCTTTTCATCTCAGAAGATTTGATTGGTGTTAATTTTATTCATTTTTATAAAACGAAATAAAAAAATGCTAGGGACTATATATTGGTTTAGCTTGTTTCCAACTTTGACTTGTTGATTATTTTTTGTATTTCAGGTTCAGAAATTACAATTTCGAAAATTGCTAAATCCATTTTTACGAAAAAAAAAATTGCTAAGAACTGTGTTGGAGGAGATAGGATTTTAAATCCTTTTTAATTTGTCAATTGCAAATGATTTTGTTGTCTGTTTGATTACAGGACTTGGTTCTCACAAAATTATTGGTTTTTAGAGTTGTTAGCATTGTTGGTTTGGTTAGGATTGTGCTGGGTTTAATAATTGATATAAAATGGTAAACTTTTGGTTTCCTTCGTTAACGTATATGA
>OU015768.1:21640905-21662987 GCA_907173295.1 Fagus sylvatica
ATCTAGCCGTTATTTTTGAAAATCAATTTAAGTTGGTTTTAAAGTTGAGCCTTAAAGATCAAATCTTAATAAACTTTACAAAACCTAACTCTTACTTCTCATATATCTCGGAGCATGATCTTTAAGCTTGGTTTCTTTGTCTTGAGTCTTGATGACTTTGATCTTCAATGAATTTGCAACTTGTCGACTTTACATTTGTTTGATATTTGAATTGGCCATGTTGGTCCAATTAAATCAATAGTCAACATAAATCATTAGTTCATATGAAAATATCATTTATGAATAACTTAAAATCATGGTTATCATCAAAACTACATGAATGTCCTTGGATTAATTAGCCGAGTAATAGGTATTGAAACCTTGAGGCTAACAGTATGTCTGCTGTCATGTGACTAGTTGCACCTGTGTCAGGGTACCAATATGGATCAGAGTTTGGGCGTTGAGTTGCTGAAGTAGTTTCCAAAATATTCATGGCTGCAAAGGCTTGTTGCATTTGAGTGAGATTATAGTTTTGCTTGAAGCAAAATAGGCATTTGGCAGCACTATGTCCTTGTTGGAGGCAAATTTGACATTTTCCCAAGTATGGTTTGCCTTTGAAGTTTTGGCCACGACCACGATTCTAGGTTGGAGGTTGCTGAGAGAACCTGTTGGATCCTTGTTGAGGACAGGGAAGAATTGAATCGGTTTTGTTGAGATTGAAATCTAGAGTTGTGAGGTCTGTCGGTATTACCTGTAGAGTACGAAATATGCCCATATGTGGATAGGAGGGCTGTATTGCCTATGTGTGAAGCATGTTACAAAGAGCGTTTGAGTAGTTGTTCGTGATTGAATAGCTGAGATTGGAGTTTTGAAAAAGTGGGTGGGTGTTCACAATTTTCCATCATCACCACAAAGCTAGAATATTCTGGTCTAAAACCGTTAGAGCATGCTCGACAAGTTCCTGATTAGGAACTGGGTGTTGGAGTGCCGCTAGTGAATCAGCAATATGCTTGAGCCGATTGAGGTACTTTGAGATTAATGATGTGCCTTTTTGGATTGATTGAATATCTCCCTTGAGAAGATCAAATTGGGCTTGGCTTTGCTCTAGAAACATTGAGTGAAGGCTTTCCCAAACTTCATGAGCAGTGGAGTGCCCAAGAGTTTGTGCAAGAATACCTTGTGTGAAAGTTGCATTGATACAACTCAAGACAAACTGATCTACCTTATGCCATGAAAGGAAGTTTGGATTAGGGATCTCTTTCCCTTTTGTGGACTTGATGGTTGTTTGCGGCGGAGTGACGGACCCATCGACATAGCCATAGAGGTCATTGGCTGCAAGAATTGGGACAAACTGACTTCGCCACAGTAGGTAATTACTCTCATCTAATTTGATGGAAATATAGTTGATGATAGTGCCTAAAGAGAGAGACATAGGGGCAGTGGTCAACAAAGGTGATGAAGGTGTGGGAGATGAAGCCATATTAGAGTTTAGGGGTTGGGAAAATATTTGAACGTTTGTTCTTCAAGGCTCTAATACCATGAAGAAAGCACTATGTAATGAGAAGAAATTCTGTTTGTATTGGCTCGAGAAACGTTTACATCGTGTACAAGTATTTATAGGCAAGAATATACAACTATAAGGGAAGGTCAATACCAATCCCCATAATTAGTTCCTGATTGATACAAATCAAATCTCTAGAATCATGGGGTGAATAAATAGATCAAATCACTACAATCATGGGGTAAATGGGCTGAGAATCTGATGCTGAAATCAAGGTTAATTGAGGCAGCCAATCAGGTCTAAAAATCACTTAACAACTTCTTTTAGCTATTCTTCAAAATTTCAAAGTGAGTATTGCTACTTAAATTAGATAATTCAACTTTAAGGTGGAATGGTAACCTACGTACCCTTGCCTCTTTGTGTAATCTCACCATAAGTAGCTAGTGCCTCCATATCTTCCAACATCATCATAGAGCTGCACATCGTATATTAGCACACCTTGTTCCATCAATATTATTTAATATATTACTCACACACAAAAAATCAAATTTTCAGTTATATTCGGAACAATGTTTGCTCCTTCATATAAATGGTAGGTTTCATCATAAATATAATTAACGGGATCGATTATTATGTGAAAAAAATGAACATTTTTCTCGGAACTTACTCTTACAACACAGCATTTTATCATGGTACGTATCTTTCAGCTTGCTCATATCCTTTGATAACGTATGTATGTGTCAAGATGACTATATCTCTCAACATGCTCATTTGATCCAACATTGACAATTATCCTTGTATTTTTTAACATGTACGTCTCTCTTAACACTATTGACTCCTGAAAACAAATTTGTAGTATCATGGTCAGCATGAAAGTGAAGTATGAACACGTTCTCGAAAAGCTTGACCGTAAGCCCCATCGCCAGTGTGAACTATGTTAATAACACAATCCAGATTACAGTTTCCTTAATTTATTGTTGTTGTCCAAGTACAATTTCCAATTCTCATGTTGAAATGTTTGGAATAATCTTAGTTTATTTCATGATCTATATCTATTTTAATTCATCAGAGCGGTTACTACCATTATTGTCGTATGCTAGGGTGGACAAGGGTTCGATACCAACCACACACGACAAAAGTGGTGGAAAGGCTGTAACTCACTTTTTCAACCAGTGAATTCCTAGAATCCACTAAGAAAGAAGCAGGAATCCACAAGTTGAAGAGAGAAATTCTGAAATATTATAAATCAAATTAGGTACGTACGTATTACATGAGTCATGGCCAAAAGGACGTACATCTTTATTTATATTAGTTAGTCAACATGGAAACAAAAATCAAACCTCAACTAATTAAATAAAGTTAAAACCTACTAATTATTAGTTTCTAAATATAACAAATTCTATTCTTAGAGTCACACCCCATCAAAATCAAGAAAAGAATTATGTTGATTAATTCTCATGTGATTAACCCTAATTTAATTCCCATCGGTTATGCTTTCCCAAAATTCCTACATAACTTGTCCTACAATAATAAGTGACTTGTTCTGTGGGATCAAGAAAGGGAATTGGTCCAAAGTACAATTCTATTTTGTTGGTCATGAAGCTGTCTGACATTTGACCACAACAATTTTTTTAATTCTTTCAAAGTAGCCTCCTGTAGTTTAATGCATGGAAGACAAATATTTTAAAAAGAAAACCTAATTCGCATTGTTGATAAGATTTCATGAATTTGATCAAAGAAAAATTCCCTAAAGTTTCATTTGGAAGCTAGTTGCTTATTTTTATTTATTGACCGCAGCACCATAAAAAAATAAAAAAGGAAATGCTTACATCTTTTTTTACAAGTATTATTATCCAATCGGGGATTTCATACAATAAAACAAACAAAAAAATAAAAATAAATTAAAAGGTGGATTATCTATGCTCCACCTCAATCTTACAAATGTTTTCTACAACACCAGTGAAAGAATTCACTACTTTATTTTAAAATCATTTGGAATTTGCAGCATGTCCATGAGGAGACCTAGTTTCGCGAAGCCGCTTCTCTTCAGAGAGTAGTTTTGCAAACCTGCAAGAACATATATATGTTTTAATTAGACTAACGTGATAACAAGCAGAACTTATACAGAAATTCTTAGAAATCAATTGTTTGCTTGTTACCTTCTGAGAGCCTCTTCATTACTCTCTTCACTAGTAGGCTCGAAAAGGCCTGTATCCAAATTCACCCTAGAAACTTGTTTCTTCAGCAATCCTTCACCAACTTTCACAAGATCATCCAAATTCTTCTTTGTGGATTTATCCACAGAAGTAACATTCCCAGTTAACGCGTCGTCCTACAATTGGTGGTAGCGAAGAAAAAGTTAAACATAAGGCTTTTGAATTTTATTGTACTGATGATATCCATTAATGGAAAAATGGGCATTAATGTTAATACCTGAATCCGAAGATAGCTTTTCTCTGAATGAAGGGCTTGGAAAACTACAGAATTGTGAATGTCAACCATATCTGCACTTGCTTGCGTAAATACATCAATTATAGGGGTGGAACCACCTTTAGTTAACCAACTCAAAATTCCCCACTTAGCTGCGTCATGTGCATCATATTTCTCTTCTACTTTGGAAGATCCGGTTCCTAATGATATAACCAAAAATCTTCCATAATCCATAGGTGTTATAGGGAAGTCAGCGCTTCCTCTAATGACCTCCCTTGTTACTTCACCAATGGCAACTAAAGCCTAGAAATGCACAAAGTTTGTAAGTTAATCCACTAAATAACCAAAAAATAACTTTAAATTTGTTTGTGTATGATATCAATTGTTTTATTTATTTATATATACCGGATTATTTGCAGCGACACCTCCATCTATAAGGTTAAATTCTCTCACTTTTCCATCGGCATCCTTGGTTTCAAAGTAATGAGCTGGAAGATAAGTTGGTGCTGCTGAGGTTGCAATGCATATATCTGAGAGTAAGGCATCTATACTTGGGTTTTTCTTCACCTGGTGCAAATGAGAATTATTAGAATTCAGCTCTGTCATTTTCATTCACTCATTTCATGACTTGTGAAAGCAAATGATGGGAAGGTGAATATAATGAGAGAAGAAGTTGAACCTGAAAGCTGGAGAAGATAGTTGGCTGCAGTCGCTTGATGTCAAATGTTGGAATAACGACATTAGTCAATGTTTGGTGCAATCTTGTGTTTCCAAGTTTTTCCTTTACAAGGCTATGTAGATACTTGCCATTGTATTTTGGACCCGATAGAGCTTTCATTATCTTTGTAGTTTGAGTAAACAACGGGAAACTGTAATTTAAAAAATGTGAGATCATGTAAATAAATAAAACAAGTAGTACTAGGTTAATATATAATCAAATAAGATAGTTGCATATCATAGATGTTAACGACCTTTTGATATCATCGAACTCATATAAATTTTACCTGTTTTGTGGGAAGATTTTTGGACAGTTGTCTAGGTAGAAATCCTTGATATCCTTAGCGGCAAACAAGGGTCGGTTCTTGTCATTTGGGCTCGTCAGCATGGCAGTAACAAGTCCACCTGTGCTTGTTCCTGCAATTACATCAAAATAATCTGCGATTCTTGCATTTTCACCATCCAGCTTCTGCATCATATACAAACAATATCTAGAGTAAGTACTTCAATATACAACCACATAAATTAATGACAGTGTTGGATTTCTTTATAGGGGGGGAATGTGCCCTAGCTAGAAAGTGGCACTTTAAATTTTTTTTGATTTCTCATGGAAAAATATATATGATGCTAAAGTATATATATTTTATTCTACCTGAAGCTCAGATTCTAAAAAATTAAGGATAACTCCGGGGATAACTCCTCTAATGGCACCACCATCAATGCTCAGAACGGTTATTAGGTTTCCATAACATGGAGGCTGTAGGGCTACACTTGTTGCATCCATGGAGAATTGATCAAGTTGTATAATTAGAAAAAGATTTTGAGAGCCTTCGGGAGAAACTTTGAACCTTTAGGGGCCTATGAATTAGGTTTATGATTTGATTTCAATTTGACAGAAGTTTGGGTATTTATAGACTCATTTTTCTTGCTTTTCAAGTTTCAACCATGCACATCATGGATCACATCCTTGAATAGGTCATTGGATAAATATGATTCAAAATTGACCCAATTGCAGTGTCTTGGATATAATTGTACAAGTTGGAAAAATTCATATTAAGTCCAACGTAGCCTAACTAAAACTTGGCTTGGTACAAAATGGTCCCATCAATTGGCCATGAACAATATGTTAGAATTGTAGGTGAGACCCGAAGAATTGTAGGTATGACTGATTAGGTGAAACTACAAACGTGGGACTAGTTAGGCCTAGCTGAGGTTCTGATGAGTTTGCTAATTACTCTAATTTAATCCCTATGGATATGATCACTATCCTCAAGTGGCTGGTTGCAGACATGAAAAGGACATGATAAGATCCAGCATTTAAGCTTTAGAAAAAAATTAAATTTTGGTGTAACAGGCAAATTTCGATTTCGCAAAAGGCGGCACATGAAGAAATCAACAATAAATCATGGTCCATTCTGGCAACGAGTCTTTGCAAAGGCGATTCTATGGGCCATTTTTGCTTAATAATACTATTTACAAAAATTATCTTGTCAATTAAGACTACTAGCATATAACCCGTGCAATGCACGGAAAAAATTCTATATAAACACATAATGTGTATATGATCAAAATATATATTCAGAATTATTTTATGGAAAATATGTTCCATAAAAAAAATAAAACTGATAATAATAAAAAGATAGGAATTGCACCAACAACAGAAAAATAAAAGTTGTTAGATAGTATATAATAATTGAGAAAAAAATGGTTATCTTTAATTGATAAAAGCTATTAGATTTTTTTTTTTTTAAATGCTTACGACTCTTTTTTTAAAAGAAAAAAAAAAATTGGTGTTGAAATTTTTATTTTTTTATACCAAATTTTTTAAAAAAGAGTCAGTAAACATTTAAAAAATAAAATAAAATATCATAGTTGTTTTTAATTATGTAATGTCATGTCATTTTTTATTGTGTTTATTATTGAAAGAGTTTTCTACTTTCATCATAATTTTGTGTTGGAGACCAATTTAAACTCTTTATTATGATATTTTATATGTTTTTGAGTAGTAGGAGACTTATTTTAGGTTTTTTATTACGATATATTATTAAGATGTCTTTTAGTAGTAGTAGGCTTCTTTTAAAGATTTTGTTATTATCTTCCTTTTTTTTTTTTTTTTTTTTTTTAAAGCTTTTTATTATGATATTTTATTAAGATGTCTTTTAGCCAACAAATTTTTTTTTTTTTTTTTTTTAAAAAGTCGTAAACATCTTTTTTAAAAATATATATATATATCATAACGGTTTTTCAATATGTAATATCACGTCATTTTTAATTGTGTTTATTATTGAAACGGTTTTCTACTTCCATCATAACTTTATGTTGGAGACCAATTTAAATTTTTTTATTAAGATGTCTTTTAGTAGTAGGAAACTTATTTTAAGCTTTTTATTATAATATTTTATTAAGATGTCTTTTAGTAGTAACAGACTTCTTTTAAAGATTTTGTTATTATCTTTTAAAGAATTTTTTATTATCTATTTTTATAAGAGACTTATTTTAAATAATTCACTATTATCTGTATTAGTATTTTTTTTTAATTTTAAAAAATAATTGGTGTTTACCGTTAGATAAATAAATTGTATTGAGTTAAATTATTAAAACAATGTATCACTTGGGAAATCTAAATAAAAGATAGACATGCCACTTGTCATGATATTAGACATTCTTAGTTTTAGTGCTCATGTCTTCTGCTATTATATATTATATAGATTTTAAAAGTATATTTGGAAATTTTTTATTTATTTTTTAAATCTTGTCTCTAGAAGTGACAAGTTCCAACATGGACTGAAAACATGAAACTTGTCTCTTCATAACGAGTTTCACTAAAACATGAAACTTATTTATTGAAGAAACGAGTTCAGTGTTGGAACTCGTATTTCTAAGAGACGTGACTAAAATATGCTACTTAAAATATTTGAGTGACTTTCAAAGAAAATGAGCATTAAAAAGATCTATTTTGTGAAGTTACAATTCCTATATAGGCTTAAAAAAAAATATATTATTTAGCAAAATTTTATACCACTATGATTAAATAAGATACCAATAATTTTTCTCTATAAAGATTCTAATTAGGCAAATCACAAAAATTATTTGAAGAATATATAGTCCAAGTTCTAATTATTAGAAAGATACAAGAAGTTCATGGAGAATGCAAGCAATCAACATGGGTTCTCTACCTAAAAGGAATTATACTTTCATCATATTATGCATTTGTTGGTTGACGCAACTTCAAAAAAAAAAAAAAAAGGACTGCTAATATAATGATGAATATGAGTCAAAAGATTATAATCACAGGTAAAACAATGCAAGGCAATACAAACATTTTTCTGAAACAGGACTCCTAAGAACACCTAAGGAAGGGGGCAGAACATATGAACATTTGTGCGAAAAAAAATAATGTCCTCAAGCCAAATACAATAATCATATAATGTTAAGAACATTTAATTATTGCATAACACTTCTTACTAACCCAAGCTCATTTTTCAGTTTGGCCGGGCATTTTATCAAACACTTTGAGGGTGCATTTCTTCGTTGCTTACTTTTTTTGCCTCAAAACAGGTGTCAAATACTTGAAACAAAAACAAAAAAAACATTTACAATGAAATGTTAAAGATACTATTTCAAAGTGTCTCAGACATTCTATTTGTACAAAGTGAATAAGTAATTATCAAAGTACTTTTCATCATTAATCACAATATATCACAATAAACATATACAAAATCAAATAATAATAATAATAGAAGAAAAAGCAAAAGCAACAGAGATCAAATGGTTGTGCTAAACAAATCTTGGCTCGATTGGGATCAAGACGGAGTTTTCTGGGCTGAAACCGTGGCGAAGATCGTGGCTCGATGGGAGTGGAGACGTAGGAGAAGGTGTCTAATGCAATCTGAAAATAGCATTCAGGTTCTGTTTCTCCTCATATTGAGGAAAAGGATCCCAACTACAAAGGACCAGATAATATTTCATCATTTTCGGGGAATGCTTGTTAAAGGAAGGTGAAAACCTTAGTTTCTCTATGTTTCTTTGAAGCGCTCCCACCGACATCTATTTCAACATCAGATTTCCAATTCAACCTTGAGAGGGCCTATAAATTGTCAGAGAGAGAGAGTTAACTTCAATAGAGTGTGAAAATGGAAATGGTGCAATTGTTGATCGATACGTTGCTTTACACATATCACTTGACAAATTTTTATTATAAACAACATATCATTTGACAAATTTCAATAATAGCACTTGCTTTATTTGGTGCTTTACGGCAGCCACATTGCCACATCTTGAAAAACTAAGCCACTTCTGCTATTATATATTATATAGATATAGATATAGATATAGATTTTAAAAGTATTTTGGAAATTTTTTATTTATTTTTTAAATCTTGTCTCTAGAAGTGACACCAACATGTGAAAACATGAAACTTGTCTCTTCATAACGATATAACATGAAACATTAAAGAAACGAGTTAGTGTTGGATTATTTCTAAGATTAATATATATCTTTAAACATTACTATTTTGTCAAATATTTAAAAAAAAATATATTATTTAGCAAAAATATATTTTATTTATTTACAAGAAATAGAATTCAACATGGGTACCTTTATTTGCACGCAACTAAGGAAATGTGAACGATTATTTTAAAATATATGTTAAAAAAAGTCATGTTTTTCACCTCGTGCATAAAAACAAGAAGAAATATTTTGTGACATTCTACTATCAAAATCTTTAAAATTTTGTCCAAAAGGGATATTTTTGCTTGTTTTTCTCTATAAGCACCGACATTTAACACGAGACACGATAACACGAGACACAGCAATCGGCATTTCTTGAAAAACTAAGAAACTTGGGGATTAACCATTAAATAAATATATATCTTTAGTAAATATTTTTTTCCATAAATAACTATCAAAATCTTTAAAAACATATTTATAATAAAAAGAAACAAATGTGAGGACACATTGTGTCGGACATGGGTACGCCGAGAGTTTTGACGTGTCCATTCTTTATAGGTTTTTCTCCTTTGTACATATGTTATAGCAAAGATTCCAAGTACATGAAACTAGAGTTTAGTAAAAGCCACATGTGTGAAAGAGATTGTTTATTGCAGTGACAGAAAAAAAATACCAAGTGGAACAAAAATGACATCAAAACCTTCAAATTTCAAAATAAAAAATATGTTTCCTTTTATATTTCTTGTTTCCTTTATTTTGCTTGTTCAATTATGGCCATAAAACATTTTTCAAACAGTAAATATCACAATCCTCCTAAAGCTTTCCGAGACAAACCACTTTCCTCATTTGAGATTCTCAAAACATGATCAGGAACTGCCTTCTTTCTTTTGGGTTGTCAATTCCAAACATATTGAAATAGTTAAGTACTTAGTTCTTGAACATGTAATAGTGTTTTGGAAAGTTTTGACCAGTACTCACAGGTGAAGATATTTATTCCAAAGGGAACTTTTTTCAGGAATGGATATAATTGAGCCATAAGAACCTAGGTCCGTGAAATGAGGCTCCATTTATCCTGCATGCACTTCATATGATTGTTTTTTGTTGGTTACAGTTATTAATTTTTCATTGATTCCTTAAAAGACGCGGGCGTGTGTGTGGGTATGTCCAGGAAGTCTGTGTCTGCAAAATGAAAAAGGATGTTTCTCATAATGGTGTCATGCTAACAACAGATGAGCCTCAGGATGTTATCATGATAACCAAGCCATACAAATTTAAACCATTAGATAATCCACTGAACCAAATAGACAATAATGTAAAAATTGCAGCATTAGCAGCAGAAGTATGTTTGGTTAAAACATTAAGGTTTTCTTGGTTATGGATTATTTGGCTGCACCTCACAATTCAGAGCTTTTCAAAGCACCACATAGATGCTGTAGACGGGAGCAAGGACAAAGGAAAATTTGGTGGTTGACCAGATTTTCTAGGCTCCTTGAAACATCAAAGAGGGAACAATAATGCAAAAAGAAAGTTTTACAATTAAACCTATCCCTATCTTAGATGAAGTCTTAATCTCATATTAGTTTAAAGTTGTTCTGTTTTTCATGGTCAGTTGTTGCCTGGTGCCAAAGTGATAAGGCTTATTGTGGTTTGTATGTATGCAGCTCATGAGGCCAATTTTTCTCGCTTACGTATAGGTCTGAGTTTTGTTGTAAATTTCTTCAATTATTGCCCTCCAATTCAGAGAATGAACTTATTTATTAGATAATTCCAAAATGCTGTGGCTCTTTTTTTAATCATTGAACCAATAATGCATCGTTTGCATCTCCTCATTTTTCACTACAGTTTTTTTTTTTTTTTTAATTGTTAAATTTAATATTATTCGGATTTCCTTGCATGGCGAAGTCGCTTCTCTTGGGAGAGTCGTTTTTCAAACCTACAATAAAACATGTTTTTCATTACATTAATGTTATAACTAAGCAAAACTTACGAAAGAAATTATACAAATCACGGATACCTTATGAGAGCCTCTTCATTAGTCTCTTGACCTAAACGCTCGTAAAGGCCTGTTTCCAAATTCACCCTAGAAACTGGTTTCTTTAGCAATGTTTCACCAACTTTAACAACATCGTCCAAATTCTCCTTTGTGGCTACATCTACAGAAGATACATTCCCAGTTAACGGGCCTTCCTGCATCCAGATGTAGTGATCAAAAGTTGAACATGAGCTTTAGAAATTTATTGTGTTAGGCATGAATTAATTTATTGAAAAATGTGAGCATGAATGATTAATACCTGAATTCAAAGGTAGCTTTTCTCAGAGTGAAGGGCTTGAAAAACTACTGAAAGATGGAGGTCGACCATATCTGCACTTGACTGAGAAAACACGTCAACTATTGGGGTGGAACCATTACTATTCAACCAACAGAAGATACCCCATTTAGCAGCTTCATGTGCATTGTATTTCTCATCATCTTTGAAAGTGCCTGTTCCTATTGAAATGACCAGAAACCATGCATAATATCCATCTCTCTACGGGAAAGAAGTGAGGACTGCCCCTCTAATGACCTCTTTTGTTACTTCACTAATAGCAACCAATGCCTAGAAATGACACTTAGGAACGCATATATCACCTTCATAAAGAGGCGTACCTCATTTCTTATGATAGAAACCCTAATTTTTTTAAGGATTTTGTTAATAGGTGTCTTTAGGGCAATGGTTAAGGAGTATTAAATGCTTATATTTTACAAGAAATAAAAATTTTTAATATTAAAATAATAAATGAAAAAACTAAAATACCCTTAAAAGTTATTTTTGTATTATTTTAATATTAAAATTTCATTATTTCTTATAAAGTAGAAGCATTAAATGCTTCCTTAACTATTATCCTAAGAACACTCGTTAACAAGACTCTTTTAAAGTTATCTTTCCCATTTAATGATCCTGGCCACCTTCAGACTCACCAATCCCCGAGGATCGTCTGGCTCTATAAAAATGGTCTTGGAGAGCCTTGGGGAAAAAGACATATTTGGGTAGGGAAGAAAATAGAAGTCAAAGAAAGTTTATTCTTTCACATTGTTTTTAAGAAAGAAAGGTATTTCTAAACAGCTTATCAAACAAAACTCCCCTGAGAAAAACATCTCTTTTTTCTTGTTTTCAATCTAACTTAAAAAAAAAATAATAATAAAAAATTAAAAATTCACTAATATCTCTTTTTAGTTTCTTTTTCTCCTGACTTGAAAAGGTCAACCCATGGTAAAAAATAAACCGGTCAAAAGAAATACAAAGAACATCTCCATTGCCATTTGCTATTCTTTTTTAGTTTCATTTTTCCTTGCTTTTGGTTTGTTTTTTCTTTTCTTTTCTATCTGTCCTTAGACTCTTAGGATTTACTTTGATTTTGAATTTCATGACAGATTGATTGATTGATTTTTTTTTTTTTTTTTGAGTTTGGATGTCCGGGCTAGCTTGCACGCACTCGACTAATCCCAGAGAGATATGTAATATCTTATTAGCCACGATATTTTAATGCATTAAACTATGGTATTTGGTTTTAGAATTTCATCACGTGATTGACTTTGAGATTAATGTGATATCCCATCATTTGAGATATCTTATTTTGTGTATAATAGTCTTGATTTGGGCGGTTTGTTTCCTTATTCATCTTTTAACACATGATAAATAGGAGTTTCTTACTTACTCATCAAAAAAAAAAAAGAGGAGTTTCTTACTTTATTTTATTTTATTTAAAAATTAAAAAAAAAAAAAAAAATTTAATGCACTGTTAGGAAAGTCATGTGGTAAGAGGGTATGTACTTATATACAAATCTCATGGAGAAATATAATTTCATTTGTAGTTTTGGGTGGAATTCATTCCAAAAACTTTCATGTGAAGTTCCTATAATTTACCATACATTCAAATAAACTTTTTGTTGATCTTTATCATGCAATTTGATCAAAGGAAAAATGCAGTAAACAAATCAATGACTTTAGAAGAAGTTGAATTTGTGACTTACATTTATTGATCACAGCATGAAACAAAACAAATTTTTACATGCGTATTATTGTTATGTCATCCCGTTAGACTTATACAATAAAAATAATCAAAAGGCGGATTATTTCTGCCCTCAACTCTTTTATAGACTAATGAAAGAATTCAGATTTTTTTTTTTTTTTTTTCAATTGCTAATTTCATTATCATTGGGATTTCCTAACATTGCGAAGCCTCTTTTCTTGTGAGAGTTGTTTTGCAAACCTACAAGAAAACATGTTTTTCATTACATTAAGGTGATAACTACGAACAATTTACAAGAGAAATTGTATAAATCAAAGATACCTTATAAGAGCTGTGTGAGAAAATATTTTTTATGTATGAAGGCCCATAGAGAGTATGAGATGCACTGAGTCCACAATGGAAGCTAAGGCCCAATCAGGAAAAAGAAGACAAGCATACAAATGGGTTGAGGCCCATTTAAGATTACTGTTCAATACGTACTGACACATCACTAATGAACCGTTCACCGGGCACAACTATACTGGTTACCGGGCATTCAACTCGATTCCCTTTGTGGCATTGGAAGATCCGCCCAAGAAACCAATGCATCAAAGCTTCATCGGAGAAAAATGAAAGATCCTAACCCGTGTAGTTTACGTTGAATGGATACCGGGCAACTTGATTGGAACGAATATCACCGACCTCTCAGATGCATTAAATGAGGTCAGTGGGATTTTGGCAGTCTCTGCCCAGTGCATATTTCGAGACGATCATCACGTGACTGATTAGCCGAATTCATTGAATGAATTCAGCAATAGTGTCTTATACGTTATGTACCAACGTCAAATCATCCTAAAAAGGACTGTCACATGTCATATCACCCTCAAAGTGAGAGCCTCCCAGCTGGTGGAGCTCAAGTGGGGCAAGAACTAGACTATAAATAGAGCAGCAAACAAAGAGAACAAGGTACGCGCAAAAAAAACTATCTGAGGGCATAAACATTTTCACTTGAAACAGATACAAAGAGAACTAACTTAATCTTCGGAGGGTGATCAGGCGTAAATCGCCACCACCTCTAAAGAATCTTTATTTTTTACAAGAAGGACTTTAGCATCGGTTGATGGCCAATATTCAAGACATCTCCTGGTGAACTCTCGATATTATTTTGTCCGAAAAATTACGCAACACAATGCGCCGTCTGTGGGAGAAGTCGAGAGCCAAGCCAGCCGAGTTGCAGTTGAAGCAGTCTAGGAGGGAGAAAACGCTTTCGTTTTGGTCAACAACCCTCCACCACATCCCTCAGGAACGAGGAGAGTCATGTCGCCCCGGAACTACGGCGGATAATTGAGAGATTAGAGAGAGAGTTGCTCTGTTGGAGTGCAAAGCCTCCCAAGTGTTGGAGGCGACATAATCAATGAAGTATGCTCAGTTGACCAGTCTCCCAGCTGGATGAGCCCTATACTCGCCTATCTAAAATATGATATATTGCTAGCAGACCGTAAGGAAGCTGACCGGATAAGAAGGGTAGCCCCCCGGTATTGGGTTTCCAAAGAAGGACATCTCTACAGAAGGTCTTACACCGGGCCATATTTACATTGTGTTCACCCGGACACCGTCCAGAATTATTTATGGGAAATCTATGAAGGAGTGTGTGGAGGGCACACCGGTGGGCGGTCTTTGGCACATCGTGCCATAGGGCAAGGCTACTGGTGGTCATACATGCAGAAGGATGCTGCCCAATATGTAAAAAAGTGTGATAAGTGTCAACGGTTTGCTCCGTCCATACATCAGCCAGCCGCCAGTCTTAACCCTATTGCCAGTCCATGGCCGTTCTCCCAATGGGGATTGGATATAGTTGGACCCCTCCCTCGGGCGCCGGGAAACCGCCAGTGGCTTATTGTGGCAACAGACTATTTCACTAAGTGAGTAGAGGCGGAGCCGCTGGTGCATATTACAGATGCCGATTCCAAAAGATTCGTTTGGAAGAATATCATCACCCACTTCGGTATCCCCCGAGTGCTGGTGTCTGATAATGGATCTCAGTTTACTAGTGGGCCGTTCAGAGAGTTCTGTGAGCACTATGGCATCAGAATTCATTTCTCTACTCCTGCCTACCCCCAGGGGAACGGACAGGCGGAGTCCTCCAACAAGACACTTCTGGATGGAATCAAGAAACGCTTAGAAAAGGCCAAGCAGGGAGGTGGGTTGAAGAGTTGCCAAACATCCTGTGGACTTACCGGACTACTCCCAGGTGTTCTTAACAGGAGAAACCCCTTTCTCACTTACATATGGGGTCGAAGCAGTTATTCCTCTCGAAATTGGCTTGCCTACAATCTGCACGGAGTATTATGATCCGGTCACCTCCCAACGAAACGAGTCTAGCCACAGACTTGGATTTAGCTGAAGAAAAGAGGGATTCAGAAGGACCCTCATTCATTTAGCCACTTATCAGAATGGGCTGCGAAGGATATATGAAAAACGGATTAATCCTCGGGAACTTGCAGTTGGTGATTTAGTACTCAGGAAAGTCATGGGGGCCCGCTGGTGCAAACAAGATCCAAAAGATTCGTTTGGAAGAATATCCACCCACTGGATCCCCCGAGTGCTGGTGTCTGAAATGGATCTTTTACTAGGGGCCGTTCAGAGAGTTCTGTGAGCAATGGCACAGAATTCATTTCTCTACTCCTGCCTACCCCCAGGAAGGACCGTCCTCCACAAGATCGGATGGAATCAAGAAACGCTTAGAAAAGGCCAAAGGGAGGTGTGGAGTTGCCAAACATCCTGGCACCGACTACTCCCAGGCAACAGGAGAAACCCCTTTTACTTACATATGGCGAAGCAGTTATTCCTCTCGATGGGCCTACAATCTGCCGGAGTAATATCCGGTCACCAACGAAACGAGTACCACAGACTTGGATTTAGCTGAAGAAAAGAGGGATTCTCATTCATTTAGTAAAACGAAGGATATATGAAAAACGGATTAATCCTCGGGATGGTTGGTGAATATCAGGAAAGTGGGGGCCAAACAAGATAATGGAAAACTAAAGAAATACAAGATTCTGTGGCCGGCATTTTAGGCTGAATAAAGTCGACCATGGAATATCTGTAATCTAAAGTTCAATAAAGCAGTTCGCACCTCTCTGTCCATGATAGAAGTCCTTTACAAAAGGCAAACAAAAAAAACCTGACAAGAACAGGTGCAGTGAGTAAAACTTTTAATAGTTTAAAGCTGCGACTAGACGGCAGATGAGAACATCTGCCTAGGTCACCCGGGTAAGAATGCCCATCATAAAGTCCTCCTTGAGGGGCAAAAAACCTGACAAGAACAGGTGCAGTGAGTAAAACTTTTAATAGTTTAAAGCTGCGACTAGACGGCAGATGAGAACATCTGCCTAGGTCACCCGGGTAAGAATGCCCATAATGAAGTCCTCTTTGAGGGGCAAAAAACCTGACCCGTTCAGGTATGATCAAGGATTCATTATCCAAAGATCATGACCACAAAGGTATGGATAAGAATATCCATGCCGGCCGTCCGGGCAAGAATGCCCACGAGAAAAGGTCTTTATTAAAGGCGAAGAAACTCTAATCCGTTCAAGATTAAAAGAAGATTTATTCGCTTGAGATCATCCTCAGTCTACGGCTAAATAAACATTCGTCCAGGTAACCGGGTAAGAGTACGTAAGAATTTTCAACTGAGTTTAAATTCTAGATTTCTTAGAGATTGTCTATTGCTTATTAATTACATTGAAGTTATCTGCCGGTTAAATGAGAATGCTTAGTCATCAGAATACCATCGAATAAGCAATCATATCAATGCTAGCTGAAAATAAGATACAAATAAGCATAATTCAACAAAAATGTATCAATGTATTCATCATTGTCAAGTTATACATTGATTTGTGAAAAAAGGATCACAAAGGATCCGTACAGACAGAACATAAAAAAGGCTAAAAGGGGGAAGGACCAGGTCATTAAACATAGGAAGGACCGGCTTCATCATTAAGCGCAGGCAGAGGATCCGGTAGCTCCTCCTCCGGGACGCCAATAGGAGCATCCGAATAAGGCAGGCTCTCCTGAGGAGGAAGCCCGGGCATGTCATCCGAATCCGGCCAGGAATATAGAGCCTTCCAGCCCTCTTGAAAGGCTTCATTGTAGATACCGGGGAGCTGCTTGGTCATGATGCTTTGAGCCTCCGCTTGTCCCCGGTCAAAGGCTGCCTTCTCCCTGGCCGCTATTTCTGCCTCCAGGGCCTTAAACTTATCCTCAGCTTTGGAGTTTGCATCCAAAGCATTACGGAGAAGGTCCTCCGTCTCCTCCACTTTCAGATTTGCCTCGTCCTTTTTCAGGGTGGCAATCCTGACCTGGTCCTTGTAGGCCTCCACGTCCCTCCTCAGCCGCTCAGCTTCATTTCTGAGCTAGAAGGTACGAGAGGCGACCTTCAAGGCGTTCTCCAGCTCAGCGGCTTGGCGCTGAAACCGGTCCCCCATCTCAAGGGAGCCCTGAACGGCCTGCAAAGAAAATATTTTTATCAAGTTAGTGACTTTAGAAGCCAAAGGAAAAGGAGAGAGTTCGATAAATATTAAGCTCACCATCATCAGCCCCCTACGGAGATTGTTGATGACCTCTTGGTTTGTGGACTGCCTCCACACCATCATGTCCCCGGGCAAACGTGCCACCTCGCAGAGAGCGGTGGCAGTGTTGGACCCGGAGCCTTCTGTCCGGAGAACGGTGGCATCAGTCCTTACCCTCTCCCCGGCGACCTCCAGGGTAGGAACCCACACTGGGGCTAACACCTGAGGCGCGTCAGGGGCAGCACCGGGGACAAAAGGCCCCACCATCTCGACATCCGCCTCTTCAGCGGACGGAAGAGTGTCAACCCCGGGGAGAACAGCTTGTACCTGAACGGCTTGTGCCTCAACCTCCACGGGGGCGACCGGAGTCTCAGCGGGGGGTGCCTCCCCCTTTGTGGGCCCCTTCCTTTTCCTCTTCCTCTCCAGGGGGAGGACGGGCTCAGATGTCTCAGCATGGGGACGGGTGGGGGGTAGAAGCTTCTTCAGATTGATCTCGGCCATGTGTTTGATATCGTGAGCGGGAGGAGATTGGTTGGCGGGATTTGCAAGTGCTTCTGCAAGGTTTCTGACTTGTCTGCACAACAAGAATGACCGTGCAGAAGGTATGTACCGGAGAAGCTTGAAGGCTGAGCGGGGATTGGCGTATTCGTCCACATAAACCTCACTATCGTAGACGGCCTGGAGGGCAACTGGATCAGTGAGGTGGGCCTGGACTTGTTTCTTTTTCTCCTCTACAAAGAAAAAGACAAGAAAAATACGTCAGTAAAGTAGATTTTCAAAAAGAAATAGGAAAAAGTAAATACAGTTCTACCGTCCAATAGGACCTAACCTGGTTTCCCATCTACGGTAGGGCACCGGTGACCAGGGAAATACTAGTTCCCTCTGACAATGAGGAAATCATCCGTCATCTCCTTATTGGTGTCGGGAAGGCTATTCACCAGGGTGTTATTAACATCCCTGGGCCTCAGGGAGAAGGCTTCGTGTTGGGTGGTTCGAAGGAAGTAGGTGGCTATTATGTCGTGCACGGTTAGGTTAAAACCTAATCGGCGGTTGAGTTCTGCCACCCCATTTACTATCCTAAAAATGTTGGGGCTTATTTGTGTGGGACTAATACGGAAGTAATCTAAGAAATCAGCTAGAAGGGGGTCTATTGGAAAGCGGACTCCGCCTTCGATAACGGCTACCAAAGGGATAATAAGATCCCTGGGTTCACCGGTTATGGCATCCTCCCAAAACCTATATGCTAAATGCACATCGTCAGGGACCCCGTAATGACGGCGGAATCTTTCCATAGCCTCTGGGGTATTTACATATCGGGCTAGTTTGCCCTGGGTTTTCTTTGTTTTTGCCATTTCTAAGGGTTTTCTCTGAGGACGAAATAAAGACAGAGGAGTGAAAGAACTTACAGGACGAGGTTGCAGGGAGGACTGAGGATCAGGTTCGAGAGCGATGGTCAAGCAAGGGCAGCAAGAGCACAGGGAGCAGAGAAGAAGACAAGAGAGTAGGAAAGAAGTAGAAGCCAGGACAATGAACCGAAAGCCAACTTATATAGGGGGGTCAGCCTCGAAACCGTAAGCCAGCATTTATGAGCTATCTGCCGAGGGGTCGCATCCACCAATCAAATCCCAGTGTGCGAAGAGACGGAAGGGGTATGCAATGATGATTCATAAACATAGTACGCGACCCGTTGCTCAAGACAAATGCGGAAACCAAAACGACAAAAATGATCCGAAGAGATCCTCAGAGAAATGAATCGGCATCTCAACACGTGTCAAAAACGAATCGTTCGCGTCAAGAAACCCTAATGGATGGACGGATTTCTGGACGAGAATAATCCGTTCTGAGGGGCTATTGTGTGAGAAAATATTTTTTATGTATGAAGGCCCATAGAGAATATGGGATGCACTGAGTCCACAATGGAAGCTAAGGCCCAATCAGGAAAAAGAAGACAAGCATACAAATGGGTTGAGGCCCATTTAAGATTACTGTTCAATACGTACTGACACATCACTAATGAACCGTTCACCGGGCACAACTATACCGGTTACCGGGCATTCAACTCGATTCCCTTTGTGGCATTGGAAGATCCGCCCAAGAAACCAATACATCAAAGCTTCATCGGAGAAAAAGGAAAGATCCTAACCCGTGTAGTTTACGTTGAACGGATACCGGGCAACTTGACCGGAACAAATGTCACCAACCTCTCAGATGCATTAAATGAGGTCAGTGGGATTTTGGCAGTCTCTGCCCAGTGCATATTTCGAGACGATCATCACGTAACTGATTAGCCGAATTCATTGAATGAATTCGGCAATAGTGTCTTATACGTTATGTACCAACGTCAAATCATCCTAAAAAGGACTGTCACATGTCATATCACCCTCAAAGTGAGAACCTCCCAGCTGGTGGAGCTCAAGTGGGGCAAGAACCAGACTATAAATAGAGCAGCAAACAAAGAGAACAAGGTACGCGCAAAAAAAACTATCTGAGGGCATAAACATTTTCACTTGAAACAGATACAAAGAGAACTAACTTAATCTTCGGAGGGTGATCAGGCGTAAATCGCCACCACCTCTAAAGAATCTTTATTTTTTACAGGAAGGACTTTAGCATCGGTTGATGGCCAATATTCAAGACATCTCCTGGTGAAACTCTCGATATTATTTTGTCCGAAAAATTACGCAACATAAGAGCCTCTTCATTAGTCTCTTGAATTAATTTATGGAAAAATGTGAGCATGAATGATTAATACCTGAATTCGAATGTAGCTTTTCTCAAACTCAAGGGCCTGAAAAACTACCGAAAGATGGAGGTCGATCATATCCGCACTTGACTGAGAAAATACATCAATTATTGGGGTGGAACCATTACTAGTTAACCAACTTAAGATACCCCATTTAGCAGACTCATGAGCATTTTATTTCGCATCATCTTTGGAAATGCCTGTTCCTATTGAAATGACCAATCCATCTTTTCTACAGGAAAGAAGTGAGAACTGCCTCTGATGACCTCCTTTGTTACTTCACTAATAGCAACCAATGCCTAGAAATGAACAAGTTTAGTAAGTTAATTTGCTAAAGAGAAAATAGGATTATATATGATATATATATACCAGATTATTTGCAGCAATACTACCATCTATAAGGCTAAATTCTCTCACTTTTCCTTTGGGGTCTTTGTTTTGAAAATAATGAGCTCAAAGATAAGTTGGTACTGATGAGGTTGCAATGCATACATCTAAGAGTAAAGCATCTAAGCTTGGGTTTTTCTTCCCTTGCGCTTGAATATATTTGAATTAATTCAGCTCCATCATTTTCAATCACTAGAAAATATAAATGTCGTACTCCCACTGCAAAGCAAAGTCATAATCAAGTAAGCAGTTGAAAATTACTCTATTGGATATTATCCTTCAAGTTTGGCACAGAGTTAATCCCACCATAATTACATATGGCATACATGATAAACATGTTTTACATATGCTTGATTGAGGAAATGCTGATAGAAAACAAAAATATATAAAAATAAAAAAACAATTATATTTCTTTTGGCCTTATGAGTTATGAGTTATTTCTAATGTAAATAGTAATATTTTAGTTGTGAGTAGATCATTTAAATGTTGTTGTTTTTGTTGGGTTAAAAGGGAAGTTAATGAGGTTGCAGACTCTTTAACTAAATTCACCCTTTTACCTAAAGTTTTTGTTTTTTTGTTATAATTTCTCATCCCTCCCTATTGCTTTTTGGAATGCTTGGAGGTTGAACTTCATGTTTGTTTCTCTCTAATGTCTAATGAAAGGCCTATTTTGCGCCACAAAAAAGAAAAAAAAAAAGCGGAATTACCTATTGGGTTGTGGGGCCAATAATTTGAAACTCGGTTGTAGTTTGTTTAAATTTCTACTTGACATTTACTTCTGTATTAATAAATTGCTTCTCTCTCTTCCCGCCCCCAAGTTATATATATATATTTTTTATATATATTTTTTGAACATGGCCCCCCAAGTCTATAATCTTATAAAATTTATTCAAGTTGAAGTTTATTCCTCCCAAGTTGAAGTTTATCCCTCCCAAATATCATAACATTGAATTTCTTTTTATTTTTTTGTTTTTGCTTTTATTTTATTTTTTGGCTTATAAGTAACATTGGATTACTATAAAAATTATACTCCCCTAATCTCCTCCCTTACCAAAATCATGAGTCATAAAAATAACATGGAATTCTACAAGTAATGAAAACTATGTAATCTAAACTTGAGATTTATTTTGAACTAAATTAAAGACGTGTCAGATGGTGCAAAAAGATATTTTACTGCCCAAAAAAATTAAAAATAATAATTTATGACATCTTCATTAAACTATTTATATCTATGAGCCTTTTAAGTCGCTTTATCAACTTCTGTTTGTTACCAAAATATGAAAATGCCATATGTTTTTTAAATTTTTTATTTATG
>OU015768.1:21663087-21685892 GCA_907173295.1 Fagus sylvatica
AACAAATCAATGACTTTAGAAGAAGTTGAATTTGTGACTTACATTTATTGATCACAGCATGAAACAAAACAAATTTTTACATGCGTATTATTGTTATGTCATCCCGTTAGACTTATACAATAAAAATAATCAAAAGGCGGATTATTTCTGCCCTCAACTCTTTTATAGACTAATGAAAGAATTCAGATTTTTTTTTTTTTTTTTTCAATTGCTAATTTCATTATCATTGGGATTTCCTAGCATTGCGAAGCCTCTTTTCTTGTGAGAGTTGTTTTGCAAACCTACAAGAAAACATGTTTTTCATTACATTAAGGTGATAACTACGAACAATTTACAAGAGAAATTGTATAAATCAAAGATACCTTATAAGAGCTGTGTGAGAAAATATTTTTTATGTATGAAGGCCCATAGAGAGTATGAGATGCACTGAGTCCACAATGGAAGCTAAGGCCCAATCAGGAAAAAGAAGACAAGCATACAAATGGGTTGAGGCCCATTTAAGATTACTGTTCAATACGTACTGACACATCACTAATGAACCGTTCACCGGGCACAACTATACTGGTTACCGGGCATTCAACTCGATTCCCTTTGTGGCATTGGAAGATCCGCCCAAGAAACCAATGCATCAAAGCTTCATCGGAGAAAAATGAAAGATCCTAACCCGTGTAGTTTACGTTGAATGGATACCGGGCAACTTGATTGGAACGAATATCACCGACCTCTCAGATGCATTAAATGAGGTCAGTGGGATTTTGGCAGTCTCTGCCCAGTGCATATTTCGAGACGATCATCACGTGACTGATTAGCCGAATTCATTGAATGAATTCAGCAATAGTGTCTTATACGTTATGTACCAACGTCAAATCATCCTAAAAAGGACTGTCACATGTCATATCACCCTCAAAGTGAGAGCCTCCCAGCTGGTGGAGCTCAAGTGGGGCAAGAACTAGACTATAAATAGAGCAGCAAACAAAGAGAACAAGGTACGCGCAAAAAAAACTATCTGAGGGCATAAACATTTTCACTTGAAACAGATACAAAGAGAACTAACTTAATCTTCGGAGGGTGATCAGGCGTAAATCGCCACCACCTCTAAAGAATCTTTATTTTTTACAGGAAGGACTTTAGCATCGGTTGATGGCCAATATTCAAGACATCTCCTGGTGAAACTCTCGATATTATTTTGTCCGAAAAATTACGCAACACAATTGGCGCCGTCAGTGGGAACGAAGTCGAGAGCCAAGCCAGCCGAGTTTGTCAGTTGAAGTCAGTCATATGGAGGGAGAAAACGCTTTTGTTTTGGTCAACAACCCTCCACCACATCCCTCAGGAACGAGGAGAGTCATGTTAGAAGTTTGTGTCGAAGCAAACAGAGAAAGGGCTCAAGGCCAAAGAGGGAGGTCCCACGCTACCCGTGATATGATTGATGCCGAGGCCCTTAGAAGAAGTCGAAAGATTGAGAGATTAGAGAGAGAGTTGCGAGAGTTGAAAGAGGTGCAAGCTAGTTGTGACCAACAGAGCTCAAGAAGGCAGAGGTCGAGAAGCCACTCTGGTTCATGTGAAAGCTCTCATCGTTGTCCCAAACGATCAGAGGAGGACCACAGGGCTTCGAAAAATTCCAAACGTAGCAGGGTAGAGGGGAGGACGGAAAGAAAATCCCCTGTGCGTAAATAGGAGAAAAAAGATCAGAATCCGGTCTGGAACCAGTTGCGACAGATCTCCCATTCCCCCTTCTCTTCAAGAATAGAGCGGGCAAAACTCCCGGCCAGAATTGCCCTTCTAAACCTGATTACTTACAATGGGAAGACTGATCCCGTAGCACATTTGAGTCATTACAGGCGCTCAATGGCACTTTATAATGGGGATGATATCCTTATGTGCCGAATTTTCCCTTCCAGTCTGGGTGATGTGGCCCTCAGGTGGTTTGATAGGCTTGAGCACGGATCTATCCATTCCTGGACGGAACTTGCTGAGGCATTTACCACCCGCTTCATCACCAACACGAGAAAACCAAAAAAGGTGGATTCTTTGATGGCATTGGCTATGAGGCCCAGTGAGAGTTTGAAGTCTTACTCAGCAAGATACTGGGAAACCTATAATGAAATTGACCGGTGCGGGGAAGACGTTGCTATTTCTCAATTCAGATTCGGCCTCCCCGTTGGGAGTAAATTGAGGCAATCCCTAGCCAAGAAGCCGCCCCCTGATATGTCAAATCTCATGTCCCGGATAGAACAGCATGTCCGTGTTGAGGAAGACGGCTTGCAACCCCAGAAGCAATCCGGCGACAATGTGGTCGTTCAGAAGAGATCGGCCCAACCAGAAACAAGCAGAGCTCAGCGCAATCTCAAACAGTTGGGTCAAATCACAAGGGAATCATTCCAGGCCATAAACACCACCTTTAAAGAGCCAATCTTCAAAATATTACCCCAGATAAAAAATAAGCCCTACTTTGTCTGGCCGGCTAAATTGGGTGGGGATCCAGCCTCCAGGGAGTCAATGCCATACTGTGCCTACCATAGAGAGAAGGGGCATTTGACTGAAAGTTGTAGGAACTACGAAGCATTGTTGGAGGAATTGGTCCGAGACGGGCACCTTCACCAATTTGTAGACAGTGCAAAGCATCAACAACAGCGAGTGCACGTCCCAAAGCCCAAAGCACCTATTGGGACCATTGAGGTGATACACAGCCATGCGCGGGCTGATAACTTAAGGATGGAAACCCAGGAAGCCGCCCATTTAAGGGAGGTATTTCAAGTCTCTGAAGGTGTCACCCCGGCTCCAAAAAGGCTGAGAAAGGAGATGACTGAAGAAATCATTTTTACGGATCGGGATCTTGAAGGGGTGCAACTATCACATTCTGATGCCTTGGTGGTTACCATGCAGATAGGTGATTTCGAAGTGAAAAGAATACTGATTGATCCCGGTAGTTCTGTAGAGATCATGTATGATTCTCTCTTCAAAGGCTTAGGCCTTGAGCATAAAGATCTTGACCGGAAAGTCGATCCATTGTACGGATTCTCAAGGGAATCGGTAATGCCGGTTGGTCAGGTTACTGTGAAAGTCCATGCAGGGACCATCTCTTTCCCAACGGAGTTTTGGGTGCTGAACTCATATTCTCCATATAATGCAATTTTGGGAAGACCTTGGCTACACAAGATGAAGGCTGTCCCATCAACGTTGCACCAGAGACTCAGATTTCCAACCCCAGAAGGAATAATGGAGGTTAGAGGTGATCAGGTGACGGCCAAACAATGTCTTATAGCGGCCGCTCACCAAAAAGGGGCTGTTTCTTATGGGCCTGAGCCCGAATCAAGACCGGCCAAATAGCAATCACAGGAGCGGGAAGAGAGTGAAGGTCTAGCCCCGCAAAAGAAATGTGCTGAAGAGCTGATAAAGCACTATGTGTTTGACTCGGATTAAGAGAGATACTTTTTGTTAGGTGCATCCCTTTCACATGAGCTGAGGGATGGCCTCATTGCATTACTAATGGAATACACTGATGTGTTTGCATGGAATCCATATGAAGCGCCCGGAATAGACCCAGCCTTCGCATGTCATAGTCTTAATGTGGATCCGCTCATCCGCCTCGTTGTACAGAAGGGGCGACAGATTTCTCCGCTTCACCTGGAAGCAGTATGTGAAGAGGTCAACCGGTTAGTTGAGGCGAGGGAAATAAGGGAAATCCTTTATCCCACATGGCTTTCTAACACAGTCGTGGTTAAAAAGAAGAACGGTAAATGGAGGGTGTGTATAGACTTCACGGATCTGAATAAAGCCTGTCCAAAAGATCCATTCCCATTACCCAAGATTGATCAGCTTGTGGACGCCACTTCCGGCCACCAAAGAATGAGCTTTCTAGATGCTTTCTAGGGATACCATCAGATTGCCATGAATCCCGTCGACGAAGAAAAGACAACATTCATTACTCCAAGGGGGATATTTTGTTACAAGGTTATGCCCTTCGGATTGAAGAACGCTGGGGCTACCTATCAGAGAATGATTACTAAAATGTTCTCACCTTAGTTGGGCAAAACAGTTGAAGTATACATTGATGATATGGTGGTCAAGAGTGTCTATGCTGGAGATCACTTGGGAGATTTGAGGGTCGTATTCAACACGTTGAGAAGGCACCGCCTCAAGTTAAACGCATCTAAATGTGCTTTTGGCGTTGGGTCCGGGAAATTCTTGGGGTTTATGGTTACTCAACGAGGTATTGAAGCCAACCCGGACCAAATTTCTGCTATTCTCGAGTTAAGGCCTCCAAGAACTGTAAGGGAGGTCTAGAAGCTGACCGGTATGGCGGCGGCTTTGAATCATTTCATTTCCCGGTCAGCTGAAAAATGCCGCCCTTTCTTCGATTTAATAAGGAAAGGGGAAGAACTTTCATTGGGGAGACCAATCTGACCAAGTGTTTGAGCGGTTAAAAGAGTATCTTGCAGCTGCCCCCCTTTTATCTACTCCGGTGAATGGGGAATCACTATATGTATATTTGGCTGTCTCTGAGCATGCTGTCAGCGCAGCCATAGCACGAGAAGATTACAGCGTTCAGAAACCGGTTTACTACACGAGTAAGACTTTGGACGGGGCAGAATCAAGGTATTTGCCGCTTGAGAAGTTGGCTTTTGCTTTAGTATGTTCGGCTAAGAAGCTTCCTGTAACGTCCCCGACTCTGATACCAACAGACGCACTACTCAATATTGTCCTCTTTGGGAAAGACACACAGCAGTCCCTCAAGGCTTTGTCCCAGGGAATAGCTCCTCCCAGAGCCCCAGACGCGTCCCCCATGTGTAGAACCTTGGACCCTTAAGTCCATTGAATTCTACACATGAGTACCAGTAGCCTAATGGTACTCATGTGTAGAATTCAATGGACTTAAGGGTCCAAGGTTCTACACATGGGGGACGCGCCTGGGGCTCTGGGAGGAGCTATTCCCCGGGACAAAGCCTTGAGGGACTGCTGTGTGTCTTTCCCAAAGAGGACAATATTGAGTAGTGCGTCTGTTGGTATCAGAGCCGGGGACGTTACACTTCCACACTATTTCCAAGCACATACTATGGTTGTCCTGACCGAGCAACCACTGAAGGCTGTTCTGAGAAGCGCAGACTTCTCCGGGCGGATATCCAAGTGGGGAGCCCAACTAGGGGCTTATGATATCAATTACCGCCCAAGAACTTTTATCAAAGGACAAGTATTGGCGGATTTCATCGCTGAATTCACCCCCGTAGAAATGGGTCCTATGTGGGTGAATCATGTATCTTCAGTACAACATATGGAGGGATGGAAGTTATATATAGACGGGGCGTTCAATTCAAGAGGCTCAGGTCTGGGTGTGGTACTTACAGCTCCCCAAGGTCAGATGATGGAACTGGCAATCCACTTAGGCTTCCCCACCTCCAACAATGTGGCCGAATATGAAGCATTGCTGCACGGTCTGCGGTGTGCAATTACTCTCCAAGCAGATCCACTGCTCGTTTATTGCGACTCCCAGCTCGTAGTGAATCAGATTTCAGGAAACTATGCAGCTAAGGATGAGAAGATGAAGATATATCTTGTAGAGGCAAAGAAGTTGCTGGAGAAGTTCAAACATGTCCAAGTTGAGCACATAGGCAGGGACCTGAACGGGCATGCAGACGCCCTTGCCAGTCTAGCATCAGCTGTCGCCCCGGAACTACGGCGGATAATCTCTGTTGGAGTGCAAAGCCTCCCAAGTGTTGGAGGCGACATAATCAATGAAGTATGCTCAGTTGACCAGTCTCCCAGCTGGATGAGCCCTATACTCGCCTATCTAAAATATGATATATTGCTAGTAGACCGTAAGGAAGCTGACCGGATAAGAAGGGTAGCCCCCCGGTATTGGGTTTCCAAAGAAGGACATCTCTACAGAAGGTCTTACACCGGGCCATATTTACGTTGTGTTCACCCGGACACCGTCCAGAATTATTTATGGGAAATCTATGAAGGAGTGTGTGGAGGGCACACCGGTGGGCGGTCTTTGGCACATCGTGCCATAGGGCAAGGCTACTGGTGGTCATACATGCAGAAGGATGCTGCCCAATATGTAAAAAAGTGTGATAAGTGTCAACGGTTTGCTCCGTCCATACATCAGCCAGCCGCCAGTCTTAACCCTATTGCCAGTCCATGGCCGTTCTCCCAATGGGGATTGGATATAGTTGGACCCCTCCCTCGGGCGCCGGGAAACCGCCAGTGGCTTATTGTGGCAACAGACTATTTCACTAAGTGAGTAGAGGCGGAGCCGCTGGTGCATATTACAGATGCCGATCCAAAAGATTCGTTTGGAAGAATATCATCACCCACTTCGGTATCCCCCGAGTGCTGGTGTCTGATAATGGATCTCAGTTTACTAGTGGGCCGTTCAGAGAGTTCTGTGAGCACTATGGCATCAGAATTCATTTCTCTACTCCTGCCTACCCCCAGGGGAACGGACAGGCGGAGTCCTCCAACAAGACACTTCTGGATGGAATCAAGAAACGCTTAGAAAAGGCCAAAGGGAGGTGGGTTGAAGAGTTGCCAAACATCCTGTGGACTTACCGGACTACTCCCAGGTGTTCAACAGGAGAAACCCCTTTCTCACTTACATATGGGGTCGAAGCAGTTATTCCTCTCGAAATTGGCTTGCCTACAATCTGCACGGAGTATTATGATCCGGTCACCAACGAAACGAGTCTAGCCACAGACTTGGATTTAGCTGAAGAAAAGAGGGATTCAGCCCTCATTCATTTAGCCACTTATCAGAATGGGCTGCGAAGGATATATGAAAAACGGATTAATCCTCGGGAACTTGCAGTTGGTGATTTAGTACTCAGGAAAGTCATGGGGGCCAAACAAGATCCAACCCATGGAAAACTTGGACCAAACTGGGAAGGACCGTACAAGATCGCATCTGTGGCCGGCACCGAGGCTTTTAGGCTGATGAGGGCCTAATAATACTCCTGTAAAACGACCATGGAATATCTGTAATCTAAAGAAATATTATCAATAAAGTCTCAGTTCGCAACCTCTCTGTCCATGATAGAAGTCCTTTACAAAAGGCAAACAAAAAAAACCTGACAAGAACAGGTGCAGTGAGTAAAACTTTTAATAGTTTAAAGCTGCGACTAGACGGCAGATGAGAACATCTGCCTAGGTCACCCGGGTAAGAATGCCCATCATAAAGTCCTCCTTGAGGGGCAAAAAACCTGACAAGAACAGGTGCAGTGAGTAAAACTTTTAATAGTTTAAAGCTGCGACTAGACGGCAGATGAGAACATCTGCCTAGGTCACCCGGGTAAGAATGCCCATAATGAAGTCCTCTTTGAGGGGCAAAAAACCTGACCCGTTCAGGTATGATCAAGGATTCATTATCCAAAGATCATGACCACAAAGGTATGGATAAGAATATCCATGCCGGCCGTCCGGGCAAGAATGCCCACGAGAAAAGGTCTTTATTAAAGGCGAAGAAACTCTAATCCGTTCAAGATTAAAAGAAGATTTATTCGCTTGAGATCATCCTCAGTCTACGGCTAAATAAACATTCGTCAGGTAACCGGGTAAGAGTACGTAAGAATTTTCAACTGAGTTTAAATTCTAGATTTCTTAGAGATTGTCTATTGCTTATTAATTACATTGAAGTTATCTGCCGGTTAAATGAGAATGCTTAGTCATCAGAATACCATCGAATAAGCAATCATATCAATGCTAGCTGAAAATAAGATACAAATAAGCATAATTCAACAAAAATGTATCAATGTATTCATCATTGTCAAGTTATACATTGATTTGTGAAAAAAGGATCACAAAGGATCCGTACAGACAGAACATAAAAAAGGCTAAAAGGGGGAAGGACCAGGTCATTAAACATAGGAAGGACCGGCTTCATCATTAAGCGCAGGCAGAGGATCCGGTAGCTCCTCCTCCGGGACGCCAATAGGAGCATCCGAATAAGGCAGGCTCTCCTGAGGAGGAAGCCCGGGCATGTCATCCGAATCCGGCCAGGAATATAGAGCCTTCCAGCCCTCTTGAAAGGCTTCATTGTAGATACCGGGGAGCTGCTTGGTCATGATGCTTTGAGCCTCCGCTTGTCCCCGGTCAAAGGCTGCCTTCTCCCTGGCCGCTATTTCTGCCTCCAGGGCCTTAAACTTATCCTCAGCTTTGGAGTTTGCATCCAAAGCATTACGGAGAAGGTCCTCCGTCTCCTCCACTTTCAGATTTGCCTCGTCCTTTTTCAGGGTGGCAATCCTGACCTGGTCCTTGTAGGCCTCCACGTCCCTCCTCAGCCGCTCAGCTTCATTTCTGAGCTAGAAGGTACGAGAGGCGACCTTCAAGGCGTTCTCCAGCTCAGCGGCTTGGCGCTGAAACCGGTCCCCCATCTCAAGGGAGCCCTGAACGGCCTGCAAAGAAAATATTTTTATCAAGTTAGTGACTTTAGAAGCCAAAGGAAAAGGAGAGAGTTCGATAAATATTAAGCTCACCATCATCAGCCCCCTACGGAGATTGTTGATGACCTCTTGGTTTGTGGACTGCCTCCACACCATCATGTCCCCGGGCAAACGTGCCACCTCGCAGAGAGCGGTGGCAGTGTTGGACCCGGAGCCTTCTGTCCGGAGAACGGTGGCATCAGTCCTTACCCTCTCCCCGGCGGCCTCCAGGGTAGGAACCCACACTGGGGCTAACACCTGAGGCGCGTCAGGGGCAGCACCGGGGACAAAAGGCCCCACCATCTCGACATCCGCCTCTTCAGCGGACGGAAGAGTGTCAACCCCGGGGAGAACAGCTTGTACCTGAACGGCTTGTGCCTCAACCTCCACGGGGGCGACCGGAGTCTCAGCGGGGGGTGCCTCCCCCTTTGTGGGCCTCTTCCTTTTCCTCTTCCTCTCTAGGGGGAGGACGGGCTCAGATGTCTCAGCCTGGGGACGGGTGGGGGGTAGAAGCTTCTTCAGATTGATCTCGGCCATGTGTTTGATATCGTGAGCGGGAGGAGATTGGTTGGCGGGATTTGCAAGTGCTTCTGCAAGGTTTCTGACTTGTCTGCACAACAAGAATGACCGTGCAGAAGGTATGTACCGGAGAAGCTTGAAGGCTGAGCGGGGATTGGCGTATTCGTCCACATAAACCTCACTATCGTAGACGGCCTGGAGGGCAACTGGATCAGTGAGGTGGGCCTGGACTTGTTTCTTTTTCTCCTCTACAAAGAAAAAGACAAGAAAAATACGTCAGTAAAGTAGATTTTCAAAAAGAAATAGGAAAAAGTAAATACAGTTCTACCGTCCAATAGGACCTAACCTGGTTTCCCATCTACGGTAGGGCACCGGTGACCAGGGAAATACTAGTTCCCTCTGACAATGAGGAAATCATCCGTCATCTCCTTATTGGTGTCGGGAAGGCTATTCACCAGGGTGTTATTAACATCCCTGGGCCTCAGGGAGAAGGCTTCGTGTTGGGTGGTTCGAAGGAAGTAGGTGGCTATTATGTCGTGCACGGTTAGGTTAAAACCTAACCGGCGGTTGAGTTCTGCCACCCCATTTACTATCCTAAAAATGTTGGGGCTTATTTGTGTGGGACTAATACGGAAATAATCTAAGAAATCAGCTAGAAGGGGGTCTATTGGAAAGCGGACTCCGCCTTCGATAACGGCTACCAAAGGGATAATAAGATCCCTGGGTTCACCGGTTATGGCATCCTCCCAAAACCTATATGCTAAATGCACATCGTCAGGGACCCCGTAATGACGGCGGAATCTTTCCATAGCCTCTGGGGTATTTACATATCGGGCTAGTTTGCCCTGGGTTTTCTTTGTTTTTGCCATTTCTAAGGGTTTTCTCTGAGGACGAAATAAAGACAGAGGAGTGAAAGAACTTACAGGACGAGGTTGCAGGGAGGACTGAGGATCAGGTTCGAGAGCGATGGTCAAGCAAGGGCAGCAAGAGCACAGGGAGCAGAGAAGAAGACAAGAGAGTAGGAAAGAAGTAGAAGCCAGGACAATGAACCGAAAGCCAACTTATATAGGGGGGTCAGCCTCGAAACCGTAAGCCAGCATTTATGAGCTATCTGCCGAGGGGTCGCATCCACCAATCAAATCCCAGTGTGCGAAGAGACGGAAGGGGTATGCAATGATGATTCATAAACATAGTACGCGACCCGTTGCTCAAGACAAATGCGGAAACCAAAACGACAAAAATGATCCGAAGAGATCCTCAGAGAAATGAATCGGCATCTCAACACGTGTCAAAAACGAATCGTTCGCGTCAAGAAACCCTAATGGATGGACGGATTTCTGGACGAGAATAATCCGTTCTGAGGGGCTATTGTGTGAGAAAATATTTTTTATGTATGAAGGCCCATAGAGAATATGGGATGCACTGAGTCCACAATGGAAGCTAAGGCCCAATCAGGAAAAAGAAGACAAGCATACAAATGGGTTGAGGCCCATTTAAGATTACTGTTCAATACGTACTGACACATCACTAATGAACCGTTCACCGGGCACAACTATACCGGTTACCGGGCATTCAACTCGATTCCCTTTGTGGCATTGGAAGATCCGCCCAAGAAACCAATACATCAAAGCTTCATCGGAGAAAAAGGAAAGATCCTAACCCGTGTAGTTTACGTTGAACGGATACCGGGCAACTTGACCGGAACAAATGTCACCAACCTCTCAGATGCATTAAATGAGGTCAGTGGGATTTTGGCAGTCTCTGCCCAGTGCATATTTCGAGACGATCATCACGTAACTGATTAGCCGAATTCATTGAATGAATTCGGCAATAGTGTCTTATACGTTATGTACCAACGTCAAATCATCCTAAAAAGGACTGTCACATGTCATATCACCCTCAAAGTGAGAGCCTCCCAGCTGGTGGAGCTCAAGTGGGGCAAGAACCAGACTATAAATAGAGCAGCAAACAAAGAGAACAAGGTACGCGCAAAAAAAACTATCTGAGGGCATAAACATTTTCACTTGAAACAGATACAAAGAGAACTAACTTAATCTTCGGAGGGTGATCAGGCGTAAATCGCCACCACCTCTAAAGAATCTTTATTTTTTACAGGAAGGACTTTAGCATCGGTTGATGGCCAATATTCAAGACATCTCCTGGTGAAACTCTCGATATTATTTTGTCCGAAAAATTACGCAACATAAGAGCCTCTTCATTAGTCTCTTGAATTAATTTATGGAAAAATGTGAGCATGAATGATTAATACCTGAATTCGAATGTAGCTTTTCTCAAACTCAAGGGCCTGAAAAACTACCGAAAGATGGAGGTCGATCATATCCGCACTTGACTGAGAAAATACATCAATTATTGGGGTGGAACCATTACTAGTTAACCAACTTAAGATACCCCATTTAGCAGACTCATGAGCATTTTATTTCGCATCATCTTTGGAAATGCCTGTTCCTATTGAAATGACCAATCCATCTTTTCTACAGGAAAGAAGTGAGAACTGCCTCTGATGACCTCCTTTGTTACTTCACTAATAGCAACCAATGCCTAGAAATGAACAAGTTTAGTAAGTTAATTTGCTAAAGAGAAAATAGGATTATATATGATATATATATACCAGATTATTTGCAGCAATACTACCATCTATAAGGCTAAATTCTCTCACTTTTCCTTTGGGGTCTTTGTTTTGAAAATAATGAGCTCAAAGATAAGTTGGTACTGATGAGGTTGCAATGCATACATCTAAGAGTAAAGCATCTAAGCTTGGGTTTTTCTTCCCTTGCGCTTGAATATATTTGAATTAATTCAGCTCCATCATTTTCAATCACTAGAAAATATAAATGTCGTACTCCCACTGCAAAGCAAAGTCATAATCAAGTAAGCAGTTGAAAATTACTCTATTGGATATTATCCTTCAAGTTTGGCACAGAGTTAATCCCACCATAATTACATATGGCATACATGATAAACATGTTTTACATATGCTTGATTGAGGAAATGCTGATAGAAAACAAAAATATATAAAAATAAAAAAACAATTATATTTCTTTTGGCCTTATGAGTTATGAGTTATTTCTAATGTAAATAGTAATATTTTAGTTGTGAGTAGATCATTTAAATGTTGTTGTTTTTGTTGGGTTAAAAGGGAAGTTAATGAGGTTGCAGACTCTTTAACTAAATTCACCCTTTTACCTAAAGTTTTTGTTTTTTTGTTATAATTTCTCATCCCTCCCTATTGCTTTTTGGAATGCTTGGAGGTTGAACTTCATGTTTGTTTCTCTCTAATGTCTAATGAAAGGCCTATTTTGCGCCACAAAAAAGAAAAAAAAAAAGCGGAATTACCTATTGGGTTGTGGGGCCAATAATTTGAAACTCGGTTGTAGTTTGTTTAAATTTCTACTTGACATTTACTTCTGTATTAATAAATTGCTTCTCTCTCTTCCCGCCCCCAAGTTATATATATATATTTTGAACATGGCCCCCCAAGTCTATAATCTTATAAAATTTATTCAAGTTGAAGTTTATTCCTCCCAAGTTGAAGTTTATCCCTCCCAAATATCATAACATTGAATTTCTTTTTATTTTTTTGTTTTTGCTTTTATTTTATTTTTTGGCTTATAAGTAACATTGGATTACTATAAAAATTATACTCCCCTAATCTCCTCCCTTACCAAAATCATGAGTCATAAAAATAACATGGAATTCTACAAGTAATGAAAACTATGTAATCTAAACTTGAGATTTATTTTGAACTAAATTAAAGACGTGTCAGATGGTGCAAAAAGATATTTTACTGCCCAAAAAAATTAAAAATAATAATTTATGACATCTTCATTAAACTATTTATATCTATGAGCCTTTTAAGTCGCTTTATCAACTTCTGTTTGTTACCAAAATATGAAAATGCCATATGTTTTTTAAATTTTTTATTTATGACTCTCTGGATATCTGGCCAGCTTACGCGCATCTCGATTAATCCTACAATGACACTGATTTTTTTTATTTGGGCTAGCTTACGCGCACCTCGACTAATTCTAGAGTGACACGTAACACTCTACTAGAGACATGTATTACAATAGACGCAAGGTTTTACCTTGACTTGGTGGTTCTGAGGGGACTCGAACTAGTGACCATTGAGAAGCACACGCAATGTCGGACCGATTAAGCTACACCTTAGGGTTATAAAAATACCATATGTGATTCATATTAAAGGATTTTTTTACTTTAGATAATAAGTACAAGTTATCTTAATTATGTTACTATTAGTTAACAGTAAATTATTGAAGGGATGAATGGTAACGATTTACAATAGTTCAACATTTTATTGAAACTTATTAGAAAAAAAAAAAAAAAAACAATTTTATTAAAACTTTTTAATGTCTTTGGTTTAATACTGAAACCATCTCTAAACTATAGGAGAATTTAGATAATTTACCTAAAATCTATTGAATAAGTGAAACAAATTTAATTTTAGAATTTTTCCCTAGTAAACCCTCCTCCCCCTAGATAAAAGTTTTCACTATGATCCCAGCCCTGTGAAATTCATCTTAAAATTAAGGTGAATTGTTGATTTTATAAATCTATAAAATTTTGCAAAACCTACTAATAGTTCATTTTTAATAGTTTTAATTGATCTGAAAATATAGGGGGAAAGTATATTTGATTGTCTTTCCACCTACTATATTTAGTTAAAAAGTCTAGAGATATTTATTTGGATTGTTCATTGTTTTATTTCGTCTATTTCCCATATTTTGCTTGTGCTGGGTAACTTGGACTGCTGGGACCCCTCCACGGCTAAATTGAGTAAATTCGACCAAAATGACTCACCGAATAAGTTTCTAACGTTAAAAGCAAATGAAAAACGTGAAAAATGAATAATACTTTCTTTCTTTTTGAACTTGTTCAACTATGGCCAAAAAAACGATCAATTGTCTAATTCACACCTTCCGGTCCTTAATGTTTCTGACAAAATTGAGAATATCACTTTCAAAGTGTTTGTTTAAATAGGAATTGTATTAAGTATTAATATTATCATTAAAAAACTAGTTAGGGGGAAGGTGATGAACAAATATTACTTTGTGGCGGGTCTATTCAAATTCCATAAACTAAATTTGTTTCAATTTTTGCTAAATCAACTAAATTTGAGCATTATTACCAAAAAAAAAAAAAAAAATAATTTGGAAATAAAAGAGTAATGCTAGGGATACAACTAATTTTACAACCAAATGCTTACAAACTGACATGGCATCCTATATGGATATAACACATAAGTAATTAAAACACCAAATTACCAATTCAATATTAATATTTAATATTAATAAATCATTAATTGTTGATGTGTTACTTCCATATAGGATGTCATGTCAGTTTGTAAGCATTTGGTTGTAAAATTAGTTGTATCCCTAGCATTACTCATAATTTATATTCCAGATCAATTATTTCTTTTCTTGTATAAAATTTATAAAAATAACCGTAAAATTTACATTTTACATAAATAATTAGTGCTCCACTATAGATAATTGGTATAGTGAAATAAATGCATTTACATACCTTATTAATACTCTTTTTAATGACATAGCACAAATTTGGGTTACTGTTTTTTTTTTTTTTTTGGCTAAACCACAAATTTGGGCTACTGCAATATATATATATATATATCCTTAAAATTTTACTTTTACCACCTAACAAACTTTTATCATAGTAATATTTTGAAAATATCATCGTTGGATTAATGTTATCCAATTAATGTTACAACATAACAATAATCTAACGCTACGAATTTCAAAATATTAATCTTACAAAAAAATTACATATATACGTAACTTTTTATTAGATTAATATTTTGAAAATTTCACGATAGGATTACATGTTCTCAATGTTCTTAACAAACATGCCATATTTAATTTTAATTTCATATTGTTTACTACTATTCAATCCAAAAATTCATCTTCCATGCATAATTTTAAAATACAAAAAAATTTAAATTTAAATATTACACAGATAAGATAGCTATTGATTGTCTTGAAATGTTGCAAACATATTTTTAAAGCGCACATTTTGTATCAATCGATATCCGAAGTCCCCTAGTCTCGATGATGAGCAATCCCAAAAAAAAATTGTGAAGGTCTAATGATTTATGCAAGGTACTATAGGGGGCTTCAGCTTAGGAGGGCATACATCACCCCTATAAAGAGGTGCACATCTCTCAATCAATCTCTCCAATCTCCACTCGCTTGAATCGCAGACGAAGCAACCAAGAGCACTAGCGCCGACGAAGAGGCGACGTGCGGCGTGGCGCCGCGAGGTGAGCGACCCGCCCAACTGGGTTTTTGCATTTTTTTTTTTAGATTTCTCAGATTTGGCTTTGGTGATTCAAGGTGGGTCTTTCTAGGTTGCTGGTTTCTCAGATCTGTCAGATCTAGTTGCTGGTTTTGGTTATGGGTTTGTGAGGTTGCCGGTGATGGGTAAGTGTTTCAAATTCTGGGTTTGTGAGGCTGCTTGTTCCTAGGTTTGTGCAGTGGGGTCTCGGTGGTTGTGGGGTGGGTTTCACATTGTTTTTAATAGAGAAAGATCATTCTAAAGAGCTTCTCAAACAAAACTCCCCTTAGTAGAACATCTCCTTTTATTGTTTTCAATCTATCTATTTTAAAAATTACTAATATCTCTTGACTTTTGAGTTTTTTTTTTTTTTCTCTCTTGACTTGAGGCCACTCGTGGAAAAAATTGACTACCAGTCATAAGAACTGAGTGATTATTCAATAGTCCACTACTACAAATAAATGTGTAGTCCCCTTCTCACATGAATGGTGGCTCCCACCACATAAATATGGGTCCCACTAATTAAATTCATGGTAGGACCTACCATTCATGTGAGAGGGGACTACGCATTTATTTATAGTCCTGAACTACTGAATAATTTTCCAAAAACTAACAAGAGAAGAGGTAACATCTCCATTTCCATTTGTGATTCTGTTTTTGAAATTCCTTTTTAGTTTCTCTTTTCATTGCCCTTTTTTTTTTTTTTAGTGGTCAGATTCCTTTGATTGTACTAACTGTTTTTTTTTTTGTTTGTTTGTTTTGTTTTTGTTTTTGTTTTGTTTTGTTTTTGTTTTTTTTTTTTTTTTGTTTGTCTTAGACTCCTAGGATTCACTTTGATCCTGAATTTCATGACAGATTGATTGACTCAAATATTTTGAATTAATGCATGAAAATATGGTATTTGGTTTTGAATTTCATCATATGATTGACTGGCATAGATGTCTGTGATTAATGTGGTATCCCATCATTTTGGGATATCTTATTTTGTATATAAGTCTATGTTTGGATCCTCTACTTAAAGTGATTTTACAGATTTTTATGCATAGAATGCATTCTGCAAAAAATCTAAGATGTTTGATTGGGATTTTGGAAAATGCAAAATACATCAGAATGCATTTTGCAAATTCTCATTTCTAGAGTGGAAGTCAGAATAAAAAATATTTTATATTCTGATTCTAGCTTCTACTTTTAATTTTTGCTAAAGTAATGGGATCCACTTACAATAGTTTATTACTCGAACAACTCTTTTTTCCCTGCTTAATTTTTCTCTTTCTTTCTTTTATTTTCCTTCCCTCTCTTTTGTTCCCTACTTTTTCTCTTTTTTTAATGTGTTCCCTATTTTTTCTCTTTCTTTCTTTTATCTTTGAAAAAGTATTCTCATTTTCTCATTTTGCATCAAAGAACCAGGGATGATTTGGAATGATTGTTAATAATGTTTTTTTCTTTGTTTAATGTAAACTTATTATGATGTGCTTTTTCCAGCACTTTATTTGTAATGTTTGGATTTTATGTCACATTATGTTTTTTCTTTTATTTCCTTTTCTTTTATTTGTAATGTTTGTAATGTTTGGATGTTATATAAAAGAGAAAAAAAAAAAACTAAGAAATGAAATGGGGGAGGGGTGTGAACTGTGAGGAGGAAATGAGAGAAAAAAATGAGATGGGTGAGGGGGGATGTATGTGTGTGGTGGGGGAGAAGAAAAAAGAAAGGGGTACATGGGTGGTGGGGAAAAAAAGAAAAAAGAAATGGGGAGTGGGGTTTACGTGTATGATGGGAAAAAAGGGGGAGTGGAAAAGAAAGAAGAAAAAAAATTTGAAAGGGAAAAAACTAAATTGGTTTTATTTGTATGTTCACTTTGTTTGGTGCAAAGTGTAAAATTGTGAAAATTTATTTAGAGGATGTCTATGATATTTTTTTTATCATAAATGGTTTGTGTATATCTCTATTGCACACACAATACACATTTCTCTATATTTTTTTTATTACATTATTCAAATTTTATAAAAATGTGTGCAAGGAGATGTGCACAAATCATGACCTATTTTTTTTTTTATTAGTAGACATTAATTTAAATCACAACGTAATACTTTATTTCTTTATTACATTGTTAATTTTGTATTGGTAGTAAATGTATTTTTAGCCTTGTATTGAGATATTTAAAAAAAAAAAATGTTAATTACATAATGTATACTAATAATATATTATTTAATAGAAAAAATGCATTCTTTAAAATACCAACCAAACACAATTCCTTTTAGTATAATCACTTCTTATAAATAATTTCAATATTTTACCAAACGTATTATTTTCAGCAAAATGCATTCTAGAGAATGCATTATAGCAGGAATGCATTCTCCTTAAATTGAGGATCCAAACACAGACTAAATAGTCTTGATTTGGGTTGTTTGTTTCGTTAGTTATCTTTTAACACAAGATAGATATATGAGGTTCTTTGTAAAAAGAAAAAACAAAGGAATACACCGTTAGGAAAGTCACGCGGTAAGAGGGTATGTAGTTATCTTTGCATATATACAAATCTCAAGGAGAAATAAAGTGTTATTCCATAAAATTTCAAGTGAAGTTGCTATAATTTATCATACATTAAAAATAGATTTATCGTTGATCTTTATCATGCAATTTGATCAAAAGAAAAATGCAGTAACGAAATCATTTAGTTTGGAAGTTGAATTTCTGATTTGCATTTATTAATCACAACATGAAAGATAAGACATTCTTACATGTGTATCATTGTTATCTGATCCCGCTAGACCTATAGAATTAAAATACAATAAAGTCACGAATATAATACTTTCACAAGAATGCTGAGGTGTCAAGTTATAAATGGTAAATAAAACCGTGATATAAGTTGTGGGTTCAAATGAGAACTAATAAAAACATGACAATTCAATATTATTGTGAAATTGTTGTGAAAATATTGTATATGTAGCATTGCTCATTAAAATAATCAAAAGTTAGATTATTTCAACCCTCAAGCTTATAACAATCTTCTACATACAAATGAAAGAATTCACCACATTTTTTTTTCAATTGCTAATTTTAATATCATTGGGATTTCCTAGCATGGCGAAGTCGCTTCTCATGGGAGAGTTGTTTTGCAAACCTACAAGAAAATATGTTTTTCATTACATTACGGTGATAACTAAGCAAAAATTACAAGAGAAATTGTATAAATCAAAGATACCTTATAAGAGCCTCCTCATTAGTCTCTTGACCCGAACGCTGGAAAAGACCTCTTTCCAAATTCACCCTAGAAACTGGTTTCTTTAGCAATCCTTCATCAACTTTAACAAGATCGTCCAAATTCTCCTTTGTAGCTACATCTACAGAAGATACATTTCCAGTTAACGTGTCCTCCTGCATCCAGATAAAGTGAACAAAAGTTAAACAAGAGCTTTAGAAATTTAGTTTGTTGGCCATGAATTAATTTATGGAAAAATGTGATCATGAATGATTAATACCTAAACTCGAAGGTAGTTTTTCTCAAAGTGAAGGGCTTGGAAAACTACCGAAAGATGGAGGTCGACTATATCCACACTTGACTGAGAAAATACATCAACTATTGGGGTGGAACCATTACTAGTTAACCAACTTAAGATACCCCATTTAGCAGACTCATGGGCATTGTATTTCTCATCATCTTTGGAAGTGCCTGTTCCTATTGAAATGACCAGAAACCGCGCATAATCCATCTTTTCTACTGGAAAGAAGTGAGAACTGCCTCTGATGACCTCCTTGGTTACTTCACTAATGGCAACCAATGCCTAGAAATGAACAAATGTATTAAGTTAATTTGCTAAAGAGAATATAGGATTATGTATTATTAATGATGAAATTAATTTGATATATACCGGATTATTTGCAGCAATACCACCATCTATAAGGTTAAATTCTCTCACTTTCCCTTTGGGATCTTTGGTTTGAAAATAATGAGCTGGAAGATAAGTTGGTGCTGCTAAGGTTGCAATGCATACATCTGACAGTTGAGCATCTAAGCATGGGTTTTTCTCCACCTGCACTTGAATTATTTGAATTAATTCAGCTCCATTATTTGCAATCACTTTTAAAATTATAGTTCTAATTGGAAAATTATAGAATACTATCGGAGTATATTAATTTCACACTCCCTCCTCTCACATAAATGGTGGGTCATATCATAAATTTAATTAACCGAACTTATCATTCATATGAAAAGACGGAGTAATAAATTAATATATTCCGAGAGTATTGTATAATTACTTGCTGGAACCACTCATTCAACATTGGGAAGGAGAAGAAAGAAAATGATATTAATTGAAAGGATGTTTAACCTTGAAGCTGGAGAAGACAGTCGGCTGGAGTCGTTTGATGTCAAATGTTGGAATAACAACATTTGTCAATGTCTGATGCATTCTTGTGTTTCCAAGTTTTTCCTTAACAAGGCTATGTAGATATTTACCATTGTATTTTGGTCCTAAAAGAGCTCTGATAATCTTTATAGCTTGATGAAACAATGGAAAGCTGTATTTTAAATATGTGATCATGTTAATAATCGAAACAACTACACGTAGTAAGTAAGGTTAATAATGAAATAAAATAACTATATAATTTTTTTTTTACATTAATTTTGATTTCAATGAATTCAATGTAATAAATTTTACCCGTTCCGTGGGAAGATTTTTGGACTGAGGTTTAGGTAAAAGCCATTGATATTTGGCGCAATATTTCGGTACCGGTAATACCGGCGTTCCGTTTCGGTTTACCGCATATATAAATATATATATATATATATATATATATATATATATAAACTTTGTATTATTTGATGTTATTTGTCTTACCAATGTGATATTAAGACTTAAGAATTTGTATTATTTGATGTTATTTGTCTATAGTTGCTAATTTTATATATATATATATATCTTTTCCATTTTTTTCTTTTTTTCATCTATTTTTCTCCTAACACGGCTCCACCTACATGTCCTTATCCTTTAAGATTTTTCCATTTGACTTTTTCTCCTCCACACGTTTTCTTTGTTGTTCTCCTCCACATGTTTTCTTCTACTAAACATTACTAACTTTTTCTTTTTTCTTTAATTTCCTTCTACGTCTCTGTCCATTTCTTCTGTCTTGTTTTTTTCTTCATCTCCGGCTTCAATACTTCATGAGATGGAAAAGAGGTTTGGGATGAGAGGAAGGTTGTGGGTGGTGCAAATAGTGGCTGGTTTGCTGTGTGTTGCTCAGAAGAATTGTGATGTTCCATTATTGTGATGTGTTGTTTCTCTGTGTTTGTTCCTTTCGTTTCACAAAGGTGAGTTGGCTAATTCTGCAACTCTTCAATATTCAATCCAAACGAAACTTGCAAAATTGTAAAATAAGTTTTTAGGTTTAAAAAAAAAAAAACCTTAAAAAGTGTACCGGCCGGATTGAGAATTTCGGCCGGAATGGCCTGGAATGGCCTAAAATGGTCCGAAATTAAACCCGAGGTGGAATAAGGGGGTAACTCATACCGGTTTGCATACCGGTACGAGATATTTCGTCCGTTCCGGCCGGAACGGAACGGTATCTCTAACTATGGGTAAAAGTCCTTGATATCCTTGGCAGCAAATAGTGGTCGGTTTTTTTCATTGGGGCTACTTAGCATGGCAGCAAATAGTAGTCGGTTTTTTTCATTGGGGCTACTTAGCATGGCAGTCACAAGACCACCCGTGCTTGTTCCTGCAATCACATCAAAATAATCTGCGATTCTTGCATCTTCACCATCTAGCTTCTACACCGTATCCAAAAAATAATAATTAAGTGACAACAGCAACAACAAGCCTTGGTTCAAAAACATTTGGGTCGGTTATTCATCCTTAACAACTAATAATGATGGGTTACATGCAACATGCATTTTTTCTACCATTCTAATCTATCCAAAGTCAAGCTATTTATTACGTTCTTATATGACATGTCATTATTTATTTTAATGTGTAAAACAAACTGGCTATAGTAATTCTCATTATGAGACGTTTCTTCTTAAAATTAATCCGAAACGCAAGATGAGAATGGTACATGCATTTTGCATCCGGCAAACGTGAACTTTAGTGTAGTTTGGACAAGGAATATTCATTTTGAATTGAAAAATTAACAATTTTTTTGACAAGGAAGCATTATAATAATATTTATTCTACCTGAACTCCAGACTCTTGGAAACAAAGAATAGTTGCTGGGATAAGCCCTCTGATTCCACCACCATCAACACTGAGCAGAGCTGGCCTAATAGTAAAGCCACTTAAGCAGTGGCTTGAGACCCTCAAATTTGGGAAAGCCCCAAAATTTAATAGTCCATATAATAACCATTAAAGGCCCAATTTTTTTATTTTATTTTTTTAGCAAGGCAACAAGCAATAAAGTGACAACTGAAACACGCGTCTAACGTTTTTTTTTTCTCTCTCTCTCTCTCTATTCCGTGGTCCCCAAAGCAAAATAATTAATTTACTTTAACTCTCTTTTTCTCTTTTTCTTTCTCTACGTGTCTCTCTTCTAAACCCTAAAAACTAATTATTTCTTCTTCTTTTTCTCCCTACCACCCCTACGCCCCTGCCCCACTATCTTGACTATTGGCTAGTGGCTACTGCTCTAGCCTATGCGCCTCTACATATCTCTCTCTCCCTCAACCTCTCTAATCAGTATCTCTACATACTTTACACGCTTCACTTTCTATCTCTACAAATCTACAATAGTCAATAATTAATATTATTTTTATTTTTATTTTTTCTTGTCTTCAAATTTGAGGATTTGAGTCTTGAGATCTTCTACAAAATTGGATTCAACACATAAATAGGTAATAATATCAATCTTTACTCACTGTCTCACTTGAATAATTTTATTTTTTATTTTTTTGCAATTAGAGTTTGTAATTGTAAATTAATATTTCTTAAACTGAGTTAGTAAATTGTGATGTTCATTGTTTAGGGTTTTTAATCAGGTTCTATTGTTCTATACTTCTCTATTTTAATTTTATTAAATTTTACTTCTAAATTACTTTTTTTTTTTGCTGGAAAAGTTCTGTTGTTATTTGTTTTTTGGCTGAAAAGGTTATGTTGTTATTTGTTTTTTTGGCTTGTTACTTTTTTTTTTTTTCTTTTTTTTTTTTTTTTTATCACTATGTGGCTCCTCGAAAATATGAATCTCAGTATCAAAAACTTCAAAAAAAAAAAAAAAAAAGATTAAGTGGATTAGCGATTTTATCAATGAAAAAAAAAATGTTAAAGAAAATTGATTATAAAAGTTTGATCAATAATTTTGCATCTAAAAGAGCAAGAAAAATTAAAATATAATTAAAAAAAATCATAGATATTAATTTAATTTAGTATTGAAAAGTTAAAAAAAAAAAAAAAAAAAAAAAAAAGCCCCAATTTAAATTTGGTTGAGGCCAAAAAGTTTGGACCGACCTTACATACGAACTAGGAAAATACCATTGACGTCGAAGTCTTTGGCCTCTTCTTGAGCTGAGGTCATATATGTCAAATAATGCAAAGCTCATAAATACAAATGTT
>OU015768.1:21685992-21730908 GCA_907173295.1 Fagus sylvatica
GTGTCGTATCGTGTCTCGTGTTATACCGATGTCGGTGCTTCATAGAGAAAAACAAGCAAAAATATCCCTTTTGGACAAAATAATTAAAATGATTAAGATTTAGTTGACATGTTGACTTTGTTAGAATGTCACAAAATAGACATTTCTTCTTGTTTTAAAGTGAAATGCACGAGGCCTGAAAAACATGATTAACTTCTTTTTTTAACATATATTTCCTCAAAGTAGCATACCTAATCGTTCATCATTTCCTTGAAGTTGCGTGCAAGTATAATTCCAGGTACCCATGTTGAATTCTCCATTTCTTGTAATAATTAGAACTTGGCAGGTAGAATCGGATCATTTTTGCTAAATAATATATTTTTTTTTAAATATTTGACAAAATAGTAATGTTTGAAAGTTATTTTAAGTAGCATATTTTAGTCACGTCTCTTAGAAATACGAGTTCCAACACTGAACTCGTTTCTTCAATAAATAAGTTTCATGTTTTAGTGAAACTCGTTATGAAGAGACAAGTTTCATGTTTTCAGTCCATGTTGGAACTTGTCACTTCTAGAGACAAGATTTAAAAAATAAATAAAAAATTTCCAAAATACTTTTAAAATCTATATAATATATAATAGCAGAAGACATGAGCACTAAAACCAAGAATGTCTAATATCATGACAAGTGGCATGTCTATCTTTTATTTAGATTTCCCAAGTGATACATTGTTTTAATAATTTAACTCAATACAATTTATTTATCTAACGGTAAACACCAATTATTTTTTAAAATTAAAAAAAAATACTAATACAGATAATAGTGAATTATTTAAAATAAGTCTCTTATAAAAATAGATAATAAAAAATTCTTTAAAAGATAATAACAAAATCTTTAAAAGAAGTCTGTTACTACTAAAAGACATCTTAATAAAATATTATAATAAAAAGCTTAAAATAAGTTTCCTACTACTAAAAGACATCTTAATAAAAAAATTTAAATTGGTCTCCAACATAAAGTTATGATGGAAGTAGAAAACCGTTTCAATAATAAACACAATTAAAAATGACGTGATATTACATATTGAAAAACCGTTATGATATATATATATATATTTTTAAAAAAGATGTTTACGACTTTTTAAAAAAAAAAAAATTGGCTAAAAGACATCTTAATAAAATATCATAATAAAAAAAAAAAGCTTTAAAAAAAAAAAAGAAAAAAAAAGAAGATAATAACAAAATCTTTAAAAGAAGCCTACTACTACTAAAAGACATCTTAATAATATATCGTAATAAAAAACCTAAAATAAGTCTCCTACTACTCAAAAACATATAAAATATCATAATAAAGAGTTTAAATTGGTCTCCAACACAAAATTATGATGAAAGTAGAAAACTCTTTCAATAATAAACACAATAAAAAATGACATGACATTACATAATTAAAAACAACTATGATATTTTATTTTATTTTTTAAATGTTTACTGACTCTTTTTTAAAAAATTTGGTATAAAAAAATAAAAATTTCAACACCAATTTTTTTTTTTCTTTTAAAAAAAGAGTCGTAAGCATTTAAAAAAAAAAAAATCTAATAGCTTTTATCAATTAAAGATAACCATTTTTTTCTCAATTATTATATACTATCTAACAACTTTTATTTTTCTGTTGTTGGTGCAATTCTATCTTTTTATTATTATCAGTTTTATTTTTTTTTATGGAACATATTTTTCATAAAATAATTCTGAATATATATTTTGATCATATACACATTATGTGTTTATATAGAATTTTTTCCGTGCATTGCACGGGTTATATGCTAGTAGTCTTAATTGACAAGATAATTTTTGTAAATAGTATTATTAAGCAAAAATGGCCCATAGAATCGCCTTTGCAAAGACTCGTTGCCAGAATGGACCATGATTTATTGTTGATTTCTTCATGTGCCGCCTTTTGCGAAATCGAAATTTGCCTGTTACACCAAAATTTAATTTTTTTCTAAAGCTTAAATGCTGGATCTTATCATGTCCTTTTCATGTCTGCAACCAGCCACTTGAGGATAGTGATCATATCCATAGGGATTAAATTAGAGTAATTAGCAAACTCATCAGAACCTCAGCTAGGCCTAACTAGTCCCACGTTTGTAGTTTCACCTAATCAGTCATACCTACAATTCTTCGGGTCTCACCTACAATTCTAACATATTGTTCATGGCCAATTGATGGGACCATTTTGTACCAAGCCAAGTTTTAGTTAGGCTACGTTGGACTTAATATGAATTTTTCCAACTTGTACAATTATATCCAAGACACTGCAATTGGGTCAATTTTGAATCATATTTATCCAATGACCTATTCAAGGATGTGATCCATGATGTGCATGGTTGAAACTTGAAAAGCAAGAAAAATGAGTCTATAAATACCCAAACTTCTGTCAAATTGAAATCAAATCATAAACCTAATTCATAGGCCCCTAAAGGTTCAAAGTTTCTCCCGAAGGCTCTCAAAATCTTTTTCTAATTATACAACTTGATCAATTCTCCATGGATGCAACAAGTGTAGCCCTACAGCCTCCATGTTATGGAAACCTAATAACCGTTCTGAGCATTGATGGTGGTGGCATTAGAGGAGTTATCCCCGGAGTTATCCTTAATTTTTTAGAATCTGAGCTTCAGGTAGAATAAAATATATATACTTTAGCATCATATATATTTTTCCATGAGAAATCAAAAAAAATTTAAAGTGCCACTTTCTAGCTAGGGCACATTCCCCCCCTATAAAGAAATCCAACACTGTCATTAATTTATGTGGTTGTATATTGAAGTACTTACTCTAGATATTGTTTGTATATGATGCAGAAGCTGGATGGTGAAAATGCAAGAATCGCAGATTATTTTGATGTAATTGCAGGAACAAGCACAGGTGGACTTGTTACTGCCATGCTGACGAGCCCAAATGACAAGAACCGACCCTTGTTTGCCGCTAAGGATATCAAGGATTTCTACCTAGACAACTGTCCAAAAATCTTCCCACAAAACAGGTAAAATTTATATGAGTTCGATGATATCAAAAGGTCGTTAACATCTATGATATGCAACTATCTTATTTGATTATATATTAACCTAGTACTACTTGTTTTATTTATTTACATGATCTCACATTTTTTAAATTACAGTTTCCCGTTGTTTACTCAAACTACAAAGATAATGAAAGCTCTATCGGGTCCAAAATACAATGGCAAGTATCTACATAGCCTTGTAAAGGAAAAACTTGGAAACACAAGATTGCACCAAACATTGACTAATGTCGTTATTCCAACATTTGACATCAAGCGACTGCAGCCAACTATCTTCTCCAGCTTTCAGGTTCAACTTCTTCTCTCATTATATTCACCTTCCCATCATTTGCTTTCACAAGTCATGAAATGAGTGAATGAAAATGACAGAGCTGAATTCTAATAATTCTCATTTGCACCAGGTGAAGAAAAACCCAAGTATAGATGCCTTACTCTCAGATATATGCATTGCAACCTCAGCAGCACCAACTTATCTTCCAGCTCATTACTTTGAAACCAAGGATGCCGATGGAAAAGTGAGAGAATTTAACCTTATAGATGGAGGTGTCGCTGCAAATAATCCGGTATATATAAATAAATAAAACAATTGATATCATACACAAACAAATTTAAAGTTATTTTTTGGTTATTTAGTGGATTAACTTACAAACTTTGTGCATTTCTAGGCTTTAGTTGCCATTGGTGAAGTAACAAGGGAGGTCATTAGAGGAAGCGCTGACTTCCCTATAACACCTATGGATTATGGAAGATTTTTGGTTATATCATTAGGAACCGGATCTTCCAAAGTAGAAGAGAAATATGATGCACATGACGCAGCTAAGTGGGGAATTTTGAGTTGGTTAACTAAAGGTGGTTCCACCCCTATAATTGATGTATTTACGCAAGCAAGTGCAGATATGGTTGACATTCACAATTCTGTAGTTTTCCAAGCCCTTCATTCAGAGAAAAGCTATCTTCGGATTCAGGTATTAACATTAATGCCCATTTTTCCATTAATGGATATCATCAGTACAATAAAATTCAAAAGCCTTATGTTTAACTTTTTCTTCGCTACCACCAATTGTAGGACGACGCGTTAACTGGGAATGTTACTTCTGTGGATAAATCCACAAAGAAGAATTTGGATGATCTTGTGAAAGTTGGTGAAGGATTGCTGAAGAAACAAGTTTCTAGGGTGAATTTGGATACAGGCCTTTTCGAGCCTACTAGTGAAGAGAGTAATGAAGAGGCTCTCAGAAGGTAACAAGCAAACAATTGATTTCTAAGAATTTCTGTATAAGTTCTGCTTGTTATCACGTTAGTCTAATTAAAACATATATATGTTCTTGCAGGTTTGCAAAACTACTCTCTGAAGAGAAGCGGCTTCGCGAAACTAGGTCTCCTCATGGACATGCTGCAAATTCCAAATGATTTTAAAATAAAGTAGTGAATTCTTTCACTGGTGTTGTAGAAAACATTTGTAAGATTGAGGTGGAGCATAGATAATCCACCTTTTAATTTATTTTTATTTTTTTGTTTGTTTTATTGTATGAAATCCCCGATTGGATAATAATACTTGTAAAAAAAGATGTAAGCATTTCCTTTTTTATTTTTTTATGGTGCTGCGGTCAATAAATAAAAATAAGCAACTAGCTTCCAAATGAAACTTTAGGGAATTTTTCTTTGATCAAATTCATGAAATCTTATCAACAATGCGAATTAGGTTTTCTTTTTAAAATATTTGTCTTCCATGCATTAAACTACAGGAGGCTACTTTGAAAGAATTAAAAAAATTGTTGTGGTCAAATGTCAGACAGCTTCATGACCAACAAAATAGAATTGTACTTTGGACCAATTCCCTTTCTTGATCCCACAGAACAAGTCACTTATTATTGTAGGACAAGTTATGTAGGAATTTTGGGAAAGCATAACCGATGGGAATTAAATTAGGGTTAATCACATGAGAATTAATCAACATAATTCTTTTCTTGATTTTGATGGGGTGTGACTCTAAGAATAGAATTTGTTATATTTAGAAACTAATAATTAGTAGGTTTTAACTTTATTTAATTAGTTGAGGTTTGATTTTTGTTTCCATGTTGACTAACTAATATAAATAAAGATGTACGTCCTTTTGGCCATGACTCATGTAATACGTACGTACCTAATTTGATTTATAATATTTCAGAATTTCTCTCTTCAACTTGTGGATTCCTGCTTCTTTCTTAGTGGATTCTAGGAATTCACTGGTTGAAAAAGTGAGTTACAGCCTTTCCACCACTTTTGTCGTGTGTGGTTGGTATCGAACCCTTGTCCACCCTAGCATACGACAATAATGGTAGTAACCGCTCTGATGAATTAAAATAGATATAGATCATGAAATAAACTAAGATTATTCCAAACATTTCAACATGAGAATTGGAAATTGTACTTGGACAACAACAATAAATTAAGGAAACTGTAATCTGGATTGTGTTATTAACATAGTTCACACTGGCGATGGGGCTTACGGTCAAGCTTTTCGAGAACGTGTTCATACTTCACTTTCATGCTGACCATGATACTACAAATTTGTTTTCAGGAGTCAATAGTGTTAAGAGAGACGTACATGTTAAAAAATACAAGGATAATTGTCAATGTTGGATCAAATGAGCATGTTGAGAGATATAGTCATCTTGACACATACATACGTTATCAAAGGATATGAGCAAGCTGAAAGATACGTACCATGATAAAATGCTGTGTTGTAAGAGTAAGTTCCGAGAAAAATGTTCATTTTTTTCACATAATAATCGATCCCGTTAATTATATTTATGATGAAACCTACCATTTATATGAAGGAGCAAACATTGTTCCGAATATAACTGAAAATTTGATTTTTTGTGTGTGAGTAATATATTAAATAATATTGATGGAACAAGGTGTGCTAATATACGATGTGCAGCTCTATGATGATGTTGGAAGATATGGAGGCACTAGCTACTTATGGTGAGATTACACAAAGAGGCAAGGGTACGTAGGTTACCATTCCACCTTAAAGTTGAATTATCTAATTTAAGTAGCAATACTCACTTTGAAATTTTGAAGAATAGCTAAAAGAAGTTGTTAAGTGATTTTTAGACCTGATTGGCTGCCTCAATTAACCTTGATTTCAGCATCAGATTCTCAGCCCATTTACCCCATGATTGTAGTGATTTGATCTATTTATTCACCCCATGATTCTAGAGATTTGATTTGTATCAATCAGGAACTAATTATGGGGATTGGTATTGACCTTCCCTTATAGTTGTATATTCTTGCCTATAAATACTTGTACACGATGTAAACGTTTCTCGAGCCAATACAAACAGAATTTCTTCTCATTACATAGTGCTTTCTTCATGGTATTAGAGCCTTGAAGAACAAACGTTCAAATATTTTCCCAACCCCTAAACTCTAATATGGCTTCATCTCCCACACCTTCATCACCTTTGTTGACCACTGCCCCTATGTCTCTCTCTTTAGGCACTATCATCAACTATATTTCCATCAAATTAGATGAGAGTAATTACCTACTGTGGCGAAGTCAGTTTGTCCCAATTCTTGCAGCCAATGACCTCTATGGCTATGTCGATGGGTCCGTCACTCCGCCGCAAACAACCATCAAGTCCACAAAAGGGAAAGAGATCCCTAATCCAAACTTCCTTTCATGGCATAAGGTAGATCAGTTTGTCTTGAGTTGTATCAATGCAACTTTCACACAAGGTATTCTTGCACAAACTCTTGGGCACTCCACTGCTCATGAAGTTTGGGAAAGCCTTCACTCAATGTTTCTAGAGCAAAGCCAAGCCCAATTTGATCTTCTCAAGGGAGATATTCAATCAATCCAAAAAGGCACATCATTAATCTCAAAGTACCTCAATCGGCTCAAGCATATTGCTGATTCACTAGCGGCACTCCAACACCCAGTTCCTAATCAGGAACTTGTCGAGCATGCTCTAACGGTTTTAGACCAGAATATTCTAGCTTTGTGGTGATGATGGAAAATTGTGAACACCCACCCACTTTTTCAAAACTCCAATCTCAGCTATTCAATCACGAACAACTACTCAAACGCTCTTTGTAACATGCTTCACACATAGGCAATACAGCCCTCCTATCCACATATGGGCATATTTCGTACTCTACAGGTAATACCGACAGACCTCACAACTCTAGATTTCAATCTCAACAAAACCGATTCAATTCTTCCCGTCCTCAACAAGGATCCAACAGGTTCTCTCAGCAACCTCCAACCTAGAATCGTGGTCGTGGCCAAAACTTCAAAGGCAAACCATACTTGGGAAAATGTCAAATTTGCCTCCAACAAGGACATAGTGCTGCCAAATGCCTATTTTGCTTCAAGCAAAACTATAATCTCACTCAAATGCAACAAGCCTTTGCAGCCATGAATATTTTGGAAACTACTTCAGCAACTCAACGCCCAAACTCTGATCCATATTGGTACCCTGACACAGGTGCAACTAGTCACATGACAGCAGACATACTGTTAGCCTCAAGGTTTCAATACCTATTACTCGGCTAATTAATCCAAGGACATTCATGTAGTTTTGATGATAACCATGATTTTAAGTTATTCATAAATGATATTTTCATATGAACTAATGATTTATGTTGACTATTGATTTAATTGGACCAACATGGCCAATTCAAATATCAAACAAATGTAAAGTCGACAAGTTGCAAATTCATTGAAGATCAAAGTCATCAAGACTCAAGACAAAGAAACCAAGCTTAAAGATCATGCTCCGAGATATATGAGAAGTAAGAGTTAGGTTTTGTAAAGTTTATTAAGATTTGATCTTTAAGGCTCAACTTTAAAACCAACTTAAATTGATTTTCAAAAATAACGGCTAGATTGATTGCAATTTAATACAAATAAATCAATTACGGCTGAAAAAATTTTTGAAGCAGAAAAGTTTTCAAAATATTGACAAAGTCAATATTAATGGCTAGATATTTTGATATTTAAAGATAGCCATGTAAACACAAAGAAATCTCTTACGGTGAAAAATTTATGAAATAGAAAAATTTTCAAAATATTGACAAAGTTAATATTAATGGCTAAATTGATTGATATTTAAAAATATCCAATGTGAACACAAAGAAATATCTTACAGTGAAAATTTTCTGAAATTAAAAAACTTTCACAATCTTAACAAAGTCAAAGAAAATGGCTTGATTGATTAAGATTCAAAAATGCAAAGACAAACATATCAATTACGTCTAAAAATTTCTTAAACAGAAAACAAAGTCAAAGAAAACAACTTGATTGATTGAAATTCAAAAATACAAGACAACCATATCAATTGTCGATTAAAGCCATCTTCTGACGTTGGCACCGTTTATTTGAAAAGGTTATTTGAATTTTAAAAAGTCACGCCAATTATTCAAAAGGCTGATTGCCATTTTCAATTGTCGGTTAAAGCCATCTTCTGACATTGGCACCGTTTATTTGAAAAGGTTATTTGAATTTTAAAAAGTCACGCCAATTATTCAAAAGGCTAATTGCCATTTTCAATTGTTCGGTTAAAGCCACCTTCTGACATTGGCACTTTATTATTTAAAATTATATAGAATCATGATTGTGTTTTCTAACGAACAAAAATTTTCAATTTCAAATTTCCTTTAGTTAGTTTATTGAACTATATATAAAGAGAATAGAAGAGAGAAACAATATAACAAGAGCATACAAGAGAAATCGGAGAAAGAAAAGAAAACATCTTTTATATCAATCCATTCTTTCTCAAGCTTATATTTTCATATCATTCAAAATCTTTGATTGAAAATCAAATTCCTCTAAATACTCTTTGAGCCATATTGATCAAATCTTTGATATACTATCAGAGTGAGCATATTGTGTACAACTACTCTTTGAGAGAGCCATATTTTGTACAACAATCCTTTGTTGAAACTATTGAGTGTTTTTGTTAGGGTTTTGGTATAAATCCTAAGTAGTGAAAAGGATTTTTCACTGGGTGGTTACTCTTCACCGTGTAAGGAAGATTTGTGGGTTTTGGTATAAATCCTAAGGAGTGAAAAAGATTTTTCACTCGGTGGTTACTCTTCACCGTGTAAAGAAGATTTGTAACGGTTTTGATCTTCACCCGAAAGAAAATTGTCAAATAGTGGATTTGAGAATTCTCAAGAAGTGTTCTTAAGACGGGGACGTAGGCAGAGAAGCCGAACCTCGATAACAATCATCGTATTTGATTTTCTCTCTCTCTATCTCTTACATATTTAATTGCTTATATATATACTTGTGCTTGATTTCATATCATATCTATATTGCAATTGAATTGTGATCAAACATTTGCTAAATCAACATTTGCTATTTGAAGATAGTTTTTAATTCCGCATATAAATTGAAAAAGTTTGCCTCAACCTAAATCACCCCCTATCTTAGGTTGATATTTGGGTAACACATACCACTACTCAAACAAACCCAAGAATATTCAGGTTTAGATTCTGTCATGGTTGGAAATGGGCATTGGAGTAAACAAAGGGTGCATTCAAATCTATTTTGGATGACTGTGGCATTATTCCTTGAATTTGGTGTCCTCACACTCAACAACAAAATGACATTGCTAAACGTAAGCATCACCATAACACTAAGTTGGGACTTTCTCTGATGTTTCATTCCTCTATGCCTAAACCATATTGGCTAGAGGCCTTTAGCACTACTGCATACCTTATTAATCGGTTACCCACACCAATTCTGAACTCCACATCACCCTATAAGGTTCTTTTCAACACGCATCCCGATTACTCTCATCTTCGCACTTTTGGATGTGCTTGCTACCCTTACTTGGGGCCATACAAACATGATAAATTAAGCCCCAAGTCAATTTTGTGTGTCTTCTTGGGTTATAGCACTCATTCCAAGGGATACCGTTGTTTGGATCCTAAGACTAACAAAATTTACACTTCTCGTCATGTGGTCTTTGATGAGTCCACTTTTCCATTTACATCTATGGTATCTACTTCACCTACATTGGCAACTCACCACCAATGGGTTAACTTGCCAATCCTGTCACAAAAACTACTATCAGGTCCGGTCTCCTCTCCTTCTTCTTCCTTATCACCTTCACCCCAACCATCTATCTCACCACCATCAATATCCCTACCTCAACCCAATTCTTCACCTCCCACAGTTCAATCTGAACCCATGCTCAACACTCCTCAATCTGTTACCCCTCCTAATCACTCTATACCAGACACACCACCACCATCTTCATTACCAACAACTAGTGTTTCACCTAACCCACCTTCCCCACCACCCTACCGACTTGTCCCATCCCATCCTATGGTTACACGCCTCAAGTCCGGTATTGTCAAACCCAAACACCACTCCTATCTAACCACCAAATACCCCTTACCCTAAGCCTTTGTCACCTCCATACCCTCTCCTACCAAAAATGAACCTGTCACCTACCACCAAGCCTCCAAAGACCCACATTGGTGTGCTGCTATGCAAGATGAGTTCAATGCCCTTCTTTCCAATCAAACTTGGTCTCCAGTCCCTCGTCATCCTTCCATGAACATTGTTGGATCCAAATCTATACTATATGTAAAACCGAAGCTTTTTTGACTTTTTGTTTTTTCGTTGACCTCATGAAATTTTGACACATCAGCTTTTTAATTCTCACAATTTTACACCTAACCAATATTTTTTAATTAATTTTTTTATACGTTTAGTTTATACCCGATTATTTTTTGTTCCTATTGTTCTCTTGGAAGAACCCCGTGGTTCTCACTCACATTCTCTCATGTTCAAGCCGTCCCCCTTTCTCACTCATTCTCCTTCTCAGTTATCTGTTCTCCTTTTTAGTTTTTACCCAATTAGATCTCACCAGACTGAAACCGATTACACTACTACTTCCTCTTCGAATAACCTCATCTTCTGCTGATGACGACAATGATTCGGCCAAGCCTTGAAGTCTTTAGTTCATCCAGAGCCAGTCGAGTTGCCAGTCAATCTTCAACCTTTTGTTCTTTTTGTCATGTCCATCTCTTTTGGCTGCCCGTCTGCCGAAACCAGCTCTCCAATGTGAGTTTCTTCTATAATTTTTTTCCCTGAATATGTTTGTTCTTTCCGATGGATCTGTGATTTTCCTTTTCACGTGGCTTTGTGATTGTTTGTGGCTCATTTGGTTTGCTTTCCTTCTCTTTGGTTTGAGGTGCACCCTCGGCATGCCTTTGATGTGTTTGATATATAGTCTAAAAGGATGGTCTACCAAGAGCAGAAATACCCAAGGTTATTTCTTACTCTATCTTTTCCCCTGTTTTTTTTATTGTCAGATTGTTCAAGTATGAAGCTATCAAATTCAGTTTCAATTGTTTTAAATAACCCAGGGTGAGTTCTTAATCTATCGTTTTCTTTGTTCTTTAAGTTTTTTTTTATTGGCAGATTGTTCAAATCTGGGCATATTTATTTTATTATTTTGGTTATAGCCGCATGCCATGTGTTTGGTGAAATTCCATTGAAACATGTGTTGAGATAATTCTCAATATGTATCTAATATATATATATATATATATTAGCTTTGATTCTCAATACATACCATTCATTTGTAACTGTCAATTTTAGAAGGGTGTTAGTAAATTTGTAGGGGGTTTGTGGGGGTTTGTGCGTAAATTTGTAGGGGGTTTGTGGTGTTTGTGAAGGGTTGTCTGAGTTAATTTGGCCCCCCATTGAGGCTTCTCTTGGTGAAGTACCATTCATTTGTAACTGTGTGCAATCTGAGTTAATTTTAAATTTGTCAATTTTTAGGGCTTTATGGTTTGTGGAGGTGCTACATTCCAGTGTTAATTAAGAAGAGCAATGCTATATAATCCGATGTGTGAAACTGAAACACATAACCAGCAACTAGACAGCTATATATCATGTGGATCATTCTACAGTACCCACGTGGGTACCGTACCTCTAAATGATAACCTGCTATAGAAGGTTACTAAAACATCACATTAATGGTACCATCATCATATTTGATGGTACCAATATCACATATGATAGTACCTTCATCACATTATTTAGTACCTTTATTCACTTCATATATGATAGTACCTTCATCACAATTAAGGTACCTGGTACTTTTATCATATATGATGGTACCTTACATCACATATAAGGTACCTAACATCATATTGGTTAGTACCTTAATTTTGTGTCACATTTTTGGTACCAACATCACATGCAATGGTACCAAAACATATATGATAGTACCTTACCAATGATGGTACCTAACATCACATTGTAGTACTTAATTTTGTATTCATTTTATGGTACCAACATCACATTTAATGTACCAATATCATATAATGTATCCTACTATCACATTAATTGATATCATAATTTAAAAATATATATATATATTATATTAAAATTAGTTGTATCAACCTCACAAATACATCACAATTGAGTACCTATCAATACTTATTTTATTTTATTAATTATATTAGAAAAATTAAATAGTACCAAACAACAACAATCAAATTTCTTGTTTTGAAAAATTGTTTTTAGAATAATCTTTAATAGTTTTGACAACAAAAAGTTTGTTTGGTTGTGTTTTACATGTGATTTTAGTATGTTTTCATTTATTATTATTATTATTATTATTATTTTTCTTAAAAAATAAAAACAACCGGAACACCCCTTCCACCAAACCCTCCCCGGCCACCACAGACCCACCCTTCTCCACCGTGACCCACCCCGCAATCCAGCCCCAACAGCAAATCAAACCCACCGGAAATCTCACAAACATCCTCACAGCCCACCATACCCACCGGAAAACCCATAGACCACACAAATCACAACCCACAACCGGCATCCACCACCCAAAAAACCGGCGAGCCACCGCAAGCCACTGCGCGCACCAGCGAATCCACAACAACCCGAGCCACCGCGAGCCACCACACCAACAAACCCACAACCATCAACACTAGCAATACCCCACACCCATCAACAACCCAAACCCATCAAATCCAACAATACCAAAGCAACCGCACCATGAGAAACTATGCAGAATGAGATTGAAAAAACAGGAAGTTTAAGTTAATCATTTTTTCTACTGTATTGTAGACGTGAACGTGCAAGAGAGGACTCTGAAGAATTAGTTTGTTTGGAATGAAAAAATAGTGGATTTACGGGAAGGAGAGAGGAGAAAGAGAAGAAGCAGTTTAGGAAAAAACAAAAAAACTTATTCAACCGGTAGGAGGTAAACCTATTTAATTAAATATACGGTTAGGATTAAGCTTATTAAAATTAAGGGTCTAGATTTGAGTGGGTATCATACCCACAAAAAAAAAAGGTGGGTACTGTAGAATGACCCTATATCATGTATATCCTTAAATACTAGATTAGTGTACAAGTACATTATATTTCAAGTAGCAAATTAGTTCTATCATTTTTATTTTATTTTTTTGCTAAATTAAGGACATTTTGTTTTGAAGCATAACTAGAAAAAAAGAAAATTGAGTCATTGGATTTCTAGAACAACTTTGTTATGGACACAACTTATTTCAGAACCTCATGTTGTAACTTTTGAGTGGTCGACAATCACTTTTACATAGATCATCCATTGACACAACTTTTCTATTTGACCACTTCAACAAATTAAAAAAAAAAAAAGTCATTGAATAAGTTATGTATTTAGATTTATTCTTTGTAAAATGTAGAAGGTTGAGTACGTGTTATCAGTAAAAGAATGTAGCCCATCTCATATTTATTCATGCCAAGTTGGCGAGGGTGGCTTTGAACTTAATTTTGAGATTAAGGATTTCATTTCATAGATGAAATAATAACAATGGTTCATTAATCTGATTGAAATTTGAGTGGAATTAAACTCAGACCATGTGTTTTTAGCTTTCTGTCTTTGATCTAAAGTAAAACAGGTACAACATTACCACAAACAAATTAAAAATTAACCGTTCCTGCTAATTTGTTATGAGCAATATTGGGTCTTTATAGTTCCTACTAACAAATTTGGGCAGATTTATTTTATTAATTTTTTTATGGTCACACGCTATGTGTTTAGCCCAATTGCTTTAGCTTTTCTGTCCTGATATCAAAATTGTAAACATCAATGTAGGGAAGACTTGAAATTGCTCACTCTTCTCCGGTTGTGTAAGTCCAAGAAATTTTGTTTCTCTTCTATTTGTCAAAGAATCAATTCTTATAGTTAATAATATTATTACTGTGTTGCACTTGCATAAAATGCTTTACACCACAACTTTGTATTAACATCCATAATCTATTTTTGTTTCTGCACGGATTGTTAAAAGCTAAGACCCATATGAAGTCAGTTTAGCAATGCATTTTCAAATTGAGTCCAACCAGTTCTCGCATACCAACTGAGCCATGATTCATTAATTGATTCGATATTACCAAGATATCACTTTGGGCAAAAAACTGTCTTGTACCAGCACAAAGAAGGTCCTCATTCCTCACTCATCTTCATAAACTTATTCTAATCATACAAAGCAAGAGTGTATCAGAAATTATTGAAGCAAAGTGAACAAGAAAACAAGCTACAAGGGAAATCTGGGAAGCAAAACCAAACCACTTACTTAGTAGCTATTGCCCATTAATTTGGCAAGCTCATTGAGCTTCCTCCATTACAAATTCTTTAGCAGTTAGACCAAACTAAGAAATAATTAAGAACTACAAATTACTAATCACCATAGTATTTATTTATTAAAGCCATAAAAAAAAACTATTGAATATTGTTGAAGCACGGAAACCTGATAATTTGTCTTCCTCTGTAGCCTATGCTATTGTGAGCCGATAAGCTCTATGACTGACGGATGACTTTCTTCTCTTTTACTGCTGGCATAAGCAACTTCACAAAATCTTATTTGAGTTAAACTAATCTGTTTACATTGTTTGGAGTGAGCATCAAAATTCTATATTTTAGGATCAAACCTTTTGTATAAAAATATGTTGTCTATGCTTTGAATTGATTTCTTAACATCAATAATAGGCTTCTAAACTTTCTAAATCAATTAATGCTCGATTTATTATCAATGTGGTAACATTCTCCATTCATACCACCTCAAGTTAAAATAACTTTATTGCCTTCTCTAAATTGTTTCTTATTTTAGAAGAAACTTTTTTTGATTGTGAGTATTATAAATAGATAATCTATTTTTCCTGGAAGGTGGATGCTTTTGAAATTACCACTGAGTATGTTTGAATTTATCATCTTATGTAGGAAATTGAACTTGAAGCACATGCTGTGAAAGGCGTTGGTAAAGCACATGCAAATTGGTTGTCAGTGACAATTGCTTGGTATAGGATGCTTCCTGAGGTGAGGTGACAATTTATTCAGCGTTGGATCTAAACACTACAAATTTTTTTGAAGAGAAGAAGGCATATTATATATGTACTTAGGTTGTACTATTGGAAGAGATTGAAGATGAGGTGGCTGAAACCCATAAAAGTAAATGTCCAGTTGTAGTGTTTGACATTGAAGATCTTGCTAATGGTAAATGTGATTGCATATATAGCTTAATGACAACATAGAATGCAGTTTTTTTCCTAATATAGGCAATCACATCCTAAAGTAGGTAGAAAGAGGTTAACTATGGCCCAGCCACGAGCTTGCAGATTGTGTAGAGAATGCATCAAAAAGGGGTGCCCAACTAAAATTTATGTTTGATAAAGTTTAGTCCCTAGATTAACAAGACACTCTTGCAAAAGCTTAGATTCTCATTCTTGAAAAAAAAAATTGCAATTTTAGGTAAATTTGTCCTGAATCTATAAGGATAAACGTTAAGCTATTTGGATTTATTATTTGTACATTTGCATCTTATAGTTTTCCAAAGCCTTCTTAATTCCATACCTTGGATTTTACTTGCTCTTAGTCCATAATTTCCATTTTTAATGTTTAAATTGAATATGAGTTGGCAAAATATTTTCAATGTATTGCTCAAGAATAGTAGAATTCTTTGTATATTTAAATGGTCTAATTTTGTCATTAATTGCTACAGCCTGCTTCTAACACGACCAAGCATCTAACTCAATGCATTAGAATGAATTGTTCAAGTGAACTAAGACATAGTTATTGCTATTGGATCCAGTTTATGTGACCACATCTATGACCCTTACTTTATGGTTCTCCATGCTTATTTTTATATAAATTTAGCTCTACCATTATATAGGGTTTATAGATTTTTTGTGACGTTTAAAGTAATGCTTAACTTAGTTCCTTTGCGAATGCAAATACTAAGAAACATAAGCATATCAAAAGCAAGTCTTTAGATTTTTTTTTTTCTTTTATTTTCGTGAATGATTGAAAACCTATAAAAACTCATAAGTATGCTCAAAAGGTAATGGAGTTTTTTTTTTTTTTTTTTTTTTTTGTGGTAAATAATTACGAATATTTTGATTATACACACTATTTTTATAAAAGTGTTCCCGTGCATCGCATGGGTTTGCGACTAGTGGGTTTATAAAATTAAGGAGAAGCTTGATGGCTCCATTGAATGGTATAAAGCCCGCCTCATTACCAAAGGCTATAACCAACAAGAAGGTGTGGACTTTACTGAAACCTTTAGTCTGGTAGTGAAGCCTGTTACCATTCAAATAGTTCTCTCACTCTCTCTCACACATCATTGGCCCATTCGACAACTTGATGTCAAAAATGCATTTCTCCATGGTGTGCTTTCTAAGGAAGTGTATATGGGAAAACCCCCAGGGTTTCGTGACTCCTCCCATCCTACTCATGTTTGTCACCTACATAAGGTCATTTATGGTCTCAAGCAAGCTCCATAAGCCTGGTTTCAGAAATTCAGTGGCTTTCTCCTCCATTATGGCTTTGTTTGTAGTAGAGCTGACCCCAGCATGTTTGTTTTTCGCTCTTCAATTGGCATCATGATCCTCCTTGTCTATGTTGATGACATTATCTTAACTGGCAGTAGTTCCTCTCTTCTACACTCATTCATTCATGTACTCAGTCAATAGTTTGCTATGAAAGACTTGGGTGAACTACATTACTTCTTGGGCATTGAAGCTAAGCGCACTTCCACCGGACTTCATCTTTGTCAGTCCAAGTATGCCCTCTCTCTCCTCTCATGCATGTCCATGCTAGAGACCAAACCGTGCTCTACACCAGTCCCAGCTAGTTCCAAGCTCTCTCTCCATGATGGCGACACCTTATCTGATCCCTCCTTATATAGACAAATTTTCGGCTCCCTTCAATATCTCACAATGACTCGCCCTAACATCACGTATGCCGTTAATCAAGCCTGCTAGTTCATGCATTCTCCCACTACCGTGCATCTACAGGCTGTGAAGCGAATCCTCAGATATATCAAAGGAACCATTGATCTAGGCATCCATCTCACAGCATGCTCTTCTCTCACATTACATGCCTTCTCTGATGCAGATTGAGCTGGTTGTCTAGATGATCGCCAGTCTACCACTGGTTATTGCATTTTTATTGGTCCTAATCTTGTGTCATGGTCTTGCAAGAAACAACCCACTGTGACACGGTCCAATGCGAAGGCGGAATTATACTAAAAATTATTCTCTTCTTTTTTTTTTTTTACTTTTCTTTTCCTTCATTTTTCACAACAACTGTTGTCACAACTCTAAAGTAATAAACTAAGTGGTAGACCATCATTTTCATATGAACCCATTATTTTTTCTCTACCACTCACATTTTGTCACGTCACAATTGTTGCGTGAAAGTTGTATTCCTAGACATTTTCATGTGCAAATTATTTAGTCAAAGAAGAGGTACAATAAGATAAGTACCATGGCCCTTACCCTATTGCTATTGCTTCTCTTGCGTATTGTGCTATGGCCCTTCCCCTCAATATGCACATCCAAGATCGTGGTCAATTGCTATAGTGTGCCTCTAGGCCATGAAATAGTTTACTAGTTGTATCATTATCAATAGTATATTCGGCTCTATTTGGGTTGAATAATGTTTTTCTTTACTCTCTTTTTTCAGTAAAATTTCATCATATGCACAGAACCAAGTAGTTTGAAGATATGGAAATTATATATAGAGAGAGAGAGGTAGAAACCAATCGCTATGAAATTAAATGGATTGTTAATTCTCATATCAAATCTATACATCATATATGTCAACAAAATTGAAGGCCTGGGATGATACTCTAGGCCTGGGATAGAATTCCCAACAAAGCCATTCTAACATAAATTAAATTTTTACACAACTCCTTAACTCTTCCCTCTAAAACATCAATCCCTTCCTCTAGTTCCCCACAACTTCTCTTCATTTCCTCAACAGCTGGACCTAGCTTATTTAGTTTTCCAGACTTTATCTGTCCCCGCAAGTCCCTAGCCGCCATTACTGTCACTCTCAACTCTGTCAGCGTCATCATGGAAGAGCTGGATCTTTTGTGTTTCTCACATTCCACTTTCACTTGCTTTTGCAATTCCTGCAATGAAATCAACCACAAACTCATAGGCGGCCGCCGTGACTGCATTACAGTTGTGGGTAGCCAGCGATTCGATTTAAATGATAGTGCAAGTCCAAGAAATCTGCATGCCGTTAAGGCCACAGCATTAGACCCACTAAGTATTTCTCCCAATTCTGACTCGTGAGATGCCACCATGGTTGTGCTTGCACTTGATGAAGCGCCACGAGCTAGTTTTTGGCTTAGTACTTTTCTTTGCATTGCCTCGCATGACTCTAACACATCTTGGGCACGTCCAAGTGCCATTGCACTAGGCTTAACTTGCCCATCAAGCAAGTGTGAGACCACCCTCAATGACTCCAAGTACTTTCGAATAATCTCTATTTTCTCTAATAAATTACTGCATGCATCAAGCATTTCAATACTATGATCATCAAGGTACTTATCTATGGCTTTGTGATCGGAATCTCTACAATTAGTAACATTGGCGAGCGAGTCCAATGCTATCTTTTGGGTGGCAATGGAAGCATCAAGTGCTTGAAGTAGCCAAGTAGCAGTAGTGTATGTGGATTCAGTAGCCCCTTGTAGACTATCGATCTCCGCCGAGACTTGTTGGTCGAACGGACTTCTAATGGGCAATGGAGTTACAGCGGGAGAACCCAATAGGCTTCTAAGGATTGTTGGCCTCATCTTGTTTGCTTTGGTTCAAGGCTTGAGGTCACAATCTTTCTATGAACATATAAAGGTCGTAGTGGTGCCCAATATATCTATATAATAAGGTAGAGGTTGTAAAATATAATAATTGGTGTACCAACTTTACATTTTACGTATATAATGGTGATACATGTTAAAAAGTTACTAGAGAAAAAGCAAATCTTGTGATCGATGTCTAATTTTTAGGATAAAAGCAAGGGTAGGCAGATCCTGTTTGTTGAAGGTTGTGCCCTGGAGTCCTTTAAAGTGGGACCAATGGACGGGGGGATCAAGCTTCAGAGTTCAGATCAGTCTCACATCGGCGGGTATATAATTTGGGTACCAAATAATTGGATGAGCATGATTGATGATTGTGAGCTGTCTTGGATATCGTGGTCCACCAGGAGAGAAGCACGTATAGTGAGTAGGTACTTGTTAGATTCAAGCAGATGTCATTGGCTCATTGCACATTTGGACTTGAGAATTGGATTCAACTCAGTATTGAGCCACTTTGGCTGCACCCTCATTGATGATTAATATTGATTACACACACTTATTTATGAGAAATTATGCAGTCCACCGGGTGAACCATGTCACTCGTCCACCATTCTAATAATTAAATGACACGCGTGATAATTAATACAATCAGCTTTTAACCATTGGTCATTTTAAAAGTATGGGTTTAATGCTGATTGTATTAATTACCAATGGTTAACAGCTGACTGTATTAATTATCACTAGTGTCATTTAATTATTGGAATGATGAACGGATGACGTGGTTCACCCGGTGAACTGAATAATAGGCTGTCCTTTTTATTTTTGTGCTTTCCATTCGAGCCAAGAATTGGTTAATTTGTCCTAGACCTCGAGAATGTTTTTTTATCCAACAAAAAAAAAAAAAATTAATAATAATGATCAAATGTACTTTTCCTATCATGTCTAAACCGAATGTAGACATCATTTGGTCATAATCTTTTTAAAATCTAAACCTAGCAAAAATATTCAGTAAATATTGAAAAATAAAAAAGTAAATAAAAGAAGAAACATTCATGTAAGACAAAATATTTATTAAAATCAAATATTATAATAAACGATAAACTGATTTTGTATAAAGCATAATCCAAAGCATAACAATTACGACCAACTGATATTTTGGTATGAATAACATAGAGGAACCACTTTAGTATGGAAATCCTCCATTGATGTGTTCTAATTAATTAACCTGAGTGGAGTTTGAGTCAATTGGAAAGGAGTGAGTCAACTCACTAGGTTTTAATAGAGAAAAAGAGCAAGGAATAAACAAAAATGCTTGGAATAACAAACATTATATAAAATATTAGGCCGAATATCTAAGGTTTCATTTGTGTGGATTTGGTTAGGGAAATGTGGCCCGAATTTGTAGTATATTTTTATTGTAGGGTGAGTTTGAAAAGGAGGCCTAGGAAATGAAAGACAGATTTTCACAAGATTTTGTTGTAATAACGACAAGTATCTCCGACAGGGTGTCGCGGCTGAGCCTTTCCACATGGCATGCACTTAAAATGCAGCATTTGCTTATGTTGTCTCTTTGTTTGCCACGCTTAAGGCCTATAATCTCTCCATTCAGATTTTATTCTATATTGTTTATTCATTATTTTAAAGGCTTGGTTAAACTGCAACGGATACCACGCAAACAAATTCCATCCCAACACCTAATGTGCATGAGATTGATACGTATACTTCTCCACCTAATGCCAGGTGTGATACAACTCCTGAATTCCCACGTGTAGTACAGGGAACAGGGAGTGGGACCAAATGGAAGAGATTGGCACGCATGACTCATACTTCTAATGAGAATTCTCAAATTATTCCTAATGTACAGAAACGTAAATTTATTGCCAGCCCAGGAAGTAAGAAGTATACTTTGAAGAAGCCACGTACTGACATTGTTAATGGCTCTTCATCTCCAACCGACTCTATATCGGTGGTGGCTGCGGAGCAGCCCCGCCGGGCGCCATGAAAACCTTAAGTTGGAACTGCCGTGGGCTTGGCAACTCACGTGCAGTACGTTTCCTCCGTCGCTAGACGCGGAGGGAAGCGCCAGACATCGTGTTTCTTCTGGAGACGCGATTCGATAAAGTTGATTGCGAGTTTTTACGAATAAAGTTAGGATTTGATTTTGCTTTTGCTGTGGAAAGAGCCAAACCTGGAGGTGGCGGAGGCTTGTTATTATTGTGGCAATCTACTATCACGTTGGATTTGCTTTCTTTCTCCAGTGCTCACATTGATACTCGGCTAAGACCAATAGGTGGGGGGCCTCAAATACGTTTTACTGGTTTTTATGGTCATCCAATAACATCCCGACGTGGTGAATCTTGGGCACTACTTCAACAACTTGCCTCACAATTTTCTATGCCATGGATTTGTATAGGAGATTTTAACGAAATGCTTACGGCTGCAGAAAAGAGAGGACGGCTGTCCAGGTCCGAAAGTCAAATGCAGAAATTCCGTGACACTCTTGGAGCTTGTGAATTGAGGGATTTGGGGTTCAGGGGATCTCCTTATACCTGGTGCAATCAACGCTTGGGCATGGCTCGGACTTTTGAACGTCTTGATCGTTGTGTGGCAAATGTTGAATGGCAGCAGTGTTATAGCAGATATGAAGTCTCTCATATTATTCCACCTGTATCTGATCATCTTATGCTTAAATTGGAAACTGTGAGGATAAAAACCGTTAGGACCTACAAGGGATAAAAGGCTTTATTTGATACCACGGGATCAGAGCGGCACGTATTAATAAGGGCGGCACGGACCACACACGCTCCGGACCGGCCCTTCTAAGTGCTAACGTGCCTATCCCATCTACAGGTTCATTGAACTGGCACATTAAATGCTCGTCAGTATGGTGGTTGAGAGCATTTATTATTTCTACGGCGAAAGGACCTATTTGGCAATAGCCCACGTGTGAATAAGCGCACAAAGTCATTAATGCATTAAGGCAGATCACGCAAGCTAGGGCAGCCAGATATTTGCCTGTCCCATCAGGGGATACCATCCCCTTTTGGGGAACAAGCTCATTAACTCAGAAAGACAGGTAAGCTGTCTTGAAGGAGCCTATAAAAGGCAAAGTTCTATCAGAAAACGGGCATGCATGAACTATCACAAAAAAGAGTAAGAGCACTATATTTGCACCATCATATTATTTCCAAACACTTTTGACTGACTTTACCATCGGAGGGTAATCAGTCCCCAACACCGGGGACTTTTTCCTTTTCATCTGATCTGTGCTGTGCAGGAGCCACTCTTTCAGTTCGAAGGTGATCTTCACGACCTCACCAGGAAAGGTCTGTCTCTAAAATACCTTGTTGTCTTATTATTCTTCCCGTTACAGAAACCTTCACATCTCCAATACCACGACTTCCCAAGAAAAGAACCCCTATTCGATTTGAAGCAGAATGGACTCGCTTTGATGAATGTGAAAACATCATCAAGCAAGCCTGGGATATAAATGTAGACGACAACAGTATGTTCTCTCTTTGTGCCAAGATCAAGCACTGCCGTACATTGCTATCACAATGGAGCAAGACACACTTGGGTAATCTTAGTACTCGGGTCCGTGAGAAAACTGATCAGCTCCAGGAGGTGGACTTTGGGAATATGGATGATGAAGAATTCACTGCCATGCAAAATTTACAACATGAGCTTAATGACTTAATGGAGTGGGATGAGCTTCACTGGAAACAACGCTCAAGGGTCACTTGGCTTCAAGAAGGGGACCAGAACACAAAATTTTTTCATACAAAAGCCAGTCAGAGAAGGAAACGTAATACCATTTCTGGGATCCATGATGCTCACGGCAACTGGATTACTGACCCGGAACTTATTAGAGAAACCATTGTGGAATATTATGGGAACATCTTTACCTCTGATGGGTCCCATCGTTTAGAGGAAGCAGTGGAGGGGGTGGAAAGCAGGGTCACGCCTGAGATGAATGACATGCTCCTCAAGCCATACCATGCAGATGAAGTTTATACGGCTCTTCACCAAATGCATCCTTCAAAGGTACCTGGACCTGATGGTATGTCTATACTTTTTTATCAAAAATATTGGCATATAGTGGGTCCTCATGTTTCGGATGCAGTCTTGTCATGTTTAAATTCTGGCCATGTTTTAAAGTCTTCCAATTTTACTCACATTGTATTGATTCCCAAAGTAAAGAATCCAGCCAGAGTGTCTGATTACAGGCCAATCAGTCTCTGTAACGTGAGTTTCAAGCTCATCTCTAAAGTAACGGCGAACAGGCTGAAGAGGATTCTGCCACAAATAATCTCTGATAACCAAAGTGCCTTTGTCCCAGGTAGACTAATCACAGATAACTTTCTGGTGGCTTTTGAAACATTGCACTCGATGCAGAAGAAGAGAACAGGGAGAATGGGTTTGATGGCTCTCAAATTGGATATGAGCAAAGCTTATGACCGGGTGGAATGGAGGTTTCTACGTCGTATTATGGAGAAATTGGGTTTCAATGCAAAATGGGTTGACCTTATGATGGCAGGTTTATCTACGGTATCTTATTCGGTATTATTCAATGGCTGTCCTGAGGGTTATATCCTTCCAACAAGGGGAATTAGACAAGGTGACCCCCTATCTCCCTATTTATTTCTCCTTTGTGCAGAAGGCTTATCTTCACTTATTAGACAGGCTGAAAGAAGTGGTTCCATTTGTGGGGTTCGAGCAAGCAGAGGTGGGCCTTCTATTTCTCATCTCTTTTTTGCAGATGACAGTCTGTTATTTGGTCAAGCCACACAAGCAGGTTGTTTGCAATTTCAGTCTATTCTTCAATTGTACGAAGATGCGTCTGGGCAAAAATTAAACAGAGAAAAAACGTCACTCTTTTTCAGCAAGAATACCTCTCAAGCCACACAAGATATTTTAACAGGGATTCTGGGAATTCCCATTATCAAACATTTTGATAAGTATCTGGGTTTGCCTTCCTTTGTTGGTCAATCTAAGAAGCAGGCTTTCTCTAATATCCAAGAAAGGGTTTGGTCTAAATTGAAAGGATGGAAGGAGAAATTCTTGTCACAAGCAGCTAGGGAAATCCTCATTAAAACAGTTGCACAAGCCATTCCCACATACACTATGAGTTGCTTTCAACTTCCTAAGAATCTTCTATCGGAGCTTGATTCTATCATGAGTCGTTTTTGGTGGGGTCAACGTCAACAAGAGAACAAAATTCATTGGGTGGCATGGAAGAAACTGTGCACCAGTAAAATGAAAGGGGGTATGGGTTTTAGAGATTTACAACATTTCAATCTAGCACTATTGGCTAAACAGGGTTGGCGCCTTATTAGCAACCCCGAATCACTATTATTTCGAGTGCTAAAATCCAAATATTTTCCTAGATGTCCATTCATGGAGGCTGTAATTAAACCAGGTGCGTCTGCTACTTGGCGTGGTATTATTGCTGGTAGAGCTATTTTGGAGAAAGGCCTTAGGTGGAGTGTTGGCAATGGCACTCAAATTCGCATATGGGAGGATCGCTGGATTCCAACTCCTTCCACATACAAAATCACATCTCCACGGCCTACTTCTTTGGTCATGCATGTCAATTATGTATCGGACCTGATTGATACACATTCAAAATCATGGAGGACTGAACTGCTTGATACTCTCTTTTTTGCCCATGATGTACATGTGATTAAGTCTATACCCATTAGCTCTCGGCTGCCTCGAGACAAACTGATATGGGCAGGAACAACATCAGGTATCTACACAGTGAAAAGCGGGTATCAACTCCTTTGCAGTGAGCTGAGTTCATCATCAGTAGGAGAATCTTCCAATCCAAATAGGGGGAATTAGCTTTGGCGTGAACTCTGGTCTCTCCCAGTGGCAGCGAAGATCCGTAATTTCATTTGGCGCGCTTGCTTGGGGATTCTCCCAACCAAAGCTAGCCTTCATCGACGTCATATTACCACCGAACCTGAATGTGACCGCTGCTATGGACATGGTGAATCCGTAACTCATGCCTTATGGTCTTGTGAGTCAGCTAAATCAGTATGGCAACATTGCTCGTTATCATTAGACTTCATGTGCTGGGTTCAGGATCAAAGCTCTTTCATGGATGTCTTTGACACTGTTATCCACCATTTATCACGAGAAGATGCTGGTTTATTCTGTACAATTGCATGGAAAATCTGGTTTAGCCGGAATGAAATTCGGATACATGGAATTTGGAGAGATCCATCTTTGGTTTTTCGTCAAGCAGCAAGCTTTTTTGCTGAATTCTCTCGCTGTGCCAAAGAGCGTGTCCGTGGATCACGACCACCACACCAGCGCATTTCACACTGGACCCCTCCAATGGCAGATGTTTTCAAGATCAATATTGCACTCTGTTCTACTCCGACTTTGCCACAAGTTGGGATAGGTATTCTGGTTAGAGACCATGTGGGAAACGTAATGGCTTCACGATGCTCTTCTTCGCTACGGATTGACACGCATGGTACTATGGAGCTCAAATCATTCCGTGATGCTGTTGATTTTGCAAGGGACTTGGGGTTATTTTCAGTAGTTTTCGAACATGAATTCTCCTGGTTGCATCGAGAACTCATGAATGATGTTCCTTCAAACTCAGCGTGGGGCCATGTTGTTGAAGATGTGAGACTTCTACTGAATGGATTTAATTCATGGAAAAGTTGTTACTGTATCCCACTAGTTAACAAACCTGCATGGGCTCTAGCTAGGCATGCACGAAATTGTGACGAAACAGTGATTTGGATGGAGGACTTTCCTTCTATCATCGAATCCCTCTTATATAGGGACATTCATACTATGTAATTATTTGTTGCCTTTGTGCTTAGTAAAATTGCCATCTTTTATTCAAAAAAAAAAGGCTTGGTTAAACTAAGTCCAATGTTGTGTTGAAATAGCCGTTTTTTAATAAAAAATAAATTAAGTTATTTTATCTAACATTACTCATTGAAAGTTATTTTTAAAAATAGATCTCGTTTTTATGAAAGACAAAATTGGCATGAATCTCGTATTTAACTAAAATGATATTAAGTTAAATCTCATTTTTAGAAAACACGACATTTGTGTGGACATGCTAATCTTGCACTGTTGATGTGACCATTATGAAAATGTTGTCCCCATATATCTCATACTAATTGTAAAACATGATATTTGTTTAAATTGTTCAAACCCGTTTTCCAGATATTTGACCATCTCTCTCTCTCTCTCTCTCTCTCTCTCTCTCTCTCTCTCTCTCTCTCTCTCTCGGGTCTTAGCCCTCAACCTACTACTTTCACCGTTGCCATTGCCACCGTGGAACCCACCATACTCTTTTGCCACCTCACTCATCGAATCTAGGCCATTTCCCTGTTGCAATCTACTAGTCTGTACCCCTGCCCAGTCTCTCGCACTTCACGCACTGAATCTTGGTCACCAAAGACTTTCTTTTTCCCTCCTTCTCATTCTCACCGAAACTTGGTCCCTTTGAAGGAAAATACCAAAACCCTAACCCCCACATTATTGATTGTACCGTTCTAGGATTTATGTTTTTTGGAATTTGTTGAGTTTGTGGAATTTACCATGATAACAAGTACTATTATGCTGTAGTACTAAAGGATCACTCTCTCTAAATATTTGGTGTGTATGGACGGAGAGTTAACACACACCCAGAAAATAGTTTGGCTCTCAAAGAACAAGCGTATTTACTAGTTGTCAATTTTTTTTTTTTTTTTCTTTTTTTTGAGATTAAACGATAGCATTTTATAAAACTCAAGGAAACTCAGCAGATACAATGGGAAAGAGAAAGGGTGGGCAGTCTTCTAACCAAACAGACTGCTCATCTTTCTCCTTGGAAAATCTGGCCAAAGCCAGAGCAACATGGTTACATAACTTAGGAATACTTTTAAAAGAAATAGAATAAAAGGAAGGTAATAGTTCACGGATGTCTTCAATAATCCAGCCTGTCTCCGTAAAGAAATCCTTTCCCGAGTTGAGGAGAGACACTAGATAAGAGTTATTGCATTCGATCTCCACTGTGAAAAAACAAATAGACAGGAGCAGCTTTAAAGATTTAAGCAAGGATACGGCTGAACTCCATAGCCAATCCCCTTCACTTCTAATTTTTTCACTGGTGGCAGCCAAGACTACACCTTGTGAGTTTCTAACAACGACTCCAATACCCACTTCTTGCCTTTCTTTAAAGAGCACTGAAGCCACATTAACCTTGAAGAGATGTGAGCTTGATGGTGGAGTCCAAGCACTTCTTGGGGCCTCAAGGCTGGGAGTTGGATCCGAAACAACTTCTAAAAATTCCAAAGCATATCTAGATGCCTTAAGAGAAATCTGCTGCACCTTACCAGGGTGCAATCCTGACCAAACTTCATTGCGGTGCCTCTAAATGAACCATACCAAAGTAAAGAAAATCTCAATATCAGGGGAGCTCAAACTGGACAGAATCACCTCCACCCAATCCATAAAACACATACCTGATTGTAGTAGAGCTATGAAATTAGGATGCTTGCCCCAAGCTGCTAAGGCCACTGAACAATTCATGAAAGTGTGGTCGATCGTTTTAGCTTCATCTCCACAAACAGGGCACGAAAAATTTGAAGTTATCTTTCGATCAAAAAGCTTGGTGCAGAGGGGAAGAATATTCGAGCAAGCTTTCCACATAAACAGTTTGATTTTTTGCGGCACTTGAACCAACCACAGCTTCTTCCAAAAAGAACTCCACCAAAGTGAAGAAGATGCTCCGTGAAAACCATTGTTAGATTCCTCCACTAGCATGTGATAGGCGCTTTGTACCGAAAAAATCCCATTTGGAGTTTGAGCCCAAATAAGCCTATCCGACTTGTTTACTCCTGCTAAAGGGATTTTTTTAATAGAGTCTGCCTCAAAAGGTAGAAAAATCTCTTCAATCAACTCATTGTTCCAAGAAAAAGATGGGGAGAATAACTCACAAACTCGAGCAGTAGGTTGGAGTACATTATTAGGCGAGATGACTTTGTGGCCACTAGATGAGGGGATCCATTTATCTTGCCAAATTTTGATGGCAGCTCCATCTCCTACACACCACCTAGAGCCCTTAACAATCACTTCTCTAGCTTGTGCGATGCTCCTCCAAATGAAAGAAGAATGAGTCGGAATTTTAGCATCCATAAAAGAGCATGTAGGAAAATATTTTGCTTTAAAAATCCGCCCTATCAAAGAGTAAGGGTGGTGAATTAACCTCCAGCATTGTTTTGCAAGAAGAGCCAAATTAAAGAACTTTAGATTTCTAAAACCCATTCCACCATCAGATTTGGATGAACACATGTCATGCCAACTCTTCCAATGCATTTTCCGCTCATTTTTCTTTTGTCCCCACCAAAAGTTACTTGACATAGAGTTTATGGAAGCACAAATCCCATCCGGAATACGGAAGCAACTCATAGCATAGACCGGGATAGCTTGGGTGACTGCTTTGATTAGTATCTCTCTACCCGCTTGAGAAAGAAATTTCTCTTTCAACCCTTGAAGCTTTTTCCAAACCTTAGAAGGCAGATCTTCAAAAGCTTTTATTTTACTTCGCCCCACAAAGGAAGGAAGGCCCAAATATTTCTCAATAGAATTTGTGTTAGAGGCCCCCATGAGATTCCTTATATCTTCTCTAGATTCTGTGGAGGTATTGGTGCTGAAAAAAATGGAAGTCTTGTCGTTGTTGAGTTTCTAGCCAGAGGCTGCTTCGTACTTATCCAGGATGTTCATAACAGCTAGGCACTCATCTGTTGTCGCCCTAAAGAAGAGCAAACAGTCATCGGCAAACAAAAGATGGGTAACCCTTAGGCCCCCTCTACAAACAGCAACGCCTCGGAACACAAAGTCCGCCTCTCCCCTTCGGAGAAGAGCAGAAAGACCTTCAGCACACAATAGAAACAGGTAGGGGGATAGGGGATCCCCCTGTCTAATCCCCTTCGTGGGGGTAAAGGTTTCTGTGGGGTTACCATTCAAAAGCACTGAGTACTGCACTGTTGTAATACACTTCATAATTATCTCCACCCAAATGCTGTTGAAACCCAACCTTAACATCAAAGCCTCCAAATAGCCCCATTCCACCCTGTCATATGCTTTGCTCATGTCTAATTTGGCTGCCATATGAGTAGTCTTCCCTCTTCTCTTGTTTTTCAAATAATGGAGTGATTCAAAAGCTACTAGAATGTTGTCAGAGATGAGACGTCCCGGAACAAAGGCACTTTGGCTTTCTGAAATAATTGAGGGGAGGATGACTTTGAGTCTGTTGGCCAACACTTTCGAGATTGTCTTATAGATCACATTGCATAAGCTTATTGGGCGAAATTGAGTGATACTTTCAGGGAATTTTGTTTTAGGAATCATGACTATATGGGTGAAATTCACACATCTCAGCATGTTACCAGAATTAAGAAAATCAAGAATGGCAGAAGTGAAATCATGCCCAACAATATGCCAATAAGTTTGGAAAAATATAGCAGACATACCGTCGGGGCCCGGTGCCTTGGTTGGGTGCATTTGGAATAGAGCTTGTCTTACCTCTGATGCATCGAACTCTCTCATTAACCACTAGTTCATGTCTGCTGTCACTACACGGTCCACCAAATTCACAACCTGATTGATTCCCATCCCCGAAGGGTTAGATGAAGTAAACAAGTTTTGGAAGTAATGGTTAACCAGGCCTCCCAACTCTTCCTTATTTGAAACCCACGCATCATCCTGGCTACGGAGATGAACAATATCGTTTTTCCTCTTTCTTTGGGATGCACACTCATGAAAAAACTTTGTATTTCGATCGCCATCTCTCATCCACAAAATTCGTGACCTTTGTCTCCAGTATATCTCTTTTTGGGAGATGAGGTGATTTAATTCTTTACGAGTGGCATGTCTTTCTGTGAGCCTTGCATGGTCCTGCCAAACCTCATGAATATTATTGTCAATATTGGATAGCTTAGCCCTTAAGCCTTTTATCTTGCTGGGAAGAGAGAGAATCCCTTGTTTGTTCCATTGGGTTAGAGCCATTCTGCATCCCTTAATTTTTTGGCAAAGTTGAAACATCCTTGTACCATCTTGTGGAGTCTCCCAAGCCTTTCTGACCACTTCCTCACACCCTTCCCTTTTAACCCACATGGCTTCAAACTTGAATTGGTGCTTTCGTCTTGAGCTTTGGGTGACTTCGGAGTTGCAGTCCACTATCACAGCGTGGTGATCTGATGGCGCAAAAGGGAGAATCCTAACTTTAGTCCCAGGAAAAAGCTGAAGCCATTCTCGTGTACTGACCCCTCTATCAAGCCTTGTGAAAATCACATTCTCGTTACTTTGCAAATTACTCCAAGTAAACTTTGGTCCTTGAAACCCCAAGTCGGACAAACCGCAATCTGTTAGAGCTTCTCGAAAATTTTTCATCAGTCTCTGAGCTCTATTCCGATAACCCAATTTTTCTCTGTTGTCCACAATTTCATTGAAATCCCCGCATACAAGCCACGGTAAAGAGCTCTCCGCTTCTAACCTTCGCAATAAATCCCATGATTCCATTCTTCTGTGGTGTTCAGGATTCCCATAGAAACCCATAAATCTCCAATGAACCCCTTCCACTGATATAATCTCTGCATCAATATGCCTTGGTGAATAGCTTCTCACACTTACCGTGGTATCACTGCCCCAAAACAGAGCCAACCCACCTCCATAACCCACCCGGTCCACTGCCAAAGCTCCTTGCATTCCCAATTTGATTCTAAGCCATTCGATGTTTCTAACTTCAAGACGTGTCTCCATCAAAAACACGACTCGGGGCGCTTCCAGCTTCACCAGTGTATGAAGCTCTTAAACTGTCTCTGGGTTCCCAAGCCCACGACAGTTCAGGCTTAAGAGCTTCATTGAGGCTGGCGGGACTGCCTTGCAGCCACTGCCGAAGAAGAAAGGACATCCCCCAGAGAAACATTGAGACGGCGCTGCTTAGAATCACACAACTCAATATCAACATCTGGAGTAGAAAGGTCAACTGCTTTTCTCTTAGAAGACACTGGAAGCCTTAAGTTTGGGTCTGGGTTTATGGGTGTAGGATTATTTCTAGCTAGTCTCTTCCATTTGGGTTTGGGTATGGGGTGAGGTAAGACCACAGGCTCAGTGTTAAGAAGATCCGTGGGTATCATAGTACTCAACAGGGCCTCTAGATGATTTGGGTTTATCGAGCAATTAGATTGGTCAGAGGCTTTAGTCTGGTTGTGGGGCTTTGAATTTTGCTCAATTTGGATGTTAACAGGTATTGGGCCACTTGCCATGGGCTGGTGAGAAAGGCCAGAAAAGGAATTCAAGTTGTAGGTTTGGGTTGAATTTGTTTTGACAGGTTGGCAGGGGGTGGGGTATAGGATTTCTGTCTCCACCATTCTCATAAGGGAGTGCGTACTCAACCCACATTTTGTCGCCGAGGAGTCATCATGCAAAATCGTACTAACACTCTCAATTGTCGCATTGGCCATCCTTGTGTCCTCCAAGTCTGTCCCACTCGGAACACTTTGTCGTACCTGCACCTCGTCGTGCACCCTGACGGGGACAGTTGTTGTTTGGTCAGTCGTTGGGGAAACTGGTCCTTCATTATTGAATTCCGACGACTGGAAACTCTCATCTGTACTCCGACCAAAATCCTTCAAAGCTTTTTCGTAGATCCCTGGTGGAGACAAATCATTGTCCGTTCTCATCCAAGGACCAAAAGCCAGAAAACGGAAGCCATGCTCGTTGGAAAGGGTACTAGGTAGGCATCCACAAAACCTGCTCTTATGCCCCATAATCCCACACTTGAAACATAGGTCTGGGAGCTTTTCATATTTTAATCCTATCCACAGATCTTTCAATCTCTTTCTAGGCAGAAAAATTCCAGATTTTAGAGGTCTTGATACTTCAACATCAATTCTCACTCTAATGAAGCGGTTCCACAGATGTACATTTTCCTCATTTAATTCCACTTCCTTCACATTTCCAGCTTCGGTACCGATATGTACCAAATTGTCTTTAGATTTCCACGACCTCGGGACTCCGTGAACTTGGAGCCAGAAAGTGGACCAGTTAAAATCTACTTCATCCCAGGCTAGGTCAAGGCACCATTCTTTGAGGATTAGGTGTGCTCCTTTGATTGTCCAGGGCCGTTTGTAGAAAACTTGTTGCATATCTGACTCAAGTTCAAAACCAAAAATGAATATGTTTTTGCCTGTGGGAGTGACTTTGATGGTTCTCTTTGGGTTCCAAGCTTTTGAGACTATCTCTTGGATGGCACTACCATTGAAACTCCGAGTAGATAGCAGTTTCCCTATAAGAGAAAACCCCAGACTTTCTTGGTTTGGAGGGAGCTCTAGACGGTTATCAGCGCAGCTGATTTTTTCAGTCTTAGATATGATATCCAAGATCTGTTGGTTGTTCTCGTCATTATCTTCCATGGTGGATTCACTTCGAGAAGAGCAAGAGAGGATAGGATAGTTGTGTGGGAAAAGTATGTAAAAACTAGTGTGGGAGCAAGCAGAAATGGGCGATGATGGCAGAAGTACGTGCAACACAAAAACAGAGCTGAGCTAATGGTGAGGTAAAAACAAAGTAATTAAAGATGTGAGAGAGGGAGAGAAATTTCTGATAAGTAGGAGAATGACGGTTTTGTGGGGAGATGGAAAAATGTGTAGATGAGATGGCAATGTCACTGTTGACGGAAAAGAGGATGTGATAGAAGGAGGAGGAAAGTTTATGATAGGTAGGCAAATGACGGTTGGGTGGGGAAATGGGAAAAGGTATAGGTGATGATGGAAAAGTCACTGTTGATGGGAAGGTGGGCACCTAGACGAGCAGAGAAAGAGAGACCCAGCTCTCAGAAAAAGAGAGACCCAGCTCTCAGTTGTTTTGGATTAGTAATAATAGACTTGATAAACAGGAACCCTTAGGGCACCCGAAACCCTACTAGTTGTCAATTTAGTGTGTTTGGATGGATTTATTTTCATCATCTTTATTTTTTTAGTAGTTATTTAATTTATTTTTTATTTATTGTTTAAAAGAACCACTTTACCGTAAAAATGATGATAATTTTATACATTTTTTAAGCCAATTGAAACTCTAAGTTATTTCACTTAAAAAAACATATTTAATTGAAATTTATTTATTAAAAAAAAAAAAAACCTCACTTAAATTTTCCGTCTTAGACCCCAAATGTGTCTCAAATCTCAATAACCATGGGTGATGTCAGGCAAACGGATTCACTGTCATGAGGTGATATATATAATAAACTATGTCTTAAAATTTTCATATGATTTGGGTCATAAAGGGGTTTAGAATCTGTATTTGATGCTTATGCTAGCTGCTGATGGAGCAGTTTGCGCTTAATTGAATCTTGCCCATTTTTTGGAAGCTGCTACGTTCACACCATGGTGTGAAACAGTGTTTTCACACCATGGATGTGGCAGCCAATAACTGGGCCATGGCAACAAGTCCATCTGCGGGTCCCATAAGTGCAAAATCAGCAATTTTCATTAAGAATGCAACTATCCTTGTTGCCAAACACACTAAAAATTTGGCTAAAAATGGGGCATGGCAAAGCACGTGAGAGGTCCACTTGGTGTTTTTTTTTTTCCCTCTACTCCGCCTGTCTTCTTCTTCAGCATGTCCGTGGAAGTCTGAAACACACGTCCTCCATAGCCACAGCAAGCAGAAAGTAAAAAAAAAAAAGACACTTAGCCGAGAAGATCAAGTCAGTTTTAAGGTTGGATTTTTGAAGTTTTGGTAGTTATTATTTCTTGCCAATAATAATGAAACAATAATCCTAAACATAGAAACCTTTTTTCTGTAAAACAGTGTTGCTGCCATTGTAGCTTGAGCTTGAGCTTGAGCTTGAAACAAAGTCACCATTTGGAGCAGAGACAGAGACCAACATTTGAGATTTGGAGCAGCATTGAACGTGAGTTTTGGAGTTTTGGAGGTCCATTGCACTGGTGCATTGACTGCACTGTTCACGTGGTATGCTTTTTTTTTTTTTCCTCTTTTTCTTTTTTGTTAGTTGTGTATATTATTTAAGTTTATTTTTAGTGATAATCTGTACATATTTTTTTGTGTAATAAAAAATGAAAAAAACAAAAAAAAATTATGCTTGTTTTAGGTTTAGCAAAATATTCATGATTATTGTATTATGGCTATAGATGTTTAATGGGTTTTTTCATGTTATTTTTTTAATGATAATGGGTTTTTTCAAATGTAATTGTTGCTATGTTGGTTCTGGGTTCACTTGCATGTTATTACCATTTACCAAAAAATGTGGACAATAATGTCCAAACTTAAAGATAATTGTCCACACTTTCTATGGATGTTAAGGATGTTACATAGGTTGTTGGTACATGTTGGTTTCTATGGATGTTATGAAAAAATAGTTACAAAAAGATATAAAGTTCATAGCTTGTCAATTGAGAAACAGTACAAGAATCCAAAAAAGTCCTAAATAGCTTCATTTCAGAACATGGAACATGAAAACAGTTAAAAGGGTGTATCTGCATCTTCATGATATCTTGTTATTTTTTAATGATAATTTTAGTGAGTGTGTGTTGGTGTGTTTGAATGTTTTCTGTTATTGATACTAGTCACAATGTTATACTTTAGGTTTAGGTTGTATATCATTATTGGTACATGATAAATTATTTCGTAGAGTTTACATTACATGTTATAATTAACTTTGGTATTTGGCTTATAGGTTGTTGCAGTCATGAGTACACAAGAGATGGATGGTGTTAGATCCTTTGGTGCTAGTAATAGTTTTGTGGAGGATTTACCACAGCCTGTTGAGGGAAACATGCAGGAGGATACACCTGAGAGTGTGAGGAATTCAGTGATTGAACCAAGGGTTGGAATGGAGTTTGATTCACTTCAACAAGTCATTGAATTTTATAAGCATTATGCTTATTCGAAAGGATTTGCAACAATGACAAGGAATTCAAGAAAAAAGAAGGGCTTTAGTGAGACTTCTTATGTAAACTTGAAGTGTAACCGAGAGGGAAAATACAGTAGTTCGGATTGATGATCCTTCCAAGAAGAGGTCGACGATAAAAAATGCGTGTGAAGCTGGGATCAAAGCTTCGATGGATATTACCGGATAAAAAATGGAGGATATTGAGTTTTATTGAGGATCATAACCATGAGTTGAGTCCTAGTAAATCTAGGCATTTTGCTGCTTTTCGGCATATAAGCACGGATACAAGAAGGAGACTCTTGATTAATGACAATGCCGGTGTTAGGATAAATAGTAGTATTAAGGCTTCCGTCGTTGAAGCAGGGGGTTATGAAAATATGACGTATAATCAAAGAGATGTTCGCAACTTTCTTGAAAAGGAACGTCGTTTAAAGTGTAAGGAGGGTGACGGACAAGCCTTGCACGATTACTTCGTTAGAATGCAAGCTAAAAATTCTAACTTCTACCATGCATTGGATTTGGATGATGAGTTACGTGTGCGAAATGTATTTTGGGTTGATGCGAGGAGTAGGGCAGCATACGAATCCTTTAATGATGTGATCACGTTCGACACCACATATCTAACAAACAAGTATGATATGCCATTCGCCCCTTTTATTGGAATTAATCATCATGGTGAATCTATTATACTTGGTTGTGGGTTATTGTCAAGTGAAGACACGGATTCGTTTGTGTGGGTATTTAGGCAATGGTTGCAAAGTATGTGTGACATTGCTCCAAAAGCCATTATCACAGACCAATGCCAAGCAATGCGGCGGGCCATTGAAATAGTTTTTCCGGAAACTGTTCATCGTTGGTGTATTTGGCATATTACGATGAAGTTGCCAGTGAAGCTTGCTGGATTGGAAGCTTATCAAGATATAAAGCATTATTTGCTTAAAGCCGTGCATGATTCAATGACAGTGGAAGAGTTTGAAGAAAAATGGAATCATACCATCACTTTACATCATCTTGAGGAGAATGAGTGGTTGGCCAAGTTATATGAGGAACGGGAGCGATGGGTTCCCGCATTTCTCAATTCCAATTTCTTTGCGGGAATGTCGTCAACCCAACGTTCGGAATCAATGAATGCCTTTTTTGATGGTTATGTACATAGCTCTACAACTTTGAAAGTATTTGTGGAGCAATTCGAGAAAGGCAATGCGGAATAAGGTTGAAAAAGAGATTTTATCAGATTTTGAGTGTTTCAAAGGCAAGCTGGAGTGTTCATCATCATCTCCTATGGAGAAACAGTTCCAAGAAGCTTACACCCATGAGATTTTTAAGCGGGTGCGACTAGAATTTGCTGGGAGACAAGGTTGTATAGTAAATGAGCTTGTTAGAGGTAGTGATGAAGTCAAATACAAGATTGAAGATGAAGCATGCCCAGGGAAGCTTTTTGAAGTGAGATTCAATAGCTCTGAATGCTTGGTTGGCTGTGTATGTCGCATGTTTGAGTTTAGGGGGATATTATGTAGGCATGCCTTATTTGTGCTTTCCCAGCAACGTGTGACTATACTTCCTGACAGGTATATACTAGACAGGTGGAGAAAGAATATCAAAAGAAAACACACTTACGTCTCCACTTGTACAGATGATGTACAACATAACCCTGTCTTGGAAAGGTACGAGAAGTTACATAGACTAGCAGTCGGTGTGCTTGAGATAGGGGCTGAGTCTGTAGAGAATTTTAATGTTCTAGAAAAGTTGTTAATTGATTTGAAAGACAACTTTTCTCGTTCATGTGGTAAACAACCCTCGTCTCAGAGAAAGAATAGTGTTGGAGCTGCTCCTGATGTTGTTAGGACTGAAGTTGTAAGGAGTCCTACGGTTGTGAAGCGTAAGGGTCGACCTAGGATGAAACGGCTAAAGTCATCAATGGAGGAAGCGGTTTCAAAACCAAAGAAGAAAAGGAACAATGCCGTTGCTAGGAATCTTGCTCATTCAACATCAACTACTGGGGTACATAATTAAAAGACCACACTTCTTTTAATATCCTAGTCTATTATTGTTTATTAATTTTGGTTTAATTGTGATTGGATGGCCTAGGTTGGAGGTAGTGCTTATGGAGATTGCTCTACATCAAACATGGTAAGTATAGGTGATTTGCACTGTTATTATTCATATGTAGCAAAGATGTTATTTTGGGGCTTATGGTTGATATATATATATATATATATATTTTTGTATTGTAGGAATATCCAGTGTCCATGCCACATTCACATGATGGAGTTATACACTTAACAAATCCAATGCCTTCCCAGAGTTTTGTGTCTGAGGTAAAGATATTTGTAATGTGGAAAAATTGGTTATTAAATCCTAGTTATTGCATACTTATTGTACCATGTTTTCTTTTACAGTCAATGTCACAGACTCAAGCTCATGGAAACGAAGACCAAGCCTTAAACCTTCCTTGATTAGATATATGTAAATATATATATATTTTTTTTTGTTAAACGATCCTCCTTTTTTTGTATTACGGAAGGATGCGTTGGTAGTTAGTTTTTTTGTATCATGGAAGGATCCGTCTCAATCTTGTATATCCTCAGCGTTGTTGTTTTTGCAAGAGGAAAGAGAAAGTGTAGGCTCCTTTCATTTCATTAACATACACCCATTGATTGTATTGTTTTTAGCTAGAGTGGATAATTAATGTATTTTGTCGTTCCAATCAATGATAATGGAAGTGCATACGTATTTGAGTGATTGCTAGTGGGTTATTCTAAGTTTTTTATGTATTCAGGTCATGGTGAATTTCATGAATATAGTAATTTTATGAAAGTTATGTTAGTGGTATACTTTGAACCAAGTTTGCAGAAATTGGCTAAGTTAAAACAGGTTTCTGGGTTGGTTTCTGGGTAAAGGCAGGTTTCTGGGTAATATGGTACCATGCACCAAGTTTGTAGAAAGTGTGGACAATTTTGTCCACACTTTAACAAAATTGTCCACACTTTCAGGCCAATATGAACACTGTTCACGTAGACTGTTCACGTATACTGTTTACCATGCTCTTCAAGTGTGGACAATTTTGTCCACACTTTAACAAAATTGTCCACACTTTCAGACCAATATGAACACTGTTCACGTAGACTGTTCACGTTACTGCTGACGTGTACTGTTCACGTATGCTGTTTACCATGCTCTTCAAGTGTGGACAATTTTGTCCACACTTTGTTCAAATTGTCCACACTTTTTTCTGAAAGAGTTTACTGTTCACATAAAATACTGTTTACGTATCTCACAGAAAGTGTGGACAAAATTGTCCACACTTTGTTCAAATTGTCCACACTTTTATCAGAAAGAGTTCACTGTTCACGTAAAACACTGTTTACGTATCTGACAGAAAGTGTGGACAAACTTGTCCAACTTTTATCAAATTGTCCACACTTTTATCAAATTGTCCACACTTTCTGGGGATGAATTTTACTGTTCACGTGTGACTGTTTAGTGTTCTAACGTGCATCAAATTGCATGAATTTGCATGGCCATTGCAAGAAAATATAGACATTAATGTCCACACATTGATGCAAATTGTCCACAATTTCTGGGCAGACTTAAATGTTAAAATAAACATTTTTCTGGTACACAACACATTTCAATGAATACATTTCACTACATTCATTCATTCACATTCATTCAAATAAGCTTCCTCATTCATTCAACCAAATATTGTCTAATTACAAAAAGTGGTAATGACTACACTACACATTTATTGAATTTGATACCATAATACAACAATAAGGCCCACAATTACAGCAAGTCCTATTGTTAACAACTTCTTCAACGATTGGATGTCATCACGATGTACTGGTTGGACCATATCACGCATGCCACGCATCTCTGACTGAAGTTGATGCAAGTCCAGTAACAGTTGTGATGCATCAAGCAATTGTGATGCATCAACCATGGATTTAGAACTGGTTGCTTGTGATATCTCTTCCATTCTTTCACAGCCAGCTCGTTGGTTGATGGGCAAACACCAAGAAAAGAAACCGCATCGGTTGGCAGCACAACAATAATACAATTTGTTTTTGTTTAAACTTGATTCTGAAATCCTAACTGATGCTCTTTTGCCACAAACACAGTCTAAATTTCTAAATCTCAGCCCATCTCTAATTGCACTATTTACTGATGAGGAAGACATCTTTGCTGCACAAGTATTAAAATATGAATTTATATTATTAGGTTATTAAAAAATCATATAATATATTAGTTTATGTCAAAAAGCTTAGGGTTTTGAATATTAAGGGTTTGAATATTATTTGAGTTGAATAAATCATAATTAGGGTTTTGAATATTAAAATTTGAATAGAATATGATGCAATTATCATATGAATATTAAGGTTAATTGAGGAATTAAATCAAGAACAGAGAGAGAGAGAGAGAAAGAGAGAGAGAAAGAGAGAGCATACCGAGACCTGAAGGATTGACAAAGTTGAACAAATAATGAGGAAAATTGAAAACAACCAGCACCCCACTAAATTTCGGTCACAACCCAGTACAAATTTGGTCACAGCCCAGTAACAAAATCACATCCCACTGTTCAGACACCTAACACGCAGAGAAGATGGAGTGAGATTGAGAAGTCTTGTAAGCATTTAATGCTCTCTGCCAACCCAAAGACAGCTAACCCGAAATTGAGAGTGGAAGAAAGACGAAGAAAACGTAGAGGCAGACAGCTAAGAAGCAGAAGAAGCAGCAAGATCGGGTCTCTTTTGTAGCTGAAGCACTTGAGGACTCTACTTCTAGCCGAAGAACACAGCAGCTGTAGGGACGTGCAGCTCCAAGAAGAGGACAGTTCGGCTGATGGGATTGCCGTGTCCTTGTGATCAGAAGATGACATCAGCCCCATCAGCCCGTGTTTGCTAACCAGCTAAGAATGAGGTGTTTTAGTTCTACTGTGTAAGTAAAATATCAGCTCTTTGAAAGCAAGTATATACACGTTGGAGTTCCTTCAGCTGTGTTTAAACTTGTACTGTGTAAAAAATCAGCTCTTTGAAAGGAAATATATGCCGTGTAACCAATTGCTAGTGCAATTGTAAATGCAATTTATATCATAAGTGTGTAAAAATTAAATAGTTCATTTTATAAATATTTATTTATTCAATGGATGAGATTAAAAGTGAATATTACAACTTTTAATCTTAACCATTAAAGTCAATTGCATGCTGCAATTATGCAAATACATGATCTCAGGTTTTTTATGCAATTGCATAGGTTGTTTAAAAAACTTTGTTGATATTAATACAATTCATACAAGGATTATAAATACAATTTTAGAGGCTTTTTCTATTTATCATTTTTAATTTTTTTTTTAATTATTATCAACAAACAACAATTAACAGTCTAGATATAGATATTCTCCTAAAAAATTTGTCAGTCAATTTTAATATATTGTTAAAATTCACACAATTTTACATGTAGCTATTTTATAAAATAATTACAAAATTCTATTTGAATTATGACCCTACATGTATAGATTTGGATGGAAACAACAACCACACCGTGTACAAAATATATTTAATTTAATATTTTTAATTAAAATCAACAAACAACAATTAAAAAAAAAAAAAAATTAGACTACAAAGACTTCTACTCCAATTAATTCATCTTGGTCAATAAGTTACACACGTGAAGGCTTCATTAGGAAGCCATACCCTATCAACTCACTTTTTGTTGTGTTGTTTGCTTGAAGTCCTCCTTATATCGTTTCAAAAAATAAAAAATTTCTTAACTTTATCACAATAATTATTAGGTTGGAGAAGTTAACACAAAATACATGGTAGAATATAATTACAAAGAAAAAAATAAATAAATAATCCACATTAATAAATTTTCAATATTCACGTGTGATATTATCATCCAAACTCTTTCTATACATCATATTTGTGTTACACTTGTTTAAGAACTCCAACTTTGTGTACATCAAGTTGTTCTCACCTACTAAACCAAATTTTATGTTTAAGTAACTAAATAAATAAATAAAAACACTGTTGTTCAAAATATAATTGATAAAGTGTAACAGAGAAACCCGACACACAAACCCAACCCATCATGGCTTCCCATTCATAGTCACCTTCAGGAAGAGCTTTAGCCTCGAGCTATCCTTTGCCACCAATGGTAGAAGTAATGGTGTAAAGGTCCACAAATTGAAGCTTTGGCAAAGGTGATGCTCCTTTGACAAAGAAGCGGTAAAAAAAAAGAGAATAATAATAAGAATTTGTTAATTTTTGGAAAATAATAGAACAAAAAGTACAAAGAATAATGTGGGTATGCAAAACATTTGTTTAATTTCTAGACATTGATTAAAAGAATTGCAGAGGTTTTCAAATAATCTATAAAAGTTTTATAGATTTTGCACTTACAGTTTTTATGTTTTCCCTTATTTTCAAATTTGTTTCTTCTCAAATTGCGTTGTAGAATGATCCTTGTCAATGATTGAAAGTAATCTTTTGAATAAGACAAATAAATGGAAACAAAGTTAGTTAGTTAGTTAGTTACTAAGTATAAAAAAGAAAAAAAGAACATTTACTTCAATAGTAATAAGAAAGCAATACATATCTTTAGGTTCAAAAGCATAGCATGCTAGGCTGTTAGCCGATTTTCCTGGTATTTTGCTAATATCCATATATTTGGTGTAGATAAAATGACTTTACATTCAAGCAAATGTTCTAAAAAAAAAAGAAAAAAAAAATTCTAATTATCTAAAACTGTTATACATGTGAACATACCTTTTGAGTAACTATCTCCCTTTAAAAATTCTTGATAAACTGATGTGAATACTCTCAGCTTTCTCTAACATAATACAATTGGATTTAAAAAAAATAAAAAATAAATTTAAATTGCTTCGGAGAAGGAGAAGATAAAGTGATGAAGTATTGTGTTTTTTTTTATTTTTTATTCCTTTGTTTTCAGTTTGAAGAAGGTTAATAGATATTGGTTAGGATGAGAGATGTGGGTTTTTTATCAGTGTAGTTGTGGAAGAGTAGGAGAATGTTTTTGTGGGGGTGGGAGTTATATATTTTTTATTTTTATTTTATTTTATAAATATATTTATTGTTATGGAAACTTGCAGTTATTTTTAAATTCATTTGTTTAATATGAATGGTGATTTTTTTAATGATTTTGAACTCAAAAGGATTTTTGGTTTTTTTTTGGATAATTACTAAATTTAAGGATTTTGAAAACAGAAATGAAGGAAGGAAAACAAAGTTGAAACGGTTAATAATTTGATGGTTATCTTTCTATTTGGATAATGATAATTTTTTTTTTTTGATGGTTACCTTTTAAAATTTGGTTTTTTTAAACGTTGAATGTGGGTGATTCTCAAAAAAAATAATAATAATAATAATAAAACATTGAGTGTGGGTTTTTAATTTTAGTTCAACGTGGGGAGTTTTAAAAAAAACTTGGTGAATTTTTTTTTCCTTGTAATCTTTTTAAATTTGATTTTTAAAAAATTGTCTTTCTCTTTGAAATGTGGGAAGCAAAATAGAAAGTGTAGGTGCTTTTTTATTGCTAGTAATAGATTTATCCCAAAAAATTAGGATTTACTCTAAATGTTGCTTTCCTTAATCCTTAATTAACCCATATATAAGATGTAGTTTTTTGTTTAGTGTAGTTTCAAATATTTAAATATATATTTTTTATAAGGATATTTTTTACTGTACATTAAAGTGGACATGAGGGTATGAATGTTGCGTACTAGTATTAGATTAGATAATATATACATTAATATTTGAGGTTACTTAAAAAGCCCAAACCCATTGTCATATAATAACCCATAATATAATGTATTAATATTTGAGGTTACAAAAAAAGCCCAAACCCAATGTCATATAATAACCCATAATATATATATTAATATTAGCTGATGTTGAAAAAAGTCAAAGCCCAAACCCATTATCATATAATAACCCATATATATATATATATATTATATATTAGCTGATGTTGAAAAAAGCCCAAACCCATTATCATATCATATAATAACCCATATATAAAGATACATTAATATTATTCAAAGCCCAAACCCATTATCATATAATAACCCATAATATATATATATATATTATATATTAGCTGCTGTTGAAAAAAGCCCAAACCCATTATCATATCATATAATAACCCATATATAAAGATACATTAATATTATTCAAAGCCCAAACCCATTAATTCACTTAAACCAAACCAAATTTACTTTAAAGAAAAGAAACCAAAAAAGACAAAAAACTGGGCGGGTCCAAAAAGAAACCAAAAAAGACAAAAAAATGGGCGGGTCCAACGTGGGAAATTTGGTGGGAAACTTTGTCCCCAAAACGGCGTCGTGTGGGCTTTGATAAGGAAAGTGGTCCCAAAACGGTGCCGTGTAGGGCCTTTGGGGGGAAATATTAATCTCCAAAAACGGCGTCGTGTGGGCTTCTGGGGATTAAGTGGTCCCCAAAACGGTCGTGTGGGCTTCTGGGGATTAAGTGGTCCCCAAAACGGTGCCGTGCTGGGCTTTTGGGGGGAAAGTGGTCCCCAAACGGCGTCGTTTTTACACACCTGCATGTCAGAAGCTTCTGCAAGCATCACCTCTCTTCTGTCTCTTCGAAACTGAAGTGTAACTGTTACTAAAACTTTGAAACTCTCTATCTGACAGTCTCTCCTCTCCCTCTCTCCACGGTTTCCTTTTGCAAACATCCCCAAGATTCCAACAAAGGCCACTCCTCTCAAACACTCAAAATAATCAAGACATCGTCACCCATTCCCTTGCACCCGTAGACATAACAGCACAAAGAACTGAGAAACTTCCTACCAAAGAGAAAGGTGAGTTTACATGTCCATTTTATTCTGTGCTTTTTAATGTTTTTGAGTTGATAGTATGATTGGACTAAGTGTAGACAATGTTTGGGTATTCTGGACAATTGTTCGGGTTTGTGGAGAAAATTAGGGTTTTCTGTACAATGTTGGTCTTTATTTGTTGGTTTTCTGTGATTGGGACATGCATTTCAATTATCAATTGTGTAACTATCAAAAGAAATACTTTTAGAATATCTCTAAGCCAAAGGCACACATCGACATTATTTAATGTTGAAATGTAGTTCTTTACAAGTGCAAATTGCAACCAAATCATCAGTCTTGGCAATTCATGTAAAACTGTCGTTCACACTAGAATTTTAATTAATGTGAGAATATCTTGCATTTCCACATTCTGAAGCAACAAAAAAGTGGAAGATAGATTTTCAGATTCAGTTCTAATGAATAAAATTTTGAAATCCTAGTCTCAACTAGCTTCAGAACAAGATATGCACAACCCTTTTAGTCATACAAACAAAATGGGTACAGAGATTCCAATTGGTTGGAGTCCCAGGTTTCATATTTTTTGACAGCCTGACCATAGACACTGGAAATCACTGTTAACCACTAGAAGAGTTCAAATAAAGTCAATTATTGTGTTATTTGGCAACACTCTGAGGAACCTATTTGGTTTCTAACATCTGCTTAACAGCAAGTTATTCTCAGTTGATAACCTAACTTCTGTATTTAATTTCTTTTGGTTCTCATGTGTTTTCATATTATCCTGGTGACTACTGTGTACAGGTGCAATACAAAACAAAATGATTACTTATGAGTATCATGACCAAAATTACTTATTGATTTTATTATCATATTCACCTCTATAAAAGAACCATAATTTGAACATATTAATTTTAGTTAAGTCTATCTTTCATATTTGACAAGTGTTATAGCTTTATGGAGGGCAGCACACACATTACATGCCTTGCCTTCTAATAAATTTGAAGGATGACCATCACCTTTTC
>OU015768.1:21731008-21761215 GCA_907173295.1 Fagus sylvatica
GGACGTTACAGGGATTGGAGTAGCTGTGCTTTGAACTTCTTTGTATTTCGTCAATTTATTTGAATAAAAGCAACTACAAGGGAAATACTACAAAGGAAAATTTCTAACAATTTGAGCAATTGGTAAAAGGAAATAGCTATGAATGATGCCTTACTGGTAATACTTCTTCAGATGCTCGACGTTCCAGGGGTGAGGTAGTACAGTCTCGTCCAACTTCTCCAAGTGATAAGTGCCTCTTCTGTGAAACTTAACGACCCTGTACGGTCCTTCCCATGTGGGCCCTAACTTTCCCTAGGTTGGATCTTTAGTGGCAATGGTCACATCTGAGCACGGGGTCATCCTGTATCTGCAACAGGACCTAGTCAATGGACATATTTAGGGGTGTAAAGCTTTTGGGTCGTTCACCTTGCCCACTGGAAGATCCTACGTTCTTCCAGTCAACTTCTGAGAAGTCTGGTTTTGACACTATGTTTTTGGGAGATTCAAAACGTCGTTCTTCTGGCTCCTTCCTCTTTTTACTAGGAAGCTTATCCTGGGCTTCAAAAGCGTCTTCTGCATTTATGAATTTCTGTACTTCATACATTAACTCCGACATGGACCTTGGGGGGTCCTTACAAAACTGGAAGAGAAAGTCGCCCTTTTGGAGCCCGGCATTGAACGCGGTAAGGGTTACGAACTCGTTAGGTTCATCAATCTGGACCGCTTCCTTATTAAAGCGTTGCACATAAGACCTCAATGACTTTCCTTCCCTCTGTTGTATATTGAGGAGATAATTCGCTAGACGAGCTGATCTTCTTCCTCCTATGAAGTTATCGATGAAGGCTCAGACTTAACTGAGAGAAAGTATCAATGGACCCGATTTCCAATTGATTAAACCATACTCTCGCCGACCCTCTGAGGTTTGTAGGGAAGGCACGACACATAATCTCGTCCGACACTCCTTGTAACCGCATGACCGTTCTGAAGGAATCCAGGTAATCGAGTGGGTCTCTGAGTCCATCAAAGTTTTCCAATTGGGGAACCTTGAACTTTGTTGGAAGAGGATAATCATCCACCTTTTTGGTGAATGGCGATTCGGAGCGATGGACGAGTATGTCGAGGTTTCGAGCGGCCTTGGCCTTGACCTGACTTTTCATCTCTTTCATTTGCTCTTTCATCTCTTTTAATTCTTCTTCCAGCCTCGCTGCCTTGACATCTGCAGCGGACTTTGTGGGCTCAATTACTTGACTGGGCCGGGGTTGTCGGTTCTGATTGGCTGAGCTTCCTTCATCATTTTGACCTTGATTCTGGTTTCCCCCTTCCTCATTGCGAGGGCCTTCTCCTCCATTCTGGCAAGGAATGGGAATCTGAGTTTCTCCCCTCGACCGGAGGAGGGCTATGAGCTCCTGGTTTTGTTTTGTTAACTCTTGCATTTCTCTACGATCAACGGCACTTTGTCGTGCCAACTCTTGGATGTTGGCGGTGGCGGAAATCCTGAAATTTGCCTGTCTAAGGCATTTGCCTAGGTCTAAGGCATTCAGGTGCTGACCGCTGGTGTCTCCTGCTTCCATGGGGAGAGAGGCTATCCGAACCGACCGTTCTTAGTTTTTCTGGGAGAGAAACGAAATGGCTATCAACAAATCGCTTCCCACAGACGGCGCCAACTGATGATGTGCAAAATCAGCACGGTCGTCCGACGTATAACCTCTCGGATGGAAGACCCGGCAACCGATGATGTGCAAGATCAGCACGGTCGTCCGACGTATAACCTCTTGGATGGAAGACCTGAAAGAACAAAAAGGATAAAACAACAGGGGAACACCGGTGGGGTGCCGGCCAAAGTTCCTCCGATGCCTTTGTCAGTGATTTGCAGAGAATAATCAACAAATAGGATTGAATGTTTTGGCCAGTATTCTGCGTACCTTGTGTCATACTGTTCTGAGGTTTATATAGATGCCCCCAGTAAGTAGCCGTTGTGCTCTCCTTTATTTCAGTCTTTATTGGACTTGAATGAGGGGCTTTAATGATGGCTGTTACAATATCTTGAGATATTGTTTTTTTTTTTTGTAACAGTTTTCTTCATTAACTCGGATATAAAATCCTTTTAGTAACGGAACACGTGGGTGGTTTTGGCTTTACTTGTCTGGACGACTGTTCAGGTCGTCCTTCCATATGCTTGGTTTGGGCGATGGAAGAGGATAGGCTCGTCCATCACGTAAACGGATATTTTTGACCTACCAATCTCTATTAATAGATCATGCGAACAGCTCAGATACACTTAGCAAGGACAAATGTCATCATTCTCTATTCTTTGTTTGGGCGATGGAAGAGCGTAGTGTCTTCCAAGCATCGTCATTCTCTATTCTTTGTTTGGGTGATGGAAAAGCGTAGTGTCTTCCAATATCTTCGGTTGGGTGGACGAATGTTCTGGACGTATCAAAACCACTTAGGAAATTTAAATAACGTATGAATTTTTTTTTATAATCTTTAAGAAGTCTTCTAGTATTAGGAGATTGTCATAATTGTAAGATTTTTAATATGATATTTTATTAAGATGTCTTTTAGTAGTAGGAGACTTATTTTAAAGAATTTGTTATTATCTATTTTATTTTAAAGATTTTTATTATGATATTTTATTAAGATATCTTTTTAGTAGTAGGAGACTTATTATCAAGAATTTGTTATTATCTATTTTTATTTAAAAGTGTTTGGCAGTTATTAAATCAAAACACTTAGGAAATTTAAACAACGTATCACTTCAAAATTAAATTTAAACGATAGATAGACATGCAAACCATTTAGGAAATCTAAACAACGTATCACTTCAGAAATTTAAACGATAGATAGACATGCCACTTGTCATGATGTGAGACATTCTAGGTTTTAACGCTCATGTCTTCTGCTATTATATATTATATAGATATATATACTTGTCGGGTTTGAGGCATAAGGAGCTTATACGAGTTTCGGGACTAAATGTGAGGATAATAGAAGCTAAGAGTTGATTCAGGTTGTGATCTTAGTTATGTTGTATAATGTGATTGTATCCTAAATTCCGTAAGGTCATATTGTGGTAACTTATATTTTGGTGTAGTAAATTGTGTTTGGGACTTTTTCTTTGATGTAAACAGGCTTGAGAATGATGTAGGTTTGCTCTGCTTGTGGATTCGATCTAAGTTCCATTTAGCATGTTTGATTGTTATGATTTTGAGGTTAGTCAGGCCTAGAGTTTTCATAAGGACAGAGTATCGAGTCATTACAAGAATCCATTCTTTTCACTTCTGGATTCTCTAAAGATGGTTGAAGTTGATGAAATTAAGAGGGAAAACAACAATTTCTTTCTCCTATCATGAGGGTTCTCAACCTACAGAAGCTTTCGTGTTTATAGTGCGAGCGTGAAAATTCTAACGAATCTCTTAGTGAAATTTGATCCTTTGCAAGTAGGGGAATAATTTGTATTTATAGAGGTATGTGGGAGGCTAGGGTTAGGTTTTTCAGCCTCCAAACACTTAGGACTTCCTATTTGAATACCTTAAATGCAAGATTTTGAGCCAAAATAAATTAATAAATCAATAATACAATAAGGTCTGGGCTCAGAATGCTGCCCAAGGGGAATCAAAGTGCCAAAGAGGCGCTCTGCTTTGGCTCTATGTGCCGCCCAGGCAGGTTAGAGTGTTGCCCAACCCTCTGATTTGAAATGGGCGAATTGCATCTTATATGTGGTCCATCCCTTTTTGGATTATTTTAGGGGGATTTTGGTAGCTATGGGGTTTGATTTCCAACCCATTTCGAGTTAGTTGCTACCCTAAATTAATTAGGTTTTTTATTTCAAAAGTTAATGTCATTTGAAATTTGATTTTAACCTAATTCCTTCCCAAATTTGAATTCAATCGTTTGTGTGTGCATGTGCATGGTTGACATGAATTTCAACAAACCAAAATTTGACACCTATTTCATTATTAATTAATTCTTCTAAGAACCTATTAAATTTGAAAGGCTATGTTCATGTGGTCGATTTTGATGTGTAGCTTTACTATTAAATCTTGATTCAATGATAACTCTTAATCAAGTGGTCTGATTTGGACTTGTGACGTATCGTTGTGACCCTTTGAATGTCTAGATTTAATTTGCATTATATGTAGGACAATTTGGTGTTCAAAATTACACTATTTCCATGAACTTGAAAGGTCTATTTTACCCTCGATTTAGGGTTAAACAAGGGTAGAAAAATGTGGTGTCTACATCAGGATATTGAAAGAAAACCAATACATTGCCGCAATGCTGCTTGGAAGATTTCATTTATCAATGATTGAAAAATGGCAGGGGCATTGGTGAGACCAAATAGCATCAATAAAAATTCGCCATGACTGTCATGTGTGTAGAATTTTGTCTTATGAATATCCTCTAGTTGTACTCTTATTTGATGGAAACTAGATTTGAGGTCCAATTTGGAGAATTTGACAACCCCATGAAGCTCATCTAGTAATTCGTCAATCACATGCGTAGGATAACGATCTTTCACTGTTACTCATTGGGTCGTATAATTCTTGTATTTAACATGACTAATATTGGGTCGTATAATTCTTGTATTTAACATTTCTTTAACCACTCTTTCCATTTCACCATGTACAATCTTCTTCAAATAGGATTCTAACCATTGATCAATTCATCTTTGCATTGAATGTTTTGTAAGATCCATGCATCCCCTTGCTAGTGGATTCTCCTCGTAGGATCGACTTCTACTCATTTACTGAGAATTCCCTGGTTAAATTGTTCAAGTCATGAAGCACTTGCCCAAGGCTTTGCAACCATTGCATCCCTAACACCACATTGGACCCTTCCATGCAAGTTTAAATGGTACATACTCGTATGAAACCAATACCTTTGGATTTCAACAGGCACAGCCTAAAACATTTCTTCACATTGTAGCCTACTACTATTGACTTGAAAAGTTGGGGTGGGAAATGTGTTGCGCTTCAATTTCTTTGCAAGCTTAGAATTCATGAAACTATGTGTGCTACCACTGTTAATCAAGATGCCTTCATCCATATATAATGTTAGTTACTCGCATAGCCTAAGAGATCACTCTAAAAAGAGTATCCAAAGATATCTCAGGGTCCCAACCACTTCTTCTTCTTCTTCTTGATTGGCCTCCATCAGATGTCTTTCTTCCAATTGATCTTCCACGTTTCCAATAGAATATATGTTGTACCTTGCAATGTAGTTTTGGGTGAGGTTTTCATTACAGTTGTAACACAAGCCCTTGTCCCATCATGCTTGCATCCCTACCAAAGTCAACTTCTGAATAATTTCTCCACCACCCTTTTCGTCTCATAACACTCCAACAAAACTATCAATCAAGGCCCACTTAGGCCAATATTGTACATGTGCGGCTAACAAATCCAAAATAATATGATATTCTCATAACGTTCTGGTTGTTGTGGTTTGGTAAGTGCCTCACCAAAGTCTTCATACTTAGATAACGCTCTCATAAACACTTCCCATGGAATGTTAGGTTGTGTTCTCGCAAACCATTGAATCCATTACAGATCATCCTCATGTAAATGGAAGGATGCCATAGAAACTTTTCCTCTGATGTTGTGCACCTGGAGCTTGAAAATTTTGCTTTGCCATCTAAATCCACCTTGCCAGATCCTCGCTTAAAAATAGTGGGAAGTTTAGGCAAGAAAATGGTGCATGCATGTATGTCTCCTCCAAAACCTTGGCCCCTAATTGGAACCCGACTTCATTTTGAAGTCGGCTCCTGTTTTTTACCAACTTTTCATTAACAAATAACTTCTAGGCCTAGGTCAATCTAGGCAATCGCACTGACCATTGCTTCACTGCTCTAACGCAAGGCCACGAGTTCCTCTTGTTTGCTTTCTAGTTGGCATTTTTTCGCGTGTGTTCCTACCTTCGAGATCGTCACATGCTCATTTGTGGTAATGGAACGGATGGCCACCATTGTAGGCTCTAATATCAATTCAAAGAACCTGGTGACACTACAAAAAAAAACTGACGAGGTTCAAAACCCTCGAAACAAGTAATAAAAACCTTTGAAAAAACTTTTTTTTTTACAGTCAAGATGACCCTCGAAAGCTGTCGATGGAAACACCGTTGAAAAAGAGGTTTTGACGGCCTTCCCAACCCTCGAAGAAAGTATATTTTATCTCTATCGAGGGTCATAACCCTCGATAAAAAAGTGTTGGATTAGTAACACCCAATATAAGATAACTTCTAACAACTATCCTGTACTATCTCTATGAACCATTGCTCACTTCCAACATCAACTTTATCCTTCAAGCATGTCTTCATGATGTTGTATACGTGTGTTACAAACACACATTTAAAGTTTGTTTTGTTTCTTTCTTGCCCTTGCCTTTTCTTACCCGTGTGAGTGCCTTGGAACACAAAAAAGTTCAGCATTGGGAAGGGAATTTTTTTTTAAAAAGTCAGCCATGGTCTTTGTACTAATCCCATCAACCTCCAAAATTTATTGCTTTGCTTTCAGACCCTTTTGAACCGTTGCTAAAGGAAGCCTAGCTTTGCTGCTTTTAAAAAAAACTTCAGTAAAACCATTTTTAGACAAGAAAAAATAACTCTCTTCTTCTCTACTTCTCTCTTTGACAGAAAAATAAAAATAATAATAATAATAATAAAAAACCAGCTCTTTACATTAGCTCTCTTTGGTTTCTTAAAAGAAATTTTCTTATTCATTTGGTGTTGGCAAGGAAAATTATTGAGGTGGTTGTTCTTGAATCTTCATGCTTGAAAGTGCATTAAACTTAAAGATTATTGCTATAGTCTAATCCTGGAGGGTTGAATGTCAAGGAAACCGTTTGTACAGAGTTAATCACTCCGAGTGGAACAAATCAACATTTAAGGACAACGCATTGCATGATTCTATAGCTTAGTGAGATTGTTCTAAACTTATCTCTAAATTTATTTTGTTACTTGTTATAATTTTCTTATTAATATTTTTGGATTAATATTTTTTTCTTGTTTCTTTATATATTTTGTGCATCATTAAGAAATATTTCCAACACATGAAGACATCTTCATGCAGATGTGGGTAACGTGGCTGGTTTAGAAGGTTGCTGGTCCATATCAAGTTCCAACATACACCCTCTAACCATTGATATATTGTTCCCTGCAGTTTCGACTTGATAAACTTATTAGCGACCAGAAAACAAGGTGTACTTGCAGACCTTGAAGGAGATTTTTATCACAATTAATCTAAGGCTATAAATAGGTTCTTAATCGATCTATTGTGAGAACAGAAACTAAAGCTTTCTTTGATCTACCTTATACAAGAAGGGATGGCAATGGGGTGGGTTTGGGGCGGGGATCCTATGCCCCGCCCCTGCCCCATTATCCCTGCCCCATCTCTCATCCCCGCCCCACCTCGTTCTCGAGGGAATTTTCTTCCCCCGTCCCCACCCCACAGGGTACCCGCAAGTATCCGCCCTGCCCCGCCCCAATATGAATTTTCAATGTTTTTTGTTTCACTCTTTTTGGCTAAATTATATTAAACAAAAAAAAAAATTCTATTAGTATGACAACAATCGATTTACTAGCTAATCAATTTGCCACTAATCAATTTACTAACATCAATTTACATGAAACAACAATCCACGCTTGAATATTTAAAAAGATAATAATCTCTTAATAATATATTATGACTAAATGTTCCAAAATACCACTACTAATATTTCAAAATAATATTAATAATCTCATAATCTATTTATCTGCATCAATTTACAAGAAAATCTAATTACTGTAAGTATTTATATGTGGGTAAACTAAGTAGGGTTAAAAAACTAAACCATGTTTTTATTAATCTATTATATACGGGTCGGGTATGGGGTGGGGGATGCCTCCCCCGACCCCGCCCCAAACCTGCACGGATTTTTAAAACATCCCCCACCCCCACCCCATTATAACAACGGATCGGATAAAACCCGCCCCATTAGGGGTGGGGCGAATCGGATACCCACGGATCGGATGCAAATTGCCATCCTTAGAACTAAGTCAATATTCTTTCTCTTTGTTCCAATTAACATGCACAGTTGTGCTCCACTTCCGTTTCGCCGAATTATGGGAACAAAAAAAAAAGTATTATCATCTTTTGGAATTCAACCCCCAACTTATGGGAACTTGATCACCATTCTAAGCATTGATGGTAGTGTCGTCAGGGGAATCATCCCTGCAACCGTACTTGAATTCCTTGAATCAAAACTTCAGGTATACTCTTAACTTTTGAGTGTGGTGCCATGTATACATACATATATATTTAATTGATATTTGTATTATTATTCTAGCTTTCAAAATTTGAGTCTACGATGATAGTACTATAGTCTATACATACCTGTTTTAATCTATTATGATTTATGAGTTAACATGAGGGCGCTTCTAGGATTAGGCTATTTAAGCCTAGCCTTAAGGTCTCATTTGCCCCCAAGATTAAAAAGAATCCCAAGGTCTTTCATTACATAAATAAATGAAGAAAATGAAATTAAAAGAGAGGGACTTTAAAGAGTGAGAGAGCAAGGCAATAATGAAATGGAGAGACTAGAGAGGGGATTTAGAGACAGAGATTTGTAATTTGACAAAGTAACCGGATGAGAAAAAATAGAAAAGTGAAAAGAGTTATAAAAAAAATTGATAAGAATAAGTTAATGTGATAAAGTACTCTACAATGGGACAAAAGGGGTAAGGTATTTAAAAAATAATATTCAAATAAACATGTCTCAAATAGTTCTTGTTGGGTTGGGCGGGTAAGATTTTGCTCCACGGAATCTGAAAATATTTGCCTTTGGTGTAATTTTTGGGTGGATTCATGTTGCAAAATATTTTTTTCATTCCCATTTTGAAACATGCAAACCATATGTTTGAAAAAATGATTTACTCACTCTTGAATTAGTTTAAGTCAACTTCATGGTTTGTGCCTCTTGGATTTAGTTGTTATTGGTCATCTCATTTTTTCTGATGTACATTTAGGCTTACTGTTACTAGACCATGAACATCATTGGAAATTTGTTATTTGAAATTTGTTACAATAGTTTAGAAATCCAAAATGAATGGTCATGTGTATTTCTTTTTCATTTTCACTGAATGAAAGAGCATGATGTTTTTTTTTTTTTTTTTTTGGGTGATGTGTTTGAATTGGTCAAATCAATCTTCCATTTGGCTGAAACCGATGTTTCCATTGAGGAAATTATTGCTCCTTGTGACCAACCATGGTTGTGAGATTTACCTATCATTAATAGATGTGAACTTATCCTCCTTTTTTTTCCTTTTTCTTTTTCCTTTTTGTGGTTACAGACACATACATATATTTGTAATTTTTGTTACAACATTGGAAGAAAAGTCTACTTCTTGTAACTTCCATATATCATTATTAGATGTGCGTTTTCCTCTCTTTTTTGGACACAGACTATATAATTATTTCCTTGAAATTTGCTCTTTTTCCTGTGGGTTATGTCATGGTACATTAGAGATGATTTTCATATGGGTTTTCTACACCCATGGAACTGGAATCACATCCTATATTTCTTTTCAATGACTACCATTGCTGTCCATTTGGAATGATTTATTAAATAAAATGGAATGTTCCTGTAAATGGGTTGTCATTCATAAGTCAGAGTTCCACATGCATCCACAACATTTTCATGTGTGCCTATTAGCAATACTATTTTGTTTTCTAAATTTTTCTTGTATCTTGCTGGAATGTTGGCAGTTCTAGCTCCGTTTGGTGTACTTCATGAAGGCTTGAATCTGGAAACATATTGGGATGCCTTATAGAACTCATGGATATGGGAAGGAACTATATATACAGAGCTAGTAACTACGGACTAGTAAGAAGAAATTCACTAATTCCTTTAATTTCCAAACTATTATTTGTCTGGCTATCCATCTACAACTACTATGTTGACTACTTACTCATTATAGTATAGTGATTCTTTCTAAAATTTTTTTTTTTTTTTTTATGAAGACTTTGACTTGTTGACTTAAGTCAAACACCAAAGAGCAATTCCCCTCGTTCACGTAACCACGTAGTGATTCTTCATTCTGTATCAAAGTCATCAAGACACTTTTTCTTTTTTTCCTGCAAAATATTTGACAATTGTTTGAAGAAAGGCTGGATGTTAATGTTTGATTGATTTTTTCCATCAGCAGAGTAAGTGTTTTGCATTGACACTTTTTCTTTTTTTCCTAACCAATTGTTTGAAGAAAGGTCTGGATGTTAATGTTTGATTTATGTTTTCTCTTCTTTTTTATTTTCTATCATATTGCACAAAAATCGTACCCCTCTTTCACGTAAACCAGTAGTGATTCTTCATTCTGTATCAAAGTCATCAAGACACTTTTTCTTTTTTTCCTGCAAAATATTTGATAATTGTTTGAAGAAAGGCTTTTTTTTCCATGAGCAGAGTAAGTGTTATGCTTTGTTTTCTAACCTTCCGGATGTTAATGTTTGATTGATGTTTTTTCCTCTTTTTTATTTTCTATCATATTGCACAAAAGTCGTACCCCTCTTTCACGTAAACCAGTAGTGATTCTTCATTCTGTATCAAAGTTGTCAAGACACTTTTTCTTTTTTTCTTGCAAAATATTTGATAATTGTTTGAAGAAAGGCTTTTTTTTCCATGAGCAAAGTAAGTGTTACGCTTTGTTTTCTAACCTTTCGGATGTTAATGTTTGATTGATGTTGTCTCCTCTTTTTTATTTTTTTATCATATTGCACAAAAGTCATACCCCTCTTTTACGTAAACCAACAGTGATTCTTCATTCTGTTTCAAAGTCTACAAGACCTTGATTTGTTCACCATTTATGCATTGGGCATTATATTCTTCTTTGCACCGTCATTTTCATGTAATTAAGGCTATGTGGAATTGTCCAAATTCTAGGTGGCCTAAACCTTTTAGGTGCTACCCAATGGCACAATGGCATCTTTGTTTGCCTACAAACTATTTGATAATTGTGTTAATTTTGGGGCATCTAATTGTGTTAAGTTAATGGCACAATACTTATCAAAAAAAAAAAAAGTTAAGTTCATGGCACAATGGCATCTTTGTTTGCGTACAAACTGTTTGATAATTGTGTTGAGTTTGGAGCATCCAAACTCAAAACCAATTGGTATGGGGTAGAGACGCCGCCGATGGCATCTTTGTTTGCCTGCAAACCGTTTGATAATTGTGTTACTTTTGGAGCATCAATTGTGTTAAGTTTGGAGCATCCAACCTAGATCAATTGGAAATGGGTGGAGAGACTTAAGATCGTATATGTAGGGATTTAAGGTTTTAATTGCCCAATGTGAAACTTTTTAACTCTCAACAAATTTTTTGATATGTAAAACCGAAGCTTTTTTTTTTTTGTTGACTTTATAATATTGCGTCACATAAGCTGGTCCCATAATTTTACACCTCATTATTTTAATATATATTTTTTAATTGAATTTAAATTTTATTCTATAATTAAACATCTCATTAAAATCTAAACATGTTATATTTTCTTTAATAGAAATAATATATTATTCCATATATATAAACACAATCATAATAAATGTCTAATACTATAATATATTTTATATATAAACACAATAATAATAAATGTCTTTTAATAATTATCAATTTTCATATTTAGAAAAAATATAAAAGATTAAAAAAAATCAAATTTAGACCAATAATTATTGAAATTTCATTTTAAATAATTTTTATGTGTATCGCACGAGTTTACGATTAATATAAAATAAAAACGAACCATGTTTAAGACGAAAGATGTGATAAGTTGAACAAGTCATAAGCGACGCATAAACATTCTGTCCAACTATTTATATATTGACCGTGTATAAAACCCGAATAATCGTATTTAGACTATAAAGAAATGCTGTGAACATTTAAGTCTGGTATTAGGTGACGCGTGTTTACCTTCCCACGCACTTTGTCACGCACGTTGATCTAGTAAAGATGGGGTGGACTGCTTTTCACTGCATGAGGAAACTTTTCTGTTTCTCATATACACACATGAACGACTTGTCATGATTTTTTTTTATAAGTGAACGACTTGTCATGATAGTTACAATACATATTAGACAATTCTCGTGTAGGAAACTTCTTTTTTGTCCTGTCATCAATAAATGAAGAAAATATGGAGTAGTCAGAGGGTTTAGTTGGGACAGTGGCATGGAAAGTTTCAACGCGGACAAGTGCAGATTATTATAGGTTGCACTTGAAGACCTTTAACTTGAAGGAGATTTTATCACATTGAGTGGTATGATGGCCTGATCAGGTGGCATGATAGAGGAGCTTATAGAACTTGAAAATGATTTGTCGACCATCATGTGTTTCAAAATTTGTTCGTTATCAGTTGCCCTATAAAAAAACACAGTAGTACTATTGCATGAAAAAGAATATCTAAAAATGAAATAATTTTTTGTTAGATTATTTAGAATGCAAAAGTGAAAAGACTAAGTTTTGTGTTCTTGTCTCTTTTGTCAATAACCATCAAAAGGCTAAATGAAGTTTTTTTGGCAAATAAATACATGTTTTATGTATTCATGTTGTTAGTATATATTATAAGTTTATTATAGGCTTACTGGGCTTTAGGCCCAATATACTTGTACTGCACACACTACTCTGCCTATATAAAGGAAGTTCCGTGTATTAGTTTACTCACTGAATATATTATACATAGCTATTTTGCTCACTTTCAGTCTTTCTTTTCTCTCTCTCTTCTTATTCTCACCATGGTATCAAAGCCACTTTCTTGTAGCCTTCATTAGGCAAAATCCAACGTTTCTCCACTGCTACGAGTTCACGGTCTCTTCCCCGAGATTGCAAACCCTCTTGCCGTTTCTGCCTTCCTAAGAATCCTCATCTCCGAGTTGCTATTCGACTCACGAACAGCTTCATTAGATAGATCTCATTAAGATATGTCCATTACCACCAGAATCGGCCGGATCTGGCCTCGCACGTGCCTCACGCACCGCCAGAAGTCTCTGGTTCTCTAGCCATGCGCACACGCGCTTTCACGCACCAACCAGCGTCGCCATGCGCGCGTTCTCTCCATCTGCCCGTGCCACGTCAGCCCTAGTGACGCCATGCTGACGTCAGCCCTAGTGCGTCAGCGCCACATCAGCATTGGTCGCTGCCTTTGACCGTTGACTGCCGCCGTTGACCGCCACCGTTGACTGAACAATGAAAAAAAAAAAAAAAAACACTATTCTTCACTGTTTTTCACGTAGATTCCATTTTTGAAGTCCGTTTTCTCATCCGGTCTTCTAGGTATGGGTTTTACTTCAGGTCATGAGATTACACATCCCATCACCATTATTCTTGATAGTCTCACTTCTTATCATGCTTGGTCCCAAAACATGATTGTTTTTCTCAAAAGACGCTGACTTTGGCGTTATGTTACTGATGACATACCAAAACCAATGTCTAGGCTTGTCACAGATTCTGATAATTCTGATGGTGATTCTGTAGCTGACGCAGTCATCCAGGTTGATGATTTTGAGACACGTCTTGAGAAATGGGAAAGCATCCAATACAGGATCCTTTCCAGGTTCATTAACACTTCTGTGCCTACCATTAGTAGTCTCCTTCCTCGATTGGAAACAGGTCAAGCGGCCTGATCTTTCTTAGCCACTCGATACAATTGCACTTATGACTTTGCCTTAGAATTTCATATTGAAGTCAAGTTTTATAAGATGCGCCAAGAATCAAGTCAATCTATTTCTGATTATTACTCACAGACTGCTTCTATGTGGGAACAACTAGCTGCTACTGACCCACCACTCCGGTATGCTGAAGACATCAATCTTTTTGCCAAGTACAAAGATCGTCGTCGCTTCACACAAGTTATGATGGGTCTCCATGAGGACTTTGAACCTACTTGAGCTGCTCTACTTAGTCGCTCTCCTCTTTCTTCACTTGATGCTGCTGTTAAGGAGCTTATTTCTGAAGAAAATCGGCATCCTCACCATCATTTATCTTCTTTGGATGTTGTCCTGGCTACACCCCGTCCACTAGCTTCTTCTTCTGATCGACCTCGTCGTATTTGCAAGTACTATAAAAAACCAAGTCATGACATCATTGAATGCTACCGCAAGCAAAAGGATAACAAAAGGAAACAACATCAGTCTCGTGGTACTTTTCCTCGTCCACAAGCAGCCGATGTGAGTTCTACCCCTGTTGATGATCCTGTGGTCACTGTCTCTCAACTTGAGAGTATGTTTCATCAATATATGTCTCAACCTTCCCCTATCCTTTCAGTCACCTCAGGTAACAAATCTTCGCTCCTAGACTCAGCTTGCTGTAATCACATGACTCCTCATGCTTCCCATTTTTCTCAAAAAACGCTTTTAGCTCCTTCCCCTATCATTTACACTGCTGATAGCTCACATATGTCTATTAGTCACATAGGCACTATCTCTTCTCCTGATTTGACTATCCCTGATACATATCTTGTTCCGAAGTTATCCCTCAATCTTCTTTCTGTTGGTCAACTTTGTGAACTTGGTCTTGATCTCCACTTTTCTAATCGTGGTGTTGATGTGCAGGATCCACTGACGGGCAAGCTGCTTAGGATAGACCGTAAGATTGGACGTTTATTTGAGCTATGCAACTTGCAGATTCCCTCACATATGGTCTCTTCCTCTATTGCTGCCACAACCACCTTATCTCTAGACTTATGACATTCTTGTCTTGGTCATGCCTCTTTATCTCGTCTTCAGTTATTAGCTTCTCAAGGTCACTTAGGGTCTGTTAGTTTTCATAAATTTGATTGTATGTCTTTTCAATTTGGCAAACAAACAAATTTACCATTTAATAACAGTGACTCTTTTTCTTCTGCACTCTTTGATCTTATTCATTCTGATGTTTGGGGTCCTGCTCCGTTTACCACTAAGAGGGGATCTTGCTATTTTGTGATATTTGTTGATGATTATTCTAGATTCACTTGGATTTACATGTTAAAACATCGTTCTGACCTTGTTCCTATTTTTCAAATTTTCCACAAAATAATTCAAACTCAATTTTCTCGCACAATTAAGGTTTTCCGGTCAAATAATGCCCAAGAATTTCATGATAAATCTTTCCTGTCCATTTTGGATTCTAATGGCACCCTTCCCCACTATTCCTATCCCTATACCTCTCAACAAAATGGTCGTGCCGAATGCAAACTTCGTCACATTATTGATGTTGTGCGTACCCTCCTCATATCTGCCTTTGTCCCTGAGCGTTTTTGGGGTGAAGCGACTCTCACTGTCGTTTACACCATAAATCACATTCCCTCACCTATTACTCACAAGAAATTTCCTTTTGAGTTACTTTATAACAAACTCCCAAACTATTCCTCTCTTCGAGTATTCGGATTGTGTTTGTTTTATCCCTCTTCTTTCCCATGAACGAAACAAACTCGAACCATGGTCTCAGCTGTGTTGTTTTCTTGGCTATGATATCTCTCAAAAGGGTTTTCGTTGTTATGATCCCATATCTCGTCGCCTTCGTATCTCCCGTAATGTGGAATTTTGGGAACATCAAACTTTTTCTAGTTGCCAACATTTTTCCTTTATCTCTTCCTCCATGACTCCCATTTTTACAGATCCTTCCATTAACCTTTACCCTGACCCTGTGAGGGACTCTACCCCGCCTCCTAGCTCTTCAAATGTCCCATCTTTGGTTCTGTCCCCAACTGCTGGCTCGCCTGCTTCGGATCCTACACCATCAACACCATCAGAGTCTCCCACAGATATTCGTCGTTCCACTCAGATAAAGGTCCCTCCTTCTCATCTTACTGATTATCATTGTTACTTTATTCTTATTACTCTCCATGAGCCTCATACCTATCGTGAGGCTAGCACTAATCCTCTTTGGCAGCAAGCTATGGCTAATGAACTTAATGCACTTCATAAGACTCATACTTGGGACATGACCACTTTGCCTCCTAGCAAGTCTGCAATTGGTTGTAAATGAGTCTATAAGATCAAGACATGGGCTGATGGATCTGTTGAACATTATAAGGCTCGCCTGGTTGTTAGGGGATTCACTAAGGAATATGGCATTGATTATGAGGAGACTTCTACTCCTGTTGCCCGTCTTACCTCTATTCCGATCCTTACTTGCTGTTACTGCTGTTCGTCATTGGCCTCTTTTTTAGATGGATGTGAAAAATGCATTTCTCAATGATGATCTTCTTGAGGAAGTCTACATGCAGCCACCTCCTGGCTACCCTGATTCTCATAATCAAGTTTGTCACCTTCGCTGTGCTCTCTATGGTCTTAAGCAAGCTCCTCGGGCCTAGTTTGCTAAGTTCAGTTTTGTGGTTGCTCAATAAGGTTTCACCCTTAGTTCCTATGATTCAGCTCTTTTCATTCGCCATACGTCTACTGGTATCACTCTCATTCTTCTTTATGTTGATGACATGATTATTACAAATGATGACACTGCGGCCATCCATGATCTACAACAGTTCCTTAGTCAACATTTTGAGATGAAAGATCTTGGCACTCTTAGCTACTTTCTCGGTCTTGAGATCACCTCGTCTTCTGATGGTTACTATCTCTCTCAAGCCAAGTATGCTTCTGATCTTCTCTCTAAGGCCGGTCACACTGATAGCAAGACTGTTTCCACTCCCTTAGAGCTTAATGTCAAGCTAAATACTACTGATGGTGAGCTTTTCTCTGATGCTACTCTATACCGACAGTTGATGGGAAGTCTCATCTATCTTACTGTCACCCATCAGGATCTTGCCTATACTGTTCATTTGGTTAGTCAATTCATGTCTACTCCTCGCTCTACTCATTATGCTGCAGTTCTTCGTATTTTTCGATACATCAAGGGAACGCTCTTTCATGGTCTTCACTTCTCAACACAGTCTTCCCTTGAGCTACACGCCTATGCTGATGTAGACTGGGCTGAAGATCCCACTAATCGTCGCTCTACCATAGGTTACTGCTTCTTACTGGGTTCCTCTCTTATCTCTTAGCGTAGCAAGAAACAGTCTGTTGTTACTTGTTCCAGTATTGAAACTGAGTACCGTGCTCTCGCCGATACCACCTCAGAACTCCTCTGGCTTCGTTGGCTCCTAACTGACATGGGTGCTCCTCAGCCCACCAGTACTCCTATTCACTACAACAATCATAGTGCTATTCACATTGCCCATAATGATATTTTTCATGAGCGCACCAAGCACATTGAGATCGATTGTCACTTCATTCGTCATCATCTTCAGCAAAGTGTTCTTCACTTACTATCTGTCTCCTCTGAGGACCAGCTTGCTGATGTATTCACCAAGTGCCATCCACCAGGACGCTTACGCAATCTTGTGTCCAAACTCAATATGGCTTCTTCATCACCACCTTGTGTTTGAGGGGGGATGTTAATATGTATTATAGGCTTACTGGGTTTTAGGCCGAATATATTTGTACTACACATACTTGTACTACACACACTACTCTGCCTATATAAAGGCAATTCCGTGTATTAGTTTACTCACTAAATATATCAGACAGAGCTATTTTGCTCACTTTCAATCTTTCTTTTCTCTCTCTCTTTATTCTCAACACATGTCATGCACCTTAGTTTAAGTTCTATTTTTTACAATATTTCAATATTATATATTCTAATGACATATTTATCACTGAGTATATGAGTAACACGATTACTCTTCAGTTTTATGCTTGTTTTTGTTAATCTTGAGAGAAACAATGGGTAGGGCAGTTTTTGTTGCTCAAGGATTTATTTCTAGTATGATAAATGTTTGTCTACCCCTTAGAATATCTTCCCCGGACATTAAACCAAAACATTAACACTTGTACACCACTTTGTTTGGTTTGCAAGTTTGCCCCATTTGTTAGATTCTAAAGCTAACCGTTATGTCACTTTTAATAAATGTATATAACCGGAGTGTAATATGAGATATTCTAATAATGATAAGCTAAGATTTACTAATAACATGTATTATCAACTACAATATTCCAATATGAAATTATAATAATCAATTATTTAAGCATATCAATACAAAAATTGATAACATATTAATATGAGATATTGTAATAATAATAAATTGTAATTTACTCACATTGTAGTGTTTAATTATAATATTTTAATATGAGATATACTATTCAATAATATAATTATTGAGAGAGGAAATATTTTGAGAGAGGAAATATTTAGAGAGAGGGAAGAGTGGAGGCTAGGGTTTCATATGGTTCGGCACAATGGCCTACGTCCACATAATAAAGCCTAATAAACTACATCTTTATTATTGTCGACACCGGCGGAAAATCTTTAAGTTAAGTATCCTTTTTCTTATTTATTTTCCTAGATACCGACCCCCATTTGGCGAGTGTTGTGTGTGTTCCTCTATCTCTTTTCCGTTTCGAGATACGAGTTGTGTGTGTGTGGGAACTTGTGTACGTGTGTGCGTGTGAGCACAAATTTGGAGTCGCCACCAATCATGGGAAATTTTAAGGTGTGATTGGGCACCTATGTCTAATAGATTTTACCCTATTTAGACATCTACAACTAAATGGTCTTGAACCAGAGATAGGTTCGGGGGTTTGCTTATGCGTGGGGAAGGTGTTAGGCACCCCACGACATCCGTTTAAGAAAACGGTTACCTCCTTCCTAATGTTTTCTTTATTTGCTAAGCCTAAGTTTGTTGGTTTTTATTATGTACAAATGTCCCGATTTCCGTCGTACGATATACCAAAAATGGCAAACGTAATATGACTTCGTTCGGTTTTGATTAGACTCTTTATTTCACCATCCCTTTTATCTTTGTATCTTTTAAATTTCCGGGCATTTCGGTGGTAGGATGTACTTGAAATCCTAACACCTAGTGCCGGGACAAACAATTAATGTTTTTGTGCCATATTCGGGATCTCTTTACCCTTGATTTCCAAGAGTAAAGCGGTCCGTCAAATGGCGGGGTTTTGGGTGATTAATTCACACTTTGGGGAATTTTAGACCATGATCCTATGGGAGTTAGAACGTGTAGAATCCCTTACACGAAAGCACGTACCAGCCACGCCCCCGTGTAAAGGACTCATACCTTCGTTTCTAACGCCCACATTACCATGTTTACTCTTTTTAAAGTTTTCATGGCAAAGTGTATTTTAATCACATTTTTATATCAAAGCAATAAACAATCAAGCAAGTAATCACGGCATGTTTGCAGCACATAAATTACAAGAATGAGTATGAAGATGACAAGTATGAGTTGGCATAAATATGATGTTTAATGCAAAGTGCAATTTATTATGACACAAGAATTTTTAAGGAAAGGGTCAAGACCTCGTGGGGTCGGGATTCGATGCTATTGAAAGACTTACTCGGATCCCGACACCACCATAGGATTTACATGAATGAAAAACAAAACAATCTAAAAAAAGGGTTTTCAATGCCTTTTCGGGCTTACACGAAGGGTTGGTGCTATTGAAAGACTTATCCAAACCTTCGACGCCAAATAGGACTTATATGAGGAAAATCATTTGAAAACGGGGTTTCAATGCCTTTTCGGGCTTACACGAAGGGTTGGTGCTATTGAAAGACTTATCCAAACCTTCGACGCCAAATAGGACTTATATGAGGAAAATCTATTTTGAAAATGGGGTTTCAATGCCTTTTCGGGCTTACACGAAGGGTTGGTGCTATTGAAAGACTTATCCAAACCTTCGACGCCAAATAGGACTTATATGGGAAAATCTATTTTGAAAACGGGGTTTCAATGCCTTTTCGGGCTTACACGAAGGGTTGGTGCTATTGAAAGACTTATCCAAACCTTCGACGCCAAATAGGACTTAATATGAGGAAAATCTATTTTGAAAATGTTTGCAATTTACGGGTCCAACGCCTTATGGATTTACATGGGGTTTAGTGCTATTGAAAGACTTACCTAAAACCGCCAACACCGTTTGGTATTTTCATGCCCAAATCAAAATAATGCAATATGAACAATATTTACAACAACGTAGTAAATAATGTAAATAACCGGCTTTGGAAAAGAGTATTTTTGTGGGTCCAACACCGTATGGATTTACATGGGGTTTAGTGCTATTGAAAGACTTACCTAAAACCACCAATACCGTTTGGTATTTTCATGCCCAAATCAAAATAATGAAAAATGGACAATATTTACAACAACGTAGTAAATAATGAAAATAACGGGGTTTAAACAAAGGATTTTCGTGGGTCCAATTCCTATGGAATTACATGGTGGATAATGCCTCTTTGAGGTCTTAAATAGTCCACCACGACCAATCGGGATTATCACGCCCAAACAAATAATGAAAAATGGACAATATTTCAACGTAGTAAATAATAATAACTTTAAACAAAGGATTTTCGTGGGTCCAATTCCTATGGAATTACATGGTGGATAATGCCTCTTTGAGGTCTTACATAGTCCACCACGACCAATCGGGATTATCACGCCCATTTTTATGGGAAACGGAGATAATAACAACGCAATATACTCACAAGCGCGTAAAAGCAAATAAGGCGATAAACGTATTTAAAGCATTGCGGAAAGCGATAAATAAATTTAAAGCAAGTAATGGACTTAAAAACACGGGATTTTCATGGGTCCAATGCCTATGGAATTACGTGGTGGTTAAAGCCTCTTTCGAGGTCTTACATAGTCCACCACGACCAATCGGGATTATCACGCCCAAATCACAAAGGAAAGAAAAATGGGAAAATGACAATATTCACAATATAATATTTACAACGTAGCAAATGTAAATAAAGCGATAAATGACGTTATTTAACACATGGGGATGTATTTTTCGGGTCAAATACCTCGTAGGCTAACAAGGTTGTTACGGCCTCGTTAGAGGTCTTACGCAACTGAGCCAAAGCTACTCAATATTTGCCGTACTAAAACACGAGGAAACCGGTGTATTTTTCGGGTCAAGACCTCGTGGGCTAACATGGTTGTCACGGCCTTTGTTAGAGGACTTACGCGAGCCGCCAAAGCCACTCAATATTGCCGTACTAAAACACACCGGGGGAGGGGGGGGATAATCACAACAAATATTCACAAGTGCGTATAAAATGTAAATAAAGCGATAAATGACTAGAAATGTAAAGAAAGCGATAAATGACTAGAAATGTAAATAAAGCAATAAATGACAAAGAAATGTAAATAAAGCAATAAATGACAAGAAATGTAAATAAAGCAATAAATGGACAAATAAGAAACTAGTAAAGCATAAATGAAATAAATGAACTAAAGAATGTAAGAGAAAGAGAGAGAGAGAGAGAGAGGAGTGGGAAGATGAGGGGAGGTTAGAGAGAGAAGCACCTAATAGGTGCTTCTCACTCTAAAAACCCCCCAAAATCCCTAAAGAAGGAGAGAGAAAGAGCTTAGAGAGAGAGAGATTACCTAGAGAGGAGTCTCTCTCTCTAAAACTACCCAAAACCCTTCCTAAACCCCTAAAAACCCCTAAATCTGCCTAAACTAACGCTCAAAGAGGCCTAGAGCCGAGCAAAAACTGTGCTGAAGTGAGGGGGGGAGGGTCGGTTTTATAGAAAACCGTGCCCGTCTCGCGCATGACCATCATGCGCGGCGCATGACGGTCCTGCGCGAGTTGTAGTACTGCCACGTGGCAGTCTTATCCTCCACGCCAGCAGCTCCTCGAATCCTCCTCGATTTCCGTGCGCGTACCCTTTTTTATCCGATTTTCGGGGGCAGTTTTGGAGGTCTTCCGGGAACTCAAAATGGGTCATGCGGCATATCGTCGGAAAGCTCTCGACGTCCTCTTTCCAACGATATAAAGTTTGCGCGAATCGGAGTTCGGACGAGGGAGTTATGGCTCCCGGAAGTCGGGGTGTCGGAGCTGTTTTTGTGCACTCTTCCGATGCAGATTCCTGGTCAAACGGGGGAATGCTATCGGCGAACCGAGAGTTCCACGTCGTAGCCGGAGTCATTATCTTTCCAACGCACCCGGGCTCGCGGATCAACTTGTTGCGAGCAGGAAAGACTCTGCGCGCGAAGGCGGCTGTCCGGGAGAAAAAATGCGTTTTGCTCCCAGCGCGTTTTTTCTCAAATCTTGTCCCAGTTCGCGCGCATATTTGACCTAGCTCCCGATGTCGGATTTTGACGTTCTTGGTACCGTCGGAAAGCTTGCGCTGCCTATTTTTGCAAGGTTCCGGATTTCGCGGGAATCCGAGCTTGGACTTGTGAGATATGGCCCCGCGAGCAGAGTCCACCGGGGTGTTTTTGGTCCGTTTGAGGGCAGTTTTCCGATCGGGATTCCGGCTGGCCCCGATAAATTCTTGGCGATCCGAGAGTTCCACGTCGTGCATGGATGTGTCCTCTTTCCAATGTGCCCGGGCTCGCGCAGATCAACTTGTTGCGAGTCAGGAAGACTCTGTGCGCAAGCGTGGACAACGTCGGTAGGAGAAATCCCGGAACTTTCAGCAAAACCTTATTTTGTCGGCCTGTTTTCACGCGCGTGGTAGACGTAGCTCCCGATGTCGGATTCCGACGATCTTGGTATCGTCGGAAAGCTTGCGTTACCTACTTTTCTACGGTACAGGCCTTGCACAGAGGCGAGTTTGGGTTCGTCAGATATGATCTTGCGAACGGAGGCCGTCGGAATGTTCCTTATGCTAAGGGGTCAACTTTTGGCTGAGATTCCGGCTTGACCGGAGGAGCTCTTGATGATCCGAAAGTTGCATGCGGTAGCTGAAGTGAACCTCTTGCCTAAGGGTCTTGGCTCTTGGACCAAGTTGCAGCGGGTCAGAAAGAATTTTTGCGCAAACGTTGCCTCCCAAATAGGCTGTTTTGTCAACAATACTTACCAAAAATTTGGCTAAGTATCGGACCGTTTTTTCGCAGTTTTGGCCACAACTCTCTCGTTTCTCGTCCGTTTTCGACCCGTAAAGTACGGAATCGAAGCTCTTGATATTTTCTATACCTTGGTCAAGGGGTGGTCAGTTCGATCCAGTTTTTGGTCTGGTCAACGGTCCGGTCAAACCCTGGTCAAACTTGGTCAACCTTGGTCAAACTTGGTCAAAATTCTCCGAACCCTGAGAAATGTATCCCGGAACACATTTGGAGGGTTTCTGGGCAAGGCGGACCCTAGTCGGGCTGGGAACAGCTCGGTCAAACCTCGGTCAAACCTCGGTCGGTCAAACTTCGGTCAACCCTAGTCAAACTTGGTCAACCCTAGTCAAACTTGGTCAAACCTTGGGAAATGTGTCTCGGACCTTCTTCTTGGGAGTATTTGATGCGGCGAGCCCTCGTCGGATCAGACCGGCTTGGTTCGGGCTGTCTCGTTTTGCGCGCCGACACCCGAGAAAATCCCGGGGGTAAAAATGGGGTTATGACAGTTGCCCCTTCTTTGTTTGGCGTTCCTTGGCACAAGGAATGTTGGACAAAGAATAAATGACTCGATTTTTTGCCCGCTCGGATTTTCTCGGTTTCCGCGTTCTCCTACGGCTGTCGCGTAGTTTGTCTCGGTTTGCGTGCCAGTCCTTCCGGAGTCCAAATGGGTATTCCAGGGCTTGGAGAAGATTGGTCAGGATGCGAAAAGACGACTCGGGGCTTGAAATGGTGAAACGGGGCAGTTTTGGGAACTCGCGCATGACCATCATGCGCGGCGCATGACGGTCATGCGCGAGGTCCCACTACTTCAGGCCCCGCGCGGCCTTTCCCCTTCATTTTGTCGTTTTCTTTCCCTTTTCGCTCTCTGGACCCCACTTCGCCCCTCTTCACTCTTTTGCTCATATCTTGCTATCCGGGACTCCGATTTACGTGCCGTCTTCGCCTACGCGCTCCACGAGTAAGCCCCTTCCCATCCCTACCATTTATTTCAGTTTTAAACGGTCGAAATGTGCTGATTGGGTTATTCTCTTTTTGTGTCTTTTTGGTCTTTTTCTTATGATCCAGGACTCTGATTGACGATCAGTCTTCGCCTACACGTCCTATAGGTAAGCACCTTTCCATCCCCACCTTTCTTTTCAGTTTTGAACGGTCGGATTGGTTGCTTCCTTTTTTATGTCCCATGCTTCTGCTTTATGTACTTCTGCTTTTATTTTCTTTAGTTCCCTTGTATGTTTGGGGATGTAATACATACTTAGCAAGCATGTTTATTCACAAAAATGTATTTGGGTATAGAAACACGTGCATGTACAAATGAACCTTTGTAGGCACACATGCGCACGTACATGTGCTTGGAAGCACATGAGATGAAAAACACAAATTTGGTAACACAACATTTATTGAAATGCTGCGTATACATTTTTTTGTTATTATTACTATTATTTTAGGGCACTACGTCGTGCATTTTTTTTGTGAGGTCAGTATTTCGAAAATTAAGGGTCAAGTTTGAGATTTGCACAAACTTGGGAAGTGTGTGTTCTTTTTTGTTGGAGACTTGAAATTTATTCGAGTCTCAAATTGGGTGGTTCAACGGTTTGGAATCTCAGTCCAAACAGGTTGAGGGGTGATCTGACTTGGGAACTACCCAAGCTGCAAATCGGGTGGTTTCAACGGTTTGGAATCTCCAGTCCAAACAGGTTGAGGGGTGATCTGACTTGGGAGCTAACCAAGCTGCAAATCGGGAACGAATCGGCCTGGTCCACCCAGGTCTCGAAACGAAATTTGTGATTCGGGTCCGAATCGGTCTGGTCCACCCAGCCCTCGAAACGGAGACGAATTGGGAACGAATCGGCCTAGTCCATCCAGGTCTCGAAACGAAATTTGTGATTCGGGTCCGAATCGGTCTGGTCCACCCAGCCCTCGAAACGGAGACGAATTGGGAACGAATCGGCCTAGTCCATCCAGGTCTCGAAACGAAATTTGTGATTCGGGTCCGAATCGGTCTGGTCCACCCAGCCCTCGAAACGGAGACGAATTGGGAACGAATCGGCCTGGTCCACCCAGGTCTCGAAACGAAATTTGTGATTCGGGTCCGAATCGGTCTGGTCCACCCAGCCCTCGAAACGGAGACGAATTGGGAACGAATCGGCCTGGTCCACCCAGGTCTCGAAACGAAATTTGTGATTCGACATTTTGTCAAAGTCGTGATCTAGCAGTTAGACCTATTTTGGAAATTCATCCAAGTGGTCAAGGAAAAATTGTTTGCTTGTTTGTTTGCATAATTTGCGTAATTTGCATAATTTGCATGACTTGCATAACTTTGACCCCTCTATGTATTTCCTATATTTTTTGAAAATGAAATATACCTGATTTTTCTGACTCTTGAATTGTCTTGTTGTGTTCTTTGCAGATGTCTGATCGAGGTAGTGGTAGCGGGGGCCATCGCCGGTCCGATCGCCTTGCGAAAGGCAAGGCTGTAGCTTATGCTCCTGAGAGTTCTCCCGATACGGACGATGAGTACGATGCTATGGAGGACGTGCGTACTCGTGTTGACGCATCTCTTGCCAGGGATCTGCAGGCTGAGTTTGATGCCGAGGCTACTGGTCCTGCTTCTAGCACTATTCGGCCTCCTCCTCGACCTGGAGTCGTCATTGGTCGTAGTGCTAGGCCTTCTGAGACGACTCGTCCTTCTCCACAGCCTGGTGTCACTACCGGTCCCAGCGATGCTCCTTCTGCCGCACCTCGTCGTCCTCATACCAGGTCGACGGGTATTCCCCCTTCGAGATTGAAGAGGCAGAGGACTGAGGGGATTCCTGATTCTGCGGGCACCATTCCCGAGGATTACGTTGCGCCAGGATTTAGATATCCTCCCCATGGTGGCATTCGACCGCGTTATCCTGTTGCGGTTGAGATATCTGACACGCCCCTTCTGACGAACCTCCTTGCTCATCCGTCTTCTCTGGTCCGTCGCTGTCAGGTACTCTCATACTTTCGTATGTCTCTTTTGTTCTTGGTCTTTGCAAATCTCTGTATTGACATTCTTCTTTCGGATTTTGTGCAGGAGCCTCCTGATAGTGCTGGTCGAGGTGGGTGGTCTGATTTTTGCAGACTCTTGGAGGCTTCCCGTCCAGAGTATAGAGAGTTTTTGATAGAGCTGGGCTTCGGCCCTTTTCTCAGCATCCCCTATGTATCAGTGTACCACCCGGCGGTGTGGTGTTTCATAGAGAGATTCTTTCATCACACCGGGACCTTCCACCTCAGTACCTGCGAGATGGCGGTGCTTCCTGTAGATTGGAGCGCTATCTTGGGCATCCGTTTTGGAGGGAGAGCTCCCCCTAGCGAGCCTATAGATGGCTTTGAGGCTATGGAGATTTTGGGTCTTGCTGATCGTGATGCTATAGAGGGCGTCCCGGCGTCCTTCCGTGAGGATTCGGCATCTGGTGGATGTCTTGAGGAGAGATCGGGAGGAGCCTCCTACTGAGCTACGATATCGCCAGTGGGCCGCATATTTCATCTTCAGCTGCTTCCTCGGGAATGACCGGTCCATCGTTCCCACGCCCATTGTTGGTATGTTCCGGGATATCGACACCCTGAGGGAGTATGACTGGGGTGCCTTGACATACGGATTTTACATCCGGGGTCTGCGCCGTTATTCTCGTCGGGAGTCGATCAGCTTTCTTGGCTTCTGGCAGTTTACCGTCTTCTGGGCCTTTGAGCACTTCCCTACCTTCGCTCCCAGTCGGCTTCCGTTGGCTTCTGACCCGGATTTTCCTCTTGCCAGGCGTTGGGATACATCTAGGATCGAGAGGATGACTGCTCGCACACTCCTTGAGCTTCGCATGACAGTTGATTGCATCAGGGATGCTGATATCATCTTCCAGCCTTACTCTGCAGCTTTGTCCCAGCGACCTGAGGTTTTTAGGGCTGTAGCATTGTCTCGTCTGAGGCTGTGGATCCGGACCTCTCGTTCTTGGGAGCTTCTGTTGGGTGAGCGGACTGTACGACAGCTAGGTGATGAGGCCGTTGTCCCTGTAGACCCCTCTCCCTTGATGACTATTGAGGCGTACATTCCGCAGGCTCCGAGTGATCCCTACATAGCAGGGGTGAGCGCATATCCGAGTCTGGTCCGCGAGGATGTGCCATACCAGGAGTGGTTCGAGCGAGTTTCTCTAGGATCCCTGATGTCTCTTCACGAGGTTGCGGGGGGCCGCGTCATGGGTGGAGTGGCCATGGACAGTCATCTCATTCGGTCTTCTGGGCAGATCGAGAGACTTGAGAGTGAGGTACTGCGTCTCCAGCTTGAGCTGTCGGTCAGCGTGGATCGTCATACGGCTGATATGGACCGAGTACAAGGAGAGATGGCCAGTATGCAGACGGAGGCGACACAGATGCGGAGGGATTTGGCTTCCCGGGATGCAGAGGTGGCTCGTCTTGCTGCCGCACGTACGGAGATTAGAGGAGCAGCTTCAGGGCATGGGCATTACTCCTGTTACCGGAGCTGACCTGTCTGGTCTTGGTCAGCCTTCTTCTTCGCCACCTCGTGATCCTGTTTCTCGAGATTGGTTCTTTGATGACCATCCTTCCTCATGATGTACTTTTGTTTATTTTTGTCTTCTTTTGTGGCCTTGTATTCTGGCCAGACATTTTGTGTTTATATGGGATGTACAGACATTGACTATTGTATATATGACATTTGTGGTTTTATGGATGGTTTTGGTTTTCTTTTGTGGTTATGTGTATGGATATGTATGGATGTGTTTGGGTATGTGTTTGGGTATGTGTTTGGGTTACGTGTTTGGGTTACGTGTATGGATACCGGGTCTCGATCTTCCGCGAGGTCTGGTTCAATAAATATCGGGGCTTACCTCTCCTTGGGGCCCGTTTCCATCATCATTGGGACTTACTCGCTTCTCGAGGCCCATTTCTATCATCATCGGGACTTACTCGCTCCTCGAGGCCCGTTTCATATCATCCTTGGGACTTACTCGCTTCTCGAGGCCCATTTCTATCATTATCGGGTCTTACTCGCTTCTCGAGGCCCATTTAAATGACTCTCCGAATTTTTCCAATTTTTCTCGACAAAAATGGAAAAATTTGCCCCAGTATGCAATGTCAAACAAATTTTTCTAGCTTCTTGAAGATAGAAAAATTTTGCCCCAGTGTAGGGCAACGTAGGTCGATGCAGAGTTCTGGATTTCTTTCTCCGCTTTCCTTGTGTCGGGCTACGATGGCTCGCAGAGAGTCAGTCTACTTCTTTTCGAAATTTTTCAAAATTCTTTTGAAAAATTTTGCCCCAGTGTACCACGGGGTTCGCCTGCGTGGCATTCCCGAGTCATCTTTGCACTTCCCGGTTTCTGAGTTGAGCCAGGGTTTCAGGGCCGGTTCTTGACTGTCGAGCCTGGTTCTCGGTTCTCGGGCCATCCTGCTGGCGGGTGGTCGATCCTGATTAACATCGTATCAAAGTGCTTCCGTTTGAGGCCAGCTTTGGTCCCACTTTTGACCTCCGGACCGGTTCTAGGGTTTCGGGTCGGTTTCTGTTCCGTTGACTCGAAATCTTCGATCACCGGACCGCCCAGGACTTTCCCCTAGGTGATTCCTTGCGAAATGGCCCTTATATAGTGCAAAACGGACCTCTGGGAGTGAGCGAACAGGTTCAAATTCGCGAGACATGGGAGAAAGAGCCGTTGGGATTCCCAACGGGACTCGCGCATGACCGTCATGCGCGGCGCATGATGGTGATGCGCGAGTTCTTGGCTTTTTAAACTCCAGCTCTCCTTCGAGCCAGCAACCATTTTTTGAGTTTTCCTCTCCCCTTTTCACCAAAAACTCTTCGTTTTTCTCATTTTCATGGCTTCTTCAAGTAGTGATCCCGACTCCTTGGTGACGCTTCGTTTCCATGACTTCCGTGTTGAGCGGATGAGACATTGGTGGACTCTTCTCGGAGAGGATGACCACGCCGATATCGTGGGGATCTTTGGCAAGTTTCCCCCTTTCATGCGGCTACAGGTTGATCGCGGCTTGCTCGAGGCGCTAGCTTCTTTCTGGGACCCGACCCATTGTTGCTTTTCCATCGGAGAGGTGGATCTCATTCCCACCATGGAGGAGTATGCTAAGCTTCTCCAGCTAGACAGCCCCTTTAGCGAGACCCCGGTTATACCCATTCAGGGTCCTCGGTCCAACCGATGCTTGGAGAAATACTTGGGTTTGACCACTGCGGTTCTACGTCCTGAGATCGCCCGACCTGAGGCAACTTGGCGGAAAGCCAACATTTCTCTAGACCTGTTGACGAAGTACTTCTCTCGGAGTGCCTTTCCGGCGAGGCTTGCTAGAGACTTCATTGCGGGCAAGAAGGAATGGAAGAAATTCCGAATCAATGCCTTCAAGATCGCCTTCGCAGGTATTTTTCTCTTTCCCACTTCCGCTGGTAGGATAGACTTGGGTGTCATTCCTATAGTATTCAGCGAGGGCAGGTCTATCATCCCTGCCATATTGTGCGAGACCGTGCGGTCTTTATCTTTTTGTAGGAGACAGGGAGAGGGGGTCCCGATGTTCTGCACGCAGCTCCTTCAGCTCTGGTTCTGCAGTCACCTGCAGCATTTCCATCGCCTCCAGACTCCTTATCATTTTGAGAGGCATACGGTGAGCCAAACCGTCCAGATAGCACTTCCCTTCACCGGCGACAGTCGTGCTTGGGCGCTATACCTCCTCGACCTGCCCTTGAGTGGGTGGTCTTGGAAGGTTACTTGGGGGCCGGCAGCGTGGATGCCCTGGACTCATTGTGCTCTCTTCGATGGAGTGCCTCTTCCTGGGGTGTGGGGTTGTACAGGCTACTATCCCAGCCTTGCTCTTCGTCAGTTTAGCGGTGTTCAGTACCCGCCCCGCCTGGGTGATTTGGATGCGGTGACTTTTGACTACATTCCCGGTGAGGACATGTGGAGGCTCCTCCTCAGGATTGAGGATATCTGGGGAGGTCGTCTTTCGGAGATGGTCCTCATCGAGGAGGGTTCGCCCGGAGATAGCTCTGTTACCTCGGACTTTGTCGAGTGGAGAGAGGGGTGGACTCCCTTTTTCACCCTCAGGCCTACAGTACGGCCGGGTGCACCATATTCTTTGATATCTCGCTCCCTTCGGGTATCAGCCTCCACTGGTCAGCCTGAGAGAGTTACTGCTTTGGAGCGAGAGCTTGAGAAGGCTCAGACAGAGCTGTTATCATTACGCCTTGCCAGGGCGTCTGAGAGAGAGGCGTCTGCGGCTCGTGTAGAGTCTCTGCGGAGTACCTTGCATCACAATAGTGTGGCGGTGGCGAACGTTCGCCGCGACTTGGTGGCTCAGAGGGGGAATGTCTCTACTCTTCGCACGATGAATGAGTTCATCAGAGAGCAGCTCGAGATT
>OU015768.1:21761315-21823830 GCA_907173295.1 Fagus sylvatica
TATCATTTGAAATATGAAAATGGAAATATTACAGTGATGAAATGATTATGATTGTAGCATGATATCTTGAAAACATAAACTAAACATATAAACCCGAAATTGTTTGATACAAAATTTCCCGAGCTATTGGTAGACTCAAAACCGAGTTACCCCTAGCTGGGATACCGCTTACTCATTGCTACTTGAGACACGCTGTAGCAATGGTACGCAAGTCCACGTCTTGACTTCCTCTCCCTGTTGGCAGTGGCGGGTCGGTGGTGTGGTGGTGGAATCCTCCTCTCCGGCAATGGTGTGGATGCTCAAACCTTCAACCATAGGGCCAGCGTCTTCTTCTTCAGCAACAGCGGTGGTGATGAGGTTTGGCGGTGGTGCCTTGATGTTGTGGCGGTATCGGTCCAGGAAAGCTTTCGCCAAATCTCCCCAACAGGCAAGATTCTTCAGCTGATAGAACCAGGTGACCGCGCACTCTGGTAGGCTCTCATGAAATGTCGAGATCATCAAGAACTCGTTGTTAGTATGCAAGGCCATCTTTTCACGGTACTTCCGTAGATGAGATTCCGGGTCTCCATGCTCGCAAAATATCTCGAGTTCCAGGGTGTCGAGCCCGCGTGGAACCATTAAGTGCGGGAGCAAGTCGGGGAGGTCATCATCTTCCCATGTGTCTTCATCAAGTGTTTCTTCATCTATACGATAACCCTTGAGGTTCTCTTCATCTAGAAAGTCTTCAAGATCTATCTCCTCGTGCTGATCGGCATGGACTGGGAATGCCGCGGAATCTCCTTCCGTGGTAATGGCATTGACATTCAAATCCTCAGTGAAAAGTAATGCCAGCTCGTCTACGTCGCCCTCATCAACTTGAAACATTGCTGATGCGGGGAAGGTGGTGCGGATGTGGGGGATGGCTATCCTCCTTTCAGGCCATTTCTCTCCTTTGAGCTTCGCTGCAGCTCTTTGCCTCCGGGCTTCATAGGCCATCTGACGATCCCTTCTGGTCGGGGTATACCCCAGTCCATACTTGTCTTTGTTTCCCTCCAGGGTCACAATTGTGGTTCTTCCTTGGTTCGCATAGCCTAAACCTTGCCCAGGCTGAAACCCCGCCTTGACGAATTCCTTGGCTACCATGATCCCAGCTTTGGACAATCTTGGTTCAACGGCCGCCACTCTATGGATGACGGTGACGAACTCAAAACTGTGGAATGATGCTTCTTCTGGTGCACATCCGTCAATGTAAGGAATTTCCCCGTCGTTGTAAATGGATATGGGTTCTTCGGCTAGGATGGTGACCAATTGGTTGCCGATGATGAGCTTCATTTTTTGGTGTAGGGAGGAGGGTACTGCTCCGGCTGTATGTAACCATGGTCTCCCTAATAGCAAGTTGTAAGGAGAATCGATTCTCAGCACTTGGAAGTTGATGTCGTAGACTTGCGGGCCAATTTCTACTGGCAAGTCTATCTCTCCTAACACTTCTCTGCGGGTTCCATCGAAAGCTCGTACGACCATGCTATTAACTCTCACACGAGTGGGATCAATGTCTAGCTTTTCCAAGGTCGATAGAGGGCATACGTTTAGAGCTGACCCATTGTCGATCAGCACCCTTGACACGACGCGGTCATTGGTTTTGACAGAGATATACAAAGCTTTGGTATGACCTCTCCCCTCCGGGGGCAACTCATCATCAGAGAAGGTTAGTTGGTTGGTGACTAGTATGGAGGTCACCATGTTCTCGAAAGACGGCCCAGTGATATCCTCTGGCACGTATGCTTCGTTAAGTACTTTCAGCAGGGCTTTCCTGTGGGATTCGGATGCGAGTAGTAATGACAGTACTGATATATGAGAGGGCATCTTGCTCAACTGCTTCACTATGCTGTATTCACTACTCTTGATGATTCGGAGGAAATCTGCGGCCTCCTCCTCTGCTGCCTTCGTTTTTGTGGGATCCTCCACTGCCTTTCCCGCTTCTTTCCTCCTTTTCTCTAGCTCTTCCGGAGTGTAGCACCTGCCGCTTCTGGTAATTCCACCGAGCCCGGACGTGAGGTTCCCTACTACCTCCTCTTTCGTCTTAGGCTGGCTTTCCCGTGTCGATATTACTTTCATCCCATAGTTCCAGGGGATCTTCTTACTGTCTTGGTAGGGGAAGGGTTGCGGAACTTGGATCACCACGCTTGGAACTTTCTCCGAAGATTGAACCGCGGATACCGAAGCTGTCTGAAGCACGACCTTTTCTTTGGTAACATAACGGATGACCACTGGATCGGGCCCGGACATTTCCAGTGGTGTGGCTGGTGTGAGTTTCCCCAACTCTTCTTTCTTTCTCTCACAGAATTTCTCAAAATCCTCTTCAATTCTTTCCATCCTTGCCTGGAAGTTTGTCTTCTCGTAAGGGCTGAGTCTCAGCTGGTCGATTGTCATGCAATCTCTCTCCGGCTGTTCTCCCCTCCTTCTTATCAATCCCTTTGTTATCAGACCGGCGACTTCCTTCTTGAACTCTTCGCATCCTTGTAGGTTGTGGTCTCGAGCCCCGGGATGATACTGGCACGTGCCTGCTTCTGTCGACTCTTTTGGTGCCCTTGGTGCAGGGAGTAGCCCTCGCTTCTTTAGCTCATGGAAGAGTGGCTCCCATGGTATTTTTGTGGAGGTGATGTCGACTTCTTCATCTTTCTCTGCCCCAATTGTATTTATGACTCCCTCTATTCTGAATTTCAACACTCCTTGGTCTAGCAGATCTTGGATACGGTGCCTCAAGACTCTGCAATTTTCCACTGTATGCCCGACCTCTCCTTGATGGTACTCACAGGTCAGGTCTTTGTTGTAGTCTTTGGGCTGTGGCCCGATACGCGTCCTCTGGTTGACGGGCGTAATCATCTTCTTCTTGATCAGCAAGGCATATAGTTGTAGGACTGGGATTGGCAGTGGCTGGAATTGCCGAGGCTCTGTCCGGGACGGCCTAGGAATGTGGAAGGCTGGCCTTCTTGGAGTTGGTAGAGTCTGAGCTGCCTTTGACAGGCTGAGGGCTGGATAGATCTCTTTTTGTCTTTTGCTGATCGTCGCCTTCTTCTTCTCCTCCTCTCGTTCGGTCCACCGACGCATGAATTGTAGCAAGAAGTCAAACTTGGTTTCTAATGCCGCCACCCGAGCTTCCAATCCTCGGAGTTTGCTCGTTTCCTCCGCCATTTGATTGCGAATGCAAATATAACCTAGAGAGGTAAACAACGTCAAGTTAGACTTTGAATTCACAGTTGTAATGCATGACCTTGGCTTACTTTGCGGGTAAACCATGGCTAAGTATGTATGTGTATGCATGGTATGCATGAATGCAATATGCATTGATGAACGGATGGGTTCTTCTATTGGGTTGCCAGAAATTGGCGAGCCTTTCGGCTCATGGCTTTATTTTGAAATTTGGGTGACCGACGTCAATCAATATGAGGGTCGGGATGACACAAGTAGACATCTATAGAGTTAAGAACTCATGTATGTATATAGTGGCATTGTCAACCAAAAAATAGGCTTTCACACCACTGGAAATTCGACGAGCCTTTCGGCGCTTGGTCCCATTTTGAAAATTTTTGGAGGGAACCAGTGTCGATAAGTGTGAAGGTCGTATTCTTGGTTGACGAACAACACAACGGGTAAGTATCTAGATTCCTATGTAGAGTTGAGAACTCTTTAGGGTTGACACATGTATGGACTTGTCAACGAAGAGATGGGCTTTCACACTATCAAAATTTGACGAGCCTTTCGGCGTTCGGTTCTATTTTGAAAGATTTTTGAGAACCGATGTCAGTTAGTGCGAAGGTCATACTCTTGGTTGGGCATGACGAGACTCTACATGACCTTATAGAGTTTGGAAACTCTTGGGGTTTACATACGTACCAACGAAAAGATAGACTCTTGCATTATCAAAATCCGACGAGCCTTTCGGCGTGCGGTTCCATTTTTTTTTTTGAAAATTTTGGAGGGAACCGATGTCGATAAATGCAAGGGTCGTACTTTTGGTTAAGGACGACACGACTCTATACAAAATGGTTACAATCGTACCAACGAAAAGATAGGCTCTCGCATTACCAAAAATTGACGAGCCTTTCGGCGTTCGGTTCCATTTTGAAAGTTTTTTTTTTGGAAACCGATGTCGGTAAATGCGAGGGTCGTACTTTTGGTTGAGGACGACATGACTCTATACACAATGGGTACATACGTATCAACGAAAAGGTAGACTATCACATCCAAAATTTTGACGAGCCTTTCGGCGTTCGGTCCCATTTTTAAAAATTTTGAGGGACCAACGTCGGTTGATGTGATAATCGTACTTTTGGTTGAGGATGACAAGACTATGTACATGACGGGTATGATCGTACTAACGAAAAGCTAGACTCTCACATTACTGAAAATTCGACGAGCCTTTCGGCGTTCGGTTCCATTTTGAAAATTTTTGGAGGGAACCGATGTCGGTTAATGCGAGGGTCGTACTTTTGGTTGAGGACGACATGACTCTATACACGATGTATCAACGAAAAGTTAGACTCTCACATTACTGAAAATTCGACGAGCCTTTCGGCGTTCGGTTCCATTTTTGAAAATTTTTGGAGGGAACCGATGTCGGTTAATGTGAGGGTCGTACTTTTGGTTGGGGTACGACAAGACTATGTACACGCGTATCAACGAAAAGATAGACTCTCACATTACTGAAATTCGACGAGCCTTTCGGCGTTCGGTTCCATTTTTGAAAATTTTTGGAGGGAACCGATGTCGGTTAATGTGAGGGTCGTACTTTTGGTTGGATACGACACGACTCTATACATCCCATGTAGAGTTTGGAACTCTTTGGGTTTGAGTGGTTTGCAACGGGTATGGACAACGTGGTTATCCTATCCCTTTATCAAACAATGACATGCAAACAAAGGTTTAGATAGATAGAACCTGAGTCGGCTCCAATTATTTTATCACCACCTGGAAAATAGCACAACGCTTTTCCCTTGACTCATTTTGAAAAGACACATCCTATTTTTGGGTATCCTATCTTAGGTTGGATGTTCACTCGGTTGGCTTTTACCAGAGCCCTCACAGGTAGGTTTTCTACACTATAGCTTACTATATGCAACATGGTATGACACAGCTTGGAATTCTGTTTCCTAAAGGGGCCGATGATCATGCCCGTTTCATCCTCCCGAAGGAAGTCGAAAGGGTATTGGATCACCGGGGAAGCACTTGCACGCCCCCCTCGATCTCCACGGGTGTGAAGGGAGAAGGGTGGATTCTCGTGTTCCATGTCCTAGATATAAAAGGGTTCGTGGTGGAGCCTGTACTAGCCCAGCCCCACCTGAGTCCGGGTTCGACCCAAAAGTCCAATGAGTGTATATGTCATGATTTTGAAAGTAAAAAGGGAAAAGACTTTTTTGTACAAGGCACAATATACAATATGTGTTGCATAAAATAAATCTCTATCCTATGTTCGCAGTTTATATACAAGAATATAGACATGCTAAAATCAAAACACTATACAAGATGAAATAAAGAATGAATCAAATAATGAATACCAACAAATATATACACACATGCTTAGCAAAGAAAACACCGAAAGACTATAGGCTTAAACCCTCTAAGTCCCCAGTGGAGTCGCCAAGCTGTCGACACCGGCGGAAAATCTTCTTAAGAATTTTCTCTTTTTCTTTTTATTTTCCTAGATACCGACCCCCATTTGGCGAGTGTTGTGTGTGTTCCTCTATCTCTTTTCCGTTTCGAGATACGAGTTGTGTGTGTGTGGGAACTTGTGTACGTGTGTGCGTGTGAGCACAAATTTGGAGTCGCCACCAATCATGGGAAATTTTAAGGTGTGATTGGGCACCTATGTCTAATAGATTTTACCCTATTTAGACATCTACAACTAAATGGTCTTGAACCAGAGATAGGTTCGGGGGTTTGCTTATGCGTGGGGAAGGTGTTAGGCACCCCACGACATCCGTTTAAGAAAACGGTTACCTCCTTCCTAATGTTTTCTTTATTTGCTAAGCCTAAGTTTGTTGGTTTTTATTATGTACAAATGTCCCGATTTCCGTCGTACGATATACCAAAAATGGCAAACGTAATATGACTTCGTTCGGTTTTGATTAGACTCTTTATTTCACCATCCCTTTTATCTTTGTATCTTTTAAATTTCCGGGCATTTCGGTGGTAGGATATACTTGAAATCCTAACACCTAGTGCCGGGACAAACAATTAATGTTTTTGGTGCCATATTCGGGATCTCTTTACCCTTGATTTCCAAGAGTAAAGCGGTCCGTCAAATGGCGGGGTTTTGGATGATTAATTCACACTTTGGGGAATTTTAGACCATGATCCTATGGGAGTTAGAACGTGTAGAATCCCTTACACGAAAGCACGTACCAGCCACGCCCCCGTGTAAAGGACTCATACCTTCGTTTCTAACGCCCACATTACCATGTTTACTCTTTTTAAAGTTTTCATGGCAAAGTGTATTTTAATCACATTTTTATATCAAAGCGAATAAACACTCAAACAAGTAATCACAAGTATGACAAAATGGGATGAATCATGGTATGTTAGCAGTACATCAACACATAAGTATGAAATGACATAAATGCAACATTTATTTGAAATGACAAGGTGCAATTCATGAGAATTTTTAAGGTAAAGGGTCAAGACCTCGTGGGGTCGGGATTCGATGCTATTGAAAGACTTACTCGGATCCCGACACCACCATAGGATTTACATGAATAAACAAAACAATCTAAAAAGAGGGTTTTCAATGCCTTTTCGGGCTTACACGGAGGGTAGGTGCTATTGAAAGACTTATCCAAACCTCCGACGCCAAATAGGACTTAAATGAGAAAATCTATTTGAAAATGGGGTTTCAATGCCTTTTCGGGCTTACACGAAGGGTTGGTGCTATTGAAAGACTTATCCAAACCTTCGACGCCAAATAGGACTTAAATGAGAAAATCTATTTGAAAATGGGGTTTCAATGCCTTTTCGGGCTTACACGAAGGGTTGGTGCTATTGAAAGACTTATCCAAACCTTCGACGCCAAATAGGACTTATATGAGGAAAATCTATTTGAAAATGGGGTTTCAATGCCTTTTCGGGCTTACACGAAGGGTTGGTGCTATTGAAAGACTTATCCAAACCTTCGACGCCAAATAGGACTTAAATGAGAAAATCTATTTGAAAATGGGGTTTCAATGCCTTTTCGGGCTTACACGAAGGGTTGGTGCTATTGAAAGACTTATCCAAACCTTCGACGCCAAATAGGACTTATATGAGTGAAAATCTATTTTGAAAATGGGTTTGCAATTTACGGGTCCAACGCCTCATGGATTTACATGGGGTTTAGTGCTATTGAAAGACTTACCTAAAACCGCCAATACCGTTTGGTATTTTCATGCCCAAATCAAAATAATGAAAAATGGACAATATTTACAACAACGTAGTAAATAATGAAAATAACGGGGTTTAAACAAAGGATTTTCGTGGGTCCAATTCCTATGGAATTACATGGTGGATAATGCCTCTTTGAGGTCTTACATAGTCCACCACGACCAATCGGGATTATCACGCCCAAATCACAAGGGAAGAAAAATGGGAAAACGACAATATCCACAATATAATATTTACAACGTAGTAAATGTAAATAAAGCGATAATGACAATATTTAAACATGGGGGTTTTTAATGGGTCCAATGCCTATGGAATTACGTGGTGGTTAATGCCTCTTTGAGGTCTTACATAGTCCACCACGACCAATCGGGATTATCACGCCCAAACCACAAAGGAAAGAAAAATGGGAAAACGACAATATCCACAATATAATATTTACAACGTAGTAAATGTAAATAAAGCGATAAATGACGTTATTTAACACATGGGGATGTATTTTTCGGGTCAAATATCTCGTAGGCTAACAAGGTTGTTACGGCCTCGTTAGAGGACTTACGCAACTGAGCCAAAGCTACTCAATATTTGCCGTACTAAAACACGAGGAAACCGGTGTATTTTTCGGGTCAAGACCTCGTGGGCTAACATGGTTGTCAACGGCCTTTGTTAGAGGACTTACGCGAGCCGCCAAAGCCACTCAATATTGCCGTACTAAAACACACCGGGGGAGGGGGGGGATAATCACAACAAATATTCACAAGTGCGTATAAAATGTAAATAAAGCGATAAATGACTAGAAATGTAAAGAAAGCGATAAATGACTAGAAATGTAAAGAAAGCAATAAATGACAAGGAAATGTAAATAAAGCAATAAATGACAAGGAAATGTAAATAAAGCAATAAATGGACAAATAAGAAACTAGTAAAGCATGAATGAAATAAATGAACTAAAGAATGTAAGAGAAAGAGAGAGAGAGAGAGAGAGAGGGAGTGGGAAGATGAGGGGAGGTTAGAGAGAGAAGCACCTAATAGGTGCTTCTCACTCTAAAAACCCCCCAAAATCCCTAAAGAAAAAGAAGAGGGAGAAAGAGCCTAGAGAGAGAGAGAGATTACCTAGAGAGGAGTCTCTCTCTCTAAAACTACCCCAAAAACCCCCTCCTAAAACCCCCTAAACCCCTATTTTCTGCCTAAACTAAGCTCTAGAAGGCCTAGTGCCCGAGCAAAAACTATGTGCAAATGAGGGGGGGGAGGGTCGGTTTTATAGAAAACCGTGCACGCCTCGCGCAGCACCATCATGCGCGGCGCATGACGGTCCTGCGCGAGTTGTGGTACTGCCACGTGGCAGTCTTATCCTTCCACGCCAGCAGCCCCTCGAATCCTCCTCGATTTCCGTGCGCGTACCCTTTTTTATCCGATTTTCGGGGGCAGTTTTGGAGGTCTTCTGGAACTCAAAATGGGTCATGCGGCATATCGTCGGAAAGCTCTCGACGTCCTCTTTCCAACGATATAAAGTTTGCACGAATCGGAGTTCGGACGAGGGAGTTATGGCTCCCGGAAGTCGGGGTATCGGAGCTGTTTTCGTGCACTCTTCCGGTGAAGATTCCGATCAAACGGGGGATGCTTTCGGCGAACCGAGAGTTCCACGACGTAGCCGGAGTCATTATCTTTCCAACGCACCCGGGCTCGCGGATCAACTTGTTGCGAGCAGGAAAGACTCTGCGCGCGAAGGCGGCTGTCCGGGAGAAAAAATGCGTTTTGCTCCCAGCGCGTTTTTTCTCAAATCTTGTCCCAGTTCGCGCGCATATTTGACCTAGCTCCCGATGTCGGATTTTGACGTTCTTGGTACCGTCGGAAAGCTTGCGCTGCCTATTTTTGCAAGGTTCCGGATTCGCGGGAATCCGAGCTTGGACTCGTGAGATATGGCCCCGCGAGCAGAGTCCACCGGGGTGTTTTTGGTCCGTTTGAGGGCAGTTTTCCGATCAGGATTCCGGCTGACCCCGATAAATTCTTGGCGATCCGAGAGTTCCACGTCGTGCATGGATGTGTCCTCTTTCCAATGTGCCCGGGCTCGCAGATCAACTTGTTGCGAGTCAGGAAGACTCTGTGCGCAAGCGCGGCAACGTCGGTGGGAAAATTCCGGAAATTTCAGCACAGCCTTATTTCGTCGGCCTGTTTTCACGCGCGTGGTAGACGTAGCTCCCGATGTCGGATTCCGACGATCTTGGTATCGTCGGAAAGCTTGCGTTACCTATTTTTTAACGGTACAGGCCTTGCACAGAGGCGAGCTCGGGTTCGCAAGATATGATCTTGCGAACGGAGGCCGTCGGAATGTTCCTTATGCCAAGGGGTCAACTTCTTGACTGAGATTCCGGCTTGACCGGAGGAGCTCTTGACGATCCGAAAGTTGCGTGTGGTAGCTGAAGTGAACCTCTTGCCTAAGGGTCTTGGCTCGCGGACCAAGTTGCAGCGGGTCGGAGAGAATCTTTGCGCAAACGTTGCCTCCCAAATAGGCTGTTTTGTCAACAATACTTACCAAAAATTTGGCTAAGTATCGGACCGTTTTTTCGCAGTTTTGGCCACAACTCTCTCGTTTCTCGTCCGTTTTCGACCCGTAAAGTACGGAATCGAAGCTCTTGATATTCTCTATACCTTGGTCAAGGGGTGGTCAGTTCGATACGGTTTTTGGTCTGGTCAATGGTCCGGTCAAACCTTGGTCAAACTTGGTCAACCTTGGTCAAACTTGGTCGGATTTGGTCAAAGCTCTCCAAACTCTTGGAAATGTACCCCGGACTTCATTTCAAGGGTTTCTGGGCAAGGCGGACCCTAGTCGGGCTGGAAACAGCTCGGTCAAACCTCGGTCAAACTTCGGTCAACCCTAGTCAAACTTGGTCAAACCTTGGGAAATGTGTCTCGGACCTTCTTCTTGGGAGTATTTGATGCGGAGAGCCCTCGTCGGATCAGACCGGCTTGGTTCGGGCTGTCTCGTTTTGCGCGCCGACACTCGAGAAAATCCCGGGGGTAAAAATGGGGTTATGACAAGGGTGGTCCAACGGTCTGGAAATCCTGAGCCAAACACGTTTCTTTTCACATTTCAATCGATTGGGTTAGACCTGTTGGAAATTCATCCAAACGGTCGGGAAAAATAGGGATTTGACACTTTGTCAAATCTCAATTGGGTAATCAGACCCGGTTTGGAAATACCTCCAAACGATCGGGGAAAAATTGTTTTTTCCTATTTGTATAAATTTGATCATTGTGTGTTTTTTTCTTTGAGTATGAGATATACCTGATTTTCCTGACTCTTATATTGCTTGTTGCTCTTTCTTGCAGATGTCTCACCGAGGCAGTGGTAGCGGAGATCATCGCCGGTCCTCACGCCTTGGATTCTACTGAATGTATGAACATTGAGGGTCAGATCTTAAGAAAGACCTGAGGTAGACTTGGGGTCATGTGAATTTAGCTCCCCCTTCTTGGGTTTGTCGCTGATGGTGGCGCTCCATGTGGTCCATTCCTGAGGGATTTTGGCTTTGTGCGCTTTAGACGCTATGTGAGCTCCATCGAGGTGGTTGTTGCTTTGTCTGTTGAGTCGGAGTGCACTTGCATCCCATACTTTAGGCTTAGCTATCTCATAGGTTAGCTGCGGATTCGAATCATCAAAGGGTCAGGTCTTATACATCCAAGAGGCCCACTTCTATCATCATTGGGTCTTACTCCTTTCTTGAGGCCCATCTCGGCAAATCTTGGGTCTTACTCCTTCACGAGGCCCATTTCTATCATCATTGGGTCTTACTCCTTTCTTGAGGCTCATATCGGCAAATCCTGGGTCTTACTCCTTCACGAGACCCATTTCTATCATCATCGGGTCTTACTCCTTTACGAGACCCATTTCATCATCATCGGGTCTTACTCCTTCACGAGGCCCACTTCACGAGGCTCATTTCAGCAAATCCTGGGTCTTACTCCTTCACGACGCCCAGTTCAACGAATGTTGGGACTTACTCCTCCATGAGGCCCAATTCGGCAAATGTTGGGACTTACTCCTTCACAAGGCCCAATTCGGCAAATATTTGGGTCTTATAGTTTTTTCCGGAAACGGAAAAATTGCCCCAACATATGATGTCACCACAAATTTTTCCAGCTTTGTGAAGATAGAAAAATTTTGCCCCAGTATGGAATATCGAAACAAATTTTTCCAGCTTTCCGAAGTTGGAAAAATTTTGCCCCATATGGCATTATCTTGATCGGTACGAGTTTCCAAACTCTTCATGCATATACTTCTTGGTTTGGTCCAAACTGACTGCCCCAGTCTCGAACCAGTTCTTCTTCACAATTTTTTAGTTTACTGAAAAATTTGCCCCAGTCTGGAATCACACGCGTCGATGCAGAATCCAAATTTCCGCTTTTGTCCCTTTTGCCCTAGATCGAGACAGCCGCCCGAGTGTTGAGCCGTTTCGCTTTTAAAATTTTTTCAAAACCCCTTTCGAAAAATTTGCCCCAGTGTGTTGTCAAGTTCAATCATGAGACATTCTTTGGCTGCTTCTTAACCTTTCCGGTTTTCTCGATGATGACGACATGCTTTTGGTCATTAGCTCATCTGGTTGGTCTGTCTGATGCACTTGATCATTTGGTCGGACGACACTTTTTCAATCTTCGATCCATCCGATCAAACCTTTGATTCTTTCATCACATTCTTGATGGTGGTAGTCCTCTCTTGATCTCTAGTTTGTCTTCTAATTTTTCATCTTACGGAAAAATTGCCCCAGCGTGGCACAGTAAAATCAAAGGTGAGATCCATGGACAATCAAAGGTGATATGAACCCGCGAAATGGAATCCCTTGAACCCACAATCAATTTGAAAACTCATCCAAGAAAGCCAAGATCAAGTCAATGGATGGAGAATCTAGACCCGTTGAGAACCCATTTCAAGAACCTAGATTATATTAAAATCTAGACCTGTTGAAGAACCTACCTCAAGAACCCAAATTACAAGGAGTAACGCCACAAAGGTTGTGATTTACCTTTGATAAGTTCAAAAGTTCAATCAAGAACACGAGGAGAAAACTCAACTCACAATGAAAATTCAATATATTATCTGCCTTCAAATGAGGCTACAAAGAGTATTTAAACCAAAACCTGATTAAAATCCTAACCAAGCTAGAACTCTTTTTTCCCACAAATACCCCTGCGTGAACAGTAATTCTAGTTCCTAAAAAGTAACTTTCCTAATAAACCCTTGGCCCTAATACATGGCCTTTCTCAAGCCCACTTATTCTAAACTAATAAAAATAAATCTTTTAATAAATTGAAAGCCTTGAATAACAATAGGCCCAAACTTCCCTAAGTCATATCTTCCACAGCTTGTATCAAGTGGATCAAAATTGGTTCTCCTTCTTTCAAACCCACTTTGATTGTTGGGCTCTTGCTAGCTTCATCCCAAGTGGATTGCACCAATCCTTGCATTGCTTCCTTGATCTTCTTGGCTCTTGATCTTGTAATTGGCCCATTTGGAACTTGCAAAGGATCTTTAAGACTAGGCCCACCTTGGTTCCCATCATTCCCCCTCTCCTCAAAAGGATTCGACCACGAATCTTCACTTACATCAAATAGAGAAAGATCAGAAGCATTGAAAGTAGCAGAAACTTTATACTCACCTGGAAGGTCCACTTTATAAGCATTGTCATTAATTTTCTCAAGAATTTGGAAAGGTCCATCTCCTCGAGGATGCAACTTAGTCTTTCTATGGGCTGGGAATCTTTCTTTGCGCATGTGAACCCAAACCCAATCTCCTGGTTCAAAGATAACACGCCTTCACCCTTTATTGGCTTGGGAAGCAACCCTTTCATTCTTTTGGGCAATTTGAAGCCGTACCCTCTCATGAAGTGACTTCACCAACTCCGCCTTCTTTTGTCCATCCAAGCTACTCCTGCCATCAATAGGTAAAGGCATTAAGTCTAAAGGAGTAAGTGGATTAAAACCATAAACAATTTCAAAAGGGGAATAAGAAGTAGTAGAATGCATGGCCCTATTATATGCAAACTCTATAAATGGCAAACAATCCTCCCAAGTTTTTAAATTCTTATGAACAACAGTGCGTAAAAGCTGAGTTAAAGTCCTATTAACTACTTCAGTCTGACCATCAGTCTGCGGATGACAAGTAGTGGAAAATAAGAGCTTAGTACCCAATTTACCCCACAACACCTTCCAAAAGTAGCTAAGGAATTTAACATCCCTATCAGAAACAATACTCCGAGGTACTCCATGGAGTCGCACTATCTCCTTGAAAAACAAGTCAGCTATGTTTGTGGCATCATCTGTTTTATGGCATGGAATGAAATGTGCCATCTTACTAAATCTATCCACAACCACAAAAATAGAATCTCTACCCCTTTTTGTCCTAGGCAGCCCCAAAACAAAGTCCATAGATATGTCTACCCATGGCTCACTAGGAACAGGTAAGGGTGTATACAACCCATGTGGCAAAACCTTAGATTTGGCTTTTCTACATGTAATGCACCTACCACAAATGCGATTCACATCTTTCTTCATCTTAGGCCAAAAGAAATGTTCATGCAAGATGTCTAAAGTTTTCTTGACACCAAAGTGTCCCATTAATCCCCCACCATGTGCCTCACGCACCAATAACTCACGCATAGAACAACTTGGCACACAGAGTTTGCTTTCTTTAAACAAATAACCATCGTGCTTGTAAAACTTACCGAATGCCGTCTTATCACATGCCTTATACACATCAGAAAAGTCAGCGTCATCAGCATACATGTCTTTCACATATTCAAAGCCAAGCAACTTAGCACTCATAGAAGTAAGAAGTACATACCTCCGGGATAAAGCATCAGCAACAATGTTCTCCTTACCTTGTTTGTAATGGATAACATATGGAAAGGTCTCAATGTATTCCAGCCATCTAGCTTGCCTTTGATTCAACTTACCTTGACCCTTGAGATGCTTCAATGATTCATGATCGGTGTGGATCACAAGTTCCTTAGGCCATAAGTAGTGCTGCCAAGTCTCTAATGCACGAACAAGAGCATAAAGCTCTTTGTCATAAGTAGGGTACTTTAGGGATGCCCCACTAAGCTTCTCACTGAAGAAGGCTATAGGCCGCCTATCCTGCATCAAAACAACTCCAATCCCTATTCCTGAGGCATCACATTCAATCTCAAAAGCTTTGTTAAAATTAGGTAATGCTAACACAGGGGCAGAGCACAACCTTTCTTTAATAGTGGCAAAAGCATTATCTTGATCAGCTCCCTAATGAAACCCCCATTCTTTTTAATTATCTCAGTGAGTGGTGCAACCAGGGTGCTAAAGTCTTTAACAAAACGCCGATAAAAGCTAGCTAAGCCATGAAAGCTTCTTACCTCAGTGATGCTCTTTGGCGTTGGCCACTCCTTGATGGCCTTGACTTTCTCTTCATCCACCTAAGTTACATTTCTTGAAATTAGCATACAACTTTTCACATTTTAACACATCAAACACATATCTCAAATGCTCAATATGTTCATTTAAGTCCTTGCTGTATACGAGGATGTCATCAAAGTACACAACCACAAACTTGCCTATGAATGCATGTAGGACATGGTTCATTAATCTCATGAAAGTACTGGGTGCATTAGTAAGGCCAAATGGCATAACCAACCACTCATAAAGCCCATACTTAGTCTTAAAAGCAGTTTTCCATTCATCACCCTATTTCATTCTAATTTGATGATACCCACTTTTAAGATCAATTTTACTGAAAATACATGAGCCATGCAATTCATCAAGCATATCATCTAATCTAGGAATGGGATGGCGATACTTTACCGTGATATTGTTGATCGCCCTGCAATCAACGCACATCCTCCACGTCCCATCCTTCTTTGGCACTAGTAGCACTGGTACTGCACATGGGCTCATGCTCTCCCTCACGTACCCCTTGCTCATCAAATCCTCAACTTGCCTTTGAAGCTCCTTTGTCTCCTCTGGATTACTCCTATAGGCTGGTCGGTTTGGAATAGCAGCTCCGGGCACAAAATCAATCTGGTGTTCAATGCCTCTAATGGGTGGCAACTCATTTGGCATCTCCTCTGGGAATACATCCTCAAACTCCTGCAACAAAGAAACAGCCAAACTAGGAAGAGACTTGTTAGTTTCATCAAGATTAAGATAAGACTCTTTATAGACAAGAAGAATCATAGGGCGATCTGCGAAGAAAGCCCTCTTAACCTCACTCTCTCTTGCTTAGAAACTCACTTTTGTCTTTCCTTTTCTCTTTGCAGACTCTCTTTCTTTTTTCTCATTTTCACTCTCACTCTTTCTTTTTTGCTCAATCTCTTTTTCACTCTTTCTTTTTTGCTCATTTTCACTCTCAATCTTTCTTTTTTGCTCAATCTCTTTTTCACTCTTTCTTTTTTTATCACTCTCATTTTCACACTTTCTTTTATAAGCAACCTCACTTTTCAGTTTCAGTTGGTCCTCATAGACTTGGCTTGGAGTTAAAGGAGCAAGCTTGATTGTTTTGCCCCCCTTTACAAAGTTGTACATGTTCTTGAACCCATCATGTGTCACCCTCCTATCATACTGCCATGACCTCCCCAACAAAATATGGCCAGCATGCATAAGCACAACATCACAAAGCACCTCATCCAGATACTTCCCAATTGAAAAAGTAACTAACACTTGCCTATCCACCCTAACCTCTCCACAATCATTCAACCACTACAATTTGTATGGTCTAGAGTGTTTTAAGATTGGTAAATTCAATTTCTCTACCAAAATAGTGCTAGCCACATTAGTACAACTCCCCCCATCAATGATCATACTACATACCTTATTGTTGACGTGGCATCTAGTATGGAAAATGTTCTCTCTCTGTTGCTCTGCATCATCCACCTTAATGTGTGTATTGAGAGCACGCCTGGCAACAAGAGACTCACCTGTCACGGGGTATACCACTCCATCATCATCACTAGCATCAACCAACTCGGGCATCCCATCACTATCATCCTCACTCTCAGTCATCACCTCCCCATTGTCGCGCATAATCATCACCCGCCTGTTTGGACATTGAGAAGCGATGTGTCCTGAACCCAAACACTTAAAGCATTTAATATCTCTATTCTGTGAAGGTTGAGATTCTACCTTGGGTTTGTTGCTAGTTCCCTCATCTTTTCCCATAGGTGGTTCGGTCTTTCTCTTTACTTCAGCTGGATCATTCTTATCCCACTTTGATTTCCAAGTAGTGTTAGAAACCGAAGTGTACCTTGCTGTCCCTTTTCTCTTTAACTGCCTCTCCACCTTCATAGCCATGTGCACCATGTCCTCTACCTCCACATAATGCTGCAATTCAATTATATTGGCTATGTCCCTATTCAAACCACTCAAAAATCTAGTCATGGTGGCCTCCCGATCCTCCTCTACATTAGCTCGAATCATCGCCACCTCCATCTCCTTATGGTAATCCTCCACACTCCTAGAACCCTGTGTAAGATTTTGGAGCTTTTGGTAAAGGTACCTATAGAAGTGGCTAGGTACAAATCTCTACCTCATGATATCTTTCAACTCTCCCCAAGTCTGTACAGGCCTCTCATTATTCCTCCTTCTATTGGTCACTAATTGATCCCATCAAATAATAGCATAATCAGTGAACTCAATTATCGCCAACTTCACTTTCTTCTCTTCAGAGTAATTATGACAATCAAACACTAGGTCTATTTTTTTCTCCCACTCTAGATAAACCTCAGGGTCAGTTCTACCTTGGAAAGATGGTATTTTCATTTTGATGCTCCCAAGGCTTCGATCTACACCATCCCGACCCCCTGGGTTCCACTCATGTCCTCTTTCACGCCTAACTCGTCTATGTCTACCCAACCCAACTTCAGATGCTAAGTCTTCCTCATCCTCACCATCTCCTTCATTCTCATACTCATTTTCAACCTTACACTCACGTCGCCTCCTATCTCTCCCACCATGCAGATTTCTAATCGCTGTTTCTTGATGATCCATCCTATCCCTCACTTCACCCAACACAAAGTTCAACCGCTCAAACTGTTGTTGCATGGCTTGCAACACAAAGGATGAATTATCTGCCTTCCCCTTTGGTGATGAGTCACTCTTATGAGACATCGTAATGTGCTGCAAAAAAAAAAAATGTTAGTGAAAAACCTCACACACTCCCTTATGTGTTTACACTCGAACAATGGCACTCCACTCGTATTTCACTCTTAATTGGCTATTTTTTTCTTTTTTTTTTTTGATAATAGTCTCACACTCTCTTGCCTTTTACCTCAAGAGTTTTCCCACTCAAGTTCTTTAAGAACTAATTGCACTCAATCATGGTACTTTGTTTTATCCCAACTAGTAATTAGACCCAAGAAACAAGAACAAGAACAAGAACAAGAACCAGAATAAGAACAAGAACAAGAACAAGAACAAGAACCAGAACCAGAACAAGAACAAGAACCAGATCAAATTTTCGGATTTTTTTTTTTTTTTTCAGCAACGGATTTGATCACAATTAAATGAATAAGCAATTGATGAAACCTGAACAATAACTTAAAAACCTTAAAATAAGGGGATATACGGCAGCCCCTAAAACAAGAGATTTCAGCCAACACAAACTTTAGAACAAGAGGTTTCAGCCAACACAAACTCTTGAACAAGAGGTTTCAACCAACACAAACTCTTGAACAATGAACTTCAGCAACCACGTTTTTTTTTTTAAAGCCTTCAATAACAATAGGCCCAAACTTCCCTAAGTCATATCTTCCACAGCTTGTATCAAGTGGATCAAAATTGGTTCTCCTTCTTTCAAACCCACTTTGATTGTTGGGCTTTTGCTAGTTTCATCCCAAGTGGATTGCACCAATCCTTGCATTACTTCCTTGATCTTCTTGCCTCTTGATCTTGTAATTCGCCCATCTAGAACTTGCAAAGGATCTTTAAGACTAGGCCCACCTTGGTTCCCATCAAAAGGTCTTTCTCACGTTTTCTCCAATTCGGGTCTCATTTCTCTTTCTGAAACCTTTCTCACATTGCTATTCATAATCCCTTATTCCCGGGCTTCGATACTGTCATCGATTTGGGAGGTTCTGCAATAGGTGTCCATTCACCTGGATGATGTAGATCTTCAGTGACCTAGAAATCTGCCTCAGTATCGACCTCCGTGTCTACTGAGTGTGTCTATGATGAGAGATTTTCTTCCAATTTTCTGAAACTTTTGAATACCACCCACGGCTTGGTAGAACCAAGAAGGAAAAATTGCCCCAGTATCAAGGTTGAGACTGGGGCCTGGCCTTCGTTTTCTTATGGACAACATTCGACCAAAGCCAGTATATGGGATTGTGTTTGGACATTTTCTGGTCAAGGCATGCTATTTGAAGAGAGTCTAGGGAGAAAGTTCCTAACATTTTTCAGGGTTTTTGGGCTAGTGGCTTGACTGGTGGTTCAGAGGGTGAAATGAATTTCATAGGTTGTTACAATTCTGTACAAATCTCTCTTTAAAAATTTTCCTCGTTCAATATTTCGAGGACTGTTTTTTCGAAAATCATTTTCAAATTTTTTTTTTGGAAAATCGTTAAAGAGTATAATCTTTTGGAAATTTTTTTTTTGAATGCATGCATCATCTAAGAAAGGCTAGGCAAAGCCTTGTTTCCTTTACAGTTAATGGGTGCCTTTACTCAACAACCATCCCTTACCGAGAATGGAAAGCGTGATCCCTCAGGTTGATCTGTTTGGCATTATCCTGTGAGCTTTCTGAGTGAGCTCTTTCTTCTTTCATTTCTTTTGAATTGGGGTGAGGCTTCAAACATTAAAGTCACTCTTGTTTGGTCCGAAGGCCGTGGTGTAAAGTGGACCGTGCCCTTATGAGATACGACCTTTTGAGGGTGCGTGATCTGGATTCTATCATTACCAGTTTTTGACCAAAAGTTCATTGCTACATGACCAACCGATCACCAACGATCAGTGAGGTCTTTGTTGGCTTGTAACGTGGCCTTGGGGTTAAAAGGGTGTTTGAAACGAAGGATATAAGGCTCAAAATTACTTCATGATGTTTCCTTGGCACAAAAAGGGAAAAGACTTTTTTGTACAAAGCGCAATATATAATATGTGTTGCATAAAATAAATCTCTATCCTATGTTCGCAATTTATATGTACAAGAATATAGACATGCTAAAATCAAAACACTATACAAGACGGAATAAAGAGAATAAATCAAATAATGAATACCAACAAATGTATGAACACATGCTTAGCAAAGAAAACACCAAAAGACTATAGGCTTAAACCCTCTAAGTCCCCAGTGGAGTCGCCAAGCTGTCAACACCGGCGGAAATATCAACTACTTACCTTTAACTAAGTAGGTTTTTTTTCCTTGATCTCGACCCCCATTTGGCGAGTGTGTGTGTGATCTCTATCTCTTTTTCGTTTCGAGATACGAGTTGTGTGTGTGTGGGGGGGAACACGTGCGTGTGTGTGCATGTGAGCACAAGTTTGGAGTCGCCACCAACCATGGGAAATTTAAGGTGTGATTGGGCACCTATGTCTAATAGATTTTATCTTATTTAGACATTTACAACAAAATGGTCTTGAACCAGAGATGGGTTCGGGGGTTAGCTTATGCGTGGGGAAGGTGTTAGGCACCCCACGACATCCGTTTAAGAAAACGGTTACCTCCCTTCTAGTGTTCCCTTTATTTGCTAAGCCTAGGTTTGTTGGTTTTAATTATGAACAAATGTCCCAAATTCCGTCGTGCAATGTACCAAGAATGGCAAATGCAATTTGACTTCATTCGGTTTTGATTAGACTCTTTATTTCACCGTCCCTCATCTTTGTATTTTTTAAGTTTCCGGGCATTTCGGTGGTAGGATGTACTTGAAATCCTAACACCTAGTGCCGGGACAAACAATTAATGTTTTTGGTGCCATATTCGGGATCTCTTTACCCTTGATTTCCAAGAGTAAAGCGGTCCGTCAAATGGCGGGGTTTTGGATGATTAATTCACACTTTGGGGAATTTTAGACCATGATCTTATGGGAGTTAGAACGTGTAGAATCCCTTACACGAAAGCACGTACCAGCCACGCCCCCGTGTAAAGGACTCATACCATGGTGTCCCAAAAGCCAGGGCGAGCCGTTGCCCTTGGGTTGCACCAACTTCGTTTCTAACGCCCACATTACCATGTTTACTCTTTTTAAAGTTTTCATGGCAAAGTGTGTTTTAATCACATTTTAATATCAAAGCGATAAAAACTCAAACAAGTAATCATGGCATGTTCGCAGCACATAAATTACAAGAACGAGTATGAAAGCGAATAAAATATTCAAACAAGTAATCACGGCATGTTCGCAACACATAAATCACAAGAATGAACACGGCATCAAAACGGTAAAACATTCAAATAGATAATCACGGCATGTTCGCAACACATAAATCACAAGAATGAATGAGTATGGAATGATCACGACATGTTTACAGCACATAAATCATAAAAAGTTCGAGCAAATGATCATGGCATGTTCGCAGCACATAAATCACTAGCGCGAGATGGATGTATCATAATGAGGATGACAGGTATGGGATGACATAAATGTAACGCTTAATCAAAATGACAAAGTGTAATTTATGACACGTGAGAATTTTTAGGAAAAGGGTCAAGACCTCGTGGGGTCGGGATTCGATGCTATTTGAAAGGCTTATTCGAATCTCGACACCACCTTAGGGTTTACATGAATAAAATAAGGCAATTTTAGAAAGTCAATGCCTTTCGGGCTTACACGAAGGAATAGTGTTATTTCAAAGACTTATCTATCCTTCGAAGCCGAATAGGACTTGAATGAATGAGAAAATCATTTTAAGGGGGGGTTTCAATGCCTCTCGGGCTTACACGAAGATTTAGTACTATTTGAAAGATTTACCTAAACCCACGAGGCCGAATAGGACTTAAATGAATGAGAAAATCATTTTAAAAAGGGGGGTTTCAATGCCTCTCGGGCTTACACGAAGGTTTAGTACTATTTGAAAGATTTACCTAAACCCACGAGGCCGAATAGGACTTATATGATGAAAAATCATTTTTGAAAATACGTTGGTAATTTTGCAGGTCCAACGCCTCATGGATTTACATGGGGTTTAGTACTATTGAAAGACTTATCTAAAACCTCCAAGACCGTTCGGTGTTTTCATGCCCAAATCAAAATAGAAAAATGGACAATAATTACAACAATATTGTAAATGATGAAAATAACGGGGTTTAAGACAAAGGATTTTCGTGGGTCCAACGTCTCATGGATTTACGTGGTTGTTAATGCCTCGTTAAGGTCTCACATAATCCACCACGATTAATCGAGATTATCACGCCCAAATCACAAGGGAAAAAGGGGGAGGAAATAACAATACTCACAATGTAGTAAAACAATAAATGACAGAATTTGAACATGGGGATTGTGTTCTTGGATCCAATGCCTCGTGGGTTTACATAGTTGTTAATGCCTCTTTGAGGTCTTACATAATCCACCAAGACCAACTAAGGATTTTTACGCTCAAATACATGGGGAGAAGGGATAATCATAATATAATATTCACAAGTACGTAGTAAATGTAAATAAAGCGATAAATATTTTTAAAGCATTGCAGAAAGCAATAAATAAATTTAAAACAATAATGAATCTAAAGCTAGGGGGTTTTTATGGATCCAATGCCCTATGGAATTACGTGGTGGTTAATGCCTCGTTGAGGTCTTACATAATCCATCACGACCAATCGGGATTATCACGCCCAAATCACTAGGGAAAAAGGGGGAGGAAATAACAATACTTACAACGTAGTAAAACAATAGATGACGGAATTTGAACATGGGGATTGTGTTCTTGGATCTAATGCCTCGCGGGTTTACGTGGTTGTTAATGCCTCTTTGAGGTCTTACATAATCCACCAAGACCAACTAAGGATTTTCACGCCCAAATACACGGGGAGAAGGGATAATCACAATATAATATTCACAAGTATGTAGTAAATGTAAACAAAGTGATAAATATTTTTAAAGCATTGCGGAAAGCAATAAATAAATTTAAAACAATAATGAATCTAAAGCTAGGGGGTTTTTATGGATCCAATGCCTTATGGAATTACGTGGTGGTTAATGCCTCGTTGAGGTCTTACATAATCCATCACGACCAATCGGGATTATCATGCCCATTTCACAAAGGGGAGAAAGGGAATAAATAATAAGCATTTATAACGTAGTAAAGCGATAAATGACGGTATTTAACAAAGGGGGTGTGTTCTTGGGTCAAATACCTTGTGGGCTAACATGGTTGTTAAGGCCTCATAGAGGGTTTATATAATCCACTACAGCCACTCGGGATTGTCATACCCAAATACACGGGGGGAAGGGATAATCACAATATAATATTCACAAGTACGTAGTAAATGTAAACAAAGCAATAAATATTTTCAAAGCTATAAATGAGAGTAATAAATAACTCAAAGCATACAAATAAAGCAATAAATAAGACAATAAATGAACTAGAAGAGCATAAATGAACTAAGAAGCATAAATAAAAGTGGATCCTTGTGAATCCCTTCCCATTTTAGGAATCATCACTAGTCACTTCCACTAAAAAAAGAGAAAAAAAGAGAGGAGAGAAGAGAGAAGAGAGTAAGGGGGAGGATGAGGAGAGGTTAGAGAGAGAGGCACCTAAGTAGATGCTTCTCACTCTAAAAACTCCCCAAAAACCCCCCAAAGAAAGACCCCAAACCCCTATTTTATGCCTAAAAACTACCAAAAACTACCTAAGAAACCCAAAAATGGCCTAAGACTTCGGACCCAGCGTTGAGGGGAGGGGGGGTGCATTTTATAGATGGATTTCGGAGATTTCGTGCGTTACTGTAGTGCACCGTGTGCCATCATCCCGCATGGGTACTGTAGCTCATCCTTATCCGCTACGTGGCGAATTTGCGCTCCGCACAGTTTTCGGACCCAATTTTCAAGGGCGATTTTAGAGACTTTTCGGTACTCAAAATGGGTCATGCAGCATACCGTTGGAAAGCCACAGATGTCTACTTTCCAATGATATAAATTTTACGCATATTGGAGTTCGGACGGAAAAGTTATGGCTTCTGGAAGTCAGGGTGTTTGAGCTATTTTTTCACGTTTTTCCGGTGAAGATTCTGGCCAAACGGCGGAAGCTACCGGCGAACCGAGAGCTGTGTCTCGTAGCTGGAGTTGCAGTCTTTCTAACACACCCGGGCTCGCTGATCAACTCACAGCGAGCCGGAAGGAATTCGCGCGCGAAGGCGGTTGTCCGGGAGGAAAAACGCGTCAGATTTTCAGCGCATTTTCCTTATTTTTGTCTGTGTTCGCGCGCACGGTTGACCTAGCTTCCGATGTCGGTTTTCGACGTTCTTGGTACCGTTGGAAAGCTTGAGCTACCCTCTTTCTTAAGGTTCTGGGTTCACGGGAAACCGAGCTTGGGCTGGAGAAATATGGTCCCGCGAACAGAGGCCGTTGGAGTGTTTTTGGTCCATCGGAGGGCATTTTTCCGGCGAAGATTCCAGCTAGACCGGGGAAAATCTTGATGATCCGAGAGTTCCACGTTGTGTCTAAACATGTCTTCTTTCCAACGCACCCGGGCTCGCGGATCAACTCGTTGTGAGTCAGGAAGACTCTGTGCACGTTGTCTGTTTTCGTGCGCGTGGTAGCCGAAGTAACCCTCTTACTTAAAGGTTTCAGATATGATCTCGCGGAATGTCCAAGTTGCTGTGGGTCGGAAAGAATCTATGCGCAAACGTTGCCTTCCAAATGGGCTGTTTTGTCAACAACACTTAGTAAAATTTAGCTAAGTGTTGGACCGATTTTCACGGTTTTGACCATAACTCACTCGTTTTTCGTCCATTTTCGACCCGTAAAGTATTGAATCGAAGCTCTCAATATGCTCTATCCAATGGTTAGAGAGCGGTTAGCCCAATCCAATTTTTGGTTTGGTCAATGCCTCGGTCAAACTTGGTCAAAGTTGGTCAAACTTCCCCAAACTCTGGGAAATGTACTCCGAGGCTCCGTCCCGAGGTTCTTTTGATGTGGTGGGTCCCTGTCGGGTCAGATCGGCTCGGTTAAACCTTGGTCAAACTTGGTTAAACCTCGGTCAAACTTGGTTAACCCCGATCAAACTTGGCCAAACTCTGGGAAATGCGCCCCAAACCCCATTTTGAGGTTATTTGATGTGGCGAGCTCTCGTCGGATCAGGCCGGCTTGATTCGGGCTGCCTCATTTTGCGTGCCGACACCCAAGAAAATCCTGGGGTAAAAATGGGGTTATGACACTGAGTGCGTTGGAAAGATGGCAACTCCGGCTACAACGTGGCACCCCGACTTCCGAGAGCCATAACTCTCTCGTCCGAACTCCGATTCGTGCAAACTTTATATCATTGGAAATTAGACATCAAGAGCTTTTTGACGATATGCTGCATGACCTATTTTGGATACCAGAAGACCACCAAAACCACCCTAAAAAATCGGGTCAGAAAACAACACGAGCACGAAAATCGAGGAGGATTCGGAAGGGGGGCTGCGTGGCAGATAAGATCGCCACGTGGCGAATGGTACGGCTCTCGCGGCATCATCACGTGCTGCGCGGCATGATGCCGCGCGAAGCGTGCCACTCCGCCTATAAAAGAAACGCACCCCCCCCCCCAGCTTCAGGCGCTATTTTGCTCGGACTCTAGGCCTTCTTGAGCGTAGTTTGGGCAGAAATAGGGGTTTAGGGGTCTACCTTAGGGGATTTTTGGGTAGTTTTTAGAGTGAGAGACTCCTCTCTAGGTACTCTCTCTCTCTAAGCTCTTTCTCTCTCCTCTCTCCCCTCTTTTTCTTCATTTTTAGTGGAGGTGACTAGTGATGATCCCTAAAATGGGAAGGGATTCACAAGGATCCACTTTTATTTATGCTTCTTATTTCATTTATGCTTTATTTATATTCTTCTAGTTCATTTATTGCCCTATTTATGTTCTTCAAGTTCATTTATTGCTTTATTTATATGCTTTAAGTTATTTATTGCTTTCATTTATAGCTTTGAATATATTTATTGCTTTATTTACATTTACTACGTACTTGTGAATATTATATTATGATTATCTCCCTCCCCCGTGTGTTTGGGTATGACAATCCTGAGTGGTTTTGGTGGATTATATAAGCCCTCTATGAGACCTTAACAACCATGTTAACCCACAAGGTATTTGACCCAAGAACACGCCCCCTTGTTTAAATACCGTCATTTACCGCTTTACTACATTGTGAATATTTATTTTCTCCCCCTTTTTCCCCTTTGTAAAATGGGCATGATAATCCCGATTGGTCGTGGTGGATTATGTGAGACCTCAACGAGGCATTAACCATCACGTAATTCCATAAGGCATTGGACCCATGAAAACCCCTTTTGCTCTAAATTCATTATTGCTTTAAATGCATTTATCGCTTTATTTACCTTCACTATGTACTTGTGAATATTATATTGTGATTATCTCTTTCCCTCGTGTATTTGGGCATGAAAATCCTTAGCTGGTCTTGGTGGATTATGTAAGACCTCAAAAAGGCATTAACAATTAAATTATGTAAACCCACAAGGCATTGGATCCAAGAACACATTCCTTTGATTAAATTCCGTCATTTTACTATTTACTACGTTGTGAGTATTCGTTTTTGTCCCCCTTTTTTACCTTGTGATTTGGGCGTGAAAATCCCGATTGGTCATGGTGGATTATGTAAGATCTCAAAGAGGCATTAACAACCACGTAATTCCATAAGGCTTTGGACCCACGAAAATCCTTTGTCTTAAATCCCGTTATTTTCATTATCTTCAATGTTGTTGTAATTATTGTCCATTTTTCTACTTTGATTTGGGCATGAAAATACCATTCGGTATTGGTGGTTTTAGGTAAGTCTTTCAATAGCACTAAACCCCATGTAAATCCATGAGGCGTTGGACCCGCAAAATCACCAACGTATTTTCAAAAATGATTTTCACTCATATAAGTCCTATTCGGCCTCAAAGGTTTAGATAAGTCTTTCAATAGCACTAACCCTTTGTGTAAGCCCGAGAGGCATTGAAACTCTCTTTCAAAATGATTTTCACTCATATAAGTCCTACTCAGCCTCCAAGGATTAGGTAAGTCTTTCAATAGCACTAAGCCTTCGTGTAAGCCCGAGAGGCATTGAACCCCTTTTTAAATTATTTTATTCATGTAAACCCTAAGGTGGTGTCGAGATTTGAATAAGCCTTTCAATAGCACTGAATCTCGGCCCCACGAGGTCTTGACTCTTTCCTTAATATTTGTCATAAATTACACTGTATCGTTATGATTAAGCGTTATATTTATGACATTTCATATTTATGATTAATGCACTGCAAACATGCCATGATCATCCCATGCTTGTTAGAATCATTTTTAGTAATTCATGTGCTGCAACCATGCCGTGATTACTCATTTGATCTACTTTTTATGATTAATGTGCTGCAAACATGCCATGATCATCCTATACTTCTTAGAATCATTTTTAGTGATCTATGTGCTGCAACCATGTCGTGATTACTCATTTGACTTGCCTTTTATGATTAATGTGCTACGAACATGCCATGATCATCCCATACTTGTTAGAGTCATTTTTAGTAATTTATGTGCTGCGAACATGCCATGATTACTTGCTTGACTGTTTATTCGCTTTGATATGAAAATGTGATTAAAATACACTTTGTCATGAAAACTTTAAAAAGAGTAAACATGGTAATGTGGGCGTTATAAACGAAGTTGGTGCAACCCAAGGGCAATGGCTCGCCCTGGCTTTTGGGACACCATGGTATGAGTCCTTTACACGGGGGCGTGGCTGGTACGTGCTTTCGTGTAAGGGATTCTACACGTTCTAACTCCCATAAGATCATGGTCTAAAATTCCCCAAAGTGTGAATTAATCATCCAAAACCCCGCCATTTGACGGACCGCTTTACTCTTGGAAATCAAGGGTAAAGAGATCCCGAATATGGCACAAAAACATTAATTGTTTGTCCCGGCACTAGGTGTTAGGATTTCAAGTACATCCTACCACCGAAATGCCCGGAAACCTAAAAAACACAAAGATGAGGGATGGTGAAATAAAGAGTCTAAACAAAACCGAACGAAGTCACTTTGCGTTTGCCATTTTTGGTATATCGCATGACGGAAATTTGGGACATTTGTACATAATTAAAAACCAACAAACCTAGGCTTAGCAAATAAAAGGGAACACTAGAAGGGAGGTAACCGTTTTCTTAAACGGATGTCGTGGGGTGCCTAACACCTTCCCCACGCATAAGCAAACCCCCGAACCCATCTCTGGTTCAAGACCATTTCATTTTAAATGTCTAAACAAGATAGAATCTATTAGACATAGGTGCCCAATCACACCTTAAATTTCCCATGATTGGTGGCGACTCCAAATTTGTGCTCACATGCACACACACACACACGTGTTCTCGCACACACACACACAACTCATATCTCAAAACTCAAAGAGATAGGGATCTCACACACACCTCGCCAAATGGGGGTCGGGATTAAGGAAAAAGAAAAGACCACTTACTTAGTAATTTTTCTACCGGTGTCGAGAGCTTGGCGACTCCACTGGGGACTTAAAGGGTTTTCAGTGTTTTCTTTTCTAAGCATGTGTTTATACATTTGTTGGTATGCAGGATTTGATTTATTCTCTTTATTTCATCTTGTATAGTGTTTTGATTTTAGCATGTCTATATTCTTGTACATATAAACTGCGAACATAGGATAGAGATTTATTTTATGCAACACATATTATATATTGTGCTTTGTACAAAAAAAAAAAAGTCTTTTCCCTTTTTGTTTTCAAAATCATGACATTTACCCTCATTGGACTTTTGGGTCGAACCCGGACTCAGGTGGGGCCGGGCTGGTACAGGCTCCACCACGAACCCTTTATATCTAGGACATGGAACACGAGAATCCACCTTTCTCCCTCCACACCCGTGGAGATCGAGGGAGGCGTGCAAGTGCTTCCCCGGTGATCCAATACCCTTTTGACTTCCTTCGGGAGGATGAGATGGGCATGATCATCGGCCCCTTTAGGAAACAGAATTCCAAACCGTGTCATACCATGTTGCATATAGTGAACTATAGAGTAGAAAACTTACCTGTGAGGGCTCTGGTAAAGGCCAACCGAGTGAACATCCAACCTAAGATAGGATACCCGAAAATAGGATGTGTCTTTTCAAAATGAGTCAAGGGAAAAGCGTTGTGCTATTTTCCAGGTGGTGATAAAATAAATGGAGTCGAACCAAGTTCTATCTCTCTGAACCTTTGTTTGCGTGTCGTTGTTTGATAAAGGGAAAGGATAACCACGTTGTCCATACCCATGCAAACCACTCAAGCCCTAAGAGTTTCCAACTCTATATGGGATGTACATAGTCTTGTCGTCCTCAACCAAAAGTATGACCCTCGCATCTACCGACATCGGTTCCCAAAAATCTTTCAAAATGGAACCGAACGCCGAAAGGCTCGTCGAATTTTGGTAATGTGAGAGTCCATCTTTTCATTGATACGCTTGTAGCCATCGTGTACATAGTCTTGTCGTCCTCAACCAAAAGTACGACCCTCGCATCTATCGACATCGATTCTCAAAAATCTTTCAAAATGGAACCGAACGCCGAAAGGCTCGTCGAATTTTGGTAATGTGAGAGTCTATCTTTTCGTTGATACGCTTGTAGCCATCGTGTACATAGTCTTGTCGTCCTCAACCAAAAGTACGACCCTCACATCTACCGACATCGGTTCCCAAAAATCTTTCAAAATGGAACCGAACGCCGAAAGGCTCGTCGAATTTTGGTAATGTGAGAATCCATCTTTTCGTTGATACGCTTGTAAACCCCAAGAGTTTCCATCTATAGGGATGTACATAGTCTTGTCATCCTCAACCAAAAGTACGACCCTCGCATCTACCGACATCGGTTCCCAAAAATCTTTCAAAATGGAACTGAACGCCGAAAGGCTCGTCGAATTTTGGTAATGTGAGAGTCCATCTTTTTGTTGATACGCTTAAACTAGAAATCCATCTATGTGGGGATACATAGTCTTGTCGTCCTCAACCAAAAGTACGATCCTCGCATCTACCGACATCGGTTCTCGAAAATCTTTCAAAATAGAACCGAGCGCCGAAATGCTCGTTGAATTTTGGGTAAATGTGAGAGCCTATCTTTTCGTTGATACGCTTGTAGCCATTGTGTACATAGTCTTGTCATCCTCAACCGAAAGTATAACCCTCGCATCCACCGACACCGGTTCCTTAAAAAATTTTCAAAATGAAACTGAACGCCGAAAGGCTCGTCAAATTTTGGTAGTGCAAGAGTCTATCTTTTCGTTAGTACGCTTGTAAACCCCAAGAGAAAGACCGAACCACCTAAGGGAAAAGATGAGGGAACTAGCAATAAACCCAAGGTAGAATCTCAACCTTCACGGAATAGAGATATTAAATGCTTTAAGTGTTTGGGTTCAGGGCACATCACTTCTCAATGTCCAAACAGGTGGGTGATGATTATGCGCGACAATGGGGAGGTGATGACTGAGAGTGAGGATGATAGTGATGGGATGCCCGAGTTGGTTTATGCTAGTGATGATGATGGAGTGGTATACCCCGTGACAGGTGAGTCTCTTGTTGCTAGGCGTGCTCTCAATACACACATTAAGGTGGATGATGCAGAGCAACAGAGAGAGAACATTTTCCATACTAGATGCCACGTCAACAATAAGGTATGTAGTATGATCATTGATGGGGGGAGTTGTACTAATGTGGCTAGCACTATTTTGGTAGAAAAATTGAATTTACCAACCTTAAAACACTCTAGACCATACAATTTGCAGTGGTTGAATGATTGTGGAGAGGTTAGGGTGGATAGGCAAGTGTTAATTACTTTTTCAATTGGGAAGTATCTGGATGAGGTGCTTTGTGATGTTATGCCTATGCATGCTGGCCATATTTTGTTGGGGAGGCCGTGGCAGTATGATAGGAGGGTGACACATGATGGGTTCAAGAACATGTACAGCTTTGTAAAGGGGGGCAAAACAATCAAGCTTGCTCCTTTAACTCCAAGCCAAGTCTATGAGGACCAACTGAAACTGAAAAGTGAGGTTGCTCATAAAAGAAAGTGTGAAAATGAGAGTGATAAAAAAAGAAAGAGTGAAAAAGAGATTGAGCAAAAAAGAAAGATTGAGAGTGAAAATGAGCAAAAAAGAAAGAGTGAAAAAGAGATTGAGCAAAAAAGAAAGAGTGAGAGTGAAAATGAGAAAAAAGAAAGAGAGTCTGCAGAGAGAAAAGGAAAGACAAAAGTGGGTTTCTATGCAAGAGTGAGTGAGGTTAAGAGGGCTTTCTTCGCAGATCACCCTATGATTCTTCTTGTCTATAAAGAGTCTTATCTTAATTTTGATGAAACTAACAAGTCTCTTTCTAGTTTGGCTGTTTCTTTGTTGCAGGAGTTTGAGGATGTATTCCCAAAGGAGATGCCAAATGAGTTGCCACCCATTAGAGGCATTGAACACCAGATTGATTTTGTGCCCGGAGCTGCTATTCCAAACCGACCAGCCTATAGGAGTAATCCAGAGGAGACAAAGGAGCTTCAAAGGCAAGTTGAGGATTTGATGAGCAAGGGATACGTGAGGGAGAGCATGAGCCCATGTGCAGTACCAGTGCTACTAGTGCCAAAGAAGGACGGGACGTGGAGGATGTGCGTTGATTGCAGGGCGATCAACAATATCACGGTAAAGTATCGCCATCCCATTCCTAGATTAGATGATATGCTTGATGAATTGCATGGCTCATGTATTTTCAGTAAAATTGATCTTAAAAGTGGGTATCATCAAATTAGAATGAAAGAGGGTGATGAATGGAAAACTGCTTTTAAGACTAAGTATGGGCTTTATGAATGGTTGGTTATGCCATTTGGCCTTACTAATGCACCCAGTACTTTCATGAGATTAATGAACCATGTCCTACGTGCGTTCATAGACAAGTTTGTGGTTATGTACTTTGATGACATCCTAGTATACAGCAAGGACTTAAATGAACATATTGAGCATTTGAGATATGTGTTTGATGTGTTAAAATGTGAAAAGTTGTATGCTAATTTCAAGAAATGTAACTTTTGCATGGAAAAAGTTGTTTTTCTTGGTTATGTTGTTACTACAACAGGTATTGAGGTGGATGAAGAGAAAGTCAAGGCCATCAAGGAGTGGCCAACGCAAAAGAGCATCACTGAGGTAAGAAGCTTTCATGGCTTAGCTAGCTTTTATCAACGTTTTGCTAAAGACTTTAGCACCCTGGCTGCACCACTCACTGAGATAATTAAAAAGAATGTTGGGTTTCATTGGGGAGCTGATCAAGATAATGCTTTTGCCACTATTAAAGAAAGGTTGTGCTCTGCCCCTGTGTTAGCATTACCTAATTTTAACAAAACTTTTGAGATTGAATGTGATGCCTCAGGAATAGGGATTGGAGCTGTTTTGATGCAGGATAGGCGGCCCATAGCCTTCTTCAGTGAGAAGCTTAGTGGGGCGTCCCTGAAGTACCCTACTTATGACAAAGAGCTTTATGCTCTTGTTCGTGCATTAGAGACTTGGCAGCACTACTTGTGGCCTAGGGAATTTGTGATCCACACCGATCATGAATCATTGAAGCATCTCAAGGGTCAAGGTAAGTTGAATCAAAGGCATGCTAGATGGCTGGAATACATTGAGACCTTTCCATATGTCATCCGTTACAAACAAGGTAAGGAGAACATTGTTGCTGATGCTTTATCCCGGAGGTATGTACTTCTTACTTCTATGAGTGCTAAGTTGCTTGGCTTTGAATATGTGAAAGACATGTATGCTGATGACGCTGACTTTTCTGATGTGTATAAGGCATGTGATAAGACGGCATTCGGTAAGTTTTACAAGCACGATGGTTATTTGTTTAAAGAAAGCAAACTCTGTGTGCCAAGTTGTTCTATGCGTGAGTTATTGGTGCGTGAGGCACATGGTGGGGGATTAATGGGACACTTTGGTGTCAAGAAAACTTTAGACATCTTGCATGAACATTTCTTTTGGCCTAAGATGAAGAAAGATGTGAATCGCATTTGTGGCAGGTGCATTACATGTAGAAAAGCCAAATCTAAGGTTTTGCCACATGGGTTGTATACACCCTTACCTGTTCCTAGTGAGCCATGGGTAGACATATCTATGGACTTTGTTTTGGGGCTGCCTAGGACAAAAAGGGGTAGAGATTCTATTTTTGTGGTTGTGGATAGATTTAGTAAGATGGCACATTTCATTCCATGCCATAAAACAGATGATGCCACAAACATAGCTGACTTGTTTTTCAGGGAGATAGTGCGACTCCATGGAGTACCTCGGAGTATTGTTTCTGATAGGGATGTTAAATTCCTTAGCTACTTTTGGAAGGTGTTGTGGGGTAAATTGGGTACTAAGCTCTTATTTTCCACTACTTGTCATCCACAGACTGATGGTCAGACTGAAGTAGTTAATAGGACTTTAACTCAGCTTTTACGCACTGTTGTTCATAAGAATTTAAAAACTTGGGAGGATTGTTTGCCATTTATAGAGTTTGCATATAATAGGGCCATGCATTCTACTACTTCTTATTCCCCTTTTGAAATTGTTTATGGTTTTAATCCACTTACTCCTTTAGACTTAATGCCTTTACCTATTGATGGCAGGAGTAGCTTGGATGGACAAAAGAAGGCGGAGTTGGTGAAGTCACTTCATGAGAGGGTACGACTTCAAATTGCCCAAAAGAATGAAAGGGTTGCTTCCCAAGCCAATAAAGGGCGAAGGCGTGTTATCTTTGAACCAGGAGATTGGGTTTGGGTTCACATGCGCAAAGAAAGATTCCCAGCCCATAGAAAGACTAAGTTGCATCCTCGAGGAGATGGACCTTTCCAAATTCTTGAGAAAATTAATGACAATGCTTATAAAGTGGACCTTCCAGGTGAGTATAAAGTTTCTGCTACTTTCAATGTTTCTGATCTTTCTCCATTTGATGTAGGTGAAGATTCGTGGTCGAATCCTTTTGAGGAGAGGGGGAATGATGGGAACCAAGGTGGGCCTAGTCTTAAAGATCCTTTGCAAGTTCCAGATGGGCCAATTACAAGATCAAGAGCCAAGAAGATCAAGGAAGCAATGCAAGGATTGGTGCAATCCACTTGGGATGAAGCTAGCAAGAGCCCAACAATCAAAGTGGGTTTGAAAGAAGGAGAACCAATTTTGATCCACTTGATACAAGCTGTGGAAGATATGACTTAGGGAAGTTTGGGCCTATTGTTATTCAAGGCTTTCAATTTATTAAAAGATTTATTTTATTAGTTTAGAATAAGTGGGCTTTAAGGCCTTGTAGCAAGTTACTGTAGCGCGGCACTGTTCACGTAGGGGTATTTTTGGAAGATAGAGTTTTACTTTGGTTAGGGTTTTAATTAGGTTTTAGTTTAAATACTCTTTGTAGCCTCATTTGAAGGCAGACAATATATTAAATTTTCATAGTGAGTTAAGTTTTCTCCTCTTGTTCTTGATTGAACTTTTGAACTTATCAAAGGTAACTCACAACTTTTGTGGCGTTCCTCCTTGTAATCTGGGTTCTTGAGATAGGTTCTTCATCGGGTCTAAATTTTAATATAATCTAGGTTCTTGAAACGGGTTCTCAACGGGTCTAGATTCTCCATCCATTGACTTGATCTTGGCTTTCTTGGGTGAGTTTTCAAATTGATTGTGGGTTCAAGGGATTCCATTCCACGGGTTCATATCACTAACACCTTCCCCACGCATAAGCAAACCCCCGAACTGATGAGAATCAACAAGCACTATTAAAGGATCCATTGCATGTTCCAGTTGGGCCAATTACTAGAGCAAGATCCAAGAAGATCAAAGAAGCACTTAATGGGCTGATTCAAGATATTTGGGCTGATTCTACAACGGGGCATTCCAAGCTTGGCCCAAAAGAAGATGAAGGCATCATAAATTTAATCCAAGCTACTGATGGGGCTGATCATGCTTAATTGGGCCTAATTCCCTCAGAAATGGCATGGATTAATGGCTGAATATTTGCAAGGATTTAGAAAGGGAAAGGGGCTGATTACTTTCCAAAATCAAACCAATTAATTGGCTGATTTACTTTCCTTTTCCATGCCAATTAATTTGGCTGATTGACTTTTCCATTTCAGACTTTCCTTATGCGAAGTTTCCTTATTTATTTCAGTCTATTATTGGCTACTAATGTCAGACACAATTAGTGCTAATTTTAGGTCCTTAATTTTAGTCTTTTAGAATCAAGTTATTTTCCTTTTATTGTAGGGGCGTCTAGGGTTGAAAACAGGTTATAAATAGCCTGCACTCATTGTAATAGAGCACTATTGAATCTGAATACAGAGAAAAACGTGAGGTTTGTTTCTTCTATTAGTTCTTCAGTGAACTTGTGAACTTATCAAGGATTCTTCCTTGTGGCGTTCAAATTTTATACCTTCGGTTCATGATTCTTTCATAATCATTGGGTCGGGGTCTGTTATCTTTATACTTTCAATTTGCGTTTCATTTATAAACGTTGGGTTGGGGTGTTCTATCAAAACTCTGATTTTAGCTTTCTTGGGCAAGTAATCCAATATTGTTTGCTGGGTCTCAAAGCGTGTCTATTGAGGATCGCATCACGAACCCATCTCTGGTTCAAGACCATTTTGTTTTAAATGTCTAAACAAAATAAAATCTATTAGACATAGGTGCCCAATCACACCTTAAATTTCCCATGATTGGTGGCGACTCCAAACTCGTGCTCACATGCACACACACACATGTGTTCCCACACACACACACACAACTCATATCTCGAAACTCAAAGAGATAGAGAGATCACACACACACTCGCCAAATGGGGGTCGGGATCAAGGAAAAAGACTAAAAAAGACTCGCTCCAAGCAAGTGAGTGAGTCAAGTGTAGTAATGATTTTCCGCCGGTGTCGACAGTCTACACCCTCCCTTTGGATATAACCTTTAGCCACCAGTCGGGCCTTATACTTATCTATGGAATTATCTACCTTTCTTTTGATTTTGAGAACCCATTTGTTCCCAATTGACTTCCTCCTAAGAGGCAGATCTACAAGTTCCCAAACTTGGTTTGTCCTCATAGACTCCATTTCATCTTTCATGGCAGTCATCCATTCATTGCATGCAGGGGATGACATAGCCTCATCATATGACCTAGGTTCCGTGTCATCTTGCGTCGCACTAATGAAGGATTCCCCTTCAATTCCAAAGCATCGGCGTGGAACATTTCCACGCTGACTTCTGCGCAATTGTGGGCTTTGGGAGTCATCTTCTTATGGTTGTGGGTCGCTCCCACTAGGAGTGATCTCTCTCCCACTATCCCTAGGATTAGTTGTTGAAGTATCATCTCATGACTCTACTAGAGTATAGCTCCAAGCTTTGACCCACATCTCCCTTGCTAGGGAAATCATTCTCCATGAATTCCACATCACATGACACAATCTCAGTTACTCCCCCATCTGGATGCTCACCCAACACTACATAGCCCTTGGATTCATCAGAGTATCTGATAAATACACATTTATTTGCTCTAGGCCCAATTTTCCATGTTTGTAGGTAGCATTGTGGATGTAACCTGCGCACCCCCAGGGACATAAATTACTTAAATCTAGTTTCTTACTAGACCACAACTCATATGGAGTGGAGGGTACTGATTTGGAGGGTCACCATTGTTCATCTTGGTCATTCAAATCCTATTGTTCCTCTCTCAGGTCACCAAAGTGCATTCCATGTCTTGGAGGGGCTACATGGGGCTTAAACTGTGCTTGCTACCCTTGCTGCATTCCTTGCCTCCTTCCTAGCCAAGGTTCCTCATAAAGAACATCAAAATGCCCTTGAAATGAAGGCATGAACCTAGCATTGTTTCTCACATTCCTTCTTTCCTCAATCGGGTCACCAAATTCACCCAAAATGGGTCCATTTTGACCATTTTCAAAAAACTCACCCGTTTGCATACCAACCCGTGGCTGATTAGCTTGGACTCTAAAGTCTTGATTCAATGGTCTCATGGACATAACATTCCTCACCGCAGCCCCTAATGGAACTCCATGAGCTTCTCTAGGAGCTATTGGAATTTGCTCTCCCAAATTTGCTTGAACACGATTTGGACTTTGCTCCTCTTGCCTCGGTTGCACTGCTGGTTGCTCCACCACCAGTAATCTTTTCATCACCTCCTACATAATAGCTCGAATTTCAGCCACTCCAACCTCTAATCCATCAACCTTCAAGTGCAATATATCAATGGAACCCATGTGATCATCCACTTGTTGCTGGACCCTTTTCACATTCTCCTCGAGAACCCCAATTTAAGCTCCACCTCTTGTTTCAACCATGGCTCGTATACAGCTCTGATACCAAATGAAAGGATTCCCTTTCTCTCTCTCTCTCTCTCTCTCTCTCTAAAACACTCGGATTCTTTCCTAAATCACACAATCAAAGAACAATTTGAATAATTCAATCCGATAGGATTGATCCCCTTGCATTCATGAACAAAATCTACTAATTATTATTGAATTCTATCAACTAATGAATCTAATCTCCTAGAGAGAATTTCTAAGAGAAACAATGAAGGTATTTTGATAATGAGCAACAATGGAAGAGTGGGAGAGATAACCCACACAGTTTGAATGAGTTTTCTCATGCAAGCCTCTCATTGGTTGATCTAGATCAAGCCCCCCATTGGCTAGTTTAGATCAAGGCTCCTATTGGCTATTACTAGTAACAACCAAGGTACAACCCTTAGAAGCTCTAACAAATAAATACAAGGGGTTAAAGCCTAGAAATGTACTAGACCCCCAATGCACCCAAATAACCACCTAGGTACAAGCTTGTATAGTTTGGACCTACTAATCATGAATATAAGCTCACAAATGTCTTAATCAAATGTTTAACTACTCCAATCCATGCCTTAGTGGCTTGGGTATGCATACCCACGAATGTGAGATGGTTGGGGTCTTAACATTGCCCCCCATCTAAAACACCTTGCCTACAAGGTGTGGGTAGTCTTCTTGGAGCTTGAATAAGAGCTCCCATGTTGCATCATCTGGATCTCCTCCTTCTCATTACACAAGCACTTCTGTCACTGTAGGTAGTCTTCTCTTCTTGATGGTCCATGTCTCAAGGATTTTTGCTGGTTAAGGAGCTAAATGACCCAATGCATTCGTGGGTGGAAGCCTTGAGATAGGAGTGATAGTCTTCCCCAACTTAGCCTTGAGTAAAGACACATGGAAAACTGGATGCATGCAAGCCCCCTTGGGTAGCTCAAGCTTGTAAGCCACCATGCCCACTCTTTGGATCACCTTGTATGGCCCATAGAACTTAGGACTAAGCTTCTCAAGTTTCTTGTGCATACTCTTCTGCCTGAAGGGTTGGAACCTTAGGAAAACCCAATCTCTAACCTCAAACTCCCTCTCGGATCTATGCTTGTCAGCTTGTTGCTTCATTCGAGCTTGGGCAGCCACCAAATTGTGCTCCAAAAGCCCTACAACTTGCTGCCTATGCTCAAGCAAATCCTCCACTGCAGTCACCCTAATAAGCCCAGGCACAAACTCAATCAACCTAGGAGATAAGTAACCATACAATGCCTTAAAAGGTGATAGTTTGGTAGAAGTGTGGTAATTGGTATTGAACCAATATTTAGCCAAGGGTAACCATTCCACCCATAAGCTTGGCTTGTCAGCTGCAAATGCCCTCAAGTAATGCTCAAGACTCTTATTCACTACCTCAGTTTGCCCATCAGATTGAAGGTGATAAAAGGAACTCATAGCCAAATCAACTCCTTGCCTCCTAAACAATTATTCCCAAAACAATAATGTGAAAACCGTATCCCTTTCACTCACAATGGAAAATGGCAGCTCATGTAGCTTGAACACATGTTGTAAGAATAATGCAACCACCTTAGAAGTTGTATAAGGATGAGAGAGGGAAATGAAATGCACATACTTTGTAAATCTGTCCACAATGACCAAAATCACATTTTGCTTGCTAGAAGTGGACAGCCCTTCCACAAAGTCCATACTAATGGAGTGCCACGGCCTAGGGGGTATGGCAAGAGGTTGGAGAAGCCCTACAGGCTTGCTAGTCTCATGCTTAAGTCTTTGGCAAGTGTCAAAACCTCTAATGTAGGCCTTGATGTCTTTCTTCATACCATGCCAAAACCAATCTTTCTTGGCTCTATGCAAAGACTTCAAATAACCCAAATGTTCCCCTAGTGGGCTATCATGTATCAAGGCCAACACCTTGATCTTCATACCACTTTCCTTCCCAATACAAAATCTATCTTTGTAAAGCAATAAACCTTGGTTCAAGGTATAGTGACCTTCACCTTCCCCACTTGCTTGCAATCTACTCACAAGACTCTTCAACTCCTCATCTTCCTCATAGCTAGCCCTTAAATCATCTAACCAAGTAGGAGATGGAAAAGAAATAGCACAAAGGTGGCCACATGTTTGGGCTTGTAAGTATGCAATTTCCTTCTCAACTTCAGTTTTCAAGTCAGTATCTTCCTTCCTTGAGAGTGCATCAGCTACCTTGTTCTCCTTCCGTTGCTTGTACTCAACCACAAAGTGATATCCCAACAACTTGGATATCCACTTTTGCTGCATAGGAGTGCCAACCCTTTGTTCCAATATGTGCTTCAAACTTTATTAGTCAGTTTTGATAGTGAAGATGGTAGCAAATAAGTAAGGTCTCCACTTCTTAACTGACAATACCAATGCAAGCAACTCCTTCTCATAAGTAGAGAGGAATAGGTTCTTCCCCTTCAAAGCTTGGCTATAATAAGCTAATGGCCTTCCATCTTGCATCAAAACAGCCCCCATTCCAAAACCACTTGCATCACACTCAATCACAAATGTTTTGAAGAAATCTGGTAGGGCTAACACTGGTGGTTGGCTCACGGCTGCCTTGAGCTCCTCAAAAGCCTTTTCAGCCTTGTCACTCCATAAGAAAGCATCTTTCTTAAGTAAGGAAGTAAGAGGAGAAGCAATCTGCCTATACCCCTTAATGAACTTCCTGTAATAACCAGTCAACCCTAAGAAGCCTCTCAAAGCTTTCAAGGACTTAGGTATTGGCCAATCCACCATGGCTGTAATCTTCTTAGAATCAGTTTTCATTCCTTCCCAAGAAATGATGTGCCCTAAGTACTCAACCTCACTAGTAGCAAACTCACATTTGCTCATCTTGGCATAGAGTTGGTGAAGTGCCAAGATCTGCAAAACTGTCTTAAGGTGGGCAGTATGCTCTTCTAGTCCTTTGTTGTAAACTAGAATATCATCAAAGAACACCAAGACAAACTTTCTCAAATGTGGTCTGAATACCTCATTCATGAGGGCCTGAAAGGTAGAAGGAGCATTGGTTAAGCCAAAAGGCATTACCAAGTACTCATAGTGACCCTTATGAGTTTTGAAGGTCGTTTTCTTTATGTCCTCTTTCCTCATTCTGATTTGGTGATAACTTGACCTCAAATCCAGCTTGGAGAACACAACTGCACCTTGTAACTCATCTAGTAACTCGTCTACCACAGGAATGGGGAACTTATCCTTCACTGTTTCCTTATTCAATCCCCTCAGTTTCCCTTATGTCCTCTTTCATGCCTAAATCGTCTATGTCTACCCGACCCAATTTCAGATGCTAAGTCTTCCTCATCCTCACCATCTCTTTCATTCTCATACTCATTTTCAACCCTAGGCTCACGTCACCTCCTATCTCTCCCACCTTGCAGATTTCTAATCGCTGCTTCTTGATGATCCATCCTATCCCTCACTTCACCCAACACAAAGTTCAACCGCTCAAACTATTGTTGCATGGCTTGCAACACAAAGGATGAGTTATTTGCCTTCACCTTAGGTGATGAGTCACTCCTATGAGACATCATAATGTGTTGCAAAAAAAAATGTTAGTGGAAAACCTCACACACTCCCTTACGTGTTTACTCTTGAACAATGGCACTCCACTCGTATTTCACTCTTAATTGGCTATTTTTTTTTTTTTTTTTTTATAATAGTCTCACACTCTCTTGCCTTTTACCTCAAGAGTTTTGCCATTCAAGTTCTTTAAGAACAAATTGAACTTAATCAAGACAATGCAACCTTGTTTTATCCCAACTAGTAATTAAGTCCAAGAAACAAGAACAAGAACAAGAACAAGGGAATAAAAACGAATGAAAGAGTAACTATAATGATGTATGCAGCCCCATTGATGATAAGGCTTATAAAAAACTTTCAGATTTTTTTTTTTGGATGATTTTTTATTATTATTGTTATTATTTTTTTCAGCAACTGATTTGATCACAATCAAACGAATAAGCTATTGACAAAACCTGAACAATAACTCAAAAACCCTAGAATAAGAGATTCGAGCCAACACGAACTCTAGAACAAGAAGTTTCAACCAACACAAACTCTTGAATAAGAGGTTTCAGCCAACACAAACACTAGAACAATGCAATTCAGCAGCCACCTTCTTTTTTCTTTTTTCTTTTTTTGTAACCCTAGAACAATGAAGCCCTAGAATCAAATACGCAAGCAACAAAAGATAGAATCAGACCTAATTGGAAACCTTGCTCTGATACCAAATGATATGAACCCGCTGGAATGGAATCCCTTGAACCCACAATCAATTTGAAAACTCACCCAAGAAAGCCAAGATCAAGTCAATGGATAGAGAATCTAGACCCGTTGAGAACCCGTTTCAAGAACCTAGATTATATTAAAATCTAGACCCGTTGAAGAACCTATCTCAAGAACCCAGATTACAAGGAGGAACGCCACAAAGGTTGTGATTTACCTTTGATAAGTTCAAAAGTTCAATCAAGAACAAGAGGAGTAAACTCAACTCACAATTAAAAATTCAATATATTGTCTGCCTTCAATGAGGCTACAAAGATCATTTAAACTAAAAGCCTAATTAAAACCTTAAACAAAATAAAACCCATTCTTCCAAAAATACCCCTGCATGAACAGTGCCACGTAACAGTAATTCGGCTATAAGGCCTTCCTCAAGTCCACTTATTCTAAACTAATAAAATAAATCTTTTAATAAATTGAAAGCCTTGAATAGCAATAGGCCCAAACTTCCCTAAGCCATGTCTTCCACAGCTTGTATCAAGTGGATCAAAATTGGTTCTCCTTCTTTCAAACCTACTTTGATTGTTGGGCTCTTGCTAGCTTCATCCCAAGTGGATTGCACCAATCCTTGCATTACTTCCTTAATCTCCTTGGCTCTTGATCTTGTAATTGGCCCATCTGGAACTTGCAAAGGATCTTTAAGGATAGGCCCACCTTGGTTCGCATCAAAGCCTTGCATCTTGAACTTCACTTCTTTGCATTCACCCAAGGTTCTTATTACTTGGCCATTTACTACCCTCACTCCAAAGTTGCTTTCCACATCAATTGGTAACTACAATGTCTTAGCCAAAGTCACATCCATGAAGTTATGGGTGCTTCCAGTATCAAGAAGAACAATAGTTTTCTGGCCATTCAAAATGGCAATCACTCTCATGGTGGAAGGAGAGGTGTTGCCCAACAATGCACATAGAGTAATCTCGGCCTTCTCATCTTCTAGTTCTGCCTCAAATTCTTCTTCCTCAATCTCTATCAATTCGGCCTCTTCATCTTCCACCTCTTCCATAAGATATAGTTTCCTATTCTTGCAGCTGTGGTCTGAAGTCCATCTTTCATCACAATTGTAGCACAAACCCTTCTTCCTCCTCTCTGACATTTGCATAGGTGTTAACCTTTGCACTGGCATAGAGGGTCTTGAACTAAACTGTTTGGAATCCCCACTTTTGTTCTCAACCCGAGCTGCCCCTTGTTGGGCTTGTGACTGGACCTATGAGCCTCGACTTGGCTCATAGGTTGGTCTTATACTTCTTTTCATAGTTGTCAATTACTCCTCTTGTATCTTGGCCAAGGCATAGGCCTCCCCTAAGTTCCTTGGCCCTTGCATTTTTACTGCCAACCTGATTTCATCTATCATGCCACTCATGAAACAGCTTAATTTATGCATGTTAGATAAATCCCTCACCCTATTACTAGTTGACTCAAATTGACTCTTATATGCAGCAATAGTATGAGTTTGTTTCAATTTAGTCAACAATTCCATAGGATCATCATAACTAGCAGGCCCAAACCTAATTTGTATAGCTCTAACAAAATCATTCCATCCATGCAATTCATGCTCACAATCTTGGAACCATACTAGGGCTTCCTCATCTAAGTGGTAAGAAGCATGCATTACCTTCTCGGGTTCAGGAACTTGATAGTAGTGGAAGTATTACAATGCCCTATACACCCAAGCTATTGAGTCACCACCCTTGAACCTTGGAAAATCCAACTTCATTGATTCCATGGAGGTCCATCTTGCTCTTGCTAATAAGGATCTCTATGGTGAGCTCCTTGGTACTGCCTTGGCCTTTCCCGAGCTTGTCTTCCTCCTCCTAGATCAAACCAAGCCTCATCTTGGTCATTCAAACCCCATTGTTCCTCTCTCGGATCACCAAAGTGCATTCCATGTCTTGGAGGGGTTGCATGGGGCTCAAACTATGCTAGCTGCCCTTGCAGCCTTCCTTGCCTCCTTCCTAGCCAAGGTTCCTCATAAGAAGCATCAAAATTCCCTTGAAATAAAGGCATGAACCTAGCATTGTTCCTCACATTCCTTCTTTCCTCAATCGGGTCACCAAATTCACCCAAAATGGGTCCATTTTGATGATTTTCAAAAAACTCACCCGTTTGCATACCAACCCGTGGTTGATTAGCTTGGACTCTAAAGTCTAGATTCAATTGTCTCATAGGCATAGCATTCCTCACCTCAGCCCCTAATGGAACTGCGTGAGCTTCTCTAAGAGCTATTGGAATTTGCTCTCCCAAATTAGCTTGAACCCGATTTGGACTTTGCTCCTCCTGCCTCGGTTGCATTGCTGGTTGCTCCACCACCGGTAATCTTTTCATCACCTCCTGCATCATAGCTCGAATTTCAGCCACTCCAACCTCTAATCCATCAACCTTCAAGTGCAATCTCTCAATGGAACCCGTATGATCATCCACTTGTTGCTGGACCCTTTGCACATTATCCTCGAGAACCCCAATTTGAGCTCCATCTCTTGTTTCAACCATGGCTCGTATACAGCTCTGATACCAAATGAAAGGATTCCCTCTCTCTCTCTCTCTAAAACACTCGGATTCTTTCCTAAATCACACAATCAAAGAAAATTTTGAATAATTCAATCCGATAGGATTAATCTCCTTGCATTCATGAACAAAACCTACTAATTATTATTAACTTCTATCAACTAATGAATCTAATCTCCTAGAGAGAATTTCTAAGAGAAACAATGAAGGTATTTTGATAATGAGCAACAATGGAGGAGTGGGAGAGATAACCCACACAGTTTGCATGAGTTTTCTCATGCAAGCCTCTCATTGGTTGATCTAGATCAAGCCTCCCATTGGCTAGTCTAGATCAAGGCTCCTATTGGCTATTGCTAGTAACAACCAAGGTACAACCCTTAGAAACTCTAACAAATAAGTACAAGAGGTTAAAGCCTAGAAATGTACTACACCCCCAATGCACCCAAATAACCACCTAAGTACAAGCTTGTATAGCTTGGACCTACTAATCATGAATATAAGCTTACAAATGTCTTAATCAAATGTTTAACTACTCCAATCCATGCCTTAGTGGCTTGTGTATGCATACCTACGGATGTGGGATGGTTGGGGTCTTAACAACTTTCTAGCCAAGCAATGCTCACAAGTTGGTAGGTTGACCTTAGCGAATGGACCTAAAAGTCCTTCTCTAGCTAACCTGGTCATCCTATCTTGTCCAATGTGTCCCAACCTAGCATGCCAATTCATTTCATCATAATCATTTTGAGTCAACAAGGCAAATGAAGAATCATAAGCAGAGCAATCAATATCCAAATGAAACAAACGATCGTCTGAAATAAAAAAAATGTCCAAAACAAGTGGACCCCAAAAAAATGTCTACAAAACGACCATGAAAGCCAAAACTGAAACCAAGTTCTAACAAAACATTAACTAAAAGTAGATTCAGCCTCATTCCGGGCACATAAAGCACGTCATGGAGTAAGAGGGTGAGTCCATGACGTAACTGGAGTTTGTAATTGCCAATCCCAAGCACCTTCACTCTTGACTCATTCCCCATACGCATCCATCTGCTGCCAGCTGGAACTCGGCAGTACTCTACGAACCCAACTCTATCTCTCACTACATGGTCTGTTACTCCTGTGTCTACAATCCAATCAAGGATAGAGTAGGCAATCAGTACTTATGATGATGCTACATAACACACAGTGCGAGAGAATGGGTCAAAAAGTATCTTCTTCGACTCAGTGCAATCACGAGCGAAGTGACCAACTACTCCACAATTAAAACACGCTTTTTCAGCTTGTTTCCATCCACCTTGCTTGCCCCTTGGGCGCTTGGTGGTATTGGCTCTCTTTGGGGGTTTTCCTCCATTCTGACCTCGCTGGGGTGCTTTTTCATAACTTTTGCGTTTGGCCTTAAATGCCTGGCGCTGGCCATGTTTAGCAAAGAAGGTAGAACTCTGTCCTTGCGCCACACGACGCTCTTCCTCAAGCTCAAGATAACGTGACAAGTCCTTGTGCGTTTGAATGCTCTCATTATGTGTCATGTTGAGCTTCATTTGTTCCCACGAGTCAGGGAGAGAATAGATCACAACCTGGATCTGCTGCTCATCAGTCAGATTATTCCCAGCAACCTTCAACTCGCGAACCATTACTGACATTTTCCTCAGATGCTCCTGCATGGAATCACCACACTACATCCTGAAGGTATCAAATTTCAATGTTAGCGTGCGCAGTTGAGTGACCGTGGTCCCTCCAAATTTTTCCTTCAAGGCAATCCACATGTCTTGGGCAGTACCACAGCTCTCAAACTCGCCAATAAGGTCATTATGCATGCTGCTTAACATGGTAAAGTATGCACAACGATCCTTCTTGCACCAGCTTTGGTATGCTTCCAAGTCTCTGCGATTCTGAGCATTGTTCCCTTGCTCAGGCTCTTCCATTGAGTTGGTCAAAGTCTCCAAGACTTCCAACTTATCGAGGAGGTACTGGATCTTACGGTGCCAGATATCATAGTTCTTGCCATCCAATTTCTCTCCTCGATTCAAGTTAGCAACAACAGTCTTTGATGCCATCACTACATTCACACATACATGGTTCAGGACATTGTATTCAGGCAAGACATAAAACTAAATCAAATATACACACAATCATTTTTGCCGCATCAAACTAAATCAAACATGGCATCTCACACAAGACAAAATCGAGACATCGCTACGCTCAGAATCATCTTTCATGCACAAGTGTTACACTACCATGATTAATTTATTTGTTGCACAAAAATCTTCATGGGAGGGTCCAACCTCTCCACCATGGTTTCCCATTAACATCATAATATTGCATGATACCTATTTTCATTTTCCCATAATATTCTAAACTTTTAATAATTTTCTATAATATTTTAATCATTCATTAAATACAATGAATATCATGGAAAAATTCAAAAAACATCCCAAAAAAATATGGAAAAATTAAAATTTCATGCTTCCCATGTCTACACACAGAATGGTCCATCCCTACACAATTTTTCAGAATTTTAATAATTTTCTATAAAGTTTTAGTCAATTTCAAGAAACAATAAAAATTATAGAAAATTATAGGCTAAATTACAATTTACATCCTCTAAGTTTGGTCAAAGTTCAATTTAGTCCTCTAAGTTTTGACCATTTCAATTTAGTCCTCTAAGTTTGGTCAAAGTTCAATTTGGTCGTCTTAGTTTTGACCATTTCAATTTAGTAATCTAAGTTTAATTTTGTTTCAATTAAGTCCTTTAACTTTTTATTTTTTTCACAAATTTTTTTTATAAATAATTTTTATTAGTTTTTGTTTTAAAGTTTTTGAAACAAAATCAAATTTAGAGGACTAAATTGAAATGGTCAAAACTTAGAGGACTACATTGAAACCAAACTAAACTTCGAGGACTAAATTGAAACGATCAAAACTTAGAGAATTGAATTGAACTTTGACCAAACTTAAAGGGTGTAATTTGAAATTTGGCCAAAATTATATATCTCATAAAAAATCTTAAAAATTTGTAGTTTTGTTCTCTGTGTATATATAAACATATCAGTTCATCAACCAATATTTTTCTCACACCTTTTTCCAATTTTCAACAATTTTTAATTGTATACCAAGAACAATAAAAATTATTGAAAAATACAAGAAACAATCAAATAATTCTGGAAAAATATTAGTTTTGCACATTTTGAATATCTTAACAGATTAGAATACCTTTCCAAAATTTTCTACAATTTTCTAGAATTTTCCTTAATTTTCTATATTTAAATGCAAAATTAACAAATTTTGTACTAAATAATATATATTCTAAAATATCTCACCTCCCATACTAATGGGTGCTCTCAACTCCCAGAGGAGAGTACAAAAATTTTGAGGTCCATATAGTACTTCACGTGCTGCCACACGCATGAGTGGTCCTCCAATGTTAATATTTTTATTTAAAAAATAATTATTAATTATTTTTTATTACCAGAAAAATTATTAAAAATTTTACTAAAACACCATAAACAATTATAGTCACAACGGAGGAAACCGGAGGCCGAACGAAGCTCGAAGTGAGGCTCATGCTCCACCACGTGCCACCAGGCGCGAGTGGGGGAACCCCCCCTGGTCTGGTTCATCCCCAACTTTTGCTAGGGTTTTTCCGAAAAACCCTAGCCATCGAGCCTAATTCGGACCCCCATATCTCTCTCTGTAGAGCTTCGTTTTTGGTGATTTTTTCGTTGTTGGAAAGCTTATTCAACATACTACATATTAGAATGAAAAATAATTCAAAACATGGAGTATTAAATAAGATATACATGCCACAAAAACACCGATTACACATATTGAACATAAAATGTAAAATGGCATATCTAATTGCATACACGTCCAAATCATGCAAAGTTTATTGCTATGGACTCCAGGGGTCGTGAGGAGTCCATTAGTACCAATGGTGTCGCCGGAAGCTCACCAGAGAGCCGCCGGCGGTGAGAACCCAAAATGGCCATTATGGCCAACAATGGTGGAAAAAAAATGATTTTCTCCCTAAGGTCCTCTAAGGCTCCAAAAACACAAAGAAGAAAGCCTATGACTTTGATACCAATGAAGGAAAAACATAGGTATACAATGTACACATGTAACATAGAGTTTCAAATGTGTTACCTTTTAGGTTTTGTAAGTAAAACCTAGTATACCTCTTTACAGCGAAATTAACGAACCAACTCTCTTCGTATGTGCCTTGTGCTTGTGCTGGTCAAGTGAAGATGCCACAAAGTCAAGCACTTCACCTACGTCCATAGACCAAATCCTAGGGTTCATTGATGGAAACCCTAAGGCAAAGAGAAAGGAGATGTGAGAAAGTATATCACTAGGGTTTTTGTGTCTGCAGCTTTCTAGCATGTGTTTTTCTGTCTGAATATTGCAATTTTATATTGCAATATTGGGAACCCTAGTCTTAAGGTTTTGTCTTAATGGGCTACCCACATGGGTGCCTATTTGGGCCAACCCAATAGCCCAAATGCCAACATTAAGCTTCCATATATTAATCTGTCACTGCAAGCTTTTAGAAATTTGCTAATCCACATACAATCACAGGTGAAACCCACATGCATAAACCTAATATCTTAAAACAAATTCATGGATAGGAGAAAAAATACGGTGAAGAGCATAAAAAGTAGATGGTTTCCTAAGATTTAGCAGCAAACACGGTGGAAACGAGTGGTGGATCTACAGTAGTGAGGGCAGCAGCATGTTGGAGGAGAAAGTGATGAGAAAGAATAGGGGAAATAAATCTAAGGGAAAGGGAGGGGTTGTATGATAAAGGGTATTTTGGATAATGACATCCTAAAAGATATGTTGTGCGAACTGCGAAAATGTTAAAACTGGCGTTTTCCAAAAAACTGCTCACACCTACGAATCCAAAACATGGTTTTTGGCGTTTTAAAAAACTCAATTCCTTAAAAATCGCAATACAATACCACGTTTTTGGAACGCTTTTCATTTCCCCACCACCAAATCACGGGGTCAAACGGACCCTAAGAATCACACAAATACAATATCAAGAAACAAAACAAACCAAACAAAAGACTCTCAAATGACTAAGAAAAATACTAGGACTCTTAAATAACAATAGAATCACAAATGAAATAGAATAACCAAATGCAGCAGGACACATTTATGAATAAATTATCTCGGCTAAAACTTCTCACATAGCAACAGCTCTTTATGCAGTCACGTGCATAACAAAAACTATGCTCCACGTAACGGGAACCTACGCAAAACCCACCTCAAGCATAATCATACTCAACTCTCAAATTTTAGTAAAATCAAAACCCACATTTACACAACAACATCAGATTTACACATAAACCGCATAGAATGTCAACAAAAATCCTCAATTTCTTTTTCTTTTTTTTTCACTGCTTCTATTTTCATTTTTCAGTGTCCAACTTAGCCTCAATCATAAATTCCAGAAATATTGAATATGTTATTTTCCTTTCTTTTATTTTCTCGACAACCAAACAAAGAAAAAAGAAGAAGAAAAGGAAATGAGAGTTGAAGACATTTACGATGGATTGGTGGGAATGAGCAAAGGAAATGGAGGCTTCGATGGCAAAATCGATGGCTTTTTCAACAGTTTGCTGGTAGATCTAAGCCTAGGATTTTTGGTCTGTTGTCTTCGCTAGGTGGTGAGCTTGGCTTCGTATCTCACCGAGCTTCACCTTCGATCTCAGCTCGCCGAGCATCATGTTCAAGCTCACTCACTGACCTGAACAATTCAATGTCCAACGTTAGTGGTGGAGAGAGAGGTTTAGAGAAAACGAAAGGAGGTGAGAAATCTGATGAGGAACAAAGGAAAGAGAATAGAAAAAAAAATAAGAGAGAGGAAAAAAAAATCGAAGAAAGGAAAAGAAATAAAAAAGATAAATGCATGTCTTCTGACGTGGCCTTAGTAAATAATTTTTTATTATATTTAAATGACCGATGTAGCCACCTCAGCAATTATAGTCTATCATGTACGCAAAATTTTAACGGAGATGACGTCAAGGACTAAATTGAAGATTGTTTTAAAATACAATGACTAAATTGAAATTTTTTAAATATAAGAACCAAAAATGTATTTTTGTCTTTATCTAATTGGAAGTCTATCTTGTATACATTCATATGTTGACAATGAATAAAGACAAGTCATGATTTTCTGAGTACAAATAGTTAGTTAGTCTAATGTGGAGGTTTGGACTCCCTCGAAATAATTCATTATCAAATTAGGAAGCCTTAATTCCCTCGAAGTGCCTAGCAAAAAATCGTGCACATGACAGATTAAGCCACACTTGTAAGGAAATTTTGTTAATTAATGCAAGTAAGTTTCATTCCCATTATTTTACTATTTTGCTCAATTAAACTTTATTACAAGTTTAATTTCACTCGATTTAGTTTAATTAATTTTGCATTTGATTACGATTAACTTAGTTCAATTTGATTATCTTAGTTCAATTACGTATGGTTATGTACGCTATTTTATTACACATTGGTCAAAGTTATGTTAATTGAGGTAATACGATTGAAAATTTTTCAATCGTAAAACACATAAATTGAGAACACATTTTTTATCTCACTCGAGCCAAATTTATTTTATGGAGTCAGAAAATATTTTACTTTTGTGTTAAAGGAGAGGGAGATGAGCACCGGCGAATCCATTCGTTGGCTGGGTCATAGCCCTCTTAACACAATCTCTCTGTCCAATATAATAACTTTCACTTTCAATTATCTGCAAAATAATTTCCTGAAGATGAGGGCATGGAAAGTCTAGGAAGTGCTCCTAAGAAATTGGGAATTAAATCATGTCATGCAACAACAGACAAGTTTGCAGTCATAGACCCCACCTAGGACTCACCTAAGATTTGACAAAGGGATCATATAGCTCTGCATGCGGTCAAGTACAAGGCATATGGTTGATGGTGAAGCAGCTTTCTAGCATGTCTCCTACCGTTTGTCAATTAGGCAACCAAATGTATTGCAACATCTTCCATAGGCATGTGGACATGTTGAACGGATATCTAAAAAACTAGCCCAAACCAGTGCTCATGCGCATGCCATTGGTGGTCTTCGGGAAGTGACAAAACCCTTCTTTCAAAATGACCCCCACATGTGCCCCAATATGTTCCTGATTTCGATATAACACACTCAACCCATGTTCTCTACAAACAGGCCATTCACATGATCCAAAACTACTTCCACTCCAAGGATCATTGCTGTCATTATGAGCCAATGAAAGGCCAACCTATGATATTTGGAATGATATACGTAAAATTCCAATTTTTTTTTTTTTTTTAAATATATGCTTCCGTTCATATATAATAGGCTGTGGTGACTAAATATATTCCATTGTGTAACCATTGTGGAAGCTTATTGTCAAATTTGACTAGGTCAAATAAAATGTGTAATTAATTAACATTCCAAATATTATTCAATCAGTGTCAATGTGTGTCATGCTGTTGATCCTAAAATATTTGTGTGGCATTGCATAACCGATGTCATGGGGAAGCTTACGAAAAGAGAGAAACAAACTTTTCATGAGTTATTTACATCGTTTGACTCACATTAATTACATATTCTTTTGTTATTTCCTTTGGTCTGTTTTACCAACCAGAAAAGCCTGTAACAGTAACTGACATTTGTGAAGTTCCAAAAGGAAAATGCAGTCCTATCTAATTCTTGAAACGATGGTCTTATACAGTGAATCCAACGTGATAAAGATAAGTCTAAGAAAGAAGAATGATTATTAACAATCATGCACTCCCTTTTTTTTTTCTTTTTTTTTTCTTCATGCATAAGATGTAACGTATCAGTTAGAGTTAGGCAAATATACTGTCTTCAGAAGGAGCATTTTCATAAACTTCCCACTTCTTTCGATATGTCAAAAGTGCTAGTGGCCTGTTGCGTTCCAACAATTATATGAATGATTGATTCCCAAATTGACTATTGGAATTTCTTGCATTTATTTCTAATATATATGTTGGTGACAAATTCAAGGTTGAAGTTATGTTAATTCCTCACCACAATTATTCCTGCATATTCATATTATTTTGAATTTTGATAGATGTCTTTTAAATCCACTCTGTCCTAATGGGTCTATGAGCACATGCTGCTCTTGTACTATCAACCTCAGAAGATGGATTAAACAAAACCAAATAGAAAAAGTAATTGCCAAAAATTGATTTAGAAATCACATCAATCATCAACATCCTAGTAATTTTGGTCAGTAGTAGTGGCAGGGTATGAGTAGATGATACAACTCCAATTAAAGGCTGGACATATGGTGGTGTGACTGGAGAGAGAGGGCCAAGTGGTTACTACCATATTCTATACTTGTTTGTTATCTGGCAATGGACATGTGGAGTTGTAGACACAGGGAAGACAACTATCCCATCGGCCTACATATAAAGAAGGCAAAGCCTTGTGACTTTTAAGAAAGCCCATCCCCATGAATATGACTATGATGCTCTCTTTCCCCATTACGTGTGACCAGTGACCCCCTTTGCCCTCTATTAATTAGCTAGCAATTGTGCTTCTCTTACCTAGGGGAAAATCCCAATTTCATAATCATTTAATAAGATTTAAATTGCAGTTTACAACTTTAAAATTTGGAATAATTTTTATTTTACCCCTTAAAAGTTTCAAAAATTGGATATGTATTCCTAATGTTAAGTAGAATTTGGAAAAAATGTATTTATTTCATTCATATCTTTTAATAGGACAAATTGCACTTTTCCCCCTTTAACTATTGGGTTATCTCAATTCCCCCATTTATCTATAAAACCGAGCGATGTCCCCCTTTATGTATTGAAAATATGCAAATCGCCCCCACGGTCTATTTTATGTTAAATCCAAGCCAAAATAATGGAATATTTTTATAGAATTAATATATAATGTATTTTTATATATAGAAATTCTTCATAAAAACACATTAATTTTGTTGGAATTTAACATAAAATTAGACAATGGGGGCTAATATTTTCAATACAAAAGGGGGACATTGCTCAGTTTTATAGATTTGAGATGGACGCAATACAATTTCCCCTAACTGTCATTAAATGTCATCTTAAAAAAAAATATTTCTTCCAAACAAACAAAAGATTAAATTGCAATTTGCACCCTTAAGTTTGTGACAAGTATTGTTTTACCATATAAAGTTTTAAAATTTGAATATCTACCTCTAACTAAGCTCAAATTTGTTTTCACTTTAAGTTGACAAGTAAAGTGGAAACAAAAATAAAACAAATGACAAATAAATTAAGAAAATGAGATTTTTTTTATAAAAATAATGATAATTAGATTAATAAAAAATACGCTCACTTGGCTTCAAAACAACGTACTATTGAATTATAAACTACACCAGTTCGAGCTTAGCTAGCATTTAACAGCTACCTCATTAATAAATATGGACGAAATCATTTTTTTTTTCTTCCAAATGTTACCTATTGTTAGGGGTACAAATAAAAATTGTAAAAGTTTAGGGGGAAAATCAAAATTACACCAAACTTTAAAGGTGCACAATTTTGTCCTTTTTATTTTATTTTATTGACGTCGAAGAAACGATGTAGTTTTGAATAGATCAAAACTACGTTGTTTTGAGACAATGTGACACTTAACATCAACCTCATTAATGGATATGTACATAATGTTATTTAACATTAGGAGTACAGATCTGAGTTTTAAAACTTTAAGAAACAAAATTAAAATTTTCTCAAAATTTAAGGGCGTAAATTACTGTACATGTATTCCATTTAATATATAAACTAGCTCATGGGCATCTTTCTCTCGTGTACATGCATGGTGATGGAAGACTTAAGTTTGAAATAGGCTTCAATGCGAGGCGCTCTCTTTCTCTTGCGCTCAGTTAAGTGAATGGTGTCACAAATTTTATATAGAAAGTCATTTCCTATATGAGATTTTGTGTTTTTTATTTATTGTTTTAAGAAACCTATATGAGATTTTGAGAACATAGGGTTCGATTAAAAAAAAACATAGGGTTCAAATTTAATGATTTGTCACCTAGTCCTTCTAGGAGACCCGTTGTGCTTACAAAGTGTCAAAATTTAATGATTTGTCACCTGGTGCTTCTAGGAGACTCGTTGTGCCCGTGTCAGCCCGTGTCAAGACAGATATGGGAAAGTAAACATTTCACTATACTACTACTGCTATTTTAAATTTAGGATAAACTATTGTTTTAGTTCCTAAACTTTGCATAAGGGAAAGGAAAGATTTCACTATACAACTACTGCTATTTTAAATTTAGGGTAAACTATTGTTTTTGTTCCTAAACTTTGCATAAAGTTCGTTTTTCGTCCTTGAACTTTGAAAAGTTCATTTTTCGTCCCTGAACTTTGAAAAATTCATTTTTACACATTGTACATGCCTATTTTTTGGATCTTAACATGAATTGGGCCTAATTGGAGCAATTTCGGCCAAGCCCAGCAAGCCCAATCCATGTGGGTCCCAAAGTCTAGTATCAAGTGGATCATTTGGGCCTACCACGAATTATTTCGACATTGTACAAGCCCAACAAAGCCCAAGTTGAGGTTTAGCCCAAGCGTGTTTATAATCTCTTCTACATGTCACTTTGGGCCTAAAAAGACTTTATATTGGCTAAATAAGTGACTAAGGCCCAAAAGAGAAAGGCCCAAAGCCTAAGGTTAACTCCAACAGCCTTGGATAGCCTGTCTGTGGGTCCCTCAAGTTCGAACACCAACAATTGATTGCAGGAACCAAAGTCTGCTCCTAGTGGGACCCACGACAGCCCCTTTTCCTACTACACTAGTTAAGAGGTAGTCAACTCCTCTTCTTCCTCAAGTCAAGTCAAGCTACTCTACACCACCAGCTACTCCATAACTCCAATGTTCACCCGAAAATCATGGCTCTTGGCACAGTGTCCACGACAAACCTCCAAGCAAAAGCTTTATGGACCACCGATATGGAAGAAATGCATGGGAACCCGAAAATGAGATTTGAACTCACTAACTACATCAGATTCGGTTCTAATAGGACTAAGGGAGTAGCCATCATGGCCCAGATCCATGATAGGACTACTCTTCCTGTTGAGACTAAGAGAGTTTGGTTTGGAGGAGGGGAGCTAGCTCTAGAAGCCTGAGGTTCTACTAACCAGCTGTCACTGTGTCTGTTAGGAGGCATGGGTGCAAGTTTGTAGAAACAAAAGCTAGTAAAGCATGCATGACAGAACCCTTCACTTGAACTAGCTCATCAAGCATTAAATGCTCTTCACCAGCCATTTCAAACTTAGAAGAGGGCCTTGCCCCGAAATCTACAGAAACCATGCTTATTTCCTTTTATGGAATGACTTAAGCCCTTCTCAAACACTCAATACCATTTATGGTTAGATATTTGAAATCTCATGGCTTAAGGAGAAATCAGAGATCTGATTTCCCACCAACTTAAGCTAATCTAATGGTCTCTATAAAAGGCCTCTTTAATTCCTTAATCAAGAACAACACAACTAGCACAAGAGAACAACAAGAACTCTCTCTATACAAAAAAGCTAAGTTGTTAATCTCTAGAACACTCTCTAGTAGACATCCTAAACAGGACATCTTCAACCTTAAATCTCCAATCTCTAGCCCTAAACACTAACCCAAACTAGAAATACCATGATTTAAGCTTATATCCCCATAAGTGCCTTCTGGCAAATATCTGGGTTACAGCTCCAAAACACTATATTGAGCCCATGGTACTTTCCAACCATAAGAATCACCCCGCGAAAGGCCTAAACACTTTCCTTTCACCCCTCATGCATGATTTATGGGACTAACTCTCTTCCACTTAGTCAAACTCCTTTAAGTCTCTACAAGTTCATTGTTAATGATTCTTGTATTATGGAGAGAATCAAGGAATGAATAACTTTGTACTTATTTTTTTTGTTAAAGTCGTTATATTTTAAGTCCAGATCATTTACGAAATAGAGGAAGTCTTATTCCATTATTGTTCTTGGGCTTTTACTTACAAATCTCTCTTATTGGGTTGTTTGGTTACTATTCACGTTAATGTTCACCTTTACTTGGTTCTAGGAGATTCAGTTCTCAGCACTTTAAAGAAGCTGCCCCATTAACCTTTGGACCAACCTTTGGGCCCTCGGTTGAATTTTGGGTTCGAACTCCCCTCTCTCTTAAAAAGCTCAGCCAACGTCCCTACCAACCTCAGGAGTAACACGTGACATAGCACAAAAACTCCCCCTTCACATTTTGGCGACTCCATTGGGAAGTCGAGATGAGCACTTCCTAAAAAGCAAGTTAGTGCCCAAAATTATGCCTCCTAGAACCCAACAAGGGCAAGTCTCATTTCATAATATGAACTCTCGTGTCGAATCTCAAACCAATGAGCAAGGAAAAAATCACTCCGAGCACCCCCATGGGAGCTCAAATGGAGAAGCGTAGCCAGTAAATCTTCTGCTAAAGCTAATACAGGGTCTACAGTAGAATTAAGGCGAGTTAGTTGAAACCATCAAAAGGCTCAAAGAAAAAAGCCCCTAAAATAAAGACAGATCGTCCGAATGATGAAAACCATCAAGAGAAGCCTCACCAAGAGTCAGTCTCTCACAATAAAAAAACATTTTTTGTCACGATGTCGGATGTGGCAGACTTACTCAAGCAAGAAAGGGAGAAAAATCCTAAAGAAGCCTAGGAACTTTGTGAGGAAACCTCCCTATCCCGCTAAGTTGTTAAAGCAGCCCTATCCCGAGAAATATGTTGTCTCGACCTTCTCATGCTTTGACGGTCGCAAAGGGAACACTCTTGTGCATGTTAGCAAGTTCATAGACTCCATGGGACCTTATGTGAACAACGGTGACTTATGTCTACGTGAGTTCTCTAAATCTCTTGATGATAAAGCATACACATGGTATACCACGTTGCCTCCCGGATCCGTGAAGTCGTGGGAATACATAGTGTAGTTGTTTTGTGGAAAATATTTTCAAGTGGAAGAAAAGATCACTCTTGTCAACCTCCATAGTACAAAGCAAGAAAGTGGAAAAGATTTGCTATGCTACATCCACCGTTTTCGTGACATCTCTTTTGGATTGTTACGTTAACTATGAAGAAGGTAAGCGCGTAGAAGTTTTGCATACATAACATGTTGCTTGAGTTCCATGCTCACCTTGAAAATCTTGACATCTCTAGGTTCGCTCAACTTCTTCAAAAGGCTCGAAAGAGGGAACTATCGATCAAACCACATGTTGAGAATGCTAAAGAGAAGAAAAGCCAGCCACAAGTTCTCATTATGTCTGCTGGAAACAACAAATGCAAGAAGCCCACTGAGAAGATATTTAATGAGCCACCAATTGGCATTCCAAATCGAGGCAATTGGTGAAAGATTGGAAAGAATGGATACAAGCTTTGCTAGTTTCCAAGCTCTATTGGAGGAAAGGCTACCTCCAAGCCAGCCAGAACCGATTCAAAAACCACCTCAAGCAATGCAAGGTGGCCAAACTGGTCAAACTCCAACAAATCAACCAAGGCAACCAATTTTCGAGGTTCAAACTGGCCAAGGTGTTCCTATATGTGTTAAAGCTAGGAATGCCATGCCTATGAGACCTCCAACTCTTGAGGTTAGAGCTCAGCCCAACCAGCCAAGATTTGGAATGCCAATTGGTGAGCCCTATGAGCCAACTCTTGTGTGGGTGATTTTGTGAACCCGATAGAGGGAATTAGGCATGAAATGCCTAATGCAAGGGTTCCAAGGTAGTTTGGGGGACAATTTGAACCTCAAGTGGATGATCCATGGTTACGAAGAGGAATTCCTAGGCAACAAGGCTAGTTTCCTCAATTTGGACAGCAAGCACCATCTCATGCAAATCCAAACCAATTTGGAGAAGCTAGGGATGCTCAATGGGGCCAAGATGGTTATGAAGGCCCTTGGTTTGATCTAGGAGGAGGCAGGGCTAATCATGGAAGGCAAGGAGCTTATTATAGGGATCCATGCTGGCCAGAGAAGGATCAAACACCTTGGCAGCAAGGAAGGGCAGCAAGGGAACCTAGGGCTATGAAGCTTGATTTCCCAAGGTTCAAAGGTGGTGATCCAACTTCTTGGGTGTTCAAAGTCATCCAATACTTCAACTATTACCAAGTACAAGCAGCTGAGAAGGTATTATATGCTTCTTACCATTTTAGATGATGATGCATTGGTATGGTTTCAAGATTGTGAGCATGAATGAAACTGTTGGGATAAATTTGTTAGAGCAATTCAACTTAGGTTTAGGCCTTCTAGTTATGATGATCCTATGGGGTCCCACCCTACCACTAACTATAAGTCGTTGTAGTTTTTTAAAGTCGTTGCTCCCAGTGCTCTAGCTATTTACAGTCCAGTTAGAAGGGCTTCGTACTTAGCTTCATTATTAGTGGTGGGATATTTTAAACATTTGGCATGTTTGATTAGGTCACTCTCGAGTGATTCTAGTATTACCCCACTATTCTGACCGATTTGGTTGATGTCGTCTATGTTGATCGTCCATTAAGGAACCTTTTGGCTGTCTTTATCGCAAGGTTCATCCTCCTTTGATGTAAACTTTGCTATGAAGTCTGCCAAATCCTGGGCTTTAATTGTCGTTCGAGGTCAATAATCAATGTCAAATTCACTCAGCTCGATCGCCCATTATACTAATCATCTAGTCAGGTTTATTCATCGCTTTCTGGAGAGGGTGGTTCATCAAAACCACGATGGTGTGGGCCTGAAAGTAAGGCATGAGCTTCCTTGTTGCTGTTACTAGGGCGAAGGCCAATTTTTTCATTGGTGGGTATCACTCTTCCGCACCCTTAAGGGCTCTGCTAGTATAGTAAACAGGTAATTGGACCTTGTCTTCTTCACGTATTAAAGCTAAGTTGATTGTTGTTTGGGAAACGGCCAAATATAGATAAAACTCTTATCCTTGCTTGGACGGGCTTAACAATGGTGGTGAAGCTAGGTAGGCTTTGAGTTCGTCAAACGATTTTTGACACTAGAAAACCCTCTGTAATACAATAAAGAATGGGAGGCATTTGTCAGTGGATCTGGAAACGAAACGGTTGAGGGTTGCTACTCGTCCTATCAAACCCTGCATTTTCTTAATCGTCTTTTGGGGGTGCATTTACATTATTGCCTTGATCTTATCCAGATTGGCTTCTATTCCTTTTTAAGAGACCATGTGATAGGAAGCAAGGTGGGCCTAGCCTTAAAGATCATTTGCAAATTCTAGTTGGGCCAATTACAAGATCAAGAGCCAAGAAGATCAATGGAAGCAATGCAAGGATTGGTGCAATCCACTTGGGATGAAGCTAGCAAGAGCCCAACAATCAAAGTGGGTTTGAAAGAAGGAGAACCAATTTTGATCCACTTGATACAAGCTGTGGAAGATATGACTTAGGGAAGTTTGGGCCTATTGTTATTCAAGGCTTTCAATTTATTAAAAGATTTATTTTATTAGTTTAGAATAAGTGGGCTACAAGGAGGCCTTGTATTACGGCCCAAGTTACTGTAGCCTAATTACTGTTGCGTGGCACTATTCACGCAGGGGTATTTTTGGGAAAAAAGAGTTCTAGTTTGGTTAGGATTTTAATTAGGTTTTGGTTTAAATACTCTTTGTAGCCTCATTTGAAGGCAGACAATATATTGAATTTTCATTGTGAGTTGAGTTTTCTCCTCTTGTTCTTGATTGAACTTTTGAACTTATCAAAGGTAAATCACAACCTTTGTGGCGTTCCTCCTTGTAATCTGGGTTCTTGAGATAGGTTCTTCAACGGGTCTAGATTTTAATATAATCTAGGTTCTTGAAACGAGGTTCTCAACGGGTCTAGATTCTCCATCCATTGACTTGATCTTGGCTTTCTTGGGTGAGTTTTCAAATTGATTGTGGGTTCAAGGGATTCCATTCCGCGGGTTCATATCATTTGGTATCAGAGCAAGGTTTCCAATCAGGTCTGATTCTATCTTTTGTTTCTTGCGTATTTGATTCTAGGGCTTCATTGTTCTAGGGTTACAAAAAAAAAAAAAAAAAAAAGGAAGGTGGCTGCCGAATTGCATTGTTCTAGTGTTTGTGTTGGCTTAAACCTCTTATTCAAGAGTTTGTGTTGGCTGAAACTTCTTGTTCTAGAGTTTGTGTTGGCTGAAACTTCTTATTCTAGAGTTTGTGTTGGCTCAAATCTCTTATTCGTTTGATTGTGATCAAATCAGTTGCTGAAAAAAAAAAAATTCCGAAAATTTTTTATGAGCCTTATCATCAACGGGGCTGCATACATCATTATAGTTACTCTTTCATTCGTTTTTATTCCTTTGTTCTTGTTCTGGTTCTTGTTCTTGTTCTTGTTTTGTTTCTTGGACCTAATTACTAGTTGGGATAAAACAAGGTTCTTGTTCTTGTTTCTTGATTGAGTTCAATTAGTTCTTGAAGAACTTGAGTGGGAAAACTCTTGAGGTAAAAGGCAAGAGAGTGTGAGACTATTATAAAAAAAAAAATAGCCAATTAAGAGTGAAATACGAGTGGAGTGCCATTATTCGAGTGTAAACACGTAAGGGAGTGTGTGAGGTTTTCCACTAACATTTTTTTTTTTTTTTGCAGCACATTACGATGTCTCATAAGGGTGACTCATCACCAAAGGGGAAGGCAGATAACTCATCCTTTGTGTTGCAAGCCATGCAACAACAGTTTGAGCGGTTGAACTTTGTATTGGGTGAAGTGAGGGATAGGATGGATCATCAAGAAACAGCGATTAGAAATCTACAAGGTGGGAGAGATAGGAGGCGACGTGAGCCTAGGGTTGAAAATGAGTATGAGAATGAAGGAGATGGTGAGGATGAGGAAGACTTAGCATCTGAAGTTGGGTCGGGTAGACATAGACGATTTAGGCGTGAAAGAGGACATGAAGGGAACCGAGGGGGTCGGGATGGTTTAGATCAAAACCTTGGGAGCATTAAAATGAAAATACCATCTTTCCAAGGTAGAACTAACCCTGAGGTTTATCTAGAGTGGGAGAAAAAAATAGACCTCGTGTTTGATTGTCATAATTACTCTGAAGAGAAGAAAGTGAAGTTGGCGGTAATAGAGTTCACTGATTATGCTATTATTTGGTGGGATCAATTAGTGACCAATAGAAGGAGGAATAATGAGAGGCCTGTAGAGACGTGGGGAGAGTTGAAAGCTCTCATGAGGCGGAGATTTGTACCTAGCCACTTCTATAGGGACCTTTACCAAAAGCTCCAAAATCTTACACAGGGGTCTAGGAGTGTGGAGGATTACCATAAGGAGATGGAGGTGGCGATGATTCGGGCTAATGTAGAGGAGGATCGGGAGGCCACCATGGCTAGATTTTTGAGTGGTTTGAATAGGGACATAGCCAATGTAATTGAATTGCAGCATTATGTGGAGATAGAGGACATGGTGCACATGGCTATGAAGGTGGAGAGACAGTTAAAGAGAAAAGGGACAGCAAGGTACACTTCGGTTTCTAACACTACTTGGAAATCAAAGTGGGATAAGGAATGATTCAGCTGAAGCAAAGAGAAAGACCGAACCACCTAAGGGAAAAGATGAGGGAACTAGCAACAAACCCAAGGTAGAATCTCAACCTTCACGGAATAGAGATATTAAATGCTTTAAGTGTTTGGGTTCAGGGCACATCGCTTCTCAATGTCCAAACAGGCGGGTGATGATTATGCGCGACAATGGGGAGGTGATGACTGAGAGTGAGGATGATAGTGATGGGATGCCCGAGTTGGTTGATGCTAGTGATGATGATGGAGTGGTATACCCCGTGACAGGTGAGTCTCTTGTTGCCAGGCGTGCTCTCAATACACACATTAAGGTGGATGATGCAGAGCAACAGAGAGAGAACATTTTCCATACTAGATGCCACGTCAACAATAAGGTATGTAGTATGATCATTGATGGGGGGAGTTGTACTAATGTGGCTAGCACTATTTTGGTAGAGAAATTGAATTTACCAACCTTAAAACACTCTAGACCATACAAATTGCAGTGGTTGAATGATTGTGGAGAGGTTAGGGTGGATAGGCAAGTGTTAGTTACTTTTTCAATTGGGAAGTATCTAGGATGAGGTGCTTTGTGATGTTGTGCCTATGCATGCTGGCCATATTTTGTTGGGGAGGCCGTGGCAGTATGATAGGAGGGTGACACATGATGGGTTCAAGAACATGTACAGCTTTGTAAAGGGGGGCAAAACAATCAAGCTTGCTCCTTTAACTCCCAGCCAGGTCTATGAGGACCAACTGAAACTGAAAAGTGAGGTTGCTCATAAAAGAAAGAGTGAAAATGAGAGTGACCAAAAAAGAAAGAGTGAAAAAGAGATTGAACAAAAAAGAAAGATTGAGAGTGAAAATGAGCAAAAAAGAAAGAGTGAAAAAGAGATTCAGCAAAAAAGAAAGAGTGAGAGTGAAAATGAGAAAAAAGAAAGAGAGTCTGCAGAGAGAAAAGGAAAGGCAAAAATGAGTTTCTATGCAAGAAAGAGTGAGGTTAAGAGGGCTTTCTTCGCAGATCGCCCTATGATTCTTCTTATCTATAAAAATTCTTATCTTAATCTTGATGAAACTAACCAGTCTCTTCCTAGTTTGGCTATTTCTTTGTTGCAGGAATATGAGGACGTGTTTCCTAACGATGTGCCTAGTGAGTTGCCACCTATTAGAGGCATAAAGCATCAGATTGATTTTGTACCAGGTGCGACAATTCCTAACCGACCAACCTATAGGAGTAATCTGGACGAGACAAAGGAACCTCAATGGCAAGTTGAGGAGTTGATGGCCAAAGGATATGTGAGAGAGAGCATGAGTCCCTGCGCGGTACCGGTGCTACTTGTGCCTAAGAAGGATGGGACTTGGAGAATGTGCGTTGATTGCAAGGCTAT
>OU015768.1:21823930-21886733 GCA_907173295.1 Fagus sylvatica
AGCTTTTCCAAGGTTGATAGAGGGCATACGTTTAGAGCTGACCCATTGTCGATCAGTACTCTTGACACGATGCGGTCATTGGTTTTGACAGAGATATACAAAGCTTTGGTATGACCTCTCCCCTCCGGGGGCAACTCATCATCAGAGAAGGTTAGTTGGTTGGTGACTAGTATGGAGGTCACCATGTTCTCGAAAGACGGCCCAGTGATATCTTCTGGCACATATGCTTCGTTAAGTACTTTCAGCAGGGCTTTCCTGTGGGATTCGGATGCGAGTAGTAATGACAGTACTGATATATGAGAGGGCATCTTGCTCAATTGCTTCACTATGCTGTATTCACTACTCTTGATGATTCGGAGGAAATCTGCGGCCTCTTCCTCTATTGCCTTTGTTTTCGTGGGATCCTCCACTGCCTTTCCCGCTTCTTTCCTTCTTTTCTCTAGCTCTTCCGGAGTGTAGCACCTGCCGCTTCTGGTAATCCCACCGAGCCCGGACGTGAGGTTCCCTACTACCTCCTCTTTCGTCTTAGGCTGGCTTTCCCGTGTCGATATTACTTTCATCCCATAGTTCCAGGGGAATCCTCTTACTATCTTGGTAGGGGAAGGGTTGCGGAACTTGGATCACCACGCTTGGAACTTTCTCCGAAGATTGAACCGCGGATACCGAAGCTGTCTGAAGCACGACCTTTTCTTTGGTAGCATAACGGATGACCACTGGATCGGGCCCGGACATTTCCAGTGGTGTGGCTGGTGTGAGTTTCCCCAACTCTTCTTTCTTTCTCTCACAGAATTTCTCAAAATCCTCTTTCAATTCTTTCCATCCTTGCTTGGAAGTTTGTCTTCTCGTAAGGGCTGAGTCTCAGCTGGTCAATTGTCATGCAATCTCTCTCTGGCTGTTCTCCCCTCCTTCTTATCAATCCCTTTGTTATCAGACCGGCGACTTCCTTCTTGAACTCTTCGCAATCCTTGTAGGTTGTGGTCTCGAGCCCCGGGATGATACTGGCACGTGCCTGCTTCTGTCGACTCTTTTGGTGCCCTTGGTGCAGGGAGTAGCCCTCGCTTCTTTAGCTCATGGAAGAGTGGCTCCCATGGTATTTTTGTGGAGGTGATGTCGACTTCTTCATCTTTCTCTGCCCCAATTGTATTTATGACTCCCTCTATTCTGAATTTCAACACTCCTTGGTCTAGCAGATCTTGGATACGGTGCCTCAAGACTCTGCAATTTTCCACTGTATGCCCGACCTCTCCTTGATGGTACTCACAGGTCAGGTCTTTGTTGTAGTCTTTGGGCTGTGGCCCGATACGCGTCCTCTGGTTGACGGGCGTAATCATCTTCTTCTTGATCAGCAAGGCATATAGTTGTAGGACTGGGATTGGCAGTGGCTGGAACTGCCGAGGCTCTGTCCGGGACGGCCTAGGAATGTGGAAGGCTGGCCTTCTTGGAGTTGGTAGAGTCTGAGCTGCCTTTGACAGGCTGAGGGCTGGATAGATCTCTTTTTGTCTTTTGCTGATTGTTGCCTTCTTCTTCTCCTCCTCTCGTTCGGTCCACCGACGTATGAATTGTAGCAAGAAGTTAAACTTGGTTTCTAATGCCGCCACCCGAGCTTCCAATCCTCGGAGTTTGCTTGCTTCCTCCGCCATTTGATTGTGAAGGCAAATATAACCTAGAGAGGTAAACAACGTCAAGTTAGACTTTGAATTCACAAGTTGGAATGCATGACCTTGGCTTACTTTGCGGGTAAACCATGGCTAAGTATGTATGCGTATGCATGGTATGCATGAATGCAATATGCATTGGCAAATGGATGGGTTTTCCCATTGGGTTGCCAGAAATTGGCGAGCCTTTCGGCTCATGGCTTTATTTTGAAATTTGGGTGACCAACATCAATCAATATGAGGGTCGGGATGACACAAGTAGACATCTATAGAGTTAAGAACTCGTGTATGTACATAGTGGTATTGTCAACCAAAGAAATAGGCTTTCACACCATTGGAAATTCGACGAGCCTTTCGGCGCTTGGTTCCATTTTGAAAATTTTTTGGAGGGAACCAGTGTCGATAAGTGTGAAGGTCGTATTCTTGGTTGACGGACAGCACAACGGGTAAGTATCTAGATTCCTATGTAGAGTTGAGAACTCTTTAGGATTGACACATGTATGGATTTGTCAACGAAGAGATGGGCTTTCGCACTATCAAAATTTTGACGAGCCTTTCGGCGTTCGGTTCTATTTTGAAAGATTTTTGAGAACCGATGTCAGTTAGTGCGAAGGTCATACTCTTGGTTGGACATGATGAGACTCTACATGACCTTATAGAGTTTGGAAACTCTTGGGGTTTACAGACGTACTAACGAAAAGATAGACTCTCACATTATCAAAATTCGACGAGCCTTTCGGCGTTCGGTTCCATTTTTGAAAATTTTTGGAGGGAACCGATGTCGGTAAATGCGAGGGTCGTACTTTTGGTTGAGGACGACATGACTCTATACACAATGGGTACATACGTATCAACGAAAAGGTAGACTATCACATTCCTGAAAATTCGACGAGCCTTTCGGCGTTCGGTTCCATTTTTGAAAGTTTTTTTTTTTGGAAACCGATGTCGGTTAAATGTGAGGGTCGTACTTTTGGTTGGGGACGACATGACTATGTACATCGTACTAACGAAAAGCTAGACTCTCACATTACTGAAAATTCGACGAGCCTTTCGGCGTTCGGTTCCATTTTTGAAAATTTTTGGAGGGAACCGATGTCGGTTAATGTGAGGGTCGTACTTTTGGTTGGGGTACGACAAGACTATGTACACGCGTATCAACGAAAAGATAGACTCTCACATTACTGAAATTCGACGAGCCTTTCGGCGTTCGGTTCCATTTTTGAAAATTTTTGGAGGGAACCGATGTCGGTTAATGTGAGGGTCGTACTTTTGGTTGGATACGACACGACTCTATACATCCCATGTAGAGTTTGGAACTCTTTGGGTTTGAGTGGTTTGCAACGGGTATGGACAACGTGGTTATCCTATCCCTTTATCAAACAATGACATGCAAACAAAGGTTTAGATAGATAGAACCTGACTCGGCTCCAATTATTTTATCACCACCTGGAAAATAGCACAACGCTTTTCCCTTGACTCATTTTGAAAAGACACATCCTATTTTTGGGTATCCTATCTTAGGTTGGATGTTCACTCGGTTGGCTTTTACCAGAGCCCTCACAGGTAGGTTTTCTACACTATAGCTTACTATATGCAACATGGTATGACACAGCTTGGAATTCTGTTTCCTAAAGGGGCCGATGATCATGCCCGTTTCATCCTCCCGAAGGAAGTCGAAAGGGTATTGGATCACCGGGGAAGCACTTGCACGCCCCCCTCGATCTCCACGGGTGTGAAGGGAGAAGGGTGGATTCTCGTGTTCCATGTCCTAGATATAAAAGGGTTCGTGGTGGAGCCTGTACTAGCCCAGCCCCACCTGAGTCCGGGTTCGACCCAAAAGTCCAATGAGTGTATATGTCATGATTTTGAAAGTAAAAAGGGAAAAGACTTTTTTGTACAAAGCACAATATACAATATGTGTTGCATAAAATAAATCTCTATCCTATGTTCGCAGTTTATATGTACAAGAATATAGACATGCTAAAATCAAAACACTATACAAGATGAAATAAAGAATGAATCAAATAATGAATACCAACAAATATATACACACATGCTTAGCAAAGAAAACACCGAAAGACTATAGGCTTAAACCCTCTAAGTCCCCAGTGGAGTCGCCAAGCTGTCGACACCGGCGGAAAATCTCTTAATTCTTTTTCTTTTTATTTTCCTAGATACCGACCCCCATTTGGCGAGTGTTGTGTGTGTTCCTCTATCTCTTTTCCGTTTCGAGATACGAGTTGTGTGTGTGTGGGAACTTGTGTACGTGTGTGCGTGTGAGCACAAATTTGGAGTCGCCACCAATCATGGGAAATTTTAAGGTGTGATTGGGCACCTATGTCTAATAGATTTTACCCTATTTAGACATCTACAACTAAATGGTCTTGAACCAGAGATAGGTTCGGGGGTTTGCTTATGCGTGGGGAAGGTGTTAGGCACCCCACGACATCCGTTTAAGAAAACGGTTACCTCCTTCCTAATGTTTTCTTTATTTGCTAAGCCTAAGTTTGTTGGTTTTTATTATGTACAAATGTCCCGATTTCCGTCGTACGATATACCAAAAATGGCAAACGTAATATGACTTCGTTCGGTTTTGATTAGACTCTTTATTTCACCATCCCTTTTATCTTTGTATCTTTTAAATTTCCGGGCATTTCGGTGGTAGGATATACTTGAAATCCTAACACCTAGTGCCGGGACAAACAATTAATGTTTTTGGTGCCATATTCGGGATCTCTTTACCCTTGATTTCCAAGAGTAAAGCGGTCCGTCAAATGGCGGGGTTTTGGGATGATTAATTCACACTTTGGGGAATTTTAGACCATGATCCTATGGGAGTTAGAACGTGTAGAATCCCTTACACGAAAGCACGTACCAGCCACGCCCCCGTGTAAAGGACTCATACCTTCGTTTCTAACGCCCACATTACCATGTTTACTCTTTTTAAAGTTTTCATGGCAAAGTGTATTTTAATCACATTTTTATATCAAAGCAATAAACAATCAAGCAAGTAATCACGGATGTTTGCAGCACATAAATTACAAGAATGAATGAAGATGACCATGCTTAATGCAAAGTGCACAAGAATTTTTAAGGAAAGGGTCAATTCGATGCTATTGAAAGACTTATCCAAACCTTCGACGCCAAATAGGACTTAATGAGAAAATCATTTGAAAACGGGGTTTCAACGCCTTTTCGGGCTTACACGAAGGGTTGGTGCTATTGAAAGACTTATCCAAACCTTCGACGCCAAATAGGACTTAAATGAGGAAAATCATTTGAAAACGGGGTTTCAACGCCTTTTCGGGCTTACACGAAGGGTTGGTGCTATTGAAAGACTTATCCAAACCTTCGACGCCAAATAGGACTTATATGAGAGAAAATCATTTGAAAACGGGGTTTCAACGCCTTTTCGGGCTTACACGAAGGGTTGGTGCTATTGAAAGACTTATCCAAACCTTCGACGCCAAATAGGACTTAAATGAGGAAAATCATTTGAAAACGGGGTTTCAACGCCTTTTCGGGCTTACACGAAGGGTTGGTGCTATTGAAAGACTTATCCAAACCTTCGACGCCAAATAGGACTTATATGAGAAAATCATTTGAAAACGGGGTTTCAACGCCTTTTCGGGCTTACACGAAGGGTTGGTGCTATTGAAAGACTTATCCAAACCTTCGACGCCAAATAGGACTTAAATGAGGAAAATCATTTGAAAACGGGGTTTCAACGCCTTTTCGGGCTTACACGAAGGGTTGGTGCTATTGAAAGACTTATCCAAACCTTCGACGCCAAATAGGACTTAAATGAGAAAATCATTTGAAAACGGGGTTTCAACGCCTTTTCGGGCTTACACGAAGGGTTGGTGCTATTGAAAGACTTATCCAAACCTTCGACGCCAAATAGGACTTATATGAGGAAAATCATTTTGAAAACGGGGTTTCAACGCCTTTTCGGGCTTACACGAAGGGTTGGTGCTATTGAAAGACTTATCCAAACCTTCGACGCCAAATAGGACTTAAATGAGGAAAATCATTTGAAAACGGGGTTTCAACGCCTTTTCGGGCTTACACGAAGGGTTGGTGCTATTGAAAGACTTATCCAAACCTTCGACGCCAAATAGGACTTAAATGAGGAAAATCATTTGAAAACGGGGTTTCAACGCCTTTTCGGGCTTACACGAAGGGTTGGTGCTATTGAAAGACTTATCCAAACCTTCGACGCCAAATAGGACTTAAATGAGGAAAATCATTTGAAAACGGGGTTTCAACGCCTTTTCGGGCTTACACGAAGGGTTGGTGCTATTGAAAGACTTATCCAAACCTTCGACGCCAAATAGGACTTAATATGAGAAAATCATTTGAAAACGGGGTTTCAACGCCTTTTCGGGCTTACACGAAGGGTTGGTGCTATTGAAAGACTTATCCAAACCTTCGACGCCAAATAGGACTTAATATGAGGAAAATCATTTGAAAACGGGGTTTCAACGCCTTTTCGGGCTTACACGAAGGGTTGGTGCTATTGAAAGACTTATCCAAACCTTCGACGCCAAATAGGACTTATATGAGAAAATCATTTGAAAAATGGGGTTTCAACGCCTTTTCGGGCTTACACGAAGGGTTGGTGCTATTGAAAGACTTATCCAAACCTTCGACGCCAAATAGGACTTAAATGAGGAAAATCATTTGAAAACGGGGTTTCAACGCCTTTTCGGGCTTACACGAAGGGTTGGTGCTATTGAAAGACTTATCCAAACCTTCGACGCCAAATAGGACTTATATGAGGAAAATCATTTGAAAACGGGGTTTCAACGCCTTTTCGGGCTTACACGAAGGGTTGGTGCTATTGAAAGACTTATCCAAACCTTCGACGCCAAATAGGACTTAATATGAGGAAAATCATTTGAAAACGGGGTTTCAACGCCTTTTCGGGCTTACACGAAGGGTTGGTGCTATTGAAAGACTTATCCAAACCTTCGACGCCAAATAGGACTTAAATGAGGAAAATCATTTGAAAACGGGGTTTCAACGCCTTTTCGGGCTTACACGAAGGGTTGGTGCTATTGAAAGACTTATCCAAACCTTCGACGCCAAATAGGACTTATATGAGGAAAATCATTTGAAAACGGGTTTGCAATTTACGGGTCCAACGCCTTCATCGGGCTTACACGAAGGGTTGGTGCTATTGAAAGACTTACCTAAAACCGCCAATACCATTTGGTATTTTCATGCCCAAATCAAAATAATGCAATATGAACAATATTTACAACATAGTAAAAATGGCAAGAAATTTAGAGCATAACGGGAAGCAATAAATTAATGGAATTTACAAGGAGGAATTTTGTGGGTCCAATGCCTATGGAATTACGTGATGGTTAATGCCTCTTTGAGGTCTTACATAGTCCACCACGACCAATCGGGATTATCACGCCCAAATCACAAAGGAAGAAAAATGGGAAAATGACAATATTCACAATATAATATTTACAACGTAGTAAAATGTAAATAAAGCGATAAATGACAATATTTAACACATGGGGATGTATTTTTCGGGTCAAATACCTCGTAGGCTAACAAGGTTGTTACGGCCTCGTTAGAGGTCTTACGCAACTGAGCCAAAGCTACTCAATATTTGCCGTACTAAAACACGAGGAAACCGGTGTATTTTTCGGGTCAAGACCTCGTGGGCTAACATGGTTGTCACGGCCTCGTTAGAGGTCTTACGCGAGCCGCCAAAGCCACTCAATATTGCCGTACTAAAACACACCGGGGGAGGGGGGGGTAATCACAACAATATATATATTCACAAGTACGTAGTAAATGTAAATAAAGCGATAAATGACTAGAAAATGTAAATAAAGCGATAAATGACTAGAAAATGTAAATAAAGCGATAAATGACTAGAAAATGTAAATAAAGCGATAAATATATTCAGATCCACAAATAATAGCAATAAATAACTCAAAGCATATAAATAAAGCAATAAATAGACAAGGAAATGTAAATAAAGCAATAAATATATTCAGATCTACAAATAAGAACATAAATAAAACAATAAATGAACTTAAAGAACATAACAAGAGTGGATCCTTGTGAATCCCTTCCCATTTTAGGGATCATCACTAGTCACCTCCACTAAAAAAGGAAAAAAAAGAGAGAGGAGAGGAGAGAGAAAGAGCTTAGAGAGAGAGAGTACCTAGAGAGGAGTCTCTCTCTCTAAAACTACCCAAAAACCCCGCCTAAAACCCCCTAAAACCCCTATTTCTGCCTATTCTAACGCTCAAGAAGGCCTAAGGCCTGAGCAAAATTGTGCTGAAGTGAGGGGGGGAGGGTCGGTTTTATAGAAAACCGTGCCCGTCTCGCGCATGACCATCATGCGCGGCGCATGACGGTCCTGCGCGAGTTGTAGTACTGCCACGTGGCAGTCTTATCCTTCCACGCCAGCAGCTCCTCGAATCCTCCTCGATTTCCGTGCGCGTACCCTTTTTTATCCGATTTTCGGGGGCAGTTTTGGAGGTCTTCTGGAACTCAAAATGGGTCATGCGGCATATCTTCGGAAAGCTCTCGACGTCCTCTTTCCAACGATATAAAGTTTGCGTGAATCGGAGTTCGGACGAGGGAGTTATGGCTCCCGGAAGTCGGGGTGTCGGAGCTGTTTTTGTGCACTCTTCCGATGCAGATTCCGGTCAAACGGGGAATGCTATCGGCGAACCGAGAGTTCCACGTCGTAGCCGGAGTCATTATCTTTCCAACGCACCCGGGCTCGCGGATCAACTTGTTGCGAGCAGGAAAGACTCTGCGCGCGAAGGCGGCTGTCCGGGAGAAAAAATGCGTTTTGCTCCCAGCGCGTTTTTTCTCAAATCTTGTCCCAGTTCGCGCGCATATTTGACCTAGCTCCCGATGTCGGATTTTGACGTTCTTGGTACCGTCGGAAAGCTTGCGCTGCCTATTTTTGCAAGGTTCCGGATTCGCGGGAATCCGAGCTTGGACTTCGTGAGATATGGCCCCGCGAGCAGAGGTCCACCGGGGTGTTTTTGGTCCGTTTGAGGGCAGTTTTCCGATCGGGATTCCGGCTGACCCCGATAAATTCTTGGCGATCCGAGAGTTCCACGTCGTGCATGGATGTGTCCTTCTTTCCAATGTGCCCGGGCTCGCAGATCAACTTGTTGCGAGTCAGGAAGACTCTGTGCGCAAGCGTGGCAACGTCGGTGGAGACAACTCCCGGAACTTTCAGCAAAACCTTATTTTGTCGGCCTGTTTTCACGCGCGTGGTAGACGTAGCTCCCGATGTCGGATTCCGACGATCTTGGTATCGTCGGAAAGCTTGCGTTACCTACTTTTCTAACGGTACAGGCCTTGCACAGAGGCGAGTTTGGGTTCGCAAGATATGATCTTGCGAACGGAGGCCGTCGGAATGTTCCTTATGCCTAAGGGGTCATCTTTTGACTGAGATTCCGGCTTGACCGGAGGAGCTCTTGATGATCCGAAAGTTGCATGCGGTAGCTGAAGTGAACCTCTTGCCTAAGGGTCTTGGCTCTTGGACCAAGTTGCAGCGGGTCGGAGAGAATCTTTGCGCAAACGTTGCCTCCCAAATAGGCTGTTTTGTCAACAATACTTACCAAAATTTGGCTAAGTGTTCGGACCGTTTTTTCGCAGTTTTGGCCATAACTCTCTCGTTTCTCGTCCGTTTTCGACCCGTAAAGTACGGAATCGAAGCTCTTGATATTCTCTATACCTTGGTCAAGGGGTGGTCAGTTCGATCCAGTTTTTGGTCTGGTCAACGGTCCGGTCAAACCTTGGTCAAACTTGGTCAACCTTGGTCAAACTTGGTCAAAATTCTCCGAACCCTGGGAAATGTATCCCGGAACACATTTTGAGGGTTTCTGGGCAAGGCGGACCCTAGTCGGGCTGGGAACAGCTCGGTCAAACCTCGGTCAAACTTCGGTCAACCCTAGTCAAACTTGGTCAACCCTAGTCAAACTTGGTCAAACCTTGGGAAATGTGTCTCGGACCTTCTTCTTGGGAGTATTTGATGCGGCGAGCCCTCGTCGGATCAGACCGGCTTGGTTCGGGCTGTCTCGTTTTGCGCGCCGACACCCGAGAAAATCCCGGGGGTAAAAATGGGGTTATGACAGGGAGCTAGGTCAAATACACGCGCGAACTGGGACAAGATTTGAGAAAAAACGTGCTAGGAGCAAAATGCGTTTTTCCTCCCGGACAGCCGCCTTCGCGCGCAGAGTCTTTCCGACTCGCAACAAGTTGATCCTTGAGCCCGGGTGCATTGGAAAGATAACGACTCCGGCTACGACGTGGAACTCTCGGTTAGGCAAAAGCATCCCCCGGCTGACCGGAATCTTCACCGGAAAAGTGAACAAAAACAGCTCCGACACCCCAACTTCCGAGAGCCATAACTCTCTCGTCCAAACTCCGATTCATGCAAACTTTATACTTTTGGAAAGAGGACGTCAAGAGCTTTCCGGCGATATGCTGCATGACCCATTTTGAATTCCGGAAGACCTCCAAAACTGCCCTCGAACATCGGGTCAAAATATTTATGGGCACGAAAATCGAGGAGGATCAGGTGGGGGGCTGGCGTGGATGGATAAGACCGCCACGTGGCAGGTGCACGCGAGGCGCGCCATCATCACGTGCCGCGCGCCATGATGGAGCGCCCGGCGTGCACGCCCTTCTATAAATAAGACCACACCCCCCCTCATTTGCACACGATTTTGCTCGGGCACTAGGCCTTCTAGAGCGTAGAATAGGCAGAAAATAGGGGTTTAGGGGGTTTTGGGTAGTTTTTAGAGGGAGAGACTCCTCTCTAGGTACTCTCTCTCTCTAAGCTCTTTCCCTCTCCTCCTCTCTCTCTTTTTTCTCTTTTCTTAGTGGAAGTGACTAGTGATGATCCCTAAAATGGGAAGGGATTCACAAGGATCCACTTTAGTTTAGATTTGTTAGTTCATTCATGTTATATTTATGCTTTTTTAGTCCATTTATACATGATTTATGCTTTCCTAGTCCATTTATCATCTTGTTATTGCCATTATTTGTAGATCTGAGTTATTTATTGCTATTATTTGTAGATCTGAGTTATTTATTGCTATTATTTGTAAATCTGAGTAGATTTATCGCTTTATTTACATTTGATACGTACTATTGTGAATATTATTGTGATTATCCCTTTCCCCGTATTTTAGTACGGCAAATATTGAGTAGCTTTGGCGGAGTGCGTAAGACCTCTAACGAGGCCGTAACAACCATGTTAGTCTACGAGGTATTTGACCCGAAAAATACATCCCCATGTGTAAATATTGTCATTTATCGCTTTATTTACATTTGCTACGTACTATTGTGAATATTATTGTGATTATCCCTTTCCCCGTATTTTAGTACGGCAATATTGAGTAGCTTTGGCGGAGTGCGTAAGACCTCTAACGAGGCCGTAACAACCATGTTAGTCTACGAGGTATTTGACCCGAAAAATACATCCCCATGTGTAAATATTGTCATTTATCGCTTTATTTACATTTGCTACGTACTATTGTGAATATTATATTGTGATTATCCCTTTCCCCGTATTTTAGTACGGCAAATATTGAGTAGCTTTGGCGGAGTGTGTAAGACCTCTAACGAGGCCGTAACAACCATGTTAGTCTACGAGGTATTTGACCCGAAAAATACATCCCCATGTGTAAATATTGTCATTTATCGCTTTATTCATATTTACTACGTTGTGAATATCATATTGTGAATATCCCCCATTTTTCCTCCTTGTGATTTGGGCGTGATAATCCCGATTGGTCGTGGTGAATTATGTAAGACCTCAAAGAGGCTTTATCCACCATATAATTCCATAGGCATTGGACCCATTAAAAACCCTCCGTTTTAAAGTCATTTATCGCTTTATTTACATTTATTACGTACTTGTGAATATTGTCATTTTCTCCCCTTTTCTCTTTGTGATTTGGGCGTGATAATCCCGATTGGTCGTGGTGGGCTATTTAAGACCTCAATGAGGCTCTAACCACCATGTAATCCCATAGGAGTTGGACCCACGAAAATCCGTTATTCCGAACCCCGTTATTTTCGTCGTTGTCCATTTTTCCATTTTGATTTGGGCATGAAAATACCGAACGGTATTGGTGTTTTAGGTAAGTCTTTCAATAGCACTAAACCCTATGTAAATCCATACGACATTAGATCCACAAAAACACTCTTTTTCAAACCCGATTATTTACATGATTTACTACGTTGTTGTAAATATTGTTCATATCTCATTACTTTGATTTGGGCATGAAAATACCAAACGGTATTGGTGGTTTTAGGTAAGCCTTTCAATAGCACTAAACCCCATGTAAATCCATGAGGTGTTGGACCCGTAAATTGCAAACATACCTTTTTAAAAATGATTTTCACTCATAGAAGTCCTATTTGGCATCGAAGGTTTGGATAAGTCTTTCAATAGCACCAACCCTTCGTGTAAGCCCGAAAAGGCATTGAAACCCCCTTTTTAAATGATTTTCACTCATATAAGTCCTATTTGGCGTCGAAGGTTTGGATAAGTCTTTCAATAGCACCAACCCTTCGTGTAAGCCCGAAAAGGCATTGAAACCCCTTTTTCAAATGATTTTCACCATATAAGTCCTATTTGGCATCGAAGGTTTGGATAAGTCTTTCAATAGCACCAACCCTTCGTGTAAGCCCGAAAAGGGCATTGAAACCCCCTTTTTAAATGATTTTCACCATATAAGTCCTATTTGGCGTCGGAGGTTTGGATAAGTCTTTCAATAGCACCAACCCTTTCGTGTAAGCCCGAAAAGGCATTGAAACCCCCTTTTTAAATGATTTTCACCATATAAGTCCTATTTGGCATCGAAGGTTTGGATAAGTCTTTCAATAGCACCAACCCTTCGTGTAAGCCCGAAAAGGCATTGAAAACCCCTTTTAAAATGATTTTCACCATATAAGTCCTATTTGGCGTCGGAGGTTTGGATAAGTCTTTCAATAGCACCAACCCTTCGTGTAAGCCCGAAAAGGCATTGAAACCCTCTTTTTAGATTGTTTTGTTCATTCATGTAAATCCTATGGTGGTGTCGAGATTCGAATAAGTCTTTCAATAGCATCGAATCCCGACCCCACGAGGTCTTGACCCTTTCCTTAAAAATTCTTGTGTTATAATAAATTGCACTTTGCATTAAGCATTATATTTATGCCATGATCATCCCATATTTGTCATTTTAGTAATTTATGCGCTACGAACATGCCATGATTACTCATTTGAACTTCTTATGATTTATGTGCTGCAAACATGCCGTGATCATTCCATACTCATTCATTCTTATGATTTATGTGCTGCGAACATGCCATGATTATTTGTTTGAATGTTTTACCATTTTGATGCCATGTTCATTCTCGTGATTTATGTACAGCGAACATGTCGTGATTACTTGTTTGAACATTTTATTTGCCCTCGTACTCATTCTTATAATTTATGTGCTGCAAACATGCCGTGATTATTTGTTTGAGTGTTTATTGCTTTGATATAAAAATGTAATTAAAATACACTTTGCCATGAAAACTTTAAAAAGAGTAAACATGGTAATGTGGGCGTTAGAAACGAAGTTGGTGCAATCCAAGGGCTACGGCTCGCCCTGGCTTTTGGACACCATGGTATGAGTCCTTTACACGGGGGCGTGGCTGGTACGTGCTTTCGTGTAAGGGATTCTACACGTTCTAACTCCCATAGGATCATGGTCTAAAATTCCCCAAAGTGTGAATTAATCATCCAAAACCCCGCCATTTGACGGACCGCTTTACTCTTGGAAATCAAGGGTAAAGAGATCCCGAATATGGCATCAAAAACATTAATTGTTTGTCCCGGCACTAGGTGTTAGGATTTCAAGTACATCCTACCACCGAAATGCCCGGAAACCTAAAAAATACAAAGATAAAGGATGGTGAAATAAAGAGTCTAATCAAAACCGAACGAAGTCACATTACATTTGCCATTTTTGGTATATCGTATGACGGAAATCGGGACATTTGTACATAATTAAAACCAACAAACTTAGGCTTAGCAAATAAAGAAAACATTAGAAAGGAGGTAACCGTTTTCTTAAACGGATGTCGTGGGGTGCCTAACACCTTCCCCACGCATAAGCAAACCCCCGAACCTATCTCTGGTTCAAGACCATTTTTGTTGTAAATGTCTAAATTAGATAAAATCTATTAGACGTAGGTGCCGAATCACACCTTAAAATTTCCCATGGTTGGTGGCGACTCCAAATTTGTGCTCACACGCACACACGTACACAAGTTCCCACACACACACAACTCGTATCTCAAAACGGAAAAGAGATAGAGAACACACACAACACTCGCCAAATGGGGGTCGGTATCTTGGAAAATAATAAAAATGAATAGATATTTTTCGCTGGTGTCGACAGGTTGGATTACCCAATTGCGATTTGACAAAATGTGGATTCCCAATTTTTCCTCGACCGTTTGGATGAATTTCCAAATCGGGTTGGATTACCCGATTGCGATTTGACAAAATGTCAATTCCCAATTTTTCCCCGACCATTTGGATGAATTTCCAAACCAAGTCTGATTAGCCAATTCCGATTTGACAAAGTGTCAAATCTCAATTTTTCCCCGACCAGGTTGATAATTTTCCAAACTGAGTCTGATCACCCAATTGCGATTTGATAAAGTGTCAAATCCCAATTTTTTCCCGACCGTTTGGATGAATTTCCAAACCGAGTCTGATTATCCAATTGAGATTTGACAAGTTTCAAATCCCAATTTTTTCCCAACCGTTGGGATGAATTTTCAAACCGGGTCTGATTGCCCAATTGAGATTTGACAAGTGTCAAATCCCAATTTATCCCCGACTGTTCTGATGAATTTTCGGACCGGGTCTGATTACCCAATTGTGATATGACAAGAATCAAATCCCAATTTTTCCCCGACCGTTCGGTTGAATTTCCGAACCAGGTCTGATTACCCAATTGTGATCTGACAAGTGTCAAATCCTAATTTTTCCCCAGTCGTTTGGATGAATTTCCAAACCGAGTCTGATTACCCAATTGCTATCATAACCCCATTTTTACCCACAGGATTTTCTCGGGTGTCGGCACACGAAACGAGGCAGCCCGAACCAAGTCGGCCTGATCTGACAAAGGCCCGCTGTCGACACCGGCGGAAAATCTATATTCTTTTTCTTTTTTATTTTCCTAGATACCGACCCCCATTTGGCGAGTGTTGTGTGTGATCTCTATCTCTTTTCCGTTTCGAGATATGAGTTGTGTGTGTGTGGGAACTTGTGTGTGTGTGTGTGCGTATGAGCGCAATTTGGAGTCGCCACCAACCATGGGAAATTCTAAGGTGTGATTGGGCACCTATGTCTAATAGATTTTATCTTATTTAGACATTTATAACAATAAATGGTCTTGAATCAGAGATGGGTTCGGGGGTTTGCTTATGCGTGGGGAAGGTGTTAGGCACCCCACGACATCCGTTTAAGAAAACGGTTACCTCCTTTCTAATGTTTTCTTTTATTTGCTAAGCCTAGGTTTGTTGGTTTTAATTATGTACAAATGTCCCAAATTTCCGTCGAGCAATATACCAAGAATGGCAAATGCAATTTTGACCTCATTTGGTTTTGATTAGACTCTTTATTTCACCATCCCTTTTATCTTTGTATCTTTTAAATTTCCGGGCATTTCGGTGGTAGGATATACTTGAAATCCTAACACCTAGTGCCGGGACAAACAATTAATGTTTTTGGTGCCATATTCGGGATCTCTTTACCCTTGATTTCCAAGAGTAAAGCGGTCCGTCAAATGGCGGGGTTTTGGATGATTAATTCACACTTTGGGGAATTTTAGACCATGATCCTATGGGAGTTAGAACGTGTAGAATCCCTTACACGAAAGCACGTACCAGCCACGCCCCCGTGTAAAGGACTCATACCTTCGTTTCTAACGCCCACATTACCATGTTTACTCTTTTTAAAGTTTTCATGGCAAAGTGTATTTTAATCACATTTTTATATCAAAGCGATAAACACTCAAACAAGTAATCACGGTATATTCACAACACATAATTACAAGAACGAGTATGAAAGCGAATAGAATGTTCAAACAAGTAATCTCGGCATGTTCGCAGCACATAAATCACAAGTATGACATAATATGGGATGATCATGGTATGTTAGCAGCACATCAATCATAAGTATGAAATGACATAAATGCAACATTTATTTGAAATGGCAAGTGCAATTTATTCATGACACAAGAATTTTTAGGGAAAGGGTCAAGACCTCGTGGGGTCGGGATTCGATGCTATTTGAAAGACTTACTCGAATCTCGACACCACCTTAGGATTTACATGAATAAAACAAGGCAATTTTTAAAAGAGAATTCAATGCCTTTTCGGGCTTACACGGGGGTTTAGTACTATTTGAAAAGATTTACCTAAACCCGCGAAGCCAAATAGGACTTAAATGAGAAAAACCGTTTTGAAAATGGGTTTCAATGCCTTTTCGGGCTTACACGAAGGGTTTAGTACTATTTGAAAGACTTATCCAAACCCGTGAAGCCAAATAAGACTTAAATGAGAAAATCTATTTGAAAACGGGGTTTCAACGCCTTTTCGGGCTTACACGGGGTTTAGTACTATTTGAAAAGATTTACCTAAACCCGCGAAGCCAAATAGGACTTAAATGAGAAAAATTGTTTTGAAAATGGGTTTCAACGCCTTTTCGGGCTTACACGAAGGGTTTAGTACTATTTGAAAAGATTTACCTAAACCCGCGAAGCCAAATAGGACTTAAATGAGAAAAATCATTTGAAAACGGGGTTTCAACGCCTTTTCGGGCTTACACGGGGGTTTAGTACTATTTGAAAAGATTTACCTAAACCCGCGAAGCCAAATAGGACTTAAATGAGAAAATCGTTTTTGAAAATGAGTTTCAACGCCTTTTCGGGCTTACACGAGGGTTTAGTACTATTTGAAAAGATTTACCTAAACCCGCGAAGCCAAATAGGACTTAAATGAGAAAATCGTTTTTGAAAATGAGTTTCAACGCCTTTTCGGGCTTACACGGGGGTTTAGTACTATTTGAAAAGATTTACCTAAACCCGCGAAGCCAAATAGGACTTAAATGAGAAAAACTGTTTTGAAATGGGTTTCAATGCCTTTTCGGGCTTACACGAAGGGTTTAGTGCTATTTGAAAGACTTATCCAAACCTTCGACGCCAAATAGGACTTATATGGGAAAATCATTTTTGAAAATGGGTTTGCAATTTACGGGTCCAACGCCTCATGGATTTACATGGGGTTTAGTGCTATTGAAAGACTTACCTAAAACCACCAATACCGTTTGGTATTTTCATGCCCAAATCAAAATAATGAAAAATGGACAATATTTACAACAACGTAGTAAATAATGAAAATAACGGGGTTTAAACAAAGGATTTTCGTGGGTCCAATGCCTATGGAATTACGTGGTGGTTAATGCCTCTTTGAGGTCTTACATAGTCCACCACGACCAATCGGGATTATCACGCCCATTTTTATGGGAAACGGAGATAATAACAACGCAATATATTCACAAGCGCGTAAAAGTAAATAAAGCGATAAATGTATTTAAAGCATTGCGGAAAGCGATAAATAAATTTAAAGCAAATAATGGACTTAAAAACACGGGATTTTCATGGGTCCAATGCCTATGGAATTACGTAATGGCTAATGCCTCTTTGAGGTCTTACATAAACCATCACGACCAATCGGGATTATCACGCCCAAATCACAAAGGGGAAAAATGGGGGATATTCACAATATAATATTTACAACGTAGTAAATGTAAATAAAGCGATAAATGACAATATTTAAACATGGGGATTTTTAATGGGTCCAATGCCTATGGAATTACATGGTGGATAATGCCTCTTTGAGGTCTTACATAGTCCACCACGACCAATCGGGATTATCACGCCCAAATCACAAAGGAAAAAATGGGAAAATGACAATATTCACAATATAATATTTACAACGTAGTAAATGTAAATAAAGCGATAAATGACAATATTTAACACATGGGGATGTATTTTTCGGGTCAAATACCTCGTAGGCTAACAAGGTTGTTACGGCCTCGTTAGAGGTCTTACGCAACTGAGCCAAAGCTACTCAATATTTGCCGTACTAAAACACGAGGAAACCGGTGTATTTTTCGGGTCAAGACCTCGTGGGCTAACATGGTTGTCACGGCCTCGTTAGAGGTCTTACGCGAGCCGCCAAAGCCACTCAATATTGCCGTACTAAAACACACCGGGGGAGAGGGGGGTAAGTCACAACAACATATATATTCACAAGTACGTAGTAAATGTAAATAAAGCGATAAATGATAAATGACTAGGAAATGTAAATAAAGCAATAAATAGACAAGGGAATGTAAATAAAGCAATAAATAGACAAGGAAATGTAAATAAAGCAATAAATAAACTAGTAAAGCATAAATGAACTAAAATGAACTAAAGAATGTAAGAGAAAGAGAGAGAGAGAGAGAGAGAGGGAGGATGAGGAGAGGTTAGAGAGAGAAGCACCTAATAGATGCTTCTCACTCTAAAAACCCCCCAAAATCCCTAAAGAAAAAGAAGAGAGAGAAAGAGCTTAGAGAGAGAGAGAGATTACCTAGAGAGGAGTCTCTCTCTCTAAAACTACCCAAAAATCCCCTTCCTAAAACCCCCTAAAAAACCCCTATTTCTGCCTAAACTAACGCTCAAAGAGGCCTAGTGCCCGAGCAAAAAGTGTGCTGAAGTGAGGGGGGGGGGTCGGTTTTATAGAAAACCGTGCACGCCTCGCGCAGCTCCATCATGCGCGGCGCATGACGGTCCTGCGCGAGTTGTGGTACTGCCACGTGGCAGTCTTATCCTTCCACGCCAGCAGCTCCTCGAATCCTCCTCGATTTCCGTGCGCGTATCCTTTTTTATCCGATTTTTGGGGGGCAGTTTTGGAGGTCTTCCGGAACTCAAAATGGGTCATGCGGCATATCTTCGGAAAGCTCTCGACGTCCTCTTTCCAACGATATAAAGTTTGCGCGAATCGGAGTTCGGACGAGGGAGTTATGGCTCCCGGAAGTCGGGGTGTCGGAGCTGTTTTTGTGCACTTTTCCGATGTAGATTCCGGTCAAACGGGGAATGCTATCGGCGAACCGAGAGTTCCACGTCGTAGCCGGAGTCATTATCTTTCCAACGCACCCGGGCTCGCGGATCAACTTGTTGCGAGCAGGAAAGACTCTGCGCGCGAAGGCGGCTGTCCGGGAGAAAAAATGCGTTTTGCTCCCAGCGCGTTTTTTCTCAAATCTTGTCCCAGTTCGCGCGCATATTTGACCTAGCTCCCGATGTCGGATTTTGACGTTCTTGGTACCGTCGGAAAGCTTGCGCTGCCTACTTTTGCAAGGTTCCGGATTTGCGGAAATCCGAGCTTGGACTTGTGAGATATGGCCCCGCGAACAGAGGCCACCGGGGTGTTTTTGGTCCGTTTGAGGGCAGTTTTCCGATCGGGATTCCGGCTGGCCCCGATAAATTCTTGGCGATCCGAGAGTTCCTTGTCGTGCATGAATGTGTCTTCTTTCCAATGTGCCCGGGCTCGCAGATCAACTTGTTGCGAGTCAGGAAGACTCTGTGCGCAAGCGTGGCAACGTCGGTGAGACAAATCCCGGAACTTTCAGCAAAACCTTATTTTGTCGGCCTGTTTTCACGCGCGTGGTAGACGTAGCTCCCGATGTCGGATTCCGACGATCTTGGTATCGTCGGAAAGCTTGCGTTACCTACTTTTTAACGGTACAGGCCTTGCACAGAGGCGAGCTTGGGTTCGCAAGATATGATCTTGCGAACAGAGGCCGTCGGAATGTTCCTCATGCCAAGGGGTCATCTTCTGACTGAGATTCCGGCTTGACCGGAGGAACTCTTGACGATCCGAAAGTTGCATGTGGTAGCTGAAGTGAACCTCTTGCCTAAGGGTCTTGGCTCTTGGACCAAGTTGCAGCGGGTCGGAGAGAATCTTTGCGTAAACGCTGCCTCCCAAGTGGGCTGTTTTGTCAACAATACTTACCAAAATTTGGCTAAGTGTCGGACCGTTTTTTCGCAGTTTTGGCCACAACTCTCTCGTTTCTCGTCCGTTTTCGACCCGTAAAGTACGGAATCGAAGCTCTTGATATTCTCTATACATTGGTGAAGGGGTGGTCAGTTCGATCTAGTTTTTGGTCTGGTCAATGGTCTGGTCAAACCTTGGTCAAACTTGGTCAACCCTAGTCAAACTTGGTCAAACCTCAGGAAATGTGTCCCGGACCTTCTTCTTGGGAGTATTTGAGGTGATGAGCCCTCGTCGGAACAGGCCGACTTGGTTCGGGCTGCCTCGTTTTGCGTGCCGACACCCGAGAAAATCCCGGGGGTAAAAATGGGGTTATGACACCCGCCACGTCAAATAACCTCAAAACGGGGTCTGGGGCACATTTCCCAAAATCTGACCAAGGTTGACCAAGTTTGACCAAAGTTGACCGAGGGTTGACCGAGGTTTGACCAAGCCGTTTCCAACCCGACTAGAGTCCACCATGCCCAGAAACCCTCAAAATGTGGTCCGGGATACATTTCCCAGAGTTTGGAGAGCTTTGACCAAATTCGACCAAGTTTGACTAAGGTTGACCAAGTTTGACCAAGGTTTGACCGGACCATTGACCAGACCGAAAGCTGAATCGAACAACCACTCCTTGACCGTTCTGAAAAGCATGATGAGAGCTTCAATTCGGTACTTTACGGGCCAAAAACGGACGAGAAACGAGGAAGTTATGGTCAAAACTGTGAAAAAACGGTCCAACACTTAGCAAAATTGTGGACGAAACAGCCTATTTGGGAGGCAACATTCGCACTTAGATTCTCTCCGACCTGCTGCAACTTGGTCTACGAGCCAAGACCCTTGAGCAAGAGGATTTCTCCAGCTACCACGCGCAACTCGGATCGTTAAGAGCTCCTCCGGTCAAGCCGGAATCTCAATCAAAAGATGACCCCTTGGCGTAAGGAACATTCCAACGGCCTCTATTCGCAAGATCATATCTTGCGAACCTAAGCTCGCCCCTATGCAAGGTCTGTACCGTTGAAAAGTAGGTAGCACAAGCTTTCCGACGATACCAAGATCGTCGAAATCCGATATCGGGAGTTACGTCTACCACGCACGTAAAAACAGGCCGACGAAATAAAGTTGTGCTGAAAATTCCGGAACTTTCCCACCGACGTTGCTACGCTTGCGCGCAGAGTCTTCCTGACTCGCAACAAGTTGATTCGCAAGCCCGGGCACGTTGGAAAGAAGACACATTCATGTACGACGTGGAACTCTCGGATCGCCAAGATTTTACCGGGTCTAGCCGGAATCCCGATTGGAAAACTGTCCTCAAACGGACCAAAAACACTCTGGTGGCCCCTGTTTGCGAAACCATATCTCGCGAACCCAAGTTCGGATTCCCGAGAATCTGGAACCTTGCAAAAGTAGGCAGCGCAAGCTTTCCGACGGTACCAAGAACGTCGAAATCCGACATCGGGAGCTAGGTCAAATACGCGCGCAAATTGGGACAAGATTTAAGAAAAAGCGCGCTTGGGACAAAACGCATTTTTCCTCCCGGACAGCCGCCTTTGCGCAGAGTCTTTCCTACTCGCTACAAGTTGACCCGCGAGCCCGGGTGCGTTGGAAAGATAACGACTCCAGCTACGACGTGGAACTCTCGGTTCGCCGATAGCATCTCCCGTTTGACCGGAATCTTCACCGGAAAAACACACAAAAACAGCTCCGACACCCCGAATTCCAGGAGCCATAACTCTCTCGTCCGAACTCCGATTCATACAAACTTTATACCGTTGGGAAGAAGACATCGAGAGCTTTCCGAAGATATGCTGCATGACCCATTTTGAGCATCAGAAGACCTCCAAAACTGCCCTCGAAAATCGGGTCAAAAAAGGGTATGCGCACGAAAACCGAGGAGGATTTGGTGGGGGGCTGGCGTGGAGGATAAGATCGCCACGTGGCAGGTGCACGCCGAGCACGCCATCATCACGCGTTGCGCGCCATGATGGCGCGCCAAGCATGCACACCCCCTATAAAACCAGCCCTCCCCCCCCTCATTTGCACACAATTTTTGCTCGGGCACTAGGCCTTCTTGAGCGTAGAGTAGGCAGAAAATAGGGGTTTAGGGGGTTTTAGAGAGGGTTTTTGGATAGTTTTAGAGTGAGAGACTCCTCTCTAGGTACTCTCTCTCTCTAAGCTCTTTCTCTCTCCTTTTCTCTCTCTTTTTTTCCTTTTCTTAGTGGAAGTGACTAGTGATGATCCCTAAAATGGGAAAAGATTCACAAGGATCCACTTTAGTTTAGATTCATTAGTTCATTTATGTTCTATTTATGCTTTTTTAGCTCATTTTAGTTCATTTATGCTTTCTTAGTCCATCTATTGCTTTATTTATTACTTTGCTTATATGCTTTGAGTTACTTATTGCTTTTACTTGTTTAAATAATGTCATTTATCGCTTTATTTACATTTACTACGTACTTGTGAATATATATTGTGATGGGAACCAAGGTGGGCCTAGTCTTAAAGATCCTTTGCAAGTTCCAGATGGGCCAATTACAAGATCAAGAGCCAAGAAGATCAAGGAAGCAATGCAAGGATTGGTGCAATCCACTTGGGATGAAGCTAGCAAGAGCCCAACAATCAAAGTGGGTTTGAAAGAAGGAGAACCAATTTTGATCCACTTGATACAAGCTGTGGAAGATATGACTTAGGGAAGTTTGGGCCTATTGTTATTCAAGGCTTTCAATTTATTAAAAGATTTATTTTATTAGTTTAGAATAAGTGGGCTTTAAGGCCCAAGTTACTGTAGCGTGGCACTGTTCACGTAGGGGTATTTTAGGTTAAAAAGAGTTCTAGTTTGGTTAGGATTTTAATTAGGTTTTGGTTTAAATACACTTTGTAGCCTTATTGAAAGGCAGACAATTATATTGAATTTTCATAGTGAGTTGAGTTTTCTCCTCTTGTTCTTGATTGAACTTTTGAACTTATCAAAGGTAGATCATAACCTTTGTGGCGTTCCTACTTTTGAACTTATCAAAGGTAAATCATAACCTTTGTGGCGTTCCTCCTTTGTAATTTGGGTTCTTGAGGCAGGTTCTTCAACGGGTCTAGATTTTAATATAATCTAGGTTCTTGAAACGGGTTCTCAACGGGTCTAGATTCTCCATCCATTGACTTGATCTTGGCTTTCTTGGGTGAGTTTTCAGATTGATTGTGGGTTCAAGGGATTCCATTCCGCGGGTTCATATCATTTGGTATCAGAGCAAGGTTTCCAATCAGGTCTTATTCTATCTTTTCTTGCTTGCTTATTTGATTCTAGGGCTTCATTGTTCTAGGGTTACAAAAAAAAAAAAAAAAAAAAAACGTGGCTGCCAAATTCCATTGTTCTAGTGTTTGTGTTGGCTTAAACCTCTTATTGAAGAGTTTGTGTTGGATGAAACTTCTTGTTCTAGAGTTTGTGTTGGTTGAAACCTCTTATTCAAGAGTTTGTGTTGGCTTAAACTTCTTGTTCTAGAGTTTGTGTTGGCTCAAATCTCTTATTCGTTTTATTGTGATCAAATCTGCTGCTAAAAAAAAAAAAAAAAAAAATCCGAAAATTGTTATGAGCCTTATCATCAACGGGGCTGCATACATCATTATAGTTACTCTTTCATTCGTTTTTTATTCCCTTATTCTTATTCTTGTTCTTGTTCTTGTTTCTTGGACCTAATTACTAGTTGGGATAAAACAAGGTTCTTGTTCTTGTTTCTTGATTGAGTTCAATTAGTTCTTGAAGAACTTGAGTGGGAAAACTCTTGAGGTAAAAGGCAAGAGAGTGTGAGACTATTATCAAAAAAAAAAAAAATTGCCAATTAAGAGTGAAATACGAGTGGAGTGCCATTGTTCGAGTGTAAACACGTAAGGGAGTGTGTGAGGTTTTCCACTAACATTTTTTTTTTTGCAGCACATTACGATGTCTCATAAGGGTGACTCATCACCTAAGGGGAAGGCAGATAACTCATCCTTTGTGTTGCAAGCCATGCAACAACAGTTTGAGCAGTTGAACTTTGTGTTGGGTGAAGTGAGGGATAGGATGGATCTTCAAGATGCAGTGATTAGAAATCTGCAAGGTGGGAGAGATAGGAGGCGACGTGAGCGTAGGGTTGAAAATGAGTATGAGAATGAAGGAGATGGTAAGAATGAGGAAGACTTAGCATCTGAAGTTGGGTCGGGTAGACATCGACGAGTTAGGCGTGAAAGAGGACATGAGTGGAACCCAGGGGGTCGGGATGGTGTAGATCGAAGCCTTGGGAACATCAAAATGAAAATACCATCTTTCCAAGGTAGAACTGACCCTGAGGTTTATCTAGAGTGGGAGAAAAAAATAGACCTAATGTTTGATTGTCATAATTACTCTGAAGAAAAGAAAGTGAAGTTGGCAGTAATAGAGTTCACTAATTATGCTATTATTTGGTGGGATCAATTAGTGACCAATAGAAGGAGGAATACTGAGAGGCCTGTAGAGACGTGGGGAGAGTTGAAAGCTCTCATGAGGCGGAGATTTGTACCTAGCCACTTCTATAGGGACCTTTACCAAAGGCTCCAAAATCTTACACAGGGGTCTAGGAGTGTGGAGGATTACCATAAGGAGATGGAGGTGGCGATGATTTGGGCTAATGTAGAGGAGGATCAGAGGCCACCATGGCTAGATTTTTGAGTGGTTTGAATAGGGACATAGCCAATGTAATTGAATTGCAACATTATGTGGAGATAGAGGACATGGTGCACATGGCTATGAAGGTGGAGAGACAGTTAAAGAGAAAAGGAACAGCAAGGTACACTTCGGTTTCTAATACTACTTGGGAATCAAAGTGGGATAGGAATGATTCAGCTGAAGCAAAGAGAAAGACCGAACCACCTAAGGGAAAAGATGAGGAAACTAGCAACAAACCCAAGGTAGAATCTCAACCTTCACGGAATAGAGATATTAAATGCTTTAAGTGTTTGGATTCAGGGCACATCGCTTCTCAATGTCCAAACAGACAGGTGATGATTATGCGTGACAATGGGGAGGTGATGACTGAGAGTGAGGATGATAGTGATGGGATGCCCGAGTTGGTTGATGCTAGTGATGATGATGGAGTGGTATACCCCGTGACAGGTGAGTCTCTTGTTGCCAGGCGTGCTCTCAATACACACATTAAGGTGGATGATGCAGAGCAACAGAGAGAGAACATTTTCCATACTAGATGCCACGTCAACAATAAGGTATGTAGTATGATCATTGATAGGGGGAGTTGTACTAATGTGGCTAGCACTATTTTGGTAGAGAAATTGAATTTACCAACCTTAAAACACTCTAGACCATACAAATTGCAGTGGTTGAATGATTGTGGAGAGGTTAGGGTGGATAGGCAAGTGTTAGTTACTTTTTCAATTGGGAAGTATCTGGATAAGGTGCTTTGTGATGTTGTGCCTATGCATGCTGGCCATATTTTGTTGGGGAGGCCGTGGCAGTATGATAGGAGGGTCACACATGATGGGTTCAAGAACATGCACAGCTTTGTACAGGGGGGCAAAACAATCAAGCTTGCTCCTTTAACTCCAAGCCAAGTCTATGAGGACCAACTGAAACTGCAAAGTGAGGTTGCTCATAAAAGAAAGTGTGAAAATGAGAGTGATCAAAAAAGAAAGAGTGAAAAAGAGATAGAGCAAAAAAGAAAGAGTGAGAGTGAAAATGAGCAAAAAAGAAAGAGTGAAAAAGAGATTGAGCAAAAAAGAAAGAGTGAGAGTGAAAATGAGAAAAAAGAAAGAGAGTCTTCTTCTCTTAATCTTGATGAAACTAACCAGTCTCTTCCTAGTTTGGCTGTTTCTTTGTTGTAGGAGTTTGAGCATGTATTCGCAAAGGAGATGCCTAACGAGTTGCCACCCATTAGAGGCATTGAACACCAGATTGATTTTGTGCCCGAAGCTGCTATTCCAAAACGACCAACCTATAAGAGTAATCCAGAGGAGACAAAGGAGCTTCAAAGGCAAGTTGAGGATTTGATGAGCAAGGGGTACGTGAGGGAGAGCATGAGCCCATGTGCAGTACCAGTGCTACTAGTGCCAAAGAAGGACGGGACGTGGAGGATGTGCGTTGATTGCAGGGCGATCAACAATATCACGGTAAAGTTTCACCATCCCATTCCTAGATTAGATGATATGCTTGATGAATTGCATGACTCATGTATTTTCAGTAAAATTGATCTTAAAAGTGGATATCATCAAATTAGAATGAAAGAGGGTGATAAATGGAAAACTGCCTTTAAAACTAAATATGAATTGTATGAGTGGTTGGTAATGCCTTTTGGTCTAACTAATGCACCAAGTACATTCATGAGGTTAATGAATCATGCATTAAGTGCGTTTCTAGGCAGATTAGTTGTGGTCTATTTTGATGATATTTTGGTATATAGCAAGAGCTTAGATGAGTATATTGAACATTTGCATTGTGTGCTTGCTATTTTGAGAAAAGAAAAACTATATGCCAATCTAAAGACATGTTCCTCTTGCTTCGACAAAGTTGTGTTTCTTGGTTATCTTGTTAGCAGGAAAGGACTTGCAGAGGATGAGGAAAAGGTGAAGGCTATCAAGGAATGGCCCACACCTAAGTCGATCACAGAGAATGAAAGGGTTGCTTCCCAAGCCAATAAAGGGCGAAGGCGTGTCATCTTTGAACCAGGAGATTGGGTTTGGGTTCATATGTGCAAAGAAAGATTCTCAGCCCATAGAAAGACTAAGTTGCATCCTCGAGGAGATGGACCTTTCCAAATTCTTGAGAAAATTAATGACAATGCTCATAAAGTGGACCTCCCAGGTGAGTATAAAGTTTCTGCTACTTTCACTGTTTCTGATCTTTCTCCATTTGATGTAGGTGAAGATTCGAGGTCGAATCCTTTTGAGGAAAGGGGGAATGATGGGAACCAAGGTGGGCCTAGTCTTAAAGATCCTTTGCAAGTTCCAGATGGGCCAATTACAAGATCAAGAGCCAAGAAGATCAAGGAAGCAATGCAAGGATTGGTGCAATCCACTTGGGATGAAGCTAGCAAGAGCCCAACAATCAAAGTGGGTTTGAAAGAAGGAGAACCAATTTTGATCCACTTGATACAAGCTGTGGAAGATATGACTTAGGGAAGTTTGGGCCTATTGTTATTCAAGGCTTTCAATTTATTAAAAGATTTATTTTATTAGTTTAGAATAAGTGGGCTTTAAGGCCCAAGTTACTGTAGCGTGGCACTGTTCACGTAGGGGTATTTTAGGTTAAAAAGAGTTCTAGTTTGGTTAGGATTTTAATTAGGTTTTGGTTTAAATACACTTTGTAGCCTTATTGAAAGGCAGACAATTATATTGAATTTTCATAGTGAGTTGAGTTTTCTCCTCTTGTTCTTGATTGAACTTTTGAACTTATCAAAGGTAGATCATAACCTTTGTGGCGTTCCTACTTTTGAACTTATCAAAGGTAAATCATAACCTTTGTGGCGTTCCTCCTTTGTAATTTGGGTTCTTGAGGTAGGTTCTTCAATGGGTCTAGATTTTAATATAATCTAGGTTCTTGAAACGGGTTCTCAACGGGTCTAGATTCTCCATCCATTAACTTGATCTTGGCTTTCTTGGGTGAGTTTTCAGATTGATTGTGGGTTCAAGGGATTCCATTCCGCAGGTTCATATCATATTGTGATTATCCCTCCCCCATGTGTTTTAGTACGGCAAAACCCGAGTGGCTTTGGTGGATTATGTAAGTCCTCTATGAGGCCTTAATAGCCATGTTAGCCCACGAGGTGCTTGACCCGAAAAATACACTTCCCCATGTTTAAATAACGTCATTTATCGCTTTATTTACATTTACTACGTACTTGTGAATATATATTGTGATTATCCCTCCCCCCGTGTGTTTTAGTACGGCAAAACCCGAGTGGCTTTGGTGGATTATGTAAGTCCTCTATGAGGCCTTAACAGCCATGTTAGCCCACGAGGTGCTTGACTCAAAAAATACACTTCCCCATGTTTAAATAATGTCATTTATCGCTTTATTTACATTTACTACATACTTGTGAATATTGTCATTTTCTCCCCATTTTTTCTTTGTGATTTGGGCATGATAATCCCGATTGGTCGTGATGGATTATGTGAGACCTCAAAGAGGCATTAACCATTTACGTAATTCCATAGGCATTGGACCCACAAAAATCCCGTGTTTTAGATTTATTACCATCTAAATACGTTTATCGCTTTCCGTCACGCTTTAAATTTATTTATTGCCATTATTTCATTATTTACTACGTTGCAAATATTGTTTACCCATCCCCTTTTCCCCTTTGATTTTGGGCATGAAAATACCAAACGGTATTGGTGGTTTTAGGTAAGTCTTTCAATAGCACTAAACCCCATGTAAATCCATGAGGCATTGAAACCCCTTTTTAAAATGATTTTTCCTCATATAAGTCCTATTTGGCATCAAAGGTTTGGATAAGTCTTTCAATAGCACCAACCCTTTGTGTAAGCCCGAAAAGGCATTGAAACCACTTTTCAAAATGATTTTCATCATATAAGTCCTATTTGGCATCAAAGGTTTGGATAAGTCTTTCAATAGCACCAACCCTTTGTGTAAGCCCGAAAAGGCATTGAAACCACTTTTCAAAATGATTTTCATCATACAAGTCCTATTTGGCATCAAAGGTTTGGATAAGTCTTTCAATAGCACCAACCCTTTGTGTAAGCCCGAAAAGGCATTGAAACCACTTTTCAAAATGATTTTCATCATATAAGTCCTATTTGGCATCAAAGGTTTGGATAAGTCTTTCAATAGCACCAACCCTTTGTGTAAGCCCGAAAAGGCATTGAAACCACTTTTCAAAATGATTTTCATCATATAAGTCCTATTTGGCATCGAAGGTTTGGATAAGTCTTTCAATAGCACCAACCCTTCGTGTAAGCCCGAAAAGGCATTGAAACCCTCTTTTTAGATTGCTTTGTTCATTCATGTAAATCCTATGGTGGTGTCGAGATTCGAATAAGTCTTTCAATAGCATCGAATCCCAACCCCACGAGGTCTTGACCCTTTCCTTAAAAAAAAAATCCTTGTGTTGTTATAAATTGCATTTTGAATTAAACCTTGTACTTATGTCAACCTGTATTTGTCATCCTCATTCATTTTCGTGATTTATGTGCTGCGACTATGCCGTGATTATTTGTTTGGATGTTTTACCATTTTACCGTCTTGATGTTTGTTTATCGCTTTGATATATAAATGTGATTAAAATACACTTTGCCATGAAAACTTTAAAAAGAGTAAACATGGTAATGTGGGTGTTAGAAACGAAGTTGGTGCAATCCAAGGGCTACGGCTCGCCCTGGCTTTTGGATACCATGGTATGAGTCCTTTACACGGGGGCGTGGCTGGTACGTGCTTTCGTGTAAGGGATTCTACACGTTCTAACTCCCATAAGATCATGGCCTAAAATTCCCCAAAGTGTGAATTAATCATCCAAAACCCCGCCATTTGACGGACCGCTTTACTCTTGGAAATCAAGGGTAAAGAGATCCCGAATATGGCACCAAAAATATTAATTGTTTGTCCCGGCATTAGGTGTTAGGATTTCAAGTACATCCTACCACCGAAATGCCCGGAAATTTAAAAAATACAAAGATAAAGGATGGTGAAATAAAGAGTCTAATTAAAACCGAACGAAGTCACATTGCGTTTGCCATTTTTGGTATATCGCACGACGGAAATCGGGACATTTGTACATAATTAAAACCAACAAACCTAGGCTTAGCAAATAAAAGAGAACATTAGGAAGGAGGTAACCGTTTTCTTAAACGGATGTCGTGGGGTGCCTAACACCTTCCCCACGCATAAGCAAACCCCCGAACCTATCTCTGGTTCAAGACCATTTTCGTTGTAAATGTCTAAATAAGATAAAATCTATTAGACATAGGTGCCCAATCACACCTTAAAATTTCCCATGGTTGGTGGCGACTCCAAATTTGTGCTCACACGCACACACGTACACAAGTTCCCGCACACACACAACTCGTATCTCGAAACGGAAAAGAGATAGAGATCACACACAACACTCGCCAAATGGGAGTCGGTATCAAGGAAAAATAAAAATAAAAATAAAGATAGATAGAATTTTTCCACCGGTGTCGACAATTGCGATTTGACAAAGTGTCAAATCCCAATTATTCCTAGACCGTTTGGATGAATTTCCAAACCGGGTTTGATTATCCAATTGAGATTTGACAAGTTTCAATCCCAATTTTCCCCGACCGTTTGGATGAATTTGCAAACCGGATCCGATTACCCAATTGCAATTTGACAAGTGTCAAATCACAATTTTTCCCCGACCGTCTGGATGAATTTCCAAACCAGGTCTGATTACCCAATTGCGATTTGACAAAGTGTCAAATCCAAATTTTTCCCCGACCGTTTGGATGAATTTCCAGACCGGGTCTAATTACCCAATTGTGATTTGACAAAGTGTCAAATACCAATTTCTCCCAAACTCTTTGGATTAATTTCCAAACCGGGTCAGATTTTCCAATTGAGATTTGACAAGTTTCAAATCCCAATTTTTCACTGACCGTTTGGATGAATTTCCAAACCGGGTCTGATTATCCATTTGAGATTTGACAAGTTTCAAATCCTAATTTTTCCCTGACCGATTGAATGAATTTCCAAACCGAGTCTGATTACCCAATTGCGACATGAAAAAGAGTCAAATCCCAATTTTTCCCCGACCGTTTGGATGAATTTCCAAACCGAATCCGATTACCGAATTGCAATTTGACAAGTTTCAAATCACAATTTTTTTCCGACCGTTTGGATGAATTTCCAAACCGGGTCTGATTACCGAATTGCGAATTGTCGAAGTTTCAAATCACAATTTTTCCCTGACCGTTTGGATGAATGGCTTTGGGACACCATAGTATGAGTCCTTTACACGGGGGCGTGGCTGGTACGTGCTTTCGTGTAAGGGATTCTACACGTTCTAACTCCCATAGGATCATGGTCTAAAATTCCCCAAAGTGTGAATTAATCATCCAAAACCCCGCCATTTGACGGACCGCTTTACCCTTGGAAATCAAGGGTAAAGAGATCCCGAATATGGCACCAAAAACATTAATTGTTTGTCCCGGCACTAGGTGATAGGGTTTCAAGTACATCCTACCACCGAAATGCCCGGAAACTTAAAAAATACAAAGATAAGGAATGGTGAAATAAAGAGTCTAATCAAAACCGAACGAAGTCACATTACGTTTGCCATTTTTGGTATATCGTGTGACGGAAATCGGGACATTTGTACATAATTAAAACCAACAACTTAGGCTTAGCAAATAAAGAAAACATTAGAAAGGAGGTAACCGTTTCTTAACGGATGTCGTGGGGTGCCTAACACCTTCCCCACGCATAAGCAAACCCCCGAACCTATCTCTGGTTCAAGACCATTTTTGTTGTAAATGTCTAAATAAGATAAAATCTATTAGACATAGGTGCCCAATCACACCTTAAAATTTCCCATGGTTGGTGGCGACTCCAAATTTGTGCTCACACGCACACACGTACACAAGTTCCCACACACACAACTCGTATCTCGAAACGGAAAAGAGATAGAGATCACACACACACTCGCCAAATGGGGGTCGGTATCTAGGAAAATAAAAAGAAAAAGAATAGATTTTCCACCGGTGTCGACAGTTTTGATGAATTTCCAAACCGGATCCGATTACCCAATTGCAATTTGACAAGTTTCAAATCACAATTTTTTTCCAACCGTTTGGATGAATTTCCAAACCGGGTCTGATTACCGAATTGCGAATTGACGAAGTGTCAAATCACAATTTTTCCCTGACCGTTTGGATGAATTTTCAAACAAGGTCCGATTCCCAATTGCGATTTGACTAAGTGGCAAATCCCAATTTTTCCCCGACCGTTTGGATGAATTTCCAAACAAGGTCCGATTCCCAATTGCGATTTGACAAGTGTCACATCCCAATGTTTCCCCGACCGTTTGGATGAATTTTCAAACCGGGTCTTATTACCCAATTGCGATTTGATAAAATGTAAAATCTCAATTTTTCCGCGATCGTTTCGATAAATTTCCAAATTGGGTTAGATTACCCAATTGCGATTTGACAAAATGTCAATTCCCAATTTTTCCCCGACCGTTTGGATGAATTTCCAAACCGGGTCTGATTATCCAATTCCGAATTGAAAAAGTTTTAAATCTCAATTTTTCCCCGACCGTTCAGATGAATTTCCAGACCTATCTGATTACCCAATTGCAATTTGACAAAGTGTCAAATCCAAATTTTTCCCCAATCGTTTGGATAAATTTCCAAACCGGGTCTGATCACCTAATTGCAATTTGACAAAGTGTCAAATCACGATTTTTCCCCGACTGTTTGGATGAATTTCCAAACCGGGTCTGATTACCCAATTGCGATTTGACGAAATGTCAAATGACACTTTTTCCTCTACCATTTGGATGAATTTCCAAACCGGGTCAGATTACCCAATTGCGATTTGATGAAGTGTCAAATCACAATTTTTCCCAGACCGTTTGGATGAATTTCCAAACCGGGTCTGATTGCCCAATTGCGATTTGACAAAGTGGCAAATCCCAATTTTTCCCCGATCGTTTGGATAAATTTCCAAACCGGGTCCGATTCTCAGTTGCAATTTGACAAGTGTCAAATCTCAATGTTTGCCCTGACCGTTTGGATGAATTTTCAAACCGGGTCTGATTACCCAAATTGCAATTTCGACTAAGTGTCAAATCCCAATTTTTCCGCTGATCGTTGTGGATGAATTTCCAAACCGGGTTTGATTACCCAATTGGGATTTGACAAAATGTCAGTTCCCAATTTTTCCTCGACCGTTTGGATGAATTTCCAAACCGAGTCTGATTAACCAATTTCGATTTGACAAAGTGTCAAATCCCAATTTTTCCCCAACTGTTTGGATGAATTTCCAGACCGGGTTAGATTACCCAATTGCGATTTGACAGAGTGTCACATCTTAATTTTTCCCCGACCGTTTGGATAAATTTCCAAACCGGGTCTGATCACCCAATTACGATTTGATAAAGTGTCAAATCCCAATTTTTTCCTGACCGTTTGGATGAATTTCCAAACCGGGTCTGATTACCCAATTGCGATTTGACTAAGTGTCAAATCCCAATTTTTCCCCAACGTTTGGATGAATTTCCAAACCGGTCTGATTACCCAATTGCGATTCGACTAAGTGTCAAATCCCAATTTTCCCCTATCGTTTGGATGAATTTCCAAACCGGGTCTGATTACCCAATTGCGATTTGACAAAGTGTCAAATCCCAATTTTTCCTCGATCGTTTGGAATGAATTTCCAAACCGGGTCTGATTACCCAATTGCGATTTGACTAAGTGTCAAATCCCAATTTTCCCCGATCGTTTGGATGAATTTCCAAACCGAGTCTGATCACCCAATTGCGATTCGACTAAGTGTCAAATCCCAATTTTTCCCTGATCGTTTGGATGAATTTCCAAACCAGGTCTGATTACCCAATTGCGATTTGACTAAGTGTCAAATTCCCAATTTTTCTCCTGATCGTTTGGATGAATTTCCAAACCAGGTCTGATTACCCAATTGCGATTCGACTAAGTGTCAAATCCCAATTTTTCCCTGATCGTTTGGATGAATTTCCAAACCAGGTCTGACTCACCCAATTGCGATTCGACTAAGTGTCAAATCCCAATTTTTCCCTGATCGTTTTTGGATGAATTTCCAAACCAGTATCTGATTATCCAATTGCGATTCGACTAAGTGTCAAATCCCAATTTTTCCCCAACTGTTTGGATGAATTTCCAAACCAGGTCTGGTTACCCAATTGCGATTCGACTAAGTGTCAAATCCCAATTTTTCCCTGATCGTTTGGATGAATTTCCAAACCAGGTCTGATTACCCAATTGCGATTCGACTAAGTGTCAAATCCCAATTTTTCCCTGATCGTTTGGATGAATTTCCAAACCAGGTCTGATTACCCAATTGCGATCGACTAAGTGTCAAATCCCAATTTTTCCCTGATCGTTTGGATGAATTTCCAAACCAGGTCTGATTACCCAATTGCGATTCGACTAAGTGTCAAATCCCAATTTTTCCCCGATCGTTTGGATGAATTTCCAAACCGGATTCGATTACACAATTGCAATTCGACTAAGTGTCAAATCCCAATTTTTCCCCGATCGTTTGGATGAATTTCCAAACCGGGTCTGATTACCCAATTGCGAATTGATGAAGTGTCAGATCACAATTTTTCCCCGACCGTTTGGATGAATTTCCAAACCGGGTCTGATTGCCCAATTGCGATTTGACTAAGTGGCAAATCCCAATTTCTCCAACCGTTCGAATGAATTTCCAAACAAGGTCCGATTCCCAATTGCGATTTGACAAATGTCAAATCCCAATGTTTCCCCGACTGTTTGGATGAATTTTCAAACCGAGTCTGATTACCCAATTGCGATTTGACAAAATGTCAAATCTCAATTTTTCCACGACCGTTTGGATGAATTTCCAAACCGGGTTTGATTACCCAATTGCGATTTGACAAAGTGTCAAATCCCAATTTTTCCCCGACCGTTTGGATGAATTTCCAAACCAGGTCTGATTACCCAATTCCGATTTGACAAATTGTCAAATCCCAATTTTTCCCAGACCATTTGGATGAATTTTGCAGACCGGGTCTGATTACCCAATTGCGATTTGACAAAGTGTCAAATCCCAATTTTTCCTCGACCGTTTGGATCAATTTCCAAACTAGGTCTGATTACCCAATTGCGATTTGATGAAATGTCAAATGACAATTTTTCCACGACCGTTTGGATGAATTTCCAAACCGGGTCTAATTACCCAATTGCGATTTGACGAAGTGTCAAATCACAATTTTTCCCCGATCGTTTGGATGAATTTCCAAACTAGGTCTAATTGCCCAATTGCGATTTGACAAAGTGGCAAATCCCAATTTTTCCCCGACCGTTTGGATGAATTTCCAAACCGGGTCCGATTCCCAATTGCGATTTAAGAAGTGGCAAATCCCAATGTTTCCCCGACTGTTTGGATGAATTTTCAAATAAGGTCTGATTACCCAATTGCGATTTGAGAAAATGTCAAATCCCAATTTTTCCACGACTGTTTGGATGAATTTCCAATCGGGTTTGATTACCCAATTACGATTTGACAAAATGTCAATTCCCAATATTTCCCCGACCGTTTAGATGAATTTCCAAACCGGGTCTGATTACTGAATTTCGATTTGACAAAGTGTCAAATCCTAATTTTTCCCCGACCGTTTGGATGAATTTCCAGACCGGGTCAGATTACTCTATTGCGATTTGACAAAGTGTCAAATCTCAATTTTTCCCCGACTGTTTGGATAAATTTCCAAACCGGGTCTGATCACCCAATTGCGATTGGACAAAGTGTCAAATCCCAATTTTTTCCTGATCGTTTGGATGAATTTCCAAACCGGGTATGATTATCCAATTGAGATTTGAGAAGTTTCAAATCTCAATTTTTCCCCAACCGTTTGAATGAATTTCTAAACCGGGAACATGTTCAGACACGACATGCAACTCTCGGATCGACAAGATTTTCCCCGGTCTAACCGGAATCCCGATCAGAAAATCGCCCTCCAGTAAGCCAAAAACACTCTGACAGCCTTTGTTCGCGGAATCATATCTCTCGAGCCCAAGCTCGGTTGCCCGCAAGTCCAGAACTTTAAGGAAGAGGGTAGCACAAGCTTTCCAATGACACCAAGAACGTCAAAAACCGACGTCGAGAATTACGTCAACCATACGCGCGAACACAGACCAAAAAATAAGGAAAACGCGCTAAAAATCTGACGCGTTTTTCCTCCCGGACAGTCGCCTTCACGCGCGGACTCTTTCCGGCTCACTACAAGTTGATCTGTGAGCCCGGGTGCATAAGAAAGACTGCAACTCCAGCTTCGAGACGCAACTCTCGGTTCACCGGTGGCTTCCCCGTTTGGCCGGAATCTTTGCCGGAAAAACGCAAAAAAACAGCTCTGACACCCCGACTTCCAGGAGCCATAACTTTTCCGTCCAAACTCTGATTTGTGCAAAATTTATATCTTTGGAAAGTAGACTTCTGGGGATTTCCAACGGGATGCTGTATGATCCATTTTGAGTACCAGAAGGCCTCCAAAATCACCCTTGAAAATTGGGTCAAAAAACTGTGCGCGTGCGCGAATTGCCATGTGGCGAATAAGATCGCCATGTGCATGTGGAAGCTACAGTACCCGCGCGGCATGACTCCGCGCGAAACGTGCGAACTTCAGCTATAAAATGCACCCCCCTCCCCTGAAGGCTAGGTTCGAGTTTTTAGGCCATTTTTGGGCTGTTTATAGGTAGAAAGTAGGGTTTTGGGGTCCTCCTTTGGGGTTTTTGGGTAGTTTTAGTTAGAGTAAGAGACACCTACTTAGGTAATCTCTCTCTCTCTAACCTCTCCTTCTCCCTCTCTTCACTCGTTTTTTTCTTTCTTTAATGGAAGTGACTAGTGATGATCCCAAAATGGGAAGGGATTCACAAGTATCCATGTTCATTTAACGCTTTATTTATGTTTTTCAAGTTCATTTATTGCTTTATTTATGTGCTTTAAGTTCATTTATTGCTTTATGCTTTAAATTTATTTATTACTTTAAATTATTTATCGCTTTCCACATTACTTTAAATATATTTATTGCTTTCACTATGTGGATTATTGCTTTATTCATTGTAATTATCCCCTTTCCTCATGTATTTGGGCATGACATCCTTAGCGGTTTTGGCGGATTATGTAAGCCCTCTACGAGGCATTAACAACCATGTAAACCTGCAAGGCATTGGATCCAAGAACACACCCCCTTGATTAAATTCCTTCATTTTACTATTTACTACGTTGTGAATATTACTTGTGATTTGGGCGTGAAAATCCCGATTGGTCGTGGTGGATTGTGTGAGACCTCAACAACGCATTAACAACCACGTAATTCGATAAGGCATTGGACCCATAAAAAACCCTTTGCTTTAAATTCCATTTATGCTTAAATACATTTATTGCTTTCCGTCTTGCTTTAAATATATTTATTGCTTTACTACGTTGTGAATATTTATTTCTCCCCCTTTTCCCCCTTTGCGATTTGGGCATGAAAATCTCGATTGGTCGTGGCGGATTATACGAGACCTCAACGAGGCATTAACAACCACGTAATTCCATAAGGCATTGGGCCCACGGAAAATCCCTTATCTTAAATTCCACTAGTCACAGACCTGCGCGATGCGCGAAAAAATTAAACATTTTTATTTTGGGGTTTAGCAAAAAAAAGATAAAAACAAATAAATTACAATGAACTTTTCTGTGTAAATTTTATGTAAATTATCTAAATATCTAGATCATCGAACATATAGTTTATAGTTTTGTATATAGTTATTTAAATTATCTAAATATCTAGACCATGCATGTGCTCATATGCTATATCTGGTTTGACAACAAAGTTCATTTTTTCGTATCATGGAATCACTTCATTATGCTGAGCTATTCTTTGGAATATCATCTTACTACTAAAAATTCAGATACTTGGAATATTATACTCATAAATGCAATAGAGAAATCACAACTCTTGTAAAGTTGATTTCGCACAGGAAATTTGTAAGCTTTATGCCAGATTATCATCTTCCTAAGAAGCCAAAGAAAAGAAAAGAAAAAACTCTTATGAGCAGCAAAAGTTTATACATTGTTGATTTAACTTAGTTACATCAACATTTAAGAGACTAATTGTTCTTCCAAATCAACTTTACTACTCTTGTTCTCTGAAGATTAATGTAGTAGCTTTGGAATTGCTTCTTGTTTGATCTCTTCAAGGTCTACAGCTTTAGGCCAAAACACAACATATAAACAAATGAGCATGGAAAAAGAACCTAAAGGGCGTCAGTTTTGGTTTGGCTCTTGTTCTTGAGAATCTGAGTTACATAAAAAATTATGGAACTTTTAAAGAGGAAAAAAAAAAAAACTGGTTTTGCGATGCCTCAACTCTTCTATATCACCTTTGCTTTGTTCTTCTTCAATAGAATGCATTGGCCAAGAATCTCTTTTTTTGCACTATATCAATATTCACATGTAAAAAAAAAAAAATAAATAAATCAAATTGAAGTTCATATTATATACCAAAATATTATGTCACTAATACATCAATTTTTCTACCGAGGGAAAGATGAAATTGGATTCACCTAGGTTTATGATTTGCGAAATATGTCTATTGTGATAGATGGGGACATAAATTCATTGCTAATTTTTTCTGCAATGAAAACATTGAAGTCAAAATAAAATCCAATTATAGTTTGGATCACAACTTCCAATTAAAAAAAAAAAAAAACCCACCTAAAAAAATCAAGACTTTGAGAACTCATTCAAAACCACTGAGTCTCCATATGATTTTGGAATTATAATGGGAATTAGACAAACTTATCCAACATTGTGTAATATTGAAATAGGCACAAAACATTATCAGCTTTGCCTAGGTGCATTGAAATCAAATAACCATCCTACAAAGATTAAAAACTTGGAAACTCATTCAACCAAAAAGCCTCGTATAATTTTGGACTTAAAATGGGAATTAGACAAACTTACCCCATGGTCATACAATATTGAAATAGGCACAAAACATTAGAGTTTTGCTTAGAAAATTTTTCCGAAAAAATCTAAGCTCAATAAAAAATCAATATTAGGAAAGTAAAATAATGTAAAAATGTATATTGTTGGCAACCACTCCAACTATGGAAGGAGGGGTTTCCTACATCCAAAGTCAAAAAACAAAGATCAATTGTGGGACTTCAATTGTTTGGTTTCCACTTGTCACTGCCATGCCCCCAAACAACTCAAATATGAAGAGAAGCAAATAGTTAAGGTTTAAGGGTATAAACTACTAAGATGGTATCAAAACTATGAGTTAATTTGGCTGGTTTACTATAGTGTTCTTAGAAACAAAACATCAAACACATAGTGAGCAAATCATCATATGTTGTTTAAAGCAGTCAAAAGGCACCCACCCAAAACATATCAACCACAAACCATCATAAATTTAAACAAATTCAGAAAATAATTAGAGAGAGGAAGAAGTCACCTTGGGTTGCTGCCTTGCTAAACATTCAATTAGTGAGAGAGGTTTGGGTGATTTCATTCCAAGTTTGCCATAGGAAACAATGTCACAAAGAAGAAAAAAGATTAGTGTTTGTGTGTTGTGTGAAGAGAGATCTTCGGGGACTCTGTGATTTTATATTTTTAATTCTGGGGATGTGGCAACTGAAGGAGATGAAGAGATGATTTTGATGGGAGGGAAGAAGTGGAAATGGTGGGAAGAAATGAGAGACAGAGCAGTTACGGTATCAAATTAATTGAGTTGATAACATTTTGAAGGGGAAGAGAGAAAGCCAGAGGACAAGACCGTATCAAATAAAGATGAAGACATGTGAGAGAGAGTTCAATTTTTAGGCTTAATCAAATAAGGAATGAAAATAAATCCGTATATATTATGGAAGAAATAAATTAATTGATAAAATTTAATGTTGGAATTAATTAAATGGATTGAGTGAAAATAGGGTTGAATCGGAAAGAGATAGTGTTATATAATGAGTCATGCGTTAGAGAGAGAAAAAAATAATTAATTGAGGTCTTACAGATAAGGATAAAAATAAATGAAAATGAATCAAAATAAGAAAAAAAATTGGGAGCTTGAATCTAACGTGAATAGCTATGGAAATAGAAAATCTAACATGGCGATAGTTGGGGAAACCTAAAAACTTTCTTTTAGCTTCAGCTTTTAGTTTACATACTAATCGCAAACCTGCGCGACGTGCAAAAAATTTTAAATATGTATGATGAATTTTTTAAAAGTTAAAATTAGACCAACCATTTGATAGTTATATACTTATATAGTCAAGTTTGCAAATTAGATTTTTCATGAAGAAAATTTTCAAAAGTGATATCAACCAAGTTATGGTTAAAGTTAAATAATAATGATCAATTTATTATGCTTTATCTTACTCTTTTTTTCTTTTTTTTTAGATAATTCTTTATGTTATGAGTCAAAAGATCGTTATTTCCCTTGTAATAAGGATCTATCCCAATGGTTTGTATGATCTCAATAAGATGTACGCCTCTATTTAGTATTTACCCCACTTGCTTAATTCCAAATTAACCAAATTACAGTTCCAAATGAAGCTGCATCCTTGCCAATATTAACATGTAGCTTCATCACACTTTAAAGAGGTGTTGATAGGAAAACCGCATGCATTCACAATATGAAATCTTCCAAAATTAAATAAAAAATACTGAACAAATTTCAAGAAAACCCAATTCTTAAAAATATTACAACTCAATGAGTATAATTAGAAATTTGAAAAAATGGATGAAAAAAATTCATAAAAAGCTAATTGTATAATCAGGCAACGCTAGAGAAGTGTATCCAAGAAAAATCAAATACAACAAAAACCAAATACAAATGTTTTTTTAATGATATTATCCAATAAATTGTGTATCGATCAAATTCCAAAAGCAACTACCCAATTAGGCCAGGGTACGACGACAACTACCCACAATCACAATATCCAAGATCTAAAGGTAACATTTAGATAAACTCATTCATTCTAGCTAAAAAAAAAATTATGAGCCCCATTATTGTTATCAAAATAGAAAAGGACACTAAAATATGGGTATTGTTTTAGTAAGAACCATTAATATCAAAAAAGAGAAGAAAAACTTAGAAGCCCCATGATCCAAAAAAATCAAAATCGTAAACACATAGTTTAATGGATTAAATTCTTTGTACTTATGTTTGATCAATTTATAAAAAAGAAAACTTAAAACTTTGATTAGGTATTTCAAAATCCTAACAAAGCTGAACTCCTGGATCCTATAAAACCCTATTGACCATTTCATATTCCGGCAAACGATTTCAAAATCGTAATAAGCTAACAAAGTAGAACAAATATTGCAAGTTTCAACCGGTTCAAGTCTAAGTATTAGTTTAACTGCTTAAATAGAGTCACGTACAAAACAATCAACCAAATGATATAGCATGGGTCAAAATAAGTAGAAGTATCCAAGATTATTAAACTCCTAGTACAATAGAATGCAAAAGTGCATTCATGACCAAACAGAAACCCAAGCAAAACTAAACTCCACAAAAATCCTACTTTAAAATCAAGTGTTTATCTACCTATAAAAAACGTAAGCAAATAAATGATTAGATGAACCAAGTGCTTATCCACTCATATAAGCATTCAAAACGATAATAAAATGTAATAACTGCTTTGTTTTATGAGCTCATATATAAAGTAGTTTTCTTCTTTTTCAATCGTGCCAAGGAACAAAAAAGAAGAAGTCTATAATGCTTACTTAATACATAAAATTTAGAGCAACACACAACAAATGATTTTATCAATTAATTCATTGGATTAGATGAATCAAGATTACCAGCATGACCAGTGTCCTTGAGTATCGCTAGCTTTGATTTCAATCCCAAGCACCTGTAAAAGAATAAATTATGCTATAATAATATTGAATCTTGAACTTGATAAAAGGAGGTAAAGAGACAATTACATGTGCAACTGAAATGCCAAGAATAGTGGGACGATATATCCTTGTAGCCATAAATTAGTAGTGTTCCCTTCACCCAAATAGCACAACATGGAAAACAAAGTTGCAAAGCTTTCACAGTTTCATGGACTCATGCATGGTGTTACATAGTGGCTAACATTCCATTGCCCATAAATACACAAAGACATGTGTCGGAAGAAGAGAACTGTTGTAAAATAGTAAAGTACTGGGAGATCTAGTATAAGTGACTACAACCACATGCTATGCAAAACAAAATGGATGATCTAGTATAAGTGAGCAGGTTCAAAACTTTCTTTGGTTACAACTCAATCAATCCAAACATTCATATTTACATGCAAACCTTATAAATAATACTACAACTTACAGAGTAATCAACTTTTAGGTCCTCGATTTCATTAGTTGTAAGGAGAAATTGTAGCAATTTCAGCCAAAGAAGAAGGAAAAATCTCATCCAAAGTTGACTCTCATAAAATCCAGGTAGTCTGAGTCCACCAAACCTCCTGTTGATTAGAACCCCCTCTATGTGGCATCTCTAGCCCCAACAATATCAACCCGAGCCACCTTGTTTACTTGTTAAAACCAATGAACATATTGTTAAGGATTTTTATCAAACAATTTATGAGCAACCTATAGCCAATTCTATTCAGATATAGGAGTTTCAATTCATCACTTACATGTAACCAAATCCTAGATTGATGTTCTTCCAAGAGGTTGACTCCAATTTTAGGAACAAAGCGACATTTGGATCGAGGTCAGCATGCGTATCATTGGGGGGAGTGGTAATTGGGGAGGTATGGAGGGGTGAGATTGGAAGATATATATAGTGAAGGGAGAGGAAGAAGCACAAAAGGGAGAGAGACAGTCAGTGGAAGAGTAAATTGTGGGTGAGTTGGACATTATAAGTGTAACGGTAAGGAATCCTAAAAGTAACCAACACTAATTAGTAAAAGAGTAAAGGAATTGGTACTGTAAACAGTAGGTAGAAGAAGAGCCAAAGTGATGGGGAGAGCAAGCGCTAAAGCATAGAGCGTTAAAGGGGCTAAAACAGTGAGTTGGATTTAATGGGGGGAAGTGAAAAGATAAGCATGGGGAGAAAGGGTGAGTATGAGGTGGAATTCTATTGGAGTAAGGAGTCTTATGTGGCAGGCTTTGGAGAAGGCAAATTTTTTTCTCTCAGCTCTACCTTTTAGTTTATATTATAGATTTATGCTTAAATACATTTATTGCTTTCCGTCATGCTTTAAATATATTTATTGCTTTATTACGTTGTGAATATTTATTTCTCCTCCTTTTCCCCCTTTGCGATTTGGGCATGAAAATCCCGATTGGTCGTGGTGGATTATGTGAGACCTTAACGAGACATTAACAACCACGTAATTCCATGAGGCATTGGACCCACGAAAGTCCCTTGCTTTAAATTTCGTTATTTACATTGTCATAAATATTGTTAATTTTTCCACTTTGATTTGGGTATTGGAGGTTTAGGTTAGTCTTTCAATACCACTAAACCCCATGTAAACCCATGAGGCATTGGATCCGCAAAATTCCCGACACATTTTAAAACGATTTTTCGTTCATTTAAGTCCTATTCGGCCTCAAAGAATTAGGTAAGTCTTTCAATAACACTGATCCTTTGTGTAAGCCCGAGAGACGTTGAACACCTTTCTAAATTGCTTTACTTTATTCATGTAAATCCTAAGGTGGTATTGGGATTTGAGTAAGCCTTTCAATAGCATCGAATTCCAGCCCCACGAGGTCTTGACCCTTTCCCTAAAATATATCATATTGTCATGAATTACATTTCGTCATTTCAATTGAGCGTTACATTCATGTCATAATTCTTGTCATTTTCATCACATCCCATATTTGTGCTTGTGATTAACGTGCTGCAAACATGCCGTAATCATTTGATTGAGTTGCTTTTATGATTAATGTGCTGCGAACATGCCATGATCATACCCATGTTTTTTAGTGGTTTACGTGTTGCAAACATGCCGTGACCACTTCCATGAATTTTTTATGATTAATGTGTTGCAAACATGCCATGATCATCCCATACTTGTTGTTTTAGTAATTTATGTGCTGCGAACATACCGTGATTACTTGTTTGAGTGTTTATTCGCTTTGATATAAAATGTGATTAAAATACACTTTGCCAGGAAAACTTTAAAAAGAGTAAACATGGTAATGTGGGCGTTATAAACGAAGTTGGTGCAACCCAAGAGCTACGGCTCACCCTGGCATTAGGACAACATGGTATGAGTCCCTTACGCGTGGACGTGGTTCCTCGTTGTAAGGGATTCTATACGTTCTAACTCCCATAAGATCATCGTCTAAAATTCCCCAAAGTGTGAATTAATCATCCAAAACCCCGCCATTTGACGGACCACTTTATTCTTGGAACTCAAGGGTAAAGAGATCCAGAATATGGCATCAAAAACATCAATTGTTTGTCCCGGCACTAGGTCTTAGGATTTCAAGTACATCCTACCATCGAACTGCCCGGAACCTAAAAAATACAAAGATGAGGGAAGATGAAAAAAGAGTCTAATCAAAACCAAATGAAGTCAAATTGCATTTGCCATTCTTGGTATATTGCACGACCAAATTTGGGACATTTGTACAAAATTAAAATCAACAACCTAGGCTTAGCAAATAAAAGGGAACACTAGAAGGGAGGTAACCATTTCTTAATGGATGTCGTGGGGTGCTTAACACCTTCCCCACGCATAAGCAATCCCCCGAACCCATCTCTGGTTCAAGACCATTTTATTTTAAATGTTTAAACAAGATAAAATCTATTAGACATAGGTGCCCAATCACACCTTAAATTTCCCATGGTTTGTGGCGACTCCAAATTTGTGCTCACATGCACACACACACACACATTCCTTCTCTTCCGAAAAAGAGAGAGACTCGCCAAATGGGAGTTGGGATTAGGAAAAAGACACTACTAGACACTTCTTAATAGTAGTAGTAATTTTTCCCTAGTGTCAACAATGAGGGATGGATAGTATAGTAGTGAAGAGGGTTGTCGAACCACAGGAAGATTGGAATTCAAGAGACACTTTTAAAAGGGTAAAAGTAAAGAAAATAATATTTTGAGATTTGTAGAAAACTAATAATTAAGATTAAGAAAAATGTGATGGGTAAAAATGCTTAGACTTTAGGTTCATCCACTTTAAAAGAATACTATTAATTCAATTTTACAATGTCATAACTCAATTGATGGTTTCTCATCCCAAACCATCAATCGGAAGATTTGCAATAAAGACTTTATAAATAATTCTAATATAATTTTTTCTAAAAATTGTCCATTGATTAAAGCATGAAATCAATAACTACACTAGAAAAATCATAAGACGACGATATACTCTCAAGCAATAATGCAGCAAACAATAATATCTAATGCAATTAAGGTTTTGTATTTGATAAATCTAGGGTTCTTACATAACTATAAGAAAAGCCTAATTGAACTTATGAAACGGTTCAAACCCTAAAAGTTTCAAATAAAAAATAATATAATAGGTATGAACAATCAATAGAAGAAATTATAAACATTGAAACACATTCATGGCATTAAAAGAATAAATAGTATCTTACAAAGGGGAATCCCCCTTAGTCTAAGTTAAGGTTTTAGCCTTTCATGAAAAATACTAAACAAAAATCTAAAGAAAACATTGGAGGAGAGAGGCAAAGAGAGACTAAGAGAGAAGAGAGCTCTTAAATTTGACCTAATGAACCTTTAAATAGGTCTAGAAATCCTAATAAAACTAGAATTTTCGTAAGTCTAAAATCCCATATTTTTCAGGCTTTACTTGACCGCCACTTTTGACCCATTATAAGTCCGAATTAGGCAATTCTCATTAGACACAAAATTGTAGCCCTTTGAATCAACTTTCCATTCCAACTTGAGTCGCATCAATCTGATATTTAAGTTGAAAGTTATGGCCCAAATACAAAGACGTATGCAAGCTGGAATCCTAGTACGAATTGGACTGTGATTTTCCTTTGATTCTTTGTTCTATTTGGACTCCAATTGAATTGAGCTGACCTTCTTTTGCTTCATTAAGACCTACAAATATAACAAACTAAGTTAACACTCTATGGGATCAATATAACTCACATAAATGGTAAATTTCATGCGATGCAATGAAATTAAAGAATTATAAAACTTATGTGTAATTCAAAGTATCATGCATAATAATCCCATTAAATTCTCTCTAAAATATGAGTAAATAAGTCATATTTCATAACTTATCAGGCGCGTGGAATTATATGCATATAACGATATGTATACCATAGGCAATATAATTAAATAAACCAACGAAGATGCATGGTGGGTCTTTTAACATTAAACTTTGAGGTTCAAACCTTGGTTCAGCAAATAAAGGTTTTCATGGATGCGTGATATCACAATTCGACTTCTAGGTAACGTTTGTTTTACGGTAAATATTTTGGTTGATAGATACTGTTATCTTGGAGTCTAATAAAATAGATAACTATTAAGCAAGATGTCAATTTGTGTATACCATAGGAGTAAGTGGGTTTTGGTGGAAATATTAAATTTTGTGACCAGGGGTATTAAGAATCTTACAAGTTAGTTATGGATTCGGATCTTCAAGGTTAATAGTATTTATTGTGTTAAGTAATAGTGTAGGTTTGGAAATATTTATGTCCTTATTAAAAATATTATGTTTCTTTGACTTACACTCTGAGGATCTCGATGACGGAACTAGTGCAGAGTGATAATTGCTTATTGGTTTATGCATTGAGGTAAGTGGGACTTTACACATTACTCTCCTGACGTTCCCCAGAATTATTGTCATACCCATTGGATTTTCTGTCTTGATAAATTTATACTTTCTTGAGTGCTCTTAGTCTATTGAGATCCTTTCTTCATATTGTATCGTGACAGCTTGCGAACGTTATAATATCAAATTACTTTTACATAACTCTTAAGCTATTAATTTTGCCAAACTGAATTGTTCATGTTGTATGTACCCTTAATTGAATTCTTTGCCATGAAATAAATTCAGTGACCCCGTCCATGGGGGCAATACGTGGGCCTATGATATGGATTTTGAAATTGATGTTGTGGAGAATGGGATGTTGAGCAAATTTTGAGTGACCCTACCCATGGGGGCAATACATGGGAGTGACACTTCTTGCGGACATGGCTTCTTGAATTATGTATTTATGACATTATGATTATACCCTGCTATACTTATAATATTCCAAACCAATTTGTATCTCTAACTATCATGTCTCATTTATTGCCTAAATTCTTATATTGGAATATTCTGGAATTACCAGTTCATTGTTAACCACCCCATATCATTACCCTATTTACTCCTTACTTCATATAAATCCAATTCCTTTTATTACCCCTCGATGGTAGTGTGTGAATACCACTTATTGGGTTTTTAGCTCATCCCCATTGTTATTATATTTTTCAGATTAGCTACTAAGATCCATAGTGAGGAAAGGTTGCTAGTACGTGATCATTTATTGTCGATGGACTACTATTGAGATCTCCAGCATTTAGCAAATCTTGAGGAAATTCTTTTGTAAGGATTCTAAGTTTTAATTTAAAGAGACTGTCTTTGTGAGGATTTAATTGAGGTCTTGTTCCATCTAATCTTATGGAGTTTGGATTATTTGACTATTTTTGGAAACTAGTTGAATTATCTTGTGATTTGATTTTGAAACTAGACTTATTTGTCTTAGAAATTTCTTATTGCGAGTTAAATAAGGATTTATTGAATTGAAAATTTTGGGGCGTTACATTGTGGTATCAGAGCCTAGGTTTGAGATTCTGTAGACTTATCCGCCCAAGTGGTGGAATTGTAGGTTAATTTGTTGTTTCTTTGTGGGTAACTAGATTTCGTAGTGGCTATCTAGTGTTATTGTGTTTCCTCATTATTCTTGCATCTATATCCTAGATCAAGGATTTAATATTCTTAAAGATACTAAGTCCTTATTTGCTAATTTAGGAGATCGTGATGGTTAGACCAAGGCAACCTAAAGGGTGCGAGCATGATGTCCCTATTGATGATGCTGGTCTTGGTGAAATTCGCCAGATGCTTACTACGATAAAACGAGTGGCAGTGCAACAGGCACGTGTATCTGAGCAACAAGCACGAACGGTTGAGCAATAAGCTTAAGCTTCTGAGCAGCAGGCTCGAGTTGTAGAGCAGCAACATGCCCAGCCAAGGACCACCCCTTACCAACAAGTCCATAAGGATTCAACTTTGATTTCACTTGAACACTTTCGAAAATTAGGGCCACCTATGTTTAAAGGCACTACTAATCCGTTTGAGGCTGAAGCATGGGTTAAGAAAATGGAGAAGCTCTTCACTACCATGGGATGCATTGATGATCGACGTGTAACCTTTGCAACGTTTATGTTGGAAGGAGAGGCTGGCGTTTGGTGGACTGAGGCGCAAAGATTATTATGTGGGACTAGTAGATAGATTACTTGGGAGGTATTCTTGGAGACTTTTATGAACACTACTTTCCTGCAAGTACCAGAGAGCAACTAGAATCAGAATTTTTAAGATTTACACAAGGCAACAAGACAGTTACACAGTACGAGGTAAGGTTTACCGAGCTAGTATGGTATGCCCCCCACATCGCAGTAGATGGACCTAGTAAATGTCGCAGATTTCTTGAGGGTTTAAGGGGTGATATCAAATCAAAAATCATTCCTTTAATGTTGAGAGACTATCATGAGCTTGTTGAGCGAGCTAAGGTGGTCGAGAGAGACTGTGAACGAACCCGAGAAGTTCGAGAAATGAAAAGGGCAAGAGAAGCACCTTCCGTTCAAAGAGGAGATCAAGATTTCAGAGGCCAGTCTAAAGGACAACATTTTCAAAAAGGCACAAGACAAGGCCATATTGGACATAATGTTAGTGGACCTACATATGGACACGCGAAGAGGGATGCCAATGGAGGCTTGGGACCATTAGGTAAACTAGCTGGCAGTGTTAATGGGTGAACTTTTGGGACTTTCACTGAGGGGGTTACTGATGTTTGTCACCGTTGCGGTAGGAGCCACCATGGATGTCAATGTCCTATGACTACAGGAGCTTGTTTTCATTGTGGCCAAATCGGTCATTTTGCCCGCGATTGTACACAGCGCATTGGAACTTCTGGAAGTAAGCATGGGGGACAAGTTAAGAAACAACGAGTACATGGTCGTGTCTTCGCCTTGACTCAAAGTGATGCAGAGGCGACACCAACAGTGGTGACAGGTACAATTGTTGTTCTTGATAGAGATGCACGCATATTGATTGATACTGGGTCTACACATTCTTTTATATCCACACACTTTGCTTGTCAGATTAATAAAATCGTAGAACCACTAGATTTTTGTTTATTTGTTGCCACTCCCATTAGGGATAATATCCTCACAGATAAAGTGTTCAGATCTAGTAATGTTCGTGTGGGTGATAGAAATCTAGTGATAGACTTAGTCCACCTAGATTTTTGAGATTTTGATGTGATCCTTGGGATGGATTGGCTGGCAACATACCATGCAATAGTTGACTGCTTTAATAAGACAATCACTTTTCGAATCCCTGGGGACCCATAATTTTGTTTTAAAGGAGATCATATTACGGTACCTCCTTGCATAATCTCTGCGTTGGAAGCAAATGTTCTCTTAAGGAAAGGTTGTCAAGGGTATTTGGCCTATGTCATAGATACTAAAAAGAGTGAGGTGAAGCTTGATGATATTCCCATAGTTCGTGAATTCCCTGACATATTTCCAAAGGAATTGTCAGGATTACCCCCTGATAGAGAAATAGAGCTCTCCATTGATTTAGCCTCTGGCATCGCTCCTATTTCTATCGCTCCTTATCGTATGGCCCTAGCTAAACTTAGAGAATTGAAGGAGCAGTTCCAAGACATAATGCAAAAGGGTTCCATTAGACCACAAGTGCTTCACCTTGGGGAGCACCTATCTTTTTTGTCAAAAAGAAAGACGGGTCCATGAGACTTTGTATTGATTATTGCCAACTAAGTGCCACTATTAGGAACAGGTACCCGTTGCCTCGCATTGATGATCTTTTTGAACAACTCCAAGGTGCTAAGGTGTTTTCAAAGATTGACTTACGCTCAGGATATCACCAATTGAAAATCAAGAAAGAAGACATTCCTAAAACAACTTTTGGTACTCGTTATGGGCACTATGAGTTCCTAGTCATGCCTTTTGGGTTAACTAATGGCCCAGACGCATTCATGTACTTAATGAATCGTGTATTCCAACCATACCTTGATCAGTTTGTGATTGTTTTCATTGATGACATTCTAGTGTATTCCAAGAGCCTGGAAGAGCATGAGCAACACCTTAGAATTGTATTGCAGACATTACAGGAGAAACAGTTGTATGCAAAGTTTAGTAAGTGTGAGTTTTGGTTGGAAAAAGTGGTGTTCTTAGGATACGTGGTTTCTAGTGAAGGAATATTTGTTGACCCAAATAAAGTAAAAGCGGTTATGAACTGGAGTCACCCAACTAATGTGGTAGAAATTTGAAGTTTCTTGGGACTAGCTAGTTACTATCGTAGATTTGTTGAAGGTTTTTCCCAAATCGCAGCACCTTTGACACATCTAACACGAAAAAGTGTGAAGGTCGAATGGTCTGATGCTTGTGAGGAAAGTTTTCAAGAATTGAAACAAAGGTTGGTCACCGCACCTATGCTCACCATACCATCTAGTAATGGTGGATTTGTCATATATTGTGACGCTTCAAGGGTGGGACTTGGATGTGTTCTGATTCAACATGGGAGGGTGGTGGCTTATGCTTCTAGACAATTGAAGCAGTACGAAAAGAATTACCCAACCCATGACTTGGAGTTAGCAGCAGTTGTGTTTGCTTTGAAGATTTGGAGACATTATCATTACAGGGAGAGGTGTGAGATATATAAAGATCATAAGAGCCTGAAATACCTTTTTACACAAAAAGAACTGAATCTAAGGCAAAGGAGATGGCTAGAGCTGGTGAAGGACTATGATTGCACGATAAATTACCACCCAGGTAAGGCTAATGTAATGGCTGATGCCTTGAATAGGAAAAGTGCAAGTACCCTAGCGCATTTGATTACTACCCAAGCACATATCCTACAGGATTTGGAGTCAATGGACATTAAGGTTCATATGGGTACCTCTGATGCATTATTGGCACACTTGAACTTGCGACCAACCTTACTTGAGAGAATTATAGGGGCACAGGGAAAAGATCACAAGCTGGTTAAAATCAATAAGGCAGTCAAGAGGGGTGAAAGATCAAATTTTAGCATACGAAGTGATGGAACTCTGCCTTATGATCATAGAGTATGTGTTCCCAATGATGGGGAGCTAAGAAAGGAGATCCCAGAGGAGGCTCATTGTATGACATATACAATGCATCCGGGTAGCACCAAAATGTATCGTAATTTGCGTGAGCATTTCTGGTGGGATGGTATGAAGAATGACATTCCACAATTTGTTGCTAGGTGTTTAACTTGTCAATAGGTGAAGATTGAGCATCAAAGGCCTTCTGGGTTGTTGCAACCGTTATCCATCCCACAGTGGAAGTGAGAACAGGTTTCCATGGATTTTGTATCAGGTTTTCCGAGGACTAGGAGAGACCATGATTCGATATGGGTTATTGTTGATCGATTGATGAAATTTGCACACTTTTTAGCTGTTAAAACCACTTATTCACTAAGCAAATTAGCAAGGTTGTTTTTTAATGAGATAGTTAGGCTTCACAAGGCCCCCGTATCCATTCTATCAAATAGAGATCCTCGATTTACATCGCGCCTTTGGCCCAGATTACACCAGGCTATGGGTACACAATTGAGTTTTTGTACAGCCTTCCATCCTCAATTTGATAGGCAAACCGAAAGGACAATCCAAACGTCAGAGGATATGTTAGGTGCATGTGTACTTAATTTTCAAAGGAGTTGGGAAGAACACCTACCATTGATTGAGTTTGCTTATAATAATAGCTTCCACGCAAGTATTGGCATGGCACCATATGAGGCACTTTATGGTAGGAAGTGTAGATCGCCAGTATGCTAGGATGAAGTTAGGGAAAGTAGACTTGTGGGGCTAGAAATCATATAGATTACTTCTGAGAAAATTTGATTGATTAGAGAACATATACAAACAGCTCAGAGTCGCCAAAAAAGCTATGCAGATCATCGAAGACGGGACTTGGAATTCGTTGTGGGAGATCATGTATTCTTGAAGGTTAGCCTGTGGAAGGGAATTACGAGATTTGGGCATAAAGGTAAGTTGAGCCCACGATACACTGGCCCATTTGAGATACTCGAGCGTGTAGGACTTGTTGCCTATAGAATTGCATTACCACCTGCATTGTCAAAAATTCATAATGTGTTCCATGTTTCATCTCTTCGAAAGTATATCCTGGATCCATCACACATACTTGATTTTCAGCCAATTTAGATTCGAGAAGATTTGACCTATGACGAGCAACCCATCAAAATTTTGGACCGTAAAGAGCAAGTATTACGCAGATGGACAAATCGATTTGTTCAAGTCTTATGGTAATCATGGTACTAAGAAAGCCACTTGGGAGTTGGAGGAAGAGATGAGAACGAGCTACCCTCATTTATTTTGTGACTTAGGTACGTCAAATTCGGGGACCAAATTTTTTTAACGGGGGGAGAAATGTAACATACGAAAAATAAAAATAAAATAAAATAGAATAATTGTAATTAGGTTTAGATTTTATTAAAGAATAAATAATAATTATATTTTCCTAATATAATCCCATCAAACCCTAGACACCCTAAAGGATATATAAACTCATATTTATACTTGCCAGCAGAAAACCCTAAAGCCTCTTTCTCTCTCCCTTTTATACATCAAAATCACCTTCTTTAATTTGGTAGCCAACACCTAACACTAGTGACAAAGGTGCTATTTGATCTGTGGAGAGAGCAAGTTGCATTAGGGTTGTACGGGTAATCTCACATTCTATATCACTCTTTTAACTTATTACAATTCAGTATTACCTTGGCCATAGAACAACTTGTGCACATCCTTGCTTTAGAATAGGTGTTGAAAAATTGATAGAAGAGATGATATCGGGTGCATTTTAGGTAAAAGTGAGCGAAGTTTTCCTCTCGAAACACACAACATAGTCTGTTTGGCCCCGAAAATAGGTGAGGGGGTAGTTTCGTAAAAAACTTCGGACCTGAAACGTGTTTTTCAAAAGAAAGATTTCGAGGGTGTTTTAGGCTCCCGTTTGGCCCTGAAAATAAGTGAGCGGGTGGTTTAATAAAAATATTCGGACCGGAAACGTGTTTTTATGAAACACAATTTTGGGGGCGTTTTAGGCAAAAGTGAGCGAAGTTTTCCCCTTGAAACGGGCCACATAGTCCGTTTGGCCTCGAAAATAGGTGAGGAGGTGGTTTCGAAAAAAATTTCGAACCGGAAAAGTGTTTTTCGGTTAAACGATTTCGGGGGCATTTTAGGCAAAAGCGAGCAGAGTTTTCACTTCGAAACGAGCCACATAATCCGTTTGTCCCCGAAAATAGGTGAGGGGGTGATTTTGTAAAAACATTTAGACCGAAAACTTGTTTTTTGGAAGAACGATTTCGGGGGCATTTTAGGCTCCTGTTTGGTCTCGAAAATAGGTGAGGGGGCGATTTCGTAAAAATATTCAGACCAAAAACGTGTTTTTCGGAAAAACGATTTCGGGGGCATTTTAGGCAAAAGGGAGCAGAGTTTCACCTCGAAATGAGCCATAAAGTCCATTTGGCCCCAAAAATAGGTGAGGGAGCAGTTTCTTAAAAATATTAGAACCGAAATGTGTTTTTCGAAAAAACGATTTCGAGGGCGTTTTAGGAAAAAGCGAGCTAAGTTTTCCCCTCGAAACGCACCACATATTCTATTTGGCCCCGAAAATAGGTGAAGGGGCGGTTTCGTAAAAATTCAGACCGGAAACATGTTTTTCGGAAAAACGATTTCGAGTACATTTTAGGCAAAAGCGAGTGAAGTTTTCCCCTCAAAAGGCGTTACATAGTTTGTTTGGCCCCGAAAATAGGTGAGGGGACAGTTTCGTAAAAAAATTCGAACGTGAAACGTGTTTTTCGGAAGAACAACTTCGAGGGCGTTTTAGGCTCCCATTTGGCCCCGAAAATAGATGAGGGAGCGGTTTCGTAAAAAAATTTAGACCAGAAACGTGTTTTCACAAAAACTATTTCAAGCGTGTTTTAGGCAAAAGCGAGAAGAGTTTTCTCCTCGAAACAAGCCATATAATCCATTTGGCCCTGAAAATAGGTGAGGGGGCGGTTTTGTAAAAATTTTCGGACCGGAAACGTGTTTTTTAGAAAAACGATTTCGGGGGTATTTTAAGCAAAAGCGAGCAAAGTCTTCCCCTCGAAACACGCCACATAGTCCCCCCCTCCCCCCTACAACATCCAAAGAAAGAGAAAGAACATCTATTCCCTTTTCCCATACTTACGTTTTAAAATATCCAAATAAGGAGAAACAGTAACCATTCCCCTTCTCTCTCCTCCCCCTCCAAACTTCCAAACACACTATAAAATCTGGGTCTTTTGCTCATTTCGTGAAGCCTATCCAGAATCCAGATAATATATATAGAGCAACTTAGGCTTCTTTCTGAATGGAAAGAAACCGCTCAAATTGGTAACCCAATAAACTTACATTTCAACAAAAGCAGACATTCATAAAGCCCTGCCAACTCTGAAGAATTGCGGGTACCTGGACGTTTCTTAAATGATGCAGTATAATTATCTCCAGCTCACCAAAATCTTACCTAACAATTGTTGGATAGATGGAGAGGGAGAAAGGAAGCTTACTCTGGGAAAGCACTGCCAACTCCTATGTTACTGGCCATCAAAGCATTAAGAGCAGCTTTAGAATTCTTACAAACTCAGCAGCCCAAATCCATCCTCAGCACAATTTTTTGTTGTAAAGCTCATTTGAACTGCATCCAACGTAAGGCACACCCTGCACAACTTTTGATATGCACACAGAGAGAATTGCTTTTTATTGAAAACTGTACACAGGTTGACAAAGGCAAGATACTTGATACGAATGACACCTAAAATTCTAGAAGAATTTTTCATTTAACATTATCCACTGGCTATTTGAAGAAGGTTGACAAGACCATCAACTATAAAGGGCAAGTTTAAAATTAGCCCTTCCTCTGATTATGATGAGTTGCTATATCCTTCAATGCCATACTTTTGATACACAATAACTTGATTCTCCTCCCACCATTGCTCCGCTTCCCTCTCGGTGAATCGCTTTCGGCTACAAAACACAGCAGCACGGACATTCAGATATAAACATAATGATACAATCATCTTGATACCAAGAGAAAAATACAGAAAGAACTAACAAAACTAAAACGAAAATGACTGGAAAACAAGGGCACAACCCGCATTAGGATATTCTTTACAATAAACATCTATTTGAGGTTGAATGTCTAATAACTGTTGCCATCATAAAAGCCTGATTATTTTTGATTACCATGCAGGCACTTGTACACACACATGCATAAATTTCCATTAATGTATGTTCAAAACAAGAGCCTATTCACATGGAATGATCAACTTGGTAGTAGTTACCTAAATCTCACTCGCTTCAGCCCCTTTTGCCCACTTGGCAAACTTGTAAATGTGATGTATACCCCAGTTTCATACTGTTCCACCCATTCAAGCTTCGATGCTTTAGTTCCATTCTGTGGGGATTCGGATCTTGTGTCATGTGAGTTCTCCACTGATCTAGTTTTTTCATGGCAAGTGTCTCTCCTGTACTTGGATTTTAATGTATCAGAAAATACAATGGGACTATTAGATAGACTATCTACTTGTCTATCTTTTGATAATCCTACTTCAGGAGGCAAATGAGTGGCCACAATCATACGTCGCACACCCTCAAGGCTATCTGTATATACCGGGGTGATTTGAGGCAGACTAACATGAACTCCTTCTTTTGCTTCTTTTTTAGAAGAGGCTTTCTCTGACATCGTATGAAGCTGCAGCAATAGTATTTGTATCAAGTACTTCCTACAAAAAGACTAAAAGGTTCCACTGTAATGACATAGATACCAATGAATTAAGTAAAGGCTTATATGGTTGCCCAGTAAAAGTTGAATTGGCCATTTTACTTTGTATGGGATGTGGGTAAATTCATTAACTTAAAAAGGGCAATATTTGAATGGCAATCATTAACACATGTAGTGGTGGCAACACGAAATGGTGACATTTCATGAAATCATAAAAACATATCCCATGCAATTAATTTTTGTTGATCTACAATCCTAATTAAAATAAATGGATCCCTTAAACTTTCATGAGATGACCAAATACACCCAAATCAATAGTTATCCCATTGATCTACTATGGTGAAGTAACAATCAAGTGTATTTTTTTCAAATCATGAAAGCCATATGAAGAATAGACACAAATATAATCACTCCATTTTATTTATACGAATAAATTGTTCATGTAAAATAGGGATCACCTAAGCAACTACAATGATGATAACTAAATACGTGGTTACCTGTTTAAAACCTAAAACAATTATATCATAAATGAATCAGAAATTATTCTCTTAAGTCTAGCACTTTGCTAAGTATAAATGACAAATTGATAAAAGAAGAGGAACCACAGAATTGTAAATTTCATGTTAAATTGGGCATTGATGCAGAATAAGTAAAATTAGCAAAGCTGCCATTCACAATATCAGCATAGGCTACAGATAAGTTGCACCAAGAAATGTGTTAAAGAATGTATTTGAATGTAATAAACGTGAACATCTTGGTCAAATGCAAATTATACATGTCAATATTTCTTATTGATATCGCATTCTAATCAAATTAAGCAGGGGCAAGGTTAGTCTGCATGATACTGAGTGGAGCACAGACAATTATAGGAATAGTTCCTAGTCAACAAATATTGAAAGCATACACAAACAGAAGAAAATGCAAAAGCGAGAAAAGAAGTTTATGATTAATTAACAATAAGAGTAATCAATATCTTAATCCTTCTTTACCAACAAAAAAAAAAATCATAATCCTTTTGTAGCTTTTTTTACAAAATAGACCAAGCAAGCCCTTAGACAGTTAGACTGTGTTTAGGACTTGCCGGTTGCCACAACATTCCAAATAGCAGTTGACAGAGCACCATTTTGGAAAAGATGAAAGCCCAACTTTCCAGGGCAAACCTTAGTTAACAATTAGTTCTTTCAAGGTTTAATTACACTTTTGGTCCCCAACGTTTGCCCCATGTTTTATAATGTTCCCTAATTTTTCAAATGTTTTATTCCTTAAACTTTTATTCCTATTTCATTTTAGTCCCTACCGTCAAGTGAATGATGGAAAAATCTGATGTTGCAAACGGTAATATTAAAATAATGTGGAAATGCTAATGTAGCGCCCAAGTGTCATATCAAAAAAACAAAAAACAAAATGCTATTACCATTAGATACATGAAATTGGGGGGATTTCATCTGAAATAGAAGCTCCAGATTGCAAAGGGAGTGAGATCTATGAAGCACGGGTACGTTTCCGGGTACGGGTACGGGTACAGTACGGCGGTACTCCAATTTCTAAAAAACTAGGGTACGGGTACGGCGAGGTATTTTTTTATTATATATTTTTATATATTATTATATATATATTTTTTTACATATATTTTTAAATATATGTAAACTTAAAAACAAATATGGATAATAAGATACATACATTGCCATTGAATTGTCTTTATATTACAAACCAATATTCAAAAGAGTAAAGGCAATAAGTGTTCAACATTCAAAAGAGTAGCCATACAAACCAACATAAAAACCTATCCAAAGTAGCCATACAAACTAACATACAAACCAACATACAAACCTATCCAAGAACAACAAATGGCCATTAAAACAGAAAAGCTGTAGTATAAAAAAAAAAAAAAAAGAAAAGAAAAGCTGTAAAAAGAGAAAGTGAGAGAGAGAGACTCACGACCGGAGCTGCGGAAGGAAGAAGTAGAGCAGAGCAGAGCAGATCCCCTTCCGTTTACCGAGAGCAGAGACACACGGAGAGCAGAGCAGAGACACACGGAGAGCAGAGACTGAGCTCACCGGCGGTGGAGGAAGTGAGAAACAGAGAGTAGAGGAGAGAGAATCGGGAGTAGAGACCAAGCGGCGTGAGATCGAGTGGCTGAGAAAGGTGAGGGAGAAGATATTTAAGTTTGAGATTTACGCTAAACGTCGGCGTTTTGGCTCGCCCCGTACCGGACCCAACCCGACCCGTACCGGACCCATACCGGAAAATTTTTTTTTTGGCCGAAATCGGGTACGCCTGGGGTACGCATGCAACGGTACCCCGGCGGTATACGTACCCGGTACCGGTACGGCGCCCATTTTGCCGTACCGGTGCTTCCTAGAGTGAGATCTCCCTCTCACATTTACAGATTGTAAAGCCTGTTTGAGTGTTTTGTATGAGTGTAATGAAACCAAGCAATCAGTTTAATGAGACTTTAAAAGATTGAATGTGGGTTTACAAACTTGGTGCTCTTTCCTTCTCTCACCATTTGCATGAGTAAACAAAAAAAAAAAAAAAGCAATTGAAGATTCACAAGGCAACGAGATGATGGACCATGCATGATAGGGATGGATGGAATAGATGTGACGGGTACAGCTCCTGATTTCGTAGTATGTGACGGGTGACCACTTCAGCACTGTTGGAGTAGAAATATGAGTAGTCTCACCACCTTCAGATCTCCAGCTTGCAAAGGCTGTTTGTGTGTTTTGTATGATTAAAATGAACCAGCCAAGAGAAGCAATAGCCAGTAGGTGATGCATGAGTGAGAGGGAGATCTCACTCCCTTTGTAATCTAGAAGGATTTCACGTGAAGTCCCCCAATTTGATTATATCTGATGTGAATAGTTTTTTTATTTTTTTATTTGCCACATGGCCTCCATATGACCATTTGCACATTATGAAACACGAATAAAAGGTTAAGGATTAAAAAGAAACATTTGAAAGAATATGGAACATTTAAAAACATGAGGCAAACGTTAAGGACCAAAAGTGTAATTAAACATTCTTTCAATGACAATGGAATGATTTAATAAAAAGATCTTTACAGTGATATAACCACAGCTTGAACATACTCAAAAGTGAAATGGAGCTTAGAGCATCTCCAAGCCACTCTTTATATTATCTCCACATTATCTCCATTTCAGCAACTCTTTATTTATTTGAAAAGCAATTCTCTCCAATACTACTCTCTATTTTATCTTTATTTTTATTAAAATAATGTTTTTATTATTTTATTTAAACTTTTATTTCTCTCTTCTCATTTCTCTACTCCGGTGACCCACTCCACCGTCCAAAACTCAACAACAATCGAGACCCACGCCTAGGCCGAGACCCACGAAGACAACGCCGCAGGCCGAGACCCACGCCGCAGGCCGAGACCCACGCCAAGGCCGAGATCCACGAGACCCACGCCTAGGCCGAGACCCACGAGACCCACGCCCAGGCTGAGACCCACGAAGCCCACGTCGTGTTCTACCCAAGTCCGATTCTTTCTTTCTTGCTATGGAGAACAAAGAGAGAACGGAGAACAGAGGGAGAGCAGAGGAAAAAAAATTGAAGAGAGAGAAAATATTTGGCAAAATGAAAAAAGGAAAAAAAAAAAAGCTTAAATAGGCGGACTCAAAAATAATAAAGAATTCAGTTAAAGAGTATACAGTAGTTTTTATTAGTGAAGAGCTACTGTACACTTTGTGTTTTTTTTTTGGACGTTTGAAGAGTAAAATAGAGTAGTGTAGAAGCACTTTATCTCTATTTTTACTCTTCAATTGTGGAGATACAGTGAGGTTTAGACTAGCTTTGGAGTTGCTCTTAAAGGGGTGCTAATTAGAAACTTGTAAATGTCAATAGTAATTTATCGCAGAACTGAAGCATTCACCAACAACAACAACCGAGTCTTAGTCCCGTAATTGAAGCATTCTCAAAATAATGAAACACAAAAAAATTTACCCGTAGTGCCAAAGCTTTAATGACCTCTTTTGCTGCCTTACACTTGGCAGCTTCTTCCCTAGCGAGGGACCAAGTTTCCTCAATTTGTTGTTGACATTCTTGAATCTTCTGGCTTCTAGTCTCACATTGCTTTTCAAGGCCTCCTAGCCTGTAAGGAGAAAAAGAATGAATCAAAGCATGTAAGGAGAAAGCACTTTCAACCACACAGCCAAAAGAGAACATAAATATATAATCAAAAGATCAAAAGAAGGAAAATAAGGGTAAATTACACTATCCTCCATCGAGGTATTGCGGAATGATAATAAACCCCAAACTTGACCCGAAATAACAGGTCTCACCCTTCAGGTTTAACATAAAACTATCATGAGTCTTTCCGTTACTAATCTTAATGAAATATTCCGTTTATTTTTAAAGATTTTGTTTTGTTAAAAGATCCACTCTCTCCTCTAGTTAGAGGAGAGAGTTTCACCCTTCAGGTTTGACATAAAACTGTCATAGGTCTTTCCATTACTAATCTTTATGAAATATCCCGTTTATTTTTAAAGATTTTGTTTTTTTAAAAGACTCACTCTCCCCTCTAGTTAGAGGTTTGGTAAAAGAAATCTTTCAAAAATCAGAATATTGTGTTAAAGATAGTAATGAAAAGACTCATGGCAGTTTTATGTCAAACCTGGAGGGTGGGACTGTCATTTCGGCTTAAGTTTGGGGTTTATTGTCATTCCACAATACCTCGAGGGAGGGTAGTGTAATTTACCCTAAAAAAAAATCTCATCTAAATGAAAGTGATGCATGACAATAATTGGGAAATAGAGATAGGGAAAAGGAAGAGAACAAACAGTACAAACCCTAGGAATCACCACCTAGAATTTGCCTGCAAAACCCTTGGGATCACCACTTAAGGGGCTTCTGGCATCACCACCAAACAAAGAATAGAGATAGACTCTAATCATAAACTTTTATTCAAAAATGTCACCCACTTTCAATGTCACCCACCTTCCTGGATCCATGCAGATTAACACTAGTTCTATCTGTTGGCTGTCTTAGTAATTCAAAATGAAAAATGAGAAAGGCAAAGGCAAAGGCAGTACAACCAAGAAAGAAAAAAGAAAAATAAACAGGGAAAAAGCAATTACCTCAGTCCTCAGCCTCTGCACTTCTTCAATGAGCATCTCATCTGACTTAAATATCCCTTTTTCTGCATTTAAGTCGTTGGAAATAGAAGATACAGAATGAAGTGGGGAAACAGAAGATAACTGATTTTCTGGTAGAGGAATAATTGATCCAGAATTTTTTGGACAATATGTTTTAAACAGAGGAGGGCATGGGACTTGCCCCCATTGTGGCAGTCCACCTGACAATGAAACAGGTTCCAAATGGTGCTGGTTTCCTCCTTGGTTTTCTAAGGTCTTCCTTCCACCATATTGACTTCCCCTGGTACAAGATTGTCTAATTGACAACATTTGACTCCATTTAGGAGGTACATCTCCCCTTTCTTCTTTCTCATCAGTGCATGCTTTTCGTTGGGCCAATAGCTGCCTTGGATTGCCACTTTCCAGTTTTAATAGCCTACCTGAATGTGTAATTTTCTGCAAATTAGTAAAGCACGGATCACAGACTCCAAAAGCCTTGCTTGAATCAGGTGCTAGAGAGGCATTTGTAACCTTCTTACTACAACATGCACGACAGAACAAGAGACCACAGTTATAACAGTTATGCTTCTTCCTTGTAAACTTAAAGGGCAATTTACATTCACTACAAGCTGATTGGTCACTAAAAGAAACCGATTTATGCAGACAGATTGCAGCCGTGAAACTTGATCCACAAGCGATACTTTCCACTTGCCTGTCCCTCAAGGTCTCCACTAAAGTTGGTGAGTTTCTATCTTCTATATCACCTAATCCTAACTGCCCATTTGCACCTTTCCCCCATGTATACACACTTCCGCTAGATGTCAAGACAGCAATATGATATGAACCTGATGATATATCCTTAATAAACTCTTCTTTAAGCTTCCCTTCAACAATTGTGATTGATTTATCTTTGGCCAGTGGATTCCCTAATTGCCCATGAACCGTACTTCCCATTGTATGAACTGTACCCAAATTTGTAAGCCCAACTGTCAACATTCTTCCACAAGAAACTTGAACAAAATCATGATCTAAAAGTTGTGTAACACATGTTGGTAAAAGCTTTCTCTCTTGATTAGCATGCCCAAGCCTTCCTTTATCACCATCACCCCATGTAAATAATTTCCCAACTTTAGCATTAAACTTGAAACAGTCAACAATGATATCAACAATAGCAGCTGTATGCCATGATCCACATGCAACAGATTTCACACAAAAACCTTTGAGAGATTCCACTTCTTTTGGTTGAGAAACACTTTGAAGATTACCATGCCCGAGAACCCCAAAAGTCCCATCTCCATATGTAAATAACTGCCCAGAGGTGGAAACTATCGCTGTATGCCATTCCCCACAAGAAACATGTGATATATTTACACCATCCAAAGGACCAGAAAGTTTACACGGCAACCACTGACTTCTATTTCTCTCCTCACCCATTAAATCAGCACCACAACCATTATCACCCCATGTATATAGCTCACCAGAGTCTGTCACGGCACATGTTTGATATTCACCACAGGCAACAGATTTTACATGGATCCCTATAAGGGGGTCAACAATTTTGGGAAAGCTAACATCAATATTAATTTTGTGCCCTAGCCTACCCCCCTTCTCCTCACCCCAAGCAAAATACTTCCCCATGTTTGGTAACTAAGGCAGCATGCTTCCCTCCTAAAGAAATGTTCTGCACATCAAACATCATGGTGGACTCCAACAATTTGGGTAATACAGCATCCACTTGCATTCCATCATGGTGGCCAAACCTATCCACCCAACCACCAACAATCCCTCCAACTCCTTCACCCCAAATCATAACATCCTTCAAAATATTGTTCTTTTCTTTTTGCTGAGATCCACAAGGCATAACATGCCTATTACTATGAGGCACATTCTTTTCATATTCTCGATTAGCACAAATTGATCCTCCCTTGTTGAGATTATCTGACTCAATGTACGGAGAATTTGGAATTGAGATAGCCATTGCATTTCGCACATTTGATAGCATTGACTCTGATGAATAAAAGCAATCAGAAGAATATGATAAGCCATCAGACAAGCACCTCTCTGAAAGTGACAGACTAGGACTCCCACATAAACTGCGCACCTTCAAGAAGCATAAGAGTCATGAGATGGTTGATACATGTCATCTTCTTGTCTTTCCTAGACCAAATAATTTTCATCTAAATTTGAGCAATCACATGACTTGAAGATAGTT
>OU015768.1:21886833-21971833 GCA_907173295.1 Fagus sylvatica
TCAATCCGACCGTTCAAAACTGAAAAGAAGGGTAGGGATGGAAAGGTGCTTACCTGTACGACGTAGGGGCGAAGACGGATCGTCGATCAAAGGCCTGGATCATAAGAAAAAGACATAAAAAAAGAGAATGACCAAATCAGCACATTTCGACTGTTTAAAGCTGAAATAAATGGTAGGGATGGGAAGGTGCTTACTCGTGGAGCGCATAGGCGAAAACGGCGCGTCAATCAGAGTCCCGAATAGCAAGATATGAGTAAAAGAGCAAAAAAGGCGAAGTGGGGTCCAGAGAGTGAAAAGGGAAAGAAAAGGACGAAATGAAAGGGAAAGGTCGCGCGGCGCAATTTATGGTGGGACCTCGCGCGGGTCCACCACGCGCCGCGCGTGATGGTCACGCACGAGTTCCCAAACACGCGCCCCGCTGCCATTTTGAACCACGAACCGTCTTTTCGCATCCTGTCCGATCTTCTTCAAACCCCGGAATGTCCATTTGGACCCCAGAAGGGCTGGCACGCAAACCGAGATGAACTGCGCGGTAACCGTAACCAAAGCACGGAAACCGAGAAAATCCGAGCGGGCAAAAATCGAGTCATTTATTCTTTGTCCGACGTTCCTTGTGCCAAGAAACGCCAAACAAAGAAGGGGCAACTGTCATAACCCCATTTTTACCCCCGGGATTTTCTCGGGTGTCGGCACGCAAAACGAGGCAGTCCGAACCAAGTCGGCCTGATTCGACGAGGGCTCATCACACCAAATAACCTCAAAACGGGGTCTGGGACACATTTCCCAAAATCTGACCAAGTTTGACCTAGGTTAACCAAGTTTGACCAGAGTTGACCAAGTTTGACCGAGGTTTGACCAAGCCGTTTCTGACCCGACTGGGGTCCACTATACCCAAAAAAACCTCAAAACGTGGTCCGGGATACATTTCCCAGAGTTCGGAGAGCTTTAACCAAGTTTGACCAAGTTTGACTAAGGTTGACCAAGTTTGACCGAGGTTTGACCGGACCGTTGACCAGACCAAAAACTGGATCGGACTGACCGCTCCTTGACCATTGTATAGAGCATGATGAGAGCTTCGATTCGATACTTTACGGGTCAAAAACGGACGAGAAACGAGAGAGTTATGGGCAAAACCGTGAAAAAACGGTCCAACACTTAGCCAAATTTTGCTAAGTGTTGTTGACAAAACAGCCTATTTGGGAGGCAACATTCGCACGTAGATTCTCTCCGACCCGCTGCAACTTGGTCCGCGAGCCAAGACCCTTAAGCAAGAGGTTCTTCAGCTACAACGCGCAACTTTCGGATCGTCAAGAGCTCCTCCGGTCAAGCCAGGAATCTCAGTCAGAAGATGACCCCTTGGCATAAGGAACATTCCAACGGCCTCTGTTCGCAAGATCATATCTTGCGAACCCAAGCTCGCCTCTGTGCAAGGCCTGTACCGTTGAAAAGTAGGTAGCGCAAGCTTTCCGACGATACCAAGATCGTCGAAATCCGATATCGGGAGCTACGTCTACCACGCGCGTAAAAACAGGCCGACGAAATAAGGCTGTGCTGAAATTTCCAGGAATTTTCCCACCGACGTTGCCACGCTTGCGCACAGAGTCTTCCTGACTCGCAACAAGTTGATCCGCAAGCCCGGGCACGTTGGAAAGAAGACACACTCATGCACGACATGGAACTCTCGGATCGCCAAGATTTTACCGGGTCTAGCCGGAATCCTCACCGGAAAAATGCCCTCTGATGGACCAAAAACACTCCGGCGACCTCTGTTCACGGGACCATATCTCTCCGTCCTTAGCTCGGTTTCCCAAAAATACAGAACCTTACAGAAAGTAGGGCAGCGCAAGCTTTCCGACGGTACCAAGAACGTCGAAATCCGACATCGGGAGCTAGGTCAAATATGCGCGCGAACACAGGACAAAAAGCAAGGAAAAATGGGCCGAAGGTTCGATGCATTTTTCTTCCCGGACAGCCGCCTTCGCGCGCAGAGTCTTTCCGACTCACAACGAGTTGATCCGCGAGCCCAGGTGCGTTGGAAAGATGGCAACTCCAGCTACAACGTGCAACTCTCGGTTCGCCGGTAGCTTCCCCCGTTTGGCCGGAATCTTCACCGGAAAAACGCGAAAAAAAAGCTCAAACACCCCAACTTCCAGAAGCCATAACTTTTTGTTCCGAACTCCGACGATATGCTGCATGACCCATTTTGAGTACCAGAAGGCCTCCAAAATTGCCTTCGAAAATCGGGTCAAAAAACTGTGCGCGCGCGCGAATTTCCACGCGAATGGATAAGATCGCCACGTGGCGGGTACTGTAGCGCGCGCGTGAACATGCCGCGCGAGCTACAGTAACTCTGCCTATAAAAGCAGACCCCCCCCCTTCACTTTGGCACGATTTTTGCTCGGGCCCTAGGCCTTCTTGAGCGTTAGAATAGGCAGAAATAGGGGTTTTAGGGGGTTTTAGGCGGGGTTTTTGGGTAGTTTTAGAGTGAGAGACTCCTCTCTAGGTACTCTCTCTCTCTAAGCTCTTTCTCTCTCCTCTCTCTCTCTCTTTTTTTTCCTTTTTAGTGGAGGTGACTAGTGATGATCCCTAAAATGGGAAGGGATTCACAAGGATCCACTCTTGTTATGTTCTTTAAGTTCATTTATTGTTTTATTTATGTTCTTATTTGTAGATCTGAATATATTTATTGCTTTATTTATACTTTCTAGTCTATTTATTGCTTTATTTATATGCTTTGAGTTATTTATTGCTATTATTTGTAGATCTGAATATATTTATTGCTTTATTTACATTTGCTATGTTATTGTGGATATATTATTGTGATTTCCTCCTCCCCGTGTGTTTTAGTACGGCAAATATTGAGTAGCTTTGGCGGAGTGCGTAAGACCTCTATGAGGCCGTAACAACCATGTTAGTCTACGAGGTATTTGACCCGAAAAATACACTTCCCATGTCTAAATAATGTCATTTATCGCTTTATTTACATTTACTACATACTTGTGAATATATATATTGTGATTATCCCATTCTCCCGTGTGTTTTAGTACGGCAAAACCCGAGTGGCTTTGGTGGATTATATAAGCCCTCTTTGAGGCCTTAACAGCCATGTTAGCCCACGAGGTGCTTGACCCGAAAAATACACTCCCCCATGATTAAATAATGTCATTTATCGCTTTATTTACATTTACTACGTACTTGTGAATATATATTGTGTTGTGATTATCCCCCTTCCCCGTGTGTTTTAGTACGGCAAAATCCGAGTGGCTTTGGTGGATTATATAAGCCCTCTATGAGGCCTTAACAGCCATGTTAGCCCACGAGGTGCTTGACCCGAAAAATACACTTCCCCATGATTAAATAATGTCATTTATTGCTTTATTTACATTTACTATGTACTTGTGAATATATGTTGAATTGTGATTTGGGCGTGATAATCCCGATTGGTCGTGGTGGATTATGTGAGACCTCAAGGAGGCTTTATCCACCATATAATTCCATAGGCATTGGACCCATTAAAAATCCTCCGTTTTAGAGTCATTTATCGCTTTATTTACATTTATTACGTATTTGTGGATATTGTCATTTCCTCCCCCTTTCTCTTTGTGATTTGGGCATGATAATCCCGATTGGTCGTGGTGGATTATGTTAGACCTCAATGAGGCATTAACCATCACGTAATTCCATAAGGTATTGGACCCACAAAAAACATTTTCTATTAAACCCCGTTATTTTCATTATTTACAACATGGTTGTGATTATTGTCCATTTTTCCATTTTTGATTTGGGCATGAAAATACCGAACGGTATTGGTGGTTTTAGGTAAATCTTTCAAATAGTACTAAAAGCTCCATGTAAATCCATGAGGCGTTGGACCCATAAGATTCCCAATGCATTTTCAAAACGATTTTTCATCATTTAAGTCCTATTTGGCTTCGCGGGTTTAGGTAAATCTTTCAAATAGTACTAAACCCCCGTGTAAGCCCGAAAAGGCATTGAAACTCATTTCCAAAACGGTTTTTCTCATTTAAGTCCTATTTGGCTTCGCGGGTTTAGGTAAATCTTTCAAATAGTACTAAACCCCCGTGTAAGCCCGAAAAGGCATTGAAACCCATTTTCAAAACAATTTTTCTCATTTAAGTCCTATTTGGCTTCGCGGGTTTAGGTAAATCTTTCAAATAGTACTAAACCCCCGTGTAAGCCCGAAAAGGCATTGAAACTCATTTCCAAAACGATTTTTCATCATTTAAGTCCTATTTGGCTTCGCGGGTTTAGGTAAATCTTTCAAATAGTGCTAAACCCCCGTGTAAGCCCGAGAGGTATTGAATTCTCTTTAGATTGCTTTATTTTATTCATGTAAACCCTAAGGTGGTGTCGGGGTTCGAATAAGCCTTTCAAATAGCATCGAATCCCGACCCCACGAGGTCTTGACCCTTTCCCTAAAATTCTCATGAAATTATACACCTTGCCGTTTCGATTGAGTGTCATATTTATGTCATTTCATATTTATGATTGATGTGTTACTAACATGTCATGATCATCCCATTTTCCGTCATACTTGTGATTTATGTGCTGCGAACATGTCATGATTACTTGTTTGGACATTTTACTTGCCTTCATACTCTTTCTTGTAATTTATGTGCTGTGAATATGCCTTGATCACTTGCTAGATTGTTTATCGCTTTGATATAAAAAATGTGATTAAAATACACTTTGCCATGAAAACTTTAAAAAGAGTAAACATGGTAATGTGGGCGTTAGAAACGAAATTGGTGCAATCCAAGGGCTACGGCTCGCCCTGGCTTTTGGACACCATGGTATGAGTCCTTTACATGGGGGCGTGGCTGGTACGTGCTTTCGTGTAAGGGATTCTACACGTTCTAACTCCCATAGGATCATGGTCTAAAATTCCCCAAAGTGTGAATTAATCATCCAAAACCCCGCCATTTGACGGACCGCTTTACTCTTGGAAATCAAGGGTAAAGAGATCCCGAATATGGCATCAAAAACATTAATTGTTTGTCCCGGCACTAGGTGATAGGATTTCAAGTACATCCTACCACCGAAATGCCCGGAAACTTAAAAAATACAAAGATAAGGGATGGTGAAATAAAGAGTCTAATCAAAACCAAATGAGGTTAAATTGCATTTGCCATTCTTGGTATATTGCTCGACCGAATTTGGGACATTTGTACATAATTAAAACCAACAACTTAGGCTTAGCAAATAAAAGAGAACATTAGAAAGGAGGTAACCGTTTTCTTAAACGGATGTCGTGGGGTGCCTAACACCTTCCCCACGCATAAGCAAACCCCCGAACCCATCTCTGGTTCAAGACCATTTTTGTTATAGATGTCTAAATAAGATAAAATCTATTAGACATAGGTGCCCAATCACACCTTAAAATTTCCCATGATTGGTGGCGACTCCAAATTTGCGCTCATACGCACACACATGTACACAGGTTCCCACACACACACAACTCATATCTCGAAACGGAAAAGAGATAGAGATCACACACAACACTCGCCAAATGGGGGTCGGTATCTAGGAAAAATAAAATAAAAATAAAAAGATTTAGATAATAAATTTTTCCGCCGGTGTCGACAATATGTATGATGAATTTTTTAAAAGTTAAAATTAGACCAACCATTTGATAGTTATATACTTATATAGTCAAGTTTGCAAATTAGATTTTTCATGAAGAAAATTTTCAAAAGTGATATCAACCAAGTTATGGTTAAAGTTAAATAATAATGATCAATTTATTATGCTTTATCTTACTCTTTTTTTTTAGATAATTCTTTATGTTATGAGTCAAAAGATAGTTATTTCCCTTGTAATAAGGATCTATCCCAATGGTTTGTATGATCTCAATAAGATGTACGCCTCTATTTAGTATTTACCCCACTTGCTTAATTCCAAATTAACCAAATTACAGTTCCAAATGAAGCTGCATCCTTGCCAATATTAACATGTAGCTTCATCACACTTTAAAGAGGTGTTGATAGGAAAACCGCATGCATTCACAATATGAAATCTTCCAAAATTAAATAAAAAATACTGAACAAATTTCAAGAAAACCCAATTCTTAAAAATATTACAACTCAATGAGTATAATTAGAAATTTGAAAAAATGGATGAAAAAAATTCATAAAAAGCTAATTGTATAATCAGGCAACGCTAGAGAAGTGTATCCAAGAAAAATCAAATACAACAAAAACCAAATACAAATGTTTTTTTAATGATATTATCCAATAAATTGTGTATCGATCAAATTCCAAAAGCAACTACCCAATTAGGCCAGGGTACTGATGACAACTACCCACAATCACAATATCCAAGATCTAAAGGTAACATTTAGATAAAGTCATTCATTCTAGCTAAAAAAAAAATTTATGAGCCCCATTATTGTTATCAAAATAGAAAAGGACACTAAAATATGGGTATTGTTTTAGTAAGAACCATTAATATCAAAAAAGAGAAGAAAAACTTAGAAGCCCCATGATCCAAAAAAATCAAAATCGTAAACACATAGTTTAATGGATTAAATTCTTTGTACTTATGTTTGATCAATTTATAAAAAAGAAAACTTAAAACTTTGATTAGGTATTTCAAAATCCTAACAAAGCTGAACTCCTAGATCCTATAAAACCCTATTGACCATTTCATATTTCCGGCAAACGATTTCAAAATCGTAATAAGCTAACAAAGTAGAACAAATATTGCAAGTTTCAACCGGTTCAAGTCTAAGTATTAGTTTAACTGCTTAAATAGAGTCACGTACAAAACAATCAACCAAATGATATAGCATGGGTCAAAATAAGTAGAAGTATCCAAGATTATTAAACTCCTAGTGTAGTAGAATGCAAAAGTGCATTCATGACCAAACAGAAACCCAAGCAAAACTAAAGTCCACAAAAATCCTACTTTAAAATCAAGTGTTTATCTACCTATAAAAAACGTAAGCAAATAAATGATTAGATGAACCAAGTGCTTAACCACTCATATAAGCATTCAAAACGATAATAAAATGTAATAACTGCTTTGTTTTATGAGCTCATATATAAAGTAGTTTTCTTCTTTTTCAATCGTGCCAAGGAACAAAAAAGAAGAAGAAGTCTATAATGCTTACTTAATACATAAAATTTAGAGCAACACACAACAAATGATTTTATCAATTAATTCATTGGATTAGATGAATCAAGATTACCAGCATGACCAGTGTCCTTGAGTATCGCTAGCTTTGATTTCAATCCCAAGCACCTGTAAAAGAATAAATTATGCTATAATAATATTGAATCTTGAACTTGATAAAAGGAGGTAAAGAGACAATTACATGTGCAACTGAAATGCCAAGAATAGTGGGACGATATATCCTTGTAGCCATAAATTAGTGGTGTTCCCTTCACCCAAATAGCACAATATGGAAAACAAAGTTGCAAAGCTTTCACAGTTTCATGGACTCATGCATGGTGTTACATAGTGGCTAACATTCCATTGCCCATAAATACACAAAGACATGTGTCGGAAGAAGAGAACTGTTGTAAAATAGTAAAGTACTGGGAGATCTAGTATAAGTGACTACAACCACATGCTATGCAAAACAAAACGGATGACCTAGTATAAGTGAGTAGGTTCAAAACCTTCTTTGGTTAAACTCAATCAATCCAAACATTCATATTTACATGCAAACCTTATAAATAATACTACAACTTACAGAGTAATCAACTTTTAGGTCCTCGATTTCATTAGTTGTAAGGAGAAATTGTAGCAATTTCAGCCAAAGAAGAAGGAACAATCTCATCCAAAGTTGACTCTCATAAAATCCAAGTAGTCTGAGTCCACCAAACCTCCTGTTGATTAGAACCCCCTCTATGTGGCATCTCTAGCCCCAACAATATCAACCCGAGCCACCTTGTTTCCTGTTAAAACCAATGAACATATTGTTAAGGATTTTTATCAAACAATTTATGAGCAACCTGTAGCCAATTCTATTTAGATATAGGAGTTTCAATTCATCACTTACATGTAACCAAATCCTAGATTGATGTTCTTCCAAGAGGTTGACTCCAATTTTAGGAACAAAGCGACATTTGGATCGAGGTCAGCATGCGTATCATTGGGTGGAGTGGTAATTGGGGAGGTATGGAGGGGTGAGATTGGAAGATATATGTAGTGAAGGGAGAGGAAGAAGCACAAAACGGAGAGAGACAGTCAATGGAAGAGTAAATTGTGGGTGAGTTGGACATTATAAGTGTAACGGTAAGGAATCCTAAAAGTAACCAACACTAATTAGTAAAAGAGTAAAGGAATTGGTACTGTAAACGGTAGGTAGAAGAAGAGCCAAAGTGATTGGGAGAGCAAGCGCTAAAACATAGAGCGTTAAAGGGGCTCAAACGGTGAGTTGGATTTAATGGGGGGAAGTGAAAAGATAAGCATGGGGAGATAGGGTGAGTATGAGGTGGAATTCTATTGGAGTAAGGAGTCTTATGTGGCAGGCTTTGGAGAAGGCAAATTTTTTTCTCTCAGCTCTACCTTTTAGTTTATATTATAGATTTATGCTTAAATACATTTATTGCTTTCCTGTCATGCTTTAAATATATTTATTGCTTTACTACGTTGTGAATATTTATTTCTCCCCCTTTTCCCCCTTTGCGATTTGGGCGTGAAAATCCCGAATTGGTCGTGGTGGATTATGTAAGACCTTAACGAGGCATTAACAACCACGTGATTCCATGAGGCATTGGACCCACGAAAGTCCCTTGCTTTAAATTTCGTTATTTACATTGTCATAAATATTGTTAATTTTTCCACTTTGATTTGGGTATTGGAGGTTTAGGTAAGTCTTTCAATAGCACTAAACCCCATGTAAACCCATGAGGCATTGGATCCGCAAAATTCCCGACACATTTTAAAACGATTTTTCGTTCATTTAAGTCCTATTCGGCCTCAAAGAATTAGGTAAGTCTTTCAATAACACTAATCCTTCGTGTAAGCCCGAGAGGCGTTGAACCCCTTTCTAAATTGCTTTACTTTATTCATGTAAATCCTAAGGTGGTATCGGGATTTGAGTAAGCCTTTCAATAGCATCGAATTCCGGCCCCACGAGGTCTTGACCCTTTCCCTAAAATACATCATATTGTCATGAATTACACTTTGTCATTTCAATTGAGCGTTACATTCATGTCATAATTCTTGTCATTTTCATCACATCCCATATTTGTGCTTGTGATTAACTTGCTGCAAACATGCCGTGATCATTTGATTGAGTTGCTTTTATGATTAATGTGCTGCGAACATGCCATGATCATACCCATGTTTTTTAGTGGTTTACGTGTTGCAAACATGTCGTGACCACTTACATGAATTTTTTATGATTAATGTGTTGCAAACATGCCATGATCATCCCATACTTGTTGTTTTAGTAATTTATGTGCTGCGAACATGCCGTGATTACTTGTTTGAGTGTTTATTCGCTTTGATATAAAATGTGATTAAAATACACTTTGCCATGAAAATTTTAAAAAGAGTAAACATGGTAATGTGGGCGTTATAAACGAAGTTGGTGCAACCCAAGAGCTACGGCTCACCCTGGCATTGGGACACCATGGTATGAGTCCCTTACGCATGGACGTGGTTGGTACGTGTCCTCGTTGTAAGGGATTCTACACATTCTAACTCCCATAAGATCATGGTCTAAAATTCCCTAAAGTGTGAATTAATCATCCAAAACCCCGCCATTTGACAGACCGCTTTATTCTTGGAACTCAAGGGTAAAGAGATCTCGAATATGGCATCAAAAACATCAATTGTTTGTCCCGGCACTAGGTGTTAGGATTTCAAGTACATCCTACCATCGAACTGCCCGGAACCTAAAAAATACAAAGATGAGGGAAGATGAAATAAAGAGTCTAATCAAAACCAAATGAAGTCAAATTGCATTTGCCATTCTTGGTATATTGCACGACCAAATTTGGGACATTTGTACAAAATTAAAAACCAACCTAGGCTTAGCAAATAAAAGGGAACACTAGAAGGGAGGTAACCATTTTCTTAATGGATGTCGTGGGGTGCTTAACACCTTCCCCACGCATAAGCAATCCCCCGAACCCATCTCTAGTTCAAGACCATTTTATTTTAAATGTTTAAACAAGATAAAATCTATTAGACATAGGTGCCCAATCACACCTTAAATTTCCCATGGTTTATGGCGACTCCAAATTTGTGCTCACATGCACACACACAAGTGTTCCTGCACACACACACACACACACACATTCCTTCTCTTCCGAAAAAGAGAGAGACTCGCCAAATGGGGGTCGGGATTAGGAAAAAGACACTACTAGACACTTCTTAATAGTAGTAGTAATTTTTCCCTGGTGTCAACAATGAGGTATGGATAGTATAGTAGTGAAGAGGGTTGTCGAACCACAGGAAGATTGGAATTCAAGAGACACTTTTAAAAGGGTAAAAGTAAAGAAAATAATATTTTGAGATTTGTAGAAAACTAATAATTAAGATTAAGAAAAATGTGATGGGTAAAAATGCTTAGACTATAGGTTCATCCACTTTAAAAGAATACTATTAATTCAATTTTACCATCTTATAACTCAATTGATAGTTTCTCATCCCAAACCATCAATCGGAAGATTTGCAATAAAGACTTTATAAATAATTCTAATATAATTTTTTCTAAAAATTGTCCATTGATTAAAGCAAGAAATCAATAACTACACTAGAAAGATCATAAGACGACGATATACTCTCAAGCAATAACGCAACAAACAATAATATCTAATGCAATTAAGGTTTTGTATTTGATAAATCTAGGGTTCTTACATAACTATAAGAAAAGCTTGATTGAACTTATGAAACGGTTCAAACCCTAAAAGTTTCAAATAAAAAGATAATATAATAGGTATGAACAATCAATAGAAGAAATTATAAACATTGAAACACATTCATGGCATTAAAAGAATAAATAGTATCTTACAAAGGGGAATCCCCCTTAGTCTAAGTTAAGGTTTTAGCCTTTCATGAAAAATACTAAACAAAAATCTAAAGAAAACATTGGAGGAGAGAGGCAAAGAGAGACTAAGAGAGAAGAGAGATCTTAAATTTGACCTAATGAACCTTTAAATAGGTCTAGAAATCCTAATAAAACTAGAATTTTCGTAAGTCTAAAATCCCATATTTTTCAGGCTTTACTTGACCGCCACTTTTGACCCATTATAAGTCCGAATTAGGCAATTCTCATTAGACACAAAATTGTAGCCCTTTGAATCAACTTTCCATCCCAACTTGAGTCGCATCAATCTGATATTTAAGTTGAAAGTTATGGCCCAAATACGAAGACGTATGCAAGCTGGAATCCTAGTACGAATTGGACTGCGATTTTTCTTTGATTCCTTGTTCTATTTGGACTCCAATTGAATTGAGCTGACCTTCTTTTGCTTCATTAAGACCTACAAACATAACAAACTAAATTAACACTCTATGGGATCAATATAACTCACATAAATGGTAAATTTCATGCAATGCAATGAAATTAAAGAATTGTAAAACTTATGTGTAATTCAAAGTATCATGCATAATAATCCCATTAAATTCTCTCTAAAATATAAGTAAATAAGTCATATTTCATAACTTATCAGGCGTGTGGAATTATATGCATATAACGATATGTATACCATAGGCAATCTAATTAAATAAACCAACGAAGATGCATGGTGGGTCTTTTAACATTAAACTTTGAGGTTCAAACCTTGGTTCAGCAAATAAAGGTTTTCATGGATGCATGATATCACAATTCGACTTCTAGGTAACATTTGTTTTACGGTAAATATTTTGGTTGATAGATACTGTTATCTTGGAGTCTAGTAAAATAGATAACTATTAAGCAAGATGTCAATTTATGTATACCATAGGAGTAAGTGGGTTTTGGTGGAAATATTAAATTTTGTGACCAGGGGTATTAAGAATCTTACAAGTTAGTAATGGATTCGGATCTTCAAGGTTAATAGTATTTATTGTGTTAAGTAATAGTGTAGGTTTGGAAATATTTATGTCCTTATTAAAAATATTATGTTTCTTTGACTTAGACTCTGAGGATCTCGATGACGGAACTAGTGCAGAGTGATAATTGCTTATTGGTTTATGCATTGAGGTAAGTGGGACTTTACACATTACTCTCCTGACGTTCCCCATAATTATTGTCATACCCATTGGATTTTCTGTCTTGATAAATTTATACTTTCTTGAGTGCTCTTAGTCTATTGAGATCCTTTCTTCATATTGTATCGTGACAGCTTGCGACCATTATAATATCAAATTACTTTTACATAACTCTTAAGCTATTGATTTTGCCAAACTGAATTGTTCATGTTGTATGTACCCTTAATTGAATTCTTTGCCATGAAATAAATTCAGTGACCCCGTCCATGGGGGCAATACGTGGGCCTATGATATGGATTATGAAATTGATGTTGTGGAGAATGGGATGTTGAGCAAATTTTGAGTGACCCTACCCATGGGGGCAATACATGGGAGTGACACTTCCTGCGAACATGGCTTCTTGAATTATGTATTTATGACATTGTGATTATACCCTGCTATACTTATAATATTCCAAACCAATTTGTATCTCTAACTATCATGTCTCATTTATTGCCTAAATTCTTATATTGGAATATTCTGGAATTACTAGTTCATTGTTAACCACCCCTATCATTATCCTATTTACTCCTTGCTTCATATAAATCCAGTTTCTTTTATTACCCCTCGATGGTAGTGTGTGGATACCACTTATTGGGTTTTTAGCTCATCCCCGTTGTTATTATATTTTTTAGATTAGCTACTCAGATCCATAGTGAGGAAAGGTTGCTAGTACGTGATCATTTATTGTCGATGGACTACTATTGAGATCTCCAGCATTTAGCAAATCTTGAGGAAATTCTTTTGTGAGGATTCTAAGTTTTAATTTAAAGAGACTGTCTTTGTGAGGATTTAATTGAGGTCTTGTTCCATCTAATCTTGTGGAGTTTGGATTATTTGACTATTTTTGGAAACTAGTTGAATTATCTTGTGATTTGATTTTGAAACTAGACTTATTTGTCTTAGAAATTTCTTATTGCGAGTTAAATAAGGATTTATTGAATTGAAAATTTTGGGGCGTTACATTGTGGTATCAGAGCCTAGGTTTGAGATTCTGTAGACTTATCTGCCCAAGTGGTGGAATTGTAGGTTAACTTGTTGTTTCTTTGTGGGTAACTAGATTTCGTAGTGGCTATCTAGTGTCATTGTGTTTCCTCATTATTCTTGCATCTATATCCTAGATCAAGGATTTAATATTCTTAAAGATACTAAGTCCTTGTTTGCTAATTTAGGAGATCGTGATGGTTAGACCAAGGCAACCTAAAGGGCGCGAGCATGATGTCCCTATTGATGATGCTGGTCTTGGTGAAATTCGCCAGATGCTTACTACGTTAAAACGAGTGGTAGTGCAACAGGCACGTGTATCTGAGCAACAAGCACGAACGGCTGAGCAATAAGCTTGAGCTTCTGAGCAGCAGGCCCGAGTTGTAGAGCAGCAATAGGCCTAGCCAAGGACCGCCCCTTACCAACAAGTCCATAAGGATTCAACTTTGATTTCACTTGAACACTTTCGAAAATTAGGGCCACCTATGTTTAAAGGCACTACTAATCCGTTTGAGGCTGAAGCATGGGTTAAGAAAATGGAGAAGCTCTTCACTACCATGGGATGCATTGATGATCGACGTGTAACCTTTGCAACGTTTATGTTGGAAGGAGAGGCTGGCGTTTGGTGGACTGAGGAGCAAAGATTATTATGTGGGACTAGTAGATAGATTACTTGGGAGGTATTCTTGGAGACCTTTTATGAACACTACTTTCCTGCAAGTACTAGAGAGCAACTAGAATCAGAATTTTTAAGATTTACACAGGGGAACAAGACAGTTACACAGTACAAGATGAGGTTTACCGAGCTAGTACGGTATGCCCCCCACATCGCAGTAGATGGACCTAGTAAATGTCGCAGATTTCTTGAGGGTTTAAGGGGTGATATCAAATCAAAAATCATTCCTTTAATGTTGAGAGACTATCATGAGCTTGTTGAGTGAGCTAAGGTGGTCGAGAGAGACTATGAACGAACCTGAGAAGTTCGAGAAATGAAAAGGGCAAGAGAAGCACCTTCCGTTCAAAAAGGAGATCAAGATTTCAGAGGCCAGTCTAGAGGACAACATTTTCAAAAAGGCACAAGACAAGGCCATATTGGACATAATGTTAGTGGACCTACATATGGACACGCGAAGAGGGATGCCAATGGAGGCTTGGGACCAGTAGGTAAACCAGCTGGCAGTGTTAATGGGCGAACTTTTGGGACTTTCACTGAGGGGGTTACTGATGTTTGTCACCGTTGCGGTAGGAGCCACCATGGATGTCAATGTCCTATGACTACAGGAGCTTGTTTTCATTGTGGCCAAATCGGTCATTTTGCCTGCGATTGTACACAGCGCATTGGAACTTTTGGAAGTAAGCATGATAGGGGACAAGTTAAGAAACAACGAGTACATGGTCGTGTCTTCGCCTTGACTCAAAGTGATGCAGAGGCGACACCAACAGTGGTTACAGGTACAATTGTTGTTCTTGATAGAGATGCACGCATATTGATTGATACTAGGTCTACACATTCTTTTATATCCACACACTTTGCTTGTCAAATTAATAAAATCACAGAACCACTAGATTTTTGTTTATTTGTTGCCACTCCCATTGGGGATAATATCCTCACAGATAAAGTGTTCAGATCTAGTAATGTTTGTGTGGGTGATAGAAATCTAGTGATAGACTTAGTCCACCTAGATTTTTGAGATTTTGATGTGATCCTTGGGATGGATTGGCTGGCAACATACCATGCAATAGTTGACTGCTTTAATAAGACAATCACTTTTCGAATCCCTGGGGACGCATAATTTTGTTTTAAAGGAGATCATATTACGATACCTCCTTGCATAATCTCTGCGTTGGAAGCAAATGTTCTCTTAAGGAAAGGTTGTCAAGGGTATTTGGCCTATGTCATAGATACTGAAAAGAGTGAGGTGAAGCTTGATGACATTCCCATAGTTCGTGAATTCCCTGACGTATTTCCAAAGGAATTGTCGGGATTACCCCCTGATAGAGAAATAGAGCTCTCCATTGATTTAGCCCCTAGCACCGCTCCTATTTCTATCGCTCCTTATCGTATGGCCCTAGCTAAACTTAGAGAATTGAAGGAGCAGTTCCAAGACATAATGCAAAAGGGTTCCATTAGACCACAAGTGCTTCACCTTGGGGAGCACCTGTCTTTTTTGTCAAAAAGAAAGACGGGTCCATGAGACTTTGTATTGATTATTGCCAACTAAGTGCCACTATTAGGAACAGGTACCCGTTGCCTCGCATTGATGATCTTTTTGAACAACTCCAAGGTGCTAAGGTGTTTTCAAAGATTGACTTACGCTCAGGATATCACCAATTGAAAATCAAGAAAGAAGACATTCCTAAAACAACTTTTCGTACTCGTTATGGGCACTATGAGTTCCTAGTCATGCCTTTTGGGTTAACTAATGCCCCGGACGCATTCATGTACTTAATGAATCGTGTATTCCAACCATACCTTGATCAGTTTGTGATTGTTTTCATTGATGACATTCTAGTGTATTCCAAGAGCCTGGAAGAGCATGAGCGACACCTTAGAATTGTATTGCAGACATTACAGGAGAAACTGTTGTATGCAAAGTTTAGTAAGTGTGTGTTTTGGTTGGAAAAAGTGGTGTTCTTAGGACACGTGGTTTCTAGTGAAGGAATATTTGTTGACCCAAATAAAGTAAAAGCGGTTATGAACTGGAGTTGCCCAACTAATGTGGCAGAAATTTGAAGTTTCTTGGGACTGGCTAGTTACTATCGTAGATTTGTTGAAGGTTTTTCCCAAATCGCAGCACCTTTGACACATCTAACACGAAAAGGTGTGAAGTTTGAATGGTCTAATGCTTGTGAGGAAAGTTTTCAAGAATTGAAACAAAGGTTGGTCACCGCACCTATGCTCACCATACCATCTAGTAATGGTGGATTTGTCATATATTGTGACGCTTCAAGGGTGGGACTTGGATGTGTTCTGATTCAACATGGGAGGGTGGTGGCTTATGCTTCTAGACAATTGAAGCAGTACGAAAAGAATTACCCAACCCATGACTTGGAGTTAGCAGCAGTTGTGTTTGCTTTGAAGATTTGGAGACATTATCTTTACGGGGAGAGGTGTGAGATATATAAAGATCATAAGAGCCTGAAATACCTTTTTACACAAAAAGAATTGAATCTAAGGCAAAGGAGATGGCTAGAGTTGGTGAAGGACTATGATTGCACGATAAATTACCACCCAGGTAAGGCTAATGTAATGGCTGATGCCTTGAATAGGAAAAGTACAAGTACCCTAGCGCATTTGATTACTACCCAGGCACATATCCTACAGGATTTGGAGTCAATGGACATTAAGGTTCATATTGGTACCTCTGATGCATTATTGGCACAATTGAACTTGCGACCAACCTTACTTGAGAGAATTATAGGGGCACAGGGAAAAGATCACAAGCTGGTTAAAATCAATGAGGCAGTCAAGAGGGGTGAAAGATCAAATTTTAGCATACGAAGTGATGGAACTCTGCTTTATGATCATAGAGTATGTGTTCCCAACGATGGGGAGCTAAGAAAGGAGATCCTAGAGGAGGCTCATTGTATGACATATACAATGCATCCGGGTAGCACCAAAATGTATCGTAATTTGCGTGAGCATTTCTAGTGGGATGGTATGAAGAATGACATTGCACAATTTGTTGCTAGGTGTTTAACTTGTCAATAGGTGAAGATTGAGCATCAAAGGCCTTCTGGGTTGTTGCAACCGTTATCCATCCCACAGTGGAAGTGAGAACAGGTTTCCATGGATTTTGTATCAGGTTTTCCGAGGACTAGGAGAGACCATGATTCGATATGGATTATTGTTGATCGATTGACGAAATTTGCACACTTTTTAGCTGTTAAAACCACTTATTCACTAAGCAGATTAGCAAGGTTGTTTTTTAATGAGATAGTTAGGCTTCACGAGGCCCCCATATCCATTATATCAAATAGAGATCCTCGATTTACATCGCGCCTTTGGCCTAGATTACACCAGGCTATGGGTACACAATTGAGTTTTAGTACAGCCTTCCATCCTCAATCTGATAGGCAAACCGAAAGGACAATCCAAACGTCAGAGGATATGTTAGGTGCATGTGTACTTAATTTTCAAGGGAGTTGGGAAGAACACCTACCGTTGAATAAGTTTGCTTATAATAATAGCTTCCACGCAAGTATTGGCATGGCACCATATGAGGCACTTTATGGTAGGAAGTGTAGATTGCCAGTATGCTGGGATGAAGTTAGGGAAAGTAGACTTGTGGGGCTAGAAATCATACAGATTACTTCTGAGAAAATTTGATTGATCAGAGAACATATACAAACAGCTCAGAGTCGCCAAAAAAGCTATGCAGATCGTCGAAGACGGGACTTGGAATTCGTTGTGGGAGATCATGTATTCTTGAAGGTTAGCCTGTGGAAGGGAATTACAAGATTTGGGCATAAAGGTAAGTTGAGCCCACGATACACTAGCCCATTTGAGATACTCGAGCGTGTAGGACTTGTTGCCTATAGAATTGTATTACCACCTGCATTGTCAAAAATTCATAATGTGTTCCATGTTTCATCTCTTCGGAAGTATATCCTGGATCCATCACACATACTTGATTTTCAGCCAATTTAGATTCGAGAAGATTTGACTTATGACGAGCAACCCATCAAAATTTTGGACCGTAAAGAGCAAGTATTACGCAGACGGACAAATCGATTTGTTCAAGTCTTATGGTAATCATGGTACTAAGAAGGCCACTTAAGAGTTGGAGGAAGAGATGAGAACGAGCTACCCTCATTTATTTCGTGACCTAGGTACGTCAAATTCGGGGACCAAATTTTTTTAACAGGGGGAGAAATGTAACATACGAAAAATAAAAATAAAATAAAATAGAATAATTGTAATTAGGTTTAGATTTTATTAAAGAATAAATAATAATTATATTTTCCTAATATAATCCCATCAAACCCTAGACACCCTAAAGGATATATAAACTCATATTGATACTTGCCAGCAGAAAACCCTAAAGCCTCTTTCTCTCTCCCTTTTATACATCAAAATCACCTTCTTTAATTTGGTAGCCAACACCTAACACTAGTGACAAAGGTGCTATTTGATCTGTGGAGAGAGCAAGTTGCATTAGGGTTGTACGGGTAATCTCACATTCTATATCACTCTCTTAACTTATTACAATTCAGTATTACCTTGGCCATAGAATGACTTGTGCACATCCTTGCTTTAGAATAGGTGTTGAAAAATTGATAGAAGAGATGATATCGGGTGCATTTTAGGTAAAAGTGAGCGAAGTTTTCCTCTCGAAACGCACAACATAGTCTGTTTGGCCCCAAAAATAGGTGAGGGGGTAGTTTCGTAAAAAACTTCGGACCTGAAACATGTTTTTCAGAGGAAAGATTTCGGGGGTGTTTTAGGCTCCCGTTTGGCCCTGAAAATAAATGAGCGGGTGGTTTAATAAAAATATTCGGACCGGAAACGTGTTTTTATGAAAAACAATTTTGGGGGCATTTTAGGCAAAAGTGAGCGAAGTTTTCCCTTCGAAACGGGCCACATAGTCCGTTTGGCCCCGGAAATAGGTGAGGAGGTGGTTTCGTAAAAAATTTCGAACCGGAAACGTGTTTTTCGAAACAACGATTTCAGGGGCGTTTTAGGCAAAAGCGAGCAGAGTTTTCACTTCGAAACAAGCCACATAGTCCGTTTGTCCCCGAAAATAGGTGAGGGGGTGATTTCGTAAAAAAATTCATACCGAAAACTTGTTTTTTGGAAGAACGATTTCGGGGGCATTTTAGGCTCCTGTTTGGCCTCAAAAATAGGTGAGGGGGCGATTTCATAAAAATATTCGGACCAAAAACGTGTTTTTTTGAAAAACGATTTCGGGGGCGTTTTAGGAAAAAGGGAGCAGAGTTTCACCTCAAAATGAGCCATATAGTCCATTTGGCCCCAAAAATAGGTGAGGGAGCGATTTCTTAAAAATATTAGAACCGAAATGTGTTTTTCGAAAAAAAGATTTCGAGGGCGTTTCAGGAAAAAGCGAGCTAAGTTTTCCCCTCGAAATGCACCACATATTCTATTTGGCCCCGAAAATAGGTGAAGGGACGGTTTCGTAAAAATTCAGACGTGTTTTTCGGAAAAACGATTTCGGGTGCATTTTAGGCAAAAGCGAGTGAAGTTTTTCCCTCGAAAGGCGTTACATAGTTTGTTTGGCCCCGAAAATAGGTGAGGGGACAGTTTCGTAAAAAAATTCGGACGGGAGACGTGTTTTTCGGAAGAACAATTTCGAGGGCGTTTTAGGCTCCCATTTGGCCCCGAAAATAGATGAGGGAGCGGTTTCGTAAAAAAATTCGGACCAGAAACGTGTTTTCACAAAAACTATTTCAAGCGTGTTTTAGGCAAAAGCGAGAAGAGTTTTCTCCTCGAAACGAGCCATATAATCCATTTGGCCCCGAAAATAGGTGAGGGGGCGGTTTTGTAAAAATTTTCGGACCGGAAACGTGTTTTTCGGAAAAACGATTTCGGGGGTATTTTAAGCAAAAGCGAGCAAAGTCTTCCCCTCGAAACACGCCACATAGTCCCCCCCTCCCCCCTACAACATCCAAAGAAAGAGAAAGAACACCTATTCCCTTTTCCCATACTTACGTTTTAAAACATCCAAATAAGGAGAAACAGTAACCATTCCCCTTCTCTCTCCTCCCCCTCCAAACTTCCAAACACACTATAAAATCTGGGTCTTTTGCTCATTTCGTGAAGCCTATCCAGAATCCAGATAATATATATAGAGCAACTTAGGTTTCTTTCTGAATGGAAAGAAACCGCTCAAACTGGTAACCCAATAAACTTACATTTCAACAAAAGCAGACATTCATAAAGCCCTGCCAACTCTAAAGAATTGCGGGTACCTGGACGTTTCTTAAATGATGCAGTATAATTATCTCCAGCTCACCAAAATCTTACCTAACAATTGTTGGATAGATGGAGAGGGAGAAAGGAAGCTTACTCTGGGAAAGCACTGCCAACTCCTATGTTACTGGCCATCAAAGCATTAAGAGCAGCTTTAGAATTCTTACAAACTCAGCAGCCCAAATCCATCCTCAGCACAATTTTTTGTTGTAAAGCTCATTTGAACTGCATCCAACGTAAGGCACACCCTGCACAACTTTTGATATGCACACAGAGAGAATTGCTTTTTATTGAAAACTGTACACAGGTTGACAAAGGCAAGATACTTGATACGAATGACACCTAAAATTCTAGAAGAATTTTTCATTTAACATTATCCACTGGCTATTTGAAGAAGGTTGACAAGACCATCAACTATAAAGGGCAAGTTTAAAATTAGCCCTTCCTCTGATTATGATGAGTTGCTATATCCTTCAATGCCATACTTTTGATACACAATAACTTGATTCTCCTCCCACCATTGCTCCGCTTCCCTCTCGGTGAATCGCTTTCGGCTACAAAACACAGCAGCACGGACATTCAGATATAAACATAATGATACAATCATCTTGATACCAAGAGAAAAATACAGAAAGAACTAACAAAACTAAAACGAAAATGACTGGAAAACAAGGGCACAACCCGCATTAGGATATTCTTTACAATAAACATCTATTTGAGGTTGAATGTCTAATAACTGTTGCCATCATAAAAGCCTGATTATTTTTATTACCATGCAGGCACTTGTACACACACATGCATAAATTTCCATTAATGTATGTTCAAAACAAGAGCCTATTCACATGGAATGATCAACTTGGTAGTAGTTACCTAAATCTCACTCGCTTCAGCCCCTTTTGCCCACTTGGCAAACTTGTAAATGTGATGTATACCCCAGTTTCATACTGTTCCACCCATTCAAGCTTCGATGCTTTAGTTCCATTCTGTGGGGATTCGGATCTTGTGTCATGTGAGTTCTCCACTGATCTAGTTTTTTCATGGCAAGTGTCTCTCCTGTACTTGGATTTTAATGTATCAGAAAATACAATGGGACTATTAGATAGACTATCTACTTGTCTATCTTTTGATAATCCTACTTCAGGAGGCAAATGAGTGGCCACAATCATACGTCGCACACCCTCAAGGCTATCTGTATATACCGGGGTGATTTGAGGCAGACTAACATGAACTCCTTCTTTTGCTTCTTTTTTAGAAGAGGCTTTCTCTGACATCGTATGAAGCTGCAGCAATAGTATTTGTATCAAGTACTTCCTACAAAAAGACTAAAAGGTTCCACAGTAATGACATAGATACCAATGAATTAAGTAAAGGCTTATATGGTTGCCCAGTAAAAGTTGAATTGGCCATTTTACTTTGTATGGGATGTGGGTAAATTCATTAACTTAAAAAGGGCAATATTTGAATGGCAATCATTAACACATGTAGTGGTGGCAACATGAAATGGTGACATTTCATGAAATCATAAAAACATATCCCATGCAATTAATTTTTGTTGATCTATAATCCTAATTAAAATAAATGGATCCCTTAAACTTTCATGAGATGACCAAATACACCCAAATCAATAGTTATCCCATTGATCTACTATGGTGAAGTAACAATCAAGTGTATTTTTTTCAAATCATGAAAGCCATATGAAGAATAGACACAAATATAATCACTCCATTTTATTTATACGAATAAATTGTTCATGTAAAATAGGGATCACCTAAGCAACTACAATGATGATAACTAAATACGTGGTTACCTGTTTAAAACCTAAAACAATTATATCATAAATGTAATCAGAAATTATTCTCTTAAGTCTAGCACTTTGCTAAGTATAAATGACAAATTGATAAAAGAAGAGGAACCACAGAATTGTAAATTTCATGTTAAATTGGGCATTGATGCAGAATAAGTAAAATTAGCAAAGCTGCCATTCACAATATCAGCATAGGCTACAGATAAGTTGCACCAAGAAATGTGTTAAAGAATGTATTTGAATGTAATAAACGTGAACATCTTGGTCAAATGCAAATTATACATGTCAATATTTCTTATTGATATCGCATTCTAATCAAATTAAGCAGGGGCAAGGTTAGTCTGCATGATACTGAGTGGAGCACAGACAATTATAGGAATAGTTCCTAGTCAACAAATATTGAAAGCATACACAAACAGAAGAAAATGCAAAAGCGAGAAAAGAAGTTTATGATTAATTAACAATAAGAGTAATCAATATCTTAATCCTTCTTTACCAACAAAAAAAAAAATCATAATCCTTTTGTAGCTTTTTTTACAAAATAGACCAAGCAAGCCCTTAGACAGTTAGACTGTGTTTAGGACTTGCCGGTTGCCACAACATTCCAAATAGCAGTTGACAGAGCACCATTTTGGAAAAGATGAAAGCCCAACTTTCCAGGGCAAACCTTAGTTAACAATTAGTTCTTTCAAGGTTTAATTACACTTTTGGTCCCCAACGTTTGCCCCATGTTTTATAATGTTCCCTAATTTTTCAAATGTTTTATTCCTTAAACTTTTATTCCTATTTCATTTTAGTCCCTACCGTCAAGTGAATGATGGAAAAATCTGATGTTGCAAACGGTAATATTAAAATAATGTGGAAATGCTAATGTAGCGCCCAAGTGTCATATCAAAAAAACAAAAAACAAAATGCTATTACCATTAGATACATGAAATTGGGGGGATTTCATCTGAAATAGAAGCTCCAGATTGCAAAGGGAGTGAGATCTATGAAGCACGGGTACGTTTCCGGGTACGGGTACGGGTACAGTACGGCGGTACTCCAATTTCTAAAAAACTAGGGTACGGGTACGGCGAGGTATTTTTTTATTATATATTTTTATATATTATTATATATATATTTTTTTACATATATTTTTAAATATATGTAAACTTAAAAACAAATATGGATAATAAGATACATACATTGCCATTGAATTGTCTTTATATTACAAACCAATATTCAAAAGAGTAAAGGCAATAAGTGTTCAACATTCAAAAGAGTAGCCATACAAACCAACATAAAAACCTATCCAAAGTAGCCATACAAACTAACATACAAACCAACATACAAACCTATCCAAGAACAACAAATGGCCATTAAAACAGAAAAGCTGTAGTATAAAAAAAAAAAAAGAAAAGAAAAGCTGTAAAAAGAGAAAGTGAGAGAGAGAGACTCACGACCGGAGCTGCGGAAGGAAGAAGTAGAGCAGAGCAGAGCAGATCCCCTTCCGTTTACCGAGAGCAGAGACACACGGAGAGCAGAGCAGAGACACACGGAGAGCAGAGACTGAGCTCACCGGCGGTGGAGGAAGTGAGAAACAGAGAGTAGAGGAGAGAGAATCGGGAGTAGAGACCAAGCGGCGTGAGATCGAGTGGCTGAGAAAGGTGAGGGAGAAGATATTTAAGTTTGAGATTTACGCTAAACGTCGGCGTTTTGGCTCGCCCCGTACCGGACCCAACCCGACCCGTACCGGACCCATACCGGAAAATTTTTTTTTTGGCCGAAATCGGGTACGCCTGGGGTACGCATGCACGGTACCCCGGCGGTATACGTACCCGGTACCGGTACGGCGCCCATTTTGCCGTACCGGTGCTTCCTAGAGTGAGATCTCCCTCTCACATTTACAGATTGTAAAGCCTGTTTGAGTGTTTTGTATGAGTGTAATGAAACCAAGCAATCAGTTTAATGATACTTTAAAAGATTGAATGTGGGTTTACAAACTTGGTGCTCTTTCCTTCTTCACCATTTGCACAAGTAAACAAAAAAAAAAAAAAAGCAATTGAAGATTCGAAGGCAACGAGATGATGGACCATGCATGATAGGGATGGATGGAATAGATGTGACGGGTACAGCTCCTGATTTCGTAGTATGTGACGGGTGACCACTTCAGCACTGTTGGAGTAGAAATATGAGTAGTCTCACCACCTTCAGATCTCCAGCTTGCAAAGGCTGTTTGTGTGTTTTGTATGATTAAAATGAACCAGCCAAGAGAAGCAATAGCCAGTAGGTGATGCATGAGTGAGAGGGAGATCTCACTCCCTTTGTAATCTAGAAGGATTTCACGTGAAGTCCCCCAATTTGATTATATCTGATGTGAATAGTTTTTTTATTTTTTTATTTGCCACATGGCCTCCATATGACCATTTGCACATTATGAAACACGAATAAAAGGTTAAGGATTAAAAAGAAACATTTGAAAGAATATGGAACATTTAAAAACATGAGGCAAACGTTAAGGACCAAAAGTGTAATTAAACATTCTTTCAATGACAATGGAATGATTTAATAAAAAGATCTTTACAGTGATATAACCACAGCTTGAACATACTCAAAAGTGAAATGGAGCTTAGAGCATCTCCAAGCCACTCTTTATATTATCTCCACATTATCTCCATTTCAGCAACTCTTTATTTATTTGAAAAGCAATTCTCTCCAATACTACTCTCTATTTTATCTTTATTTTTATTAAAATAATGTTTTTATTATTTTATTTAAACTTTTATTTCTCTCTCCTCATTTCTCTACTCCGGTGACCCACTCCACCGTCCAAAACTCAGCAACAACCGAGACCCACGCCTAGGCCGAGACCCACGAAGACAACGCCGCAGGCCGAGACACACACGCCGCAGGCCGAGACCCACGCCAGGCCGAGACCCACGCCAGGCCGAGATCCACGAGACCCACGCCTAGGCCGAGACCCACGAGACCCACCCCAGGCGAGACCCACGAAGCCCACGTCGTGTTCTACCCAAGTCCGATTCTTTCTTTCTTGCTATGGAGAACAGAGAGAGAACGGAGAACAGAGGGAGAGAACGGAGAGAGAGGGAGAGCAGAGGAAAAAAAATTGAAGAGAGAGAAAATATCGGGCAAAATGAAAGAAAAAGGAAAAAAAAAAGCTTAAATAGGCGGACTCAAAAATAATAAAGAATTCAGTTAAAGAGTATACAGTAGTTTTTATTAGTGAAGAGCTACTGTACACTTTGTGTTTTTTTTTTGGACGTTTGAAGAGTAAAATAGAGTAGTGTAGAAGCACTTTATCTCTATTTTTACTCTTTTTGTGGAGATTCAATTGTGAGAGATTAGACTAGCTGCTTGGAGGTTGCTCTTAAAGGGGACTAGCTTTGAGTTGCTCTTAAAGGGGTGCTAAACTTAGTAAACTTGTAATAGTGTCAATAGTAATTTATCGCAGAACTGAAGCATTCACCAACAACAACAACCGAGTCTTAGTCCCGTAATTGAAGCATTCTCAAAATAATGAAACACAAAAAAATTTACCCGTAAAAAATTTACCCGTTGCTGCCTTACACTTGTGCCAGCTTCTTCCGCTTTAATGACCTCTTTTGCTGCCTTACACTTGGCAGCTTCTTCCCTAGCTTGAGGGACTTCAAGTTTCCTCAATTTGTTGTTGACATTCTTGAATCTTCTGGCTTTTAGTCTCACATTGCTTTTCCTAGGCCCTGTAAGGAGAAGGAGAAAAAGAATGAATCAAAGCATGTAAGGAGAAAGCACTTTCAACCACACAGCCAAAAGAGAACATAAATATATAATCAAGAGATCAAAAGAAGGAAAATAAGGGTAAATTACACTATCCTCCATCGAGGTATTGCGGAATGATAATAAACCCCAAACTTGACCCGAAATAACAGGCTCACCCTTCAGGTTTAACATAAAACTATATCATGAGTCTTTCCGTTACTAATCTTAATGAAATATTCCGTTTATTTTTAAAGATTTTGTTTTGTTAAAAGATCCACTCTCTCCTCTAGTTAGAGGAGAGAGTTTCACCCTTCAGGTTTGACATAAAACTGTCATAGGTCTTTCCATTACTAATCTTTATGAAATATCCCGTTTATTTTTAAAGATTTTGTTAAAAGACTTTTTAAAAGACTCACTCTCCCCTCTAGTTAGAGGTTTGGTAAAAGAAATCTTTCAAAAATCAGAATATTGTGTTAAAGATAGTAATGAAAAGACTCATGGCAGTTTTATGTCAAACCTGGAGGGTGGGACTGTCATTTCGGCTTAAGTTTGGGGGTTTATTGTCATTCCACAATACCTCGAGGGAGGGTAGTGTAATTTACCCTAAAAAAAATCTCATCTAAATGAAAGTGATGCATGAATAATAATTGGGAAATAGAGATAGGGAAAAGGAAGAGAGAACAAACAGTACAAACCCTAGGAATCACCACCTAGAATTTGCCTGCAAAACCCTTGGGATCACCACTTAAGGGGCTTCTGGCATCACCACACCAAACAAAGAATAGAGATAGACTCTAATCATAAACTTTTATTCAAAAATGTCACCCACTTTCAATGTCACCCACCTTCCTGGGATCCATGCAGATTAACACTAGTTCTATCTGTTGGCTGTCTTAGTAATTCAAAATGAAAAATGAGAAAGGCAAAAAGGCAAAGGCAGTACACAACCAAGAAAGAAAAAAGAAAAATAAACAGGGAAAAAGCAATTACCTCAGTCCTCAGCCTCTGCACTTCTTCAATGAGCATCTCATCTGACTTAAATATCCCTTTTTCTGCATTTAAGTCGTTGGAAATAGAAGATACAGAACAGAATGAAGTGGGGAAACAGAAGATAACTGATTTTCTGGTAGAGGAATAATTGATCCAGAATTTTTTGGACAATATGTTTTAAACAGAGGAGGGCATGGGACTTGCCCCCATTGTGGCAGTCCACCTGACAATGAAACAGGTTCCAAATGGTGCTGGTTTCCTCCTTGGTTTTCTAAGGTCTTCCTTCCACCATATTGACTTCCCCTGGTACAAGATTGTCTAATTGACAACATTTGACTCCATTTAAGGAGGTACATCTCCCCTTTCTTCTTTCTCATCAGTGCATGCTTTTCGTTGGGCCAATAGCTGCCTTGGATTGCCACTTTCCAGTTTTAATAGCCTACCTGAATGTGTAATTTTCTGCAAATTAGTAAAGCACGGATCACAGACTCCAAAAGCCTTGCTTGAATCAGGTGCTAGAGAGGCATTTGTAACCTTCTTACTACAACATGCACGACAGAACAAGAGACCACAGTTATAACAGTTATGCTTCTTCCTTGTAAACTTAAAGGGCAATTTACATTCACTACAAGCTGATTGGTCACTAAAAGAAACCGATTTATGCAGACAGATTGCAGCCGTGAAACTTGATCCACAAGCGATACTTTCCACTTGCCTGTCCCTCAAGGTCTCCACTAAAGTTGGTGAGTTTCTATCTTCTATATCACCTAATCCTAACTGCCCATTTGCACCTTTCCCCCATGTATACACACTTCCGCTAGATGTCAAGACAGCAATATGATATGAACCTGATGATATATCCTTAATAAACTCTTCTTTAAGCTTCCCTTCAACAATTGTGATTGATTTATCTTTGGCCAGTGGATTCCCTAATTGCCCATGAACCGTACTTCCCATTGTATGAACTGTACCCAAATTTGTAAGCCCAACTGTCAACATTCTTCCACAAGAAACTTGAACAAAATCATGATCTAAAAGTTGTGTAACACATGTTGGTAAAAGCTTTCTCTCTTGATTAGCATGCCCAAGCCTTCCTTTATCACCATCACCCCATGTAAATAATTTCCCAACTTTAGCATTAAACTTGAAACAGGTCAACAATGATATCAACAATAGCAGCTGTATGCCATGATCCACATGCAACAGATTTCACACAAAAACCTTTGAGAGATTCCACTTCTTTTGGTTGAGAAACACTTTGAAGATTACCATGCCCGAGAACCCCAAAAGTCCCATCTCCATATGTAAATAACTGCCCAGAGGTGGAAACTATCGCTGTATGCCATTCCCCACAAGAAACATGTGATATATTTACACCATCCAAAGGACCAGAAAGTTTACACGGCAACCACTGACTTCTATTTCTCTCCTCACCCATTAAATCAGCACCACAACCATTATCACCCCATGTATATAGCTCACCAGAGTCTGTCACGGCACATGTTTGATATTCACCACAGGCAACAGATTTTACATGGATCCCTATAAGGGGGTCAACAATTTTGGGAAAGCTAACATCAATATTAATTTTGTGCCCTAGCCTACCCCCCTTCTCCTCACCCCAGCAAAATACTTCCCCATGTTTGGTAACTAAGGCAGCATGCTTGCCCTCCTAAAGAAATGTTCTGCACATCAAACATCATGGTGGACTCCAACAATTTGGGTAATACAGCATCCACTTGCATTCCATCATGGTGGCCAAACCTATCCACCCAACCACCAACAATCCCTCCAACTCCTTCACCCCAAATCATAACATCCTTCAAAATATTGTTCTTTTCTTTTTGCTGAGATCCACAAGGCATAACATGCCTATTACTATGAGGCACATTCTTTTCATATTCTCGATTAGCACAAATTGATCCTCCCTTGTTGAGATTATCTGACTCAATGTACGGAGAATTTGGAATTGAGATAGCCATTGCATTTCGCACATTTGATAGCATTGACTCTGATGAATAAAAGCAATCAGAAGAATATGATAAGCCATCAGACAAGCACCTCTCTGAAAGTGACAGACTAGGACTCCCACATAAACTGCGCACCTTCAAGAAGCATAAGAGTCATGAGATGGTTGATACATGTCATCTTCTTGTCTTTCCTAGACCAAATAATTTTCATCTAAATTTGAGCAATCACATGACTTGAAGATAGTTTAATCAAATACCAAAAAAATAGTAATTAATAATTATGGAAAAGAGAACTGTACATCTGAATTTGTTTATAATACAAGCATAGTATGACATACATCAGAGACAGCAATAGCAGATTATTCTTAGATTCCCCAATATTTATCTGATACATCTGACTCACTTCAATAAAACTCGTGTTTGCATTCTCCAACGAAATGATCCAAAATCAATTAAAATTGACATTGTCTAACATGAGTCTGACTCATTGAATTCTCTTACTATGATGAAATTACAGCTTTTTGTTTCCATTTTCAGCTTTTCTTTTATTATGCATCATATCATTTGAGCACATGTTTTTGAAAAAATAATAAAAGATTTTGTGTTAAGATTAAGTTTAAATTGATCGCAAAGAAAGAGATAAAAATTATTGTTTATGTTTCCCTGCATAAATTACCTATAAGGAAGTAAGATTAAATTGGATATAACATCAAATCAGATTATGAGGGATGAAAGGGAGAAGTGCATCTAAAGTGCTGCGTGATAGTTGGATGCTAATCGAGAAAAAAATAATAATAATAAAGTTATGTTTTACAAGACAGCATGTTACCACTAAAGGAAACTGCGTGTTGTTACCATCGATCCGGGCCCAAACTACCAACTTAACTTTCACAGATGCTACTCAAAGCTCCATGCATCCCTGTCACAGGCTTGAACCTCAAACCCAAGCCAATTATCACATATAGGGACGCACTAAATGACCCAAGCCCAGGTTACCACTGGGGACTATTTGGGAACATAGGTATGCTGGGAAAGGGCATGACACATGAGTTGGAAGACCACTCCAGCAACCATTGGATATTGAATGGATTTTTCTTGGGACACATGCTCTTATCCAATGAAATATCTAGTGGTGACACATATAAAGGTCCTAAAGCCACTATTCTCCCTTATCTTTTTCAACACTCAACCAGTTTACCTACTCACTGTCATTAGTTTATTAAACATTTAATCCTCTGGTCAGCTTTAATCTTGAGATTTCAATGCAAAACCCTAGATTAACTACACTCACTTTATTCGGCATGTTGGTTAACTTAGTGTGGATGCCTATGTAATCCCCCATTTCAAGTAGTGGGAGGTCTAATGGGTTATTATTGTACCTTGCAAACAATCCATTTTTCCCCACTTATCCCAATGCATACAGGCTCTCACTTCTTCTGTACAACTTCTTCAAGAGGCTTCTTTCACATCCTCTACAAGAACAACAGAACCTTACTTCCAACAATTAAAAATTTGAGGTCGACTATGGATCCTCAACAAAGTAATCAGTCACATGTATTCTTCTCCGATATTCTATCCTACCCAAAATCATTATGTCACCTTCTTAATTGAGATGTCCTGTTTTACTACTTTTACCAATGTTGTTTTGAGTCTTTCTCTACCTCTTTTCGTTCACTTGACTTGAATCAAATCAATATTTACTAGGGATGAAACTAGATGGGGAGTTAACACCAAATTGGAAATTTGGAGGGATGCTTTAGAATCTAACAGCTTTATGATTAGTAGTACTAAAAAATAATACATGGAGTGTATGTTTAGTAAAAATAGAAACAAATATAAAGGGGTTGTAATCCTGATGGTCAAGAGATATCACATTGTGAATGTTTTCGATATCTTTGATCAATAATTCATAAGGATAAAGAGATTGAAGAGAATGTGAATCATAGGATAAGAGCAAGATGGATTAAGTGGAAAAGCACATCAAGAATATAGTGTGATCATAGAATACCCAATAAGTTAAAAATATATATATATATATATAAGATTATTATAAGACCAGCTATGTTCTATTGTACTAAATGTTGGGCAATTAAGAAGTAATATGTTCACAAAATGAACGTACCTGAAATTAGAAAGTTAGGTGGATAAGTGGAAATACGAGAAAATACAAGATACAAAAGGAAGAAATTTATTTAAAGATAAGGATGGTTCCTATTGATGAAAGGATGAGAGTCACTTGAGATGGTTTGGTCATGTGCAAAGAAGGTTGAGAATCGCTTGAGATGGTTTGGTCACTAACATTGTATCATCTATAAAAAGCATATATCAGGACTTCATCTTGAATCAATCTAGTAAGCTCATCTATAACCAATGCAAAGGGATATGGACTTAATATTGATTTTTGATGCTAACATGTTATGATAGGAAACTTGCTTATGATGCAACTAAAGGATAAAAAGAATAACTAAAAACCTCTCTTTGCGATTCACGCCCTCTAAGCCAAGCCACACAATCTACCACACTTGTCTTCGTCAAGACATAACTACTTACTCCTGTGCTTCTACACTTATGCTAGGAAACTCAATCCACTTGCCCTCATGTCCATGTACATAATTCATGTAAAAGGGCTCTCTTTTCCTTTTACCCAACTCAAAGACTACCTTTACAACAAGGTTGAAAAATTAATTAAAAAGAATGGATTTGTGAGGAGGGTGCGGCAGCAATTGAGTACAACATGACAGAAGCTCCATGGTAAGGCATAAGCCACCAGTTCAAATCCAAGAAGATATATAAATGTACAATATAAAAAATGCACAAGACTAATTAGCTTTGGCTTTTTCCATAAAACTCCAGCCGTAGTTTTCATACTTGAAGGGAGAATAGAGATATTGTTGATATTTACAACAAAAAAGTAACAATCCTCATATTGTAAAATAATTAGAATTTTGATGATAATAAGTTATCATTAAAATGAATGAAAACATAGTAATTACAGTCACAAATTGGAATGTGTGTTTTTTTTAATACTATAGTGGATAATTATTGTATTATAAAGAAAATTGGTAATCTGTCTCCTTGAATTGTCAACAGCACTGAAATTATTCCAATCTAATCCACTATAAAGTTCAGATACCAATAATAGAATGGGTAAGTGGACCTAACCCATTGAAACAAGAATATCTACACTATACTGATACTAACATCCGATGAATATGAAATCAATGACAGTCAATGGATATTTTTTTTTGTATGTATAATTTCATCTTCATATTTGTTTGGGCTCTACAAGAATCTGTTTACTGATTAAAAAAAAATCCTTATTCATAGATGATATATAGGAATAAATTGATACTCCCTTCTTCCATGCAGAGACCTTTATTACTCAACATATGAGCTATTTTATATTTCTTTCTTTTGATTCCAGAACACAAGACATAATCAATTTCTATCTATATAATTATATAATACACACACACACACACACATACGAGCTATTTTATATTTCTTTCTTTTGATTCCAGAACACAAGACATGATCAATTTCTATCTATATAATTATATAACACACACACACACACACACACACATATATAAATCCATGTGATAATGTTTTATATATAAAGAAAAATATGACATGGATTTAATATTGGATATTATAGAATTTATATATTTTTAGGTATCATTTCATTGATTCAAGTACCAAATATTTTCATATCAATTCATGCAAATTTAATTTCTGAAAATGTGAGGAGAACAGGTGTGAGCAAGAGACATTCATTTACAGTTACCTGTTAAAGTTGATGGAACCTAAAGGATAGGAGGAAAGCCCAGGAGGACATGGATAGAATCCATGATAAAAGACACATACTCCATATAACTAATTGAAACGGACTTGAGACTATGGCTTTGTTAAATTGAGTTGAATGCAAGGTTTAGCATCTATAAAACACTTGATTATAGATTATTTTTCATTATATGAGGAATGCTTGGTCAATTGAAGGTGAAGATTATAAGGAGTACTATCATCATTTTTGTGAAATCAACATTTACAAAGGGTTTGGGCAAGATCGATGATCTCCAAGGGAAATTACCGAAACTGAGCAATGTTTATGTAACCCACCATTATCAACATTTATTTTTTGTCCTAGGCAACCTCTTATAACAAAATAATCTTTGAATTGATTATAACTATAGGGATGAACCTCAAAAGTTTCCATTGAAGTTTTAGGCTATCAATTATTGTCCATTTATTTATTTTTTTATTAAACATTATTGTCCATTTATTAGGATATACAGTTTGCCACATTTGGATTCATTGAATGTTTTCTTGATTATCTTTTGGATTATTTGCAAATTTTGTGATTAGCTTTAGTAATTTACAAAACTTGCCTGATTAATTTGAAAATTTCCAAACTATTTTGGACATTAATCAATCATAACTCTGTCTGGAAAAAACTATGGCAAGCAATAATTTTGAGGGAAATAATTACTGGAATGATACACACAAAGTGCGGTATTCAAAACCTGCGAAAGTTCAGTAGTATCCTCCAGGAGTCCTAGATGATTCTTTCTTCGAAAAAAACCAGCAGGACTATTGACACAAGTCTGTACCCCTCTGCGGCTCCTTGAATTGCTAAGCGGTCTTGGATGGTGATACCTGGATATTACAGCTTTCAAGCCAACATACCAACAATCAGCCTGCAACTTGTCCTTGCATATCTATTTAAAAGATAATTAAGAAAGAAAAATGAAGCTGTAAGTCTTAGCCTAAGAAGGATAACTCAAACCAGTGAAGTAATTTAACTATTCATAGATAAATCATGAAGACTAAGATTACCATATCAAGTGAGCGTTCACCAAAGATAAGCGAGAATGACTGACATTCCTTTCCAGGTTGAAGTTGCCTCTGAAAGCTTACCTGTGACAAGTGGAATTATCATTTGAATAAATGAAAAAGAAATATTTAAACCCCAAAAATCAAAGTAAACAAGACAAACAAATACGAGGCATTAGCATTTTTAACATACCTGTCCAAGAATTATCTCTGTAACTGAGCTCAATTTTAATTGCTTTTCCTTCTGTCTGGAATACCAAATCAAGTATTTCTCATCCTAAAATCCAAAAAAAAAATAGAAGTCTTGATTGATTATCTATATAGAACAAAATTTTACTTGAAGCAAGAGAGAGAGAGAGAGAGAGAGAGAGAAGATGAAATAACATGACAATCTGATTTTGATGGTGTTTTGCATGGGAATTGGATCTTTTAGTTTTCGCTAGACTTCCATCACAAATATCATATAGAAATGATTTAGGCCAAAAAAGAAAAACTATGCAAACATTATTTATTTTGGATATTGATTAAGTTGGTTCAAGGAAAAGAAGCTTATGACACCAACCAAGCTAAATATTTACTCTTGTGGTGTCACAAAGATGTAACAAAGGCAGATATCAATACATTGATAGGTAGTTTCAAACATCTATAACAGGCCTACAACTTATTTATTCTCTCCTCTGTTCCTCCACAAAGTATGCTTAACTACTAAAAAGCATGCTTGATTTTTTTTCTTAAACATAACATTTCATCTCACACTTGAATGAATTCTTTTTCATTATGGCATGTAATTAAATAATCAAATGTATGACATATAATAAATAGACCCTAGTTTATATGTCCTACTATGGTTTTGGATTCTTATATTGGTCAGTCTCTACTATACTGGTATACAAGAACCCATGTAGGGCAAAACCAAAATTATTTTCTAATAAGTTACATCTGCACTGACAAGGCAAGTAACAGTTATATTTACGGCATATTTTGTGAGACAAATAAATTTTTGTTTTAATTTTATTTATTTTATTACTTATATTAAATTATATTTTCAAATTTAATTTTCCAATTTAATTTTGTTTTCAACCTTGTCTTTTAATCCCCCCAAACTAAAATCATGACTCCACCGTGCACTCCCATGACAAATCACTCATTTCAAGAGCATAAAACGCTACTTCATAAGTTACATCTAGACTGCTATGACAAATCATACATTTCAAGAGCAAAACGGTGCTTCCCAATAATAAACAACACAAAATAAGCAACATCAGAAATTCTTCCCTAAGAAACAAAGAAGACAAGAGAAACCGACTTCCTTATGCAGAAAAAGAAGTGACGGTGGTCCACATAATATATTAAATTTTAAGGATGAGTCATAATCACTTCATATCAAAAACTTGCACATCATCAGAATTTCTACAGCAGCATCTTATGTTCTTCAAATATCTTACATCAACTTCATATTGAAATTAGCCTGATAAAGCATAGATGACCATTTCCCAAGTTTGCAATATGTAAGTCATGTCAGGTTTTTTTTATATAGCCATCATTACCTGTTTGGATAAGTAACATGACATAACTAACTGGTTGGTATAATGAAATGCTAAAAGTCTAAAAGCTCCCACACTTGAAATTTATCAGAGATTGCAGACCATGACAAGATAGATAAGTTTGTTAGGTCTTTCATTCATACACAACCTAGCTGCTCGAACACAATTCATTAACACTGATCCAACAAATCTCTTACTATAACTATGGAGTAATATAAAGTATAAACCTGTATTTAAAGTGAAATACTACTATAATTCTAATAAAATATATAATGGCATATGTACACACCGTAGAAAGTCTGAAAGGGCAGAATTTGGGCTTCCCTCTTCGTCCACACTTCAAAAGGTTTGCACCCTTCTTTATGGATAAAATTGCCTGCATGGACTTACAGAAAATGGTTTCAGTGAGAGGTGAGAGAGGAGAACCATCCCCAACTACTTAAATTAACAACTCTTCTACCAAGCACATACTTTCACAACAATGAAAATTGCTTAATATTTGAAATCTTGGAAGACACAAAATTAAACAACCCAAAACTCTCCTTTGTACTTATCATTTTACCTCTGGTTTCCTTCGCAATAAATTGGAGGGCAAATAAAGCATTTTCAAGTCCCCCACCTCTTTAATCATTACATTAACTCACAGTAAGATTGAGATCCTATATCTCATATTCAATATTGATCAAGATTCGATGAATCAAAAATAATAATTAAATTATAGTGTGAAACTATAATTTAAAAACAACAAATAATTAGTAAAAACAAAGAGTTAATACATCTTACAAAAACATATCTAAAGAGAGTCGGGAAATCAGTTAATACTGAGATTGCATCAAATTATACTCTCAAGGTTGCAGATGACTTCATTCAGTAAGAGGTGAAGTCTTCATTATTGATCATAATACTGTCATAATAAAAGTAAAGTCTCCTGTGTGATCCCTCACTCCAGAACTGTGTTTTGGAAACTAAAACCAGCAATGGCCACCACAATCTCTTGAAATATAAGAAGAAAATCCCAGTTTTCTCCAAACAAACAAACAAAGGACATATTGTAGCAGCGTATGATCAGCATTTGACCCCTGATATGTTCTTGTGATTTTATAATTATAATACTAACCTCCATTTTAAAGCTTTGGCAACTAAAAGAAGACCAACATTTTCAAAATCACTAGGAACATTAAAGGATAAAAAAATTAAAGAAGAGCATAAAATGTGAAATTCCAATTAGATACAGTAACAATTCACAAAAAAAAAAAAAAAAAAAAAGCCAACAATATGTTGTTACATCAAAATTAACAGGCTTTACCAATAATACCAAAGCAATGCCAGATTATGACATATACTCAGACCCAAAAGAAAAAACGAAAAGGAGAGAAAAGAAAGTAATGCCTTTCCAAATCAAAATTGGACCCAAAGTAATTGGCAACCAAAATTGGAACCACCAATGTGGTGACAGTGACAAGTGCAAATTCAGTTATGTCTAAGAATATAGAATCTAGTTACATATATAGCAGAGATGAATTTCATACAAAATAATAATAAAAGATAAAAATATATAATTCAATCAAATTAACGAATTTTATATAAAAATTGTTTCGAACTTAAACAACAATAACATAAACAATATGGAAAAGTATAGGAAGAAGATGATAATTTAGAAATGATTTAATATAAAGGAAAATGAAAAAGATTTGGAGACCTGTTCAACTGCTCTGTCAAAGGGTAGTGTAGCTAAGGATTCTTCACCCATGTTTTACTCTTAGAGAGAATTAATTTCATGGAAGAGACAAAAGAAGCAGAATGCACAAGAACCTGACAAGGAAACCTTAACACCAGAATGTGTGAGAACTAATTTAAGTCTAAGCATCAGCATGCAAGCTGTTTAGTTTGTTCACCCAAAAACAAAAACAAAAACAAGAAGAAGAAGAAGAAGAAGATGCTTCCTCTGCCTCTGCTTAGACTGCTTTGCTTTGCATCAATATTTTTTTAGAGTAGAAAGTAGAAAGACAGTCTCTTTTTTGGCTTTGGCTTTGGGGGCACCTTTCTTTTCTTTTTTTCTTTTTTTCTTTCTTTTTATAATGGGACTCCCCCTGTGTTGTGTTTATACTAGTGAATCTGTTTCTTCCATTACTGTTTGTTCACTTCGTAAGTCGTGCACAGAGAAAGAGACACAAAAGGAGGTTTTAATAAGTAGACTAAACCCATATGCACGTGTACTCCATATCACATGCGCTATTTATCTATTTGACAAGCCAATTACCACATGCTATATTGTCCTTTAGTTCCTACACTTTTCTTGTTTTTCTTTTTTTTAACAACAAGCAAATAATAGTTGCTCACTGTACGGCTTTGGTTTCCTTTTATAATAGTAATGTCTAATATTATTACACATTGACTGCTACAGGTTTTGGAGGGAACTTCTCCTATAATTTACTAATCCCATTGATCACGATAAGCCAAAACTTCCGGAATCCCAATTAAGCATGAATTGGCAGAGTATGTTTTGTTGTAATTTATGATTTTCATTTTATAATTACAGCCACCGCAAAATTTGTTTTAGTATGCACTGCCAGTGCCAACAAATATTCAAAGAATCAAAGCGTGATGCATGCTAGAGGTGCATCTATTTCCATCACGGAAACTTTGAATTGTTTTCAAAATAATTTGAAAAAAAGGAAAAAGTTTAAAATAATAAAGACATTGATACTTTTTGTTTGGAAAAGTTTTAATTCCTAAAATATGTTATCTCAAGTCACAATTTTTATAAGCTTAAACTTTCTATTTGTGCTTGTAAGAAAATAATTTAGAAATTGGGGATTTTGTTCAAAATTTCATAAATTTTTGCTAAAAAGAGAAAAGAAAAGAAAAATGACTTTCATAAGTTTCTACCAATAAAGAGGTAAATAGTATATTTCATCAATAACATCACTTTATCGAATTAGGGGAAAATACAATTTTATACCATTTACTTAGGGGTTGTTTAATTTACATCCCTGATTTTTGTAATATTATACTTTACCTCCCTAATTTTTCTAATATCACACTTACAATTTTAATTTACCGCTTTATGGATTACTTAGAATTTCTATTACTGTTTAGCAAAAAAAAAAAAAAGCATTTCTATTACTATTCATAGACTTATAAGTGTGATAAAATTTAGGAACTCTAAACTCTAAAGCATTAAATGCTCAATTAGTCACTCTTCAAGTCAAAGAACACACAAACCAACAAATTGAATAGGGAGATAATGGATTGAAAATGTGTAAACTTTCAAGTTTGTGTGTGCCTTTTGTCCTACAGAGTGACTAATTGAGCATTTAAAGTATTAAGGTTCTTTAGTTGTGTCACATATACAACACACAGGAAAATTATTCAATAATTTCAAACTACAAATAAATGCGTAGTTCCCCTCTCACATGAATGGTTGGTCCTACCATGAATTTAATTAGTAGAACCCACCATTTATGTGGTGGGACCTACCATTCATATAAGAAAGGGACTAGGCATTTATTTATAGTCCTAGATTACTAAATAATCACTCGCGGTGGATCCTATTATGAAATTTAATTAGTGGGATCCACCATACATATGGTGAGACCCACACCCACCATTTATGTGAGAAGGGGACTACGCATTTATTTATAGTAAAGTAAAACCTTCGAAAAGTCAATAGGGCAAAGTGATATTATCCATGCATGGCAAAAATTGATCCAAACCTGTTAATCTACTTGAACCCGCAAAAAAATAAATAAATAAGAAGAAGAAGAAGGGTAATAGGAATATCAACTTGTTCTTAGGCCTACCCATACTTTTTACCCATACTAAATTTTAGCCCAACTTGACCTGACTCATTCACCAAGCCTCTATTACAAATTTAAAATTTAATGTTTATTGACTCATTTTCAATACATGTTTGTATACTAAAGTTGTTGGCATTTGGGCTATTGGGCTGGCCCAAATAGGCGCCCATGTGAATAGTCCATTAAGACAAAACCCTAAGACTGGGGTTCCCAATATTGCAATATTCAGACAGAAAAAGGCACGCTAGAAAGCTGTAGACACAAAACCCCTAGTGACACACTATCTCTCATCTCCTTTCTCTTTGCCTTAGGGTTTCCATCAACGAACCCTAGGATTTGGTCTGTGGACGTAGGTGAAGTGCTCGACTTTGTGGCATCTTCACTTGACCGGCACAAGCACAAGGCACGTGGGAAGAGAGCTAGGTTCGTTAATTCCGCTGCAAAGAGGTATACTAGGTTTTATGCACAAAACCTAAGAGGTAATACATTAGAAACTCTATGATATATGTGTACATTGTATACCTATGTTTTTCCTTCAAAAGTCATATTAGATTTTTTATATTATAGATGAAAATACTAATGACATTACTCTTTTGTTGTTGACATGAAATCTCAAATATATATTTTCAATGTCTAATCTACTACTAACATGAGGTATTTCTTTTTGTAAGTTCATAGATTTTCTTCCTAATTGTTTATTTTTTCTTCACCCAACATTTTATATTTTATTCTTTAAGCTCAATAATGCGAGTTTGGATTAATTTTTTTTTCTTTTTTCTTTTTAGTTTATTTGTTTATGTACAACATATTAATATCCTCAAAAAAAAAAAAAAAATTGTTAAGTACAACTATACTTTGTCAACTTTCAACATATAAGTGAAATAAGCTTTTCAGTAAAAAAAAAAAAACCTAATCCAAATCCACACTTAATTATTTTTATAGGTGATTTAACTTTATTATATGTTTCATGTATAACATGTATATGCATTTGTTTTCTTCTTTTGTAGAATTATTAGACTAGTAAACTATTAGAATTATTGGACTATAAACTTAAGAATTTATGTATTATTGTAATTTTTAGTATTGTTTCTTTTTTTTATTTTGTGAAACGAAATATGATGAAAAAAAAAAAATAGAAAGTATGTTAAAGTTTTTTTTTTTTTTTGGTGAACATGTCATATTATATTGACTTGACCCTTCAATGACTAGGTAAGAGTCATAGAAATAGTAAACCATTTTAGGCCGATAAGTTTTTGACCCATTCCCGACCAAGTCAAAGCCAAACCTATTCAATCTAGCCCATTTGTCAAGTCTATTACTCCCAAGTACAGGGTATAGTGTATTTTCCCCATCCATAGATTGCATTTTATTATGTTAACAACATTTAAATAAACATTGATTAACACTACTTTGATTTTTATTTAAATTGTTGATTGTGCCAAAATCTTATTAAGTGATTTCACAGTGGAAGAATAAAATTTTAAGAACTTTATGATAGAGTTATCCTAAGAACTCTAAAATTTTTTAATCTTAATTATGAAAATTAAAAAAAAAATGAATAACTAAAACCTTTATTTAGAACTAAAATATTTTCTAATTACATCTTAATATAGAAAACACATAGCATCATTACCACGGATGTTTATAAATGATTCTTTTCTCTTCCTTAACTTTTTTTTTTTTTTTTTTTTCATGGCTTTTTTCTAAACATTTAAGGCTTTTAGGAAATAGTAATTCTACTCTTCACTGTAAAGCTTACAATTACCATGTGACTAAGTGCACTTTCTTTTGGAAAATTATTTAGGAGTATAGTTTTACAAATAAATATGTAGTCTCGCTTCTCATAGAGTGTGAGTGATTATTCAGTAGTCTATGACTATAAATAAATACGTAGTACCCCTTTCACATGAATAGTGGGTCCCACCATATAAACGGTGGGTCCCGCTAACTAATTTTATGGTAGGATCTACTACTTTGTGAGAGGGAGGACTACGCATTTATTCGTAGTCCGAGACTACTAAATAATTTTCCTACAGAGTGGTGGGTCCTACCATGAATTTAATTAGTGGGATCCACCATTCATATGAGAGAGGGACTACTCATTTATTTATAGTCCTGGACGAAAGAGTGATTGTTCGGTTGTCCAAGACTACGCCTTTATTTATAATCCGGGACTACTGAATAATTTTTCGTATAAAGGGTCGAAGTTTTGAGTGATTATTCAGTAATCTAGGACTACAAATAAATGCATAGTCCCCCTCTCATATGAATGGTGGGTCCCACCATATAAATATGGGTTCCATTAATTAAATTAATGATAAGACTCACCATTCATGTGAGAAAGGAACTATGCATTTATTTGTAGTCTTGGACTACTGAATAATTTTCCCGAAATTCTTTATTAGTTCGTGCCTCTTCTTGGGAAAACTATTTAGTAGTCCTGGATTACAAATAAATGCGTAGTCCCTCCTTGCACAGAGTGGTGGGTCTTACCACGAATTTAATTAGTGGGACCCACCATTTATGTGGCAGAACCCATCATTCTTGTGAGATGGGAAAAATTATTCAATAGTCCCGAACCACAAACAAATGCGTAGCCCCCCTCTCACAGAGTAGTGGATTTTATCATGAATTTAATTAGTGAGACCACCATTCATGTGAGAGAGAGACTACGTTTATTTATAGTCCTGGACTACTGAATAATTACTTGTAAGATGGGACTACGCATTTATATATATATATATTAAAGTAGAAGACGTTGCCATCTTTTTGCCATGTGGCATCTAAGGCAACGTCTTCTGCTTGTCATGTGTCAGTTTATTAAAAAAAAAATTACATCATTAATAAATTAAATACATACTACCCTATAATAAAAACTACACCATTTAATAAATTAAATGCTCACTACCCAATTATATGCTCTAATTAAAACCAAATATGTTAAACATAATATATGTTATTTCAAATATGCAATTAAATTACAATTTCGGCATTTGTCCTAGTAGTCATTTCTCTCTTCAAAAAGTCTCACCCCTCTTTGAGGGCGAGGCATGGATTCAATCCCTATGTAAAGTTGTGTGTGTGTGTTTTTTTTTCCTATGTGTTATATTTTCATAAGATATGTATTAGACTTAAGATGACATTGACATTTTTATCTGTGTGGACCAATTCGTTATATGATGGACTTCTAGGTCACAAATATTGTTTATGTGATTATTAATAGATGATAAATTGTCCAGAAAAGATTAAAAGAGAAACAAAAGAAAGTCAAAAAAGGTAAAGATGGGACAAATATGTGACAAATTGTAAAAGATGAAAAGAGAAACAAAAGAAAGTCAAAAAAGGTAAAGATAGGATAAATATGTGACAAATTGTATTATTTATTTGTACTATCAAAGTGTTGTAAGTTAAACAAAAATGAGAAACCTCTTAACATTTAGAATCCCTATATGAAACAATTGAGATTCACCAAAGTTATTGAAATTCATAAACGATGTGAAGTGAGTTTTTTTTTTTTTTGCTAAGTCAATACAACCCCGGGATATAAACCCTCATTGATTTATGTTCAATATCCCCATTTGTTGAAATATAATAAAAATCAGTATAATACATTTGATGAGATATAATAAAAATAATTATTGCTATTTTTTAGCGCAAAGAAAAATTATTTACATTTTCTATTTTACACTCCTTTTTTTGTTTTTGTTTTTCTAATTTTTTTTCCTTTTCATTATTGTTTTTATTTCTTCATTCTTCTTAGTTTAGTTGCTTTGTTAGGAACATATTTATAGAAATACAATGAAAAGAGTCGCGCATTGCGTGGGTTATAGTTTAGTTTATTTATAATCATGAACTACTGAATAATCACTCTCTTGAAGTATTTACGATTTTGATGACAAATTGAAATTATTGAATGATCAACTAATGAATATCAAAACCAATGCCTAAACAAATGTACTTTATCATAAGCCATTAAAAAAAAAATTGGTGTTGGTGAAAAAATGAGGGTGTTGTTGACATGGTTTTAAAAATCGGACTGGACCGATCAGTTCAACCAGGGACCGGTGCCTAGTCCGGTCCGGTTCTCTTAAAAAATAGAATTTAAAAAAAAAAAAAAAAAAAAAAAAAAAAAAAAAAAAAGTGAGGAAAAACCAAAACCATCGGTTCAACCAGCAAAACCGGAACCGGACCGGTCCAACCAGTTTGACCACTTTTTTAATACTAAAAATTTTTATTTAAAAAATAGTACTTATATGTTAGGTCTACATAAAAATTAACTCAACAATAAATGTTTGGCTCACACAAGGCAACCTAACATTTAATTTAATTAATTAATGGTAGCCCGGAAATTAATATAGCCCACCTTTATATTTAAAATTCTTGGTAGAGTGTAGTATTTATAGAGGAAAAAGTGTATCATTCTCTTCTATTTTTCCAATGTGGGACAAAAAGAAGTTTTCTCACAAAACAACAAGTCCCACATTGGAAAAACAACAAGTGTTCAAATAGAGAATACTTTTTTTATAACTACATCAAATACAAAACTAATTAACATATTAAAATTTGAATACTTAAAATTTAAATTAGAGCATTCAAATTTTAAACCCATACATAGTTTTTAAATCTTCAAATAAGTCAAGTAAAGAAAGTTCTTACCACAAATCCAAGAAAATACTATTTTTGACTTATGATATTATCAAATAAACAACTAAGTTTTCTTTTATTCTTCAACACAAAGATAAATAAGAGATTTAACCGAGTGACCAGTAAAATATTACTATACTAGCTTGAAGGAAGAGGAATCTTAATGAACCATATTCTCAGTCTTGAGTCAAAGTAAACATATACAATATTGTGCTATCAAATGAGAACAAAGCATCACACAGACAATGGTTTTCGATCATTGGCAAGCTTAAACAAATCAACCCCAATTTCAAATCTTTATAAGTTTTAACTAGGCCACAATCACTTGAAATTAAGCAGTAAAAAGCTATACAAGTTCCTTGATGTGTGAAGTGAACTAACTTAGAATTATGAGACTTCAATATCTTTCCAACATAATGATGTAGGACAATGAAATTCTCATTAGATGAACCAATCAAGGCATAAAAACTTTGTGTGTGTGTGTGTGTGTGTGTGTGTGTGGACTGTGCAATGTCTAACTCTATTAAGCTTTCTAATTCACTCAAGTATCAAGTGTTAAAACCAATGACTCCCGAACTAGTTGACTCAAGGGACAATAAGTGTAGAGATACCTTTAAGAGTTTACTAACTTGAGTAAAAAAGGTTACGAAGCTAAACTAGTCACTCATATCTCAATCATGTGAATTGTTTACCTTTTTTGATCATAGGCTCTCATGGTTAGTTTTTTTTTTTTTTTATGCCAAGGTTAATCAACTAACAAGTCAACCAATTTTAATTTCATAACAATTGAATGCATATTTCATTCCCCACAGATTACATGTTAGTGTGCTAGTGCTTAGTTTAAGGTGTACAAGTGTAACACTCAATACTTAAAAACAAGCAATAATCATGTGTTCATATGCTTAAAGCTCACTAATGACTTTCAAACCAAAGTTCACGATTCAACAAGATTCTCAAAGATTACACAATGATGCATGTGAATATAGCATTCTCTTCCAACAAATCAAAGACATCATTGCAAACCAAACATTTTTTTGAATAAAGGAAAACAAATGGCTTTTAAACTTCTCAAAAAGAAACAACACAGAGCACATCAACAATCAAAATATTCTACACTCCCCCCAACTTAAAGTTGACATTGTCCTCAATGTTCAAACAAATGCATGTGAGTACAAGAGACAAGTCTTTAAATGAAAGTACAAGGGAAAATGAAATAAAGCACCTAATATTATGATAAACTCCTAAAACTATTTCCTGCAAAATGGTTAGATACCCAAAATAAAAACAAAACAAAAAAAAAAAAATAAAATATTGTACAATTACAAGGTAGAAACAAAATTTTTTTATCCCCCTGAACGGGATCCTCCAAAGGAATAGTTTCTTCCTATGGCAGAAGTCCCGACAGAAGTCATCCTAAAGGCATGCAAATTGACTCTTCTGGAGTGTTAAGAAATTTTCTCATAAGTCTTCTATCATGAAGTGCTCTTTTCTTCGTTTTGTGCCTCTCAAAGAATTTGATTATCTCACCTTCCCGCCCCAAACCCAACTTTAAAGGAACATCCATAGTGAAAGTGTCACGTAGTTCAAGGGATACACATGTTAAACCTTTTGGTGGTTGCTTCCACTCTGGCTTTGGTGCATTTGAATATGCATGTAAGGGACTTCTTCGTACTTATTGGAAGTTTCTTAGCTATCATGATGAGAATCAACAAGCACCATTAAAGGATCCATTGCATGTTCCAGTTGGGCCAATTACTAGAGCAAGATCCAAGAAGATCAAAGAAGCACTTAATGGGCTGATTCAAGATATTTGGGCTGATTCTACAACGAGGCATTCCAAGCTTGGCCCAAAGGAAGATGAAGGCGTAATAAATTTAATCCAAGCTACTGATGGGGCTGATCATGCTTAATTAGGCGTAATTTCCTCAGAAATGGCGTGGATTAATGGCTGATTATTGGCGAGGAATTAGAAGGGGAAAGTGGCTGATTACTTTCTAAAATCAAACCAATTAATTGGCTGTTTGACTTGCCTATTTAATTGGCTGATTTACTTTCCTTTTCCATACCAATTAAATTGGCTGATTGACTTTTCCATTTCAGACTTTCCTTATGCGAGATTTCCTTATCTATTTCAGTCTATTATTGGCTGCTAATATCAGACACAATTAGTGCTAATTTTAGGCCCTTAATTTCAGTCTTTTTAGAACCAAATTAGTTTCCTTTTATTGTATGGGCGTGTAGGGTTGAAAACAGGTTATAAATAGCCTGCACTCATTGTAATAAAGTATTATTGAATCAAAATACAAAGAAAAACGTGAGGTTTGTTTCTTCTATTAGTTCTTCAGTGAACTTGTGAACTTATCAAGGATTCTTCCTTGTGGCGTTCAAATCTTATACCTTCGGTTCATGATTCATTTATAATCATTGGGTCAGGGTTTGTTATCTTTATACCTTCGATTCGCATTTCATTTATAAACGTTGGGTTGGGGTGTTCTATCAAAACTCTGATTTTAGCTTTCTTGGGCAAGTATTCCAATATTGTTTGTTGGGTCTCAAAGCGTGTCTGTTGAGGATCGCATCATACCATTACTTGTTCTTCTTCCAAAATCTGCGAAGAATCCAATAAAGAAGAAAAGTCAAATATTGTAGCATCATGTTCTAACTCATTAGAATCAATAGAATTAACAAGAAGAGTTTCAAAATGGTCAGAAAAACGTTTTTTTATCAAACTATTCTTGAGGTTCTGCCTCAATGAGGTTCAAATATTCACAATCCTCATCCACCGATTATTGTTGGTTCACATTGAATATATTCAGCTCCGCAGTCATAGAACCAAAGATGATCTTCATTCTTCCATTTTCTGTAATTAATCAAAGCATTAGTTGTGGCAAGAAAATGTCTATCCTAGATGATAGGAATATTAGCACTAGGATGTAAAGTAGGTTCAATATCCAAAATGATAAAATCAACAGGATAATAAAATTTTTCAACTTTTACCAATATATCCTCAACCACCCCCCTCGGCTTCCTTATAGAGTAGTCTGCTAACTGTAAAGAAACAAATGGTGGATTTCAACTCACCAAGCCTGAGTTGTAGATACATAAAGAAAGGAAACAAATTTACACTCACCCCAAGATCTAGAAATGCATGCTCAATCTTGTAATCTCCAATAGTACAAGAGATCATAGGGCAGTCCGGATCCTTGTACTTTGGTGGGACTTTGTGTTGAATTATTGCACTTACCTGTTCCGTCAAGAATGCGGTCTTCTTGACATGATGCCTTCTCTTGATAGCGCATAAGTCCTTAATTACCTTGGCATAAACTGACATTTTCTTAATGATATATAAAAGGAGCAAGTTAACCTTAACTTGATGCAAATGTTCTAATATCTCACTGGTGACATCTAAATTATTTGGTAATTTCAAGGCTTGTGGGAATGGTGCAGGGAATGAGCATTTTTCAATGTCATTGGATTTAGTTATCCCACTCTCATCCTTTTCAGCTGGAGTCTCCTTTGATTTCTTTTTTGCTTTAGGAGCACCCTTTTCAATTTCCTTACCACTCCTTAAAATGGTAATAGATTTAACTTCCTCAAATTTGTCTGTGTTGACAACTTTTATACTCTGATTATTGGGATTGGATTGAGTTTAGGGAAGAAAGCTTCCCCCTTTTAGTCCTACTCAATGCATTTGTAAGTCTAGCTACCTAGCTCTTTGTCTCTCTCATCTCCTCATCTATTCTTGTAAACATGGACTCAAAAATTTGGTTTTGTTCACCTTGTTTTTATGAAAGTATAAAGTACATTCTCCAAAGGTAGTCTAGATGATGATGAAGTGGTATGAGAGGAATCAAAGTTCCTTGCACCAGTGGGATTCAACACATTGTCACTCTTATAACTCAAATACGGATGATTTCTCATATTTGTGAGAACCACGACCCTTAACCAATAAAAGGTCTAAACATGATTCTCAAAAATAGGAGACCTTTCACTGTTTTTCATCCTAATCACTAGGGGATATTACAATGGAGTCGCCACCTAACTTCTATAACAAAAAGCTAAGAAAAAAGTGTTATCTTTTATTGATCGAATAAATAATACAATTGTTTGGAAAAGAAACAAATTACAATATTTTGCCCTAGATACAATCTAAGAAAACAAAATACAAGGCTTTGGTCCTAAATACAATCTAAAAAAGAAAGTAAATAGATACATAAACTAATCTAAACATCCCCTAAGATTAGGATTCGGGGGCTAAGGGATTGGATGGAAAGGTGTTAGGCACCCATCCAACCTGACCTAGGTCAGTCTCTAAGGATCCATTAATTTAAGTTCACAATCTCAAACAAACCATACTCGCATTTGATTCATAGCATCACAACAGTACATGCAATAAAAAATTAAACAGTGATTAATCATCAAGCATTTAAAATCATTTAAGCATGCATCTCACATGAAAAAGATAATTTAAAGTTACTGTAATTTTAATACAACATGTTAGAAAAATCAGATTTGCATCATTCACAAAACAAAAACCGAAAACAATGTAATATAGTAATTGTGCATTAAAAATTAATCAAACAATTAAAATTAAAACCTAATCATGCATTCTACACAATTAAAGTTGCTGCATTAAATTAAAAAAGAAATGATTGTACCTTTTGAGATGCAACCTCCTGAATGGGTGTCTCGAATTGAATTTGATTGTGGTAAGATGTGGCCTCTTCTTGATTGAGAATACCGCCGGTCCTGAAAATTGTTTCTTAAGAAAAATTGTTAAATATGATTAAAAGAGATTAAAAATGGAATTGAAAGATTGGAAATAGAGATTACAAAAAATGGCTTTTGTAATCCCTAGGCTTGAATATAAGAACACACTTGTGTTCTTATCCAAAGTCTAACCCTTTGCAAAAATTCTCTTGAATTTTTCTTAGGATTGCTCTGACTAATTTTTCCAACCCCTGTTAAAATGAGAATATTTTCTATTTATATGGAAGCTCTAAAATGAACCTACCCACGTTCTGGAACTCATGGGAGTGCATTAGGGTTTTGGAAATTGGATATACTTCATGAAAATCCCAAAATTCTGACTGATTTTTAGGCTCTAATTGCGGGCCCGTTTTGACCCTCTAACCATTCGAATTTGGAGGTGGTCATTGGACACATATTTGTAGCCCATCATGTCAGCTTTCTAGTTCAATTTAAATAAACTCAATCGGATAATTGAGTCAAAAGTTATGGTCGAAATACCTATCAGTGTAGGGGCTAGAATCCAAATCTGAATTAGGCTTTAGATAATTCCGGGTTTTTCACCTTTTGGTCAACTTCTAGTGGATTTAGAAGTCCTTATTTGGCTGAATTCGAGATTTCTTAATTTTAATCAATTTATTAATAATTAATATGATAATTATTAGTCAAAATAATTATCACATTAGTTAAAAATAAATCAATTTAAGAATTATCCTTTGATGAATATCTTGTGCATGAATACTTACCATTTTAAGTTGTTCTAAACCAATAGGAATTATTTATTAATTCATTTTAATTTAATCCTTTAGAGGACCAATCAAATTAATTAACAAGTAATCCTATGCATGTGAGCATATGGTAAATATTATTTCAACCAATCAAATTTATTTCCTTAATAAATTCTTGGTTTTTGATCCGATTTCCAATCCGAAAAATGCACTCTTATTCTTAATTCAATTTTGATCACTTAAAATATGATTTTAAATTTATGGACCAACTTTGAATTGTCAAGCTTGTAAAATTACTATTTTACCCTTTATGCGCTAAAGTGTAAAACAGTAAAATTAATGGTTGCAAAATGAGGTGTCAACAATATTTAAGTTATAATTGTTCAAATATGAAGAATTATTTGGCCAGTATGAATTGAATGCATGTGCTTGTGCTTCCAGCACATTTAGAAACTGAGATAGGGACTTACATTCACTTGTGGTATAGTCTATTTCTTGGAAAATCTAGCATAGCATGCCTCTATTGGTTCCTATCTGAAAACATCATTGCAACCTCTACTTCCTTTCAGCTTGAGTTTCTCTATTTCTTTTGTCAACAAACTGATCTTAGCACTCATGTTGTCCTCTTCCCTTAGTCTAAAAACATTACCACCAGATGTGGTAGTACCACTCTTATTCCGATCAGTGGAATCCAAGGGATTTGGTCCACTCCATGTGTTTGAGTTTTCAGCTATCTCATCTAGGTTGTCCATAGTATATTCTGGTTCCTTCTGTAAAAATCCACCTCCACATGAGAGTTGAATAAACTGACGATCCCTAGGTTGGAGTCCCTCATAAAAATAGCTCACTAATCTCCAAGTATCATATTCATGAGTTAGGCAAAAGTTGTACATATCCTTGAATCTCTCCCCAGCTGTGAATAATGTCTCATTGTTTCCTTGGATGAAACTAGAGATTCTCATTTTTACTTGTTGAACCTTGTGGGGAGGAAAAAATTTCTTGTAGAACTCTTGGGTCATCTCCCCCCAATTTCCTATAGACTTAGGCTTTAGGGTGTACAACCAACCTTTAGCTTTGTCCTTAAGAGAAAAAGGAAAGAACCTCAACTTGGCCGTCTCAATCACATTTGTTGCATAGAAGTTACCTATCACTTCTTCAAAAACTTTCACATGCATATAAGGATTCTCATTCTCAAAACCCCTAAAATCAGGAAGTATGGCCAATAATCCTTGTTTGATCTCTACATGAGGTGCATTAGGAGGGAACATGATACACAAAGGGATGGAGCTTTGAGTAGGGTGTAATAGTTCATACAACGTCCTCCTGTGTTCCTCAAGATTATTCTTTTTCTTCAGCTATGATGGAAGATGTGAGTGAGTGTGTAGGTGTATCAAAAAAGACTCTCAAAGAATGTCTAAGAAATTTCCAATCTACCTTTGCTGTTTCTAACCCAAACGCTTATGCATAGCAAAATTCAAACCAATCAGAGTAAAAAAATAAACAAATAAAAGAAAAATTGAAAAACAGAATTAAGGGAGAATGGAGTAAAGTTACCAATAGAGTAGTCCACCGGTGATCTTGTTCCACTAAATTGCCTCTTGAATAAGTCGAAACTCCCTAGCAACGGCTTCAAAAATTGATGTCGCTCAATGATAAGTGGTACTTTGCAGTACAATGAAAAAGGATTGTTGATCCTTAAAGAGTTTGTGTTTTCAAGGCAAAATGTAAATAAATGTTTATGAGAGTAAAGTAGAATGATTTATAGAAATTTAATGAGTTAAAAGGTAGTAGGGTTTCAGGGTATTTCTTTATACTAATATGACTCATTTGTGATCCCAGTAAAAAAATTGTTCTAAATAACAACATACATTCAATTGTTTTACTTTAAAAACCTTGTAGACTTGGTTAAACTAAAAGAACCCATGAGCACTTTATAACCGGAGAAGATAAAATGGCTAGAGTAATGTTTAGAAAAACCTTTCAATTATAAAACATGATTCCTAGTTGAAACCATGAATGATTCCCCTTAATAATAAGAAAAAAATGATTAATCTTATAAAAAGTCTGGAGTAAAACATATATCTATAGAAATAAATAATCAACAATCAAATGTATTTAATTAATAAAAACCAAAAGGGATTCACAAATAATTCATACCATTACAAAGGAATCATAACCCCTAGACCTAGCAAGAAGTTATGGAAATGAAAACCTAAAACTTGGGGAGGGAGAGAGTCTAAGTCTGTTTGTCTAAAACTGTCTAACTTAAATGCCTCTCAAGGCTCTATTTTTAACCCTTTAATTCGCACTCAAAATCTTAAATTTTTCGTGTCTTTTGGGCCTTGGAGTTGAGAGAACTTTAAAACACAAATGGGCTTTTTGCAAAACTGGAATTGCACGAATCCAGGCGCCTGGATTGGGTTTAAGAGCCTTGGATTCTCATTAAAATCCATTATGGTGTCTCTGCCTAATCAATATAGGTGCCTGGATTCTCCAATTTTGCAAACCTGGAGTTTTTGCCTGATTAATATAGTCAATTGGGAGATGATATAGGCGCTTGGATCATGTCCATAACCTCTTTTTCTTCTCTTTTGCTTCCTCCAGCTTGTATCAACTTATTCCAGCTTGATTCAGCTTATACCTACATTCAAACACAGCCCAACTTAACATCTATGAGATTAATTTAATATACATAAATGGATAAGTCATGCAATTCAATGAAATGAACAACATGTATCAATTTAAGTGTAATTCAACATACAATGCAACACAATCCTAATAGATTCTCTCTAAAACATATGTAAATAAGTCATATTTCATGACTTATCATTTATGAATGTAATAAATTCATGGGAAAATAATAAATTTCAAGTCTGGTTCTAATTAAGCCACGGGTTGATTATGTTCATATTTCTATTGATTGCATAATAAGTCAAAGGCATAACTAAGGTTTGATAATAATTAGTTATACATGTGCACAGGAAATTCGAGATTGGCTTGGTTAGAAAATTGATTATATTTAGTGATGGCTATTTTATTTTAATTATGATTTCTCTATTTATTTCACATGATACTTGAACCCTTTGGATTTATTCTCAATTGTTTTGATTATTAATATGGCTTGAATTCAGGTAAGAGTTCTTTTCTCTCATTCTTTTAATTATATTATGTTTTCACGTGCTTTGGTTGTATAGTTTCTAGGTTTAAATTTCTTTTGTGTGATTAGGTTAGATTTCCTTATTAAATATTTCTTTAGACATAGCTTAATAATATGAAAGAAGGCCAGCCATTGACTAGGCGGGCTTGGGTGCCTAACACCTTCCTAAACACGTACTCTAACTCCAAACTCATATCAAACCAGTAAACCTTAATTTTTATATGGAGTTTAGAAATGGTTTCTGGACCTAAACTAGGTGGCGACTCTCTTCATTTCCCAAATCTCAATGAGGATTTAGTGGCCCTCCCAAATCCAAGAGGTGCGTCGCAGGCAGCTCACAATAGGAAGTAATAGAATTTTAATATTAAAATAATACGAAAACATATTTTAAGGATATTTTAGTCTTTTCATTTATTATTTTACTATTAAAATTTCGTTATTTCCCGTAAAATGCAAGTATTTAATACTTCTTAACCATTACTCTAAAGGCACCCATTAAAAAAATCTTAGGAGCAATTATTCAGTACTCCTGACACACAATAAATACATGGCACTCCTCTCACATGAATGGTGAGACCTACCATTCAAGTGAGAGGAGAGAGTCCGCATTTATTGTACTCCAAAAATATTGAATAAAAGTCCATTATAATTTATGGGAAAAATTATTTAGTAGCTCCAGAGTACAAATAAATGCGTACTTCTTTCCCTTACAAAATTGTGTGAACCAATGAGAAAATGGCATGCAATTAATTAAAAATAATCCAAAAAATAGAGCAATCGTAATTAAATCATTATATTCTCTTGTAATCATTACCAAATCATTATCGTGCACTTGAATCATTGAAAAATTTGATTGACTATAACTTTTCGAGTGTATAAACATTAAATTGTTAACCGGAATGTCAAAACCATGTTTGAATTTTAACCCTAGATTGGATAGCTGTGTGCATTCCGATTTTTAGGTTTTGTTTGTTTGTTTGTTTGTTTGTTTTGTAGAGTGTTAACCCTAGTTTTTGGGATTTCTGTGTTCTTGGCTCTCAGATCTTTAGCTATGTGTGATGTATTTAGTTTGCAAAATGGGGTCTCTACATCATGTAATTTTGAATTATTTATCAATGATTTTTTTTTTAGTAGTTTTCTTAATTTTCCTGTGTAATTAATTAAGCAACGACTCCACGTAAACCCCTTATATTATGGAGAATCATATTTATAGTTGAATATCCACATATGTTTTTGGTAATTAATAATGAGTTTCATTAATCAAAATAGAGAAGAGGTCTCAGGGCAAAACCTGTTAACATATAACCCAGTACAATCCGAACTAAAAACATCTAGAATTTCCATAGGAGTTACATACGTCTCAACTCTCAAAAACCTACAACGTTATTCGATCCTTTTCTTGCTAAAACATTTGCTCATCTATTGGTTTCCCTGTAACTGTGTGTCAATCTCAGTTAAGAATGTTGTGAAACTAGGAACCTGCAATCATCAACAAGAGAGAAAATACTTATGTTATTGGATATTTGCTACCGAGAGATTTCTTCTTTTTATCGGTCAAAAAGGAGAATCTACGGTACCTTTGGATCACGATTCTGACAAGTACTAGTTTGGCTATCTTATTGCGTGTTTGGTACACGCAACTGAATCCGTGATTCTGGATTCAAATCCAGAAAATTGCGGGTCCCACGGCAAAAAATCATGTTTGGTACAAAGGATTTAAATGAGGATTCAAATCTCAACTTGAATTTTATGTGGGTCCCATGGCAAATTTGAGTTCACCCCTTCAGCTGTTTTTGAATCCAAGCCGGATTCAAATCCGGACTCAATTTTTTTGTGGGTCCCATTTTTTACCGTTGCTGGGCCCACCAAATTCATTTCTCCTTTTCTCTCTCTCTCCTCCACTGCTTCTCTGCCTCTCTCTCTCTCCTCTCGGCCATTACAGGTACGGCCTCCTCTCCAGATTATCTCTCTTCATTTAATCTCGGCCAAACCCCTCACCGGTCCTCACTCGCTTTTACTATGAAGCGTTCAATCGAAGACGGTGCCGCCGTCAACGTCACCAACTCCAAGAAACCTGTATTCCTAACCAAAGCCGAACGCGAAGCCTTAGCTCTCAAACGCCGTCAACAAGAAGCCGATCAATTAAACCAACGCCGTCAAGACCTCCTCTCCTCTATTTCCGTCTCCACCTCCACTTCCAACAAGCCCTCCGATTCCGACCGCCACCGCGATCGCGATCGCGACCGAGACCGAGACCGAGACCGCGACAGAGACCGTGAGCGTGACCGGGACCGACGCGATAGAGACCGTGACCGACGCGATAGAGAACGTGGGGAACGCGAAGAGGCTTCCGTGCCGGCGTCGATCGTCGTGAGGGAGGGTTTTCGTCGGTGAAGAGGGAGAGGCAGAGGCAGGAGATTTTTTGGTTTTCTGTTAAAGGTTTTCTGTTTTAGTATGTGGGTGCAAATCCTCTACAAACAATTGTACTGGTGCAATTAAGTTTAAAAACCAAAACTATGTACCAAACACAATTTTTTTTTAAATTGTGATTTCAGTTGTGAAACCAAAATTATGTACCAAACAGAATTTTTTTTACAATCTTGAATTCAAATCAGGATTCAAGTTCCAACTTCAATAAAGTAAAAAGTCACGAAACCAAAACAAAAAACGAAAACACGTACCAAACAGGCCCTTAGACTCTCTCAATTTCTTGGTTGAGATCTCGTTTTCTAGAGTGCCAAGAAGTAGTTTCTTACCTCTTAATTTATAATTGAGCTCATATTAGTAAAGCTTTGAACTAGGTTGCTGGAAGTAGCCAACTAGTGTTTTAGTAATATAATAGCAAGTGAAGGCTATTCCAACCGAGAGTATAGATATCTTCTTCTTTTTTTTTAAGTACAAAAACAAAATCAACGTGTGAATTAGTTATAATTACATTTTTTTTTTCTATCCAATAATAGTCTAAATCAGCTAACTAAATACAAAATAACGTAAAACTCAACTTATACGTAGAATTAATCTAGTACCGTCATGTGGCATAAAAGCATTGCAATACGGTATGAGTTTAATTGAGGATTGTAGTATAAGATACAACAATTTTTACTATGATTGTAAGGATGAAACACGTTGTGTGTAAGGACCCAGACTTAGCATTTATTATGTCAACTTGCGTTATATAAATAATTATGAATAACCTTTATTGGAACTAATCCTTTCAAAAGTTATTATGCAAATGTTGTTAGGCATTCTCCTGTCGTGATGAGTAGCAAGTTCTTCTAATAACAATATGGGTCCGTTTACCGGGTGTTCTTAAGACAATAGTTAAAAAAATATTTAATGTTTTCACTTTATAAAAAGTAGTAAAATTTTTAAGGGTAAAACTTAAGTATAGTTCCTTAAGTCAAATACATTAGGTTCCTAGTTGAATTCAAATACATTGAATTTAAATATTCTTGGAAAAGATAATATTGTTTGTGTTTTATTGGTTAATGTAACCATATGTTTGAATTCAACTGGGAAACCTAATGTACTTAACTTAAGGAACTGTACCTAAGTTTTATCCAATTTTTAATATTAAAATAATATAAAAACAACTTTTAAGGGTATTTTAGTCTTTTCATTTATTATTTTAATATTAAAAATTCATTATTTCCCATAAAATATAAGCATTTAATGTTTCTTAGTTATGAAAAATTATTCAGTAGTCTAGAATTACAAATAAATGCGTAGTCCTCCTCTCACATGAATATTGGGTCCTACTATGAATTTAATTAGTGGAACCAACATTTATGTGGTGAGACCCATTCATGTGAGAGGGAGACTAAGCATTTATTTGTAGTCCTGGACTACTGAATAATCACTTCTTAATCATTACCCTAAAGTTATCCATTAACAAAATTCTAATAATATTAATGATTTGAGTTTAGAAGGTATAATATTTGAGGAAAAATATTCAGTAGTCCCGTAATACAAATATACTAGTCGCAAATCCGTGCGATGCATGGAAAATGAATTAAAATTAAATCTAAAAAATTATTGGTCTAACTATGATTTTTATTGTCTTTTATATTTTATCTAAATATGAAAATTGATAATTATTAAAAGACATTTATTATTATTGTGTTTATATATAAAATATATTATAGTATTAGACATTTATTATGATTGTGTTTATATATATGGAATAATATATTATTTCTATTAAAGAAAATATAATATGTCAAGATTCTAATGAGATGTTTAATTATAGAATAAAATTTAAATTCAATTAAATATATATATATATATATATATATATATTAAAATAATGAGGTGTAAAATTGTGAGAACTCAAAAGCTTATGTGGCGCAATATTATGAAGTCAACCAAAAGTAAAAAAGTTTCTGTTTTATATTATAGTGTAGATGCGTACTCCCTTCTCTCAGGAATATGATCCTCTTCATTTGGAAATTTTTCCATTTGTCTATTTCATGGTTCAAATTTTATTTCACAAATCTAACGGCGTACAAAATGTCTTGTCGTTTAAAATTTTAAATGACATGACAGTCTGTATATTGTTAGAGCTGAAATATTTAATCTAGACTATGAAATGGAGACTTTCCATTTCATTTCAAATGGAGAGGATCTTTTTCCCTCCTCTCATAGGGTGGTGGGTCCCATCATTTAATTAGATGGACTCACCATTTATGTGAGAGAAGGGAGTATACACTTATTTGTACTCTAAGACTATTCACTCGATAATGAAATGAGTGCTTTACTTATTGGAGTATGCTATTTGCTATAAGACAATACAGGAAACCATTCCATTTACATGAGAGTCCCTACAATACAGGAATGTCCATGTGCACTGCTGCGTTGAAGAAGTTTTTTCAACAAATTTCCAAAGAGCAATTGTAGGGATAGGACATTTTTCATAAATAACCACTATCATTACTTTTGCTGTACATAAATCACAATACACATTATCAACAATTTGTAAAACAAATTTTGTTATTATACTTATTCATTTCGGACAATAGATAAGTTAAGAATCAAACAATCAACATGTGGTATTTTTGGATACTCCATCACTTCTATTGCTGGACATAATGTGTCCATGATAATATGATATGATCCTTGATATCAATATTTTTTTATTTTTTGATAGTTGATGGCCAAAAAAGATTTGAAAGTGTCACGAATTGGACAATAAAGGAATAAAAGGGGTGTGGGATGTGCAGCTTGGAGCCATGAACCGTAAGTGCGCCAAGAAAATTTGTGCATGCTTTTCTCTTCTTTTTTATCAACGCAGCAGTGCACATGGACATTCCTTTTCCTTGATTATATTGAGGTAACTCAGTTCGGAGGATTTTTCTGGCGGATTCATTGTTAAATTTTTTCCAAATTTTATTCTTATTCCATCTTATAAGATTTTGCAAGATAAGCTCACCTACCCAACAAAGATTATTCGTAGACCTAGGTTTAAAACCATCCCAATGGGGAACCTATGATGCATTCCTTATCCATTTTCAAAGAAAGGACAATTCATAATTGGTTTCTTTCTATTTCTATTACTACCATTGATATAATTAAAATCTATTACCATAGACTAATAGACATCCTACCTCTATTATAAAAAAAAAAAATAGACATCCTACCTCAAATGTGACATCATCAGAGACATTCTATTCCAATTTACACACCACTTTTTTATTTTTTGTTGGAGAATTACACACCACCTTTATGCTGCTAATTTATAAATCAGATTGCGGGCTACCCATGTAGGTCTAAACAATCATCAGCATGCTTACATTTTGTTGAAGTATATAAAGACCCATTCTTAGTCTAGGCCCAAATCCAATACTTGGTATTAATTTAGGGTTAGACTCTTACAAATATGTTGTTAAAGAGCTCATTGTAAACACAATATTATATAGTAAAAATATAACCATCAAAGGCTTTTGTGTGTGGATGTAAGTCTTTATGACCAAACCACGGTATCTTTTTGTTTCCGTTTTCTCTACTCTCTACTATTATTGCTTTCTATTTTCTTAGATGGTATCAGAAGCTAACTACTGGGCATTTGATTTCATCTTGGCTACTGTATTTTGGTTGTTCTCGTTGTTTCGGTGGTGATTAGGTATTTGTTATTGAAGATGTTGTGATTGTAAGGGGAGATGTTCATTCCTCTTTTGGGTTGTCGTGTGTTCGGTAGATTCTTAAGGCCTTTGTAGGTTCAAGGTTTATTCAACCTTCCTTCTTCTCCAACAATTGTTTGTTAGTGTTTGGTTTGCCAGATCGGTAGATTTTTTAAGACTTTTGTAGGTTCAAGGCTTATTCAACCTTCCTTATTCTCTAACAATTATTTGTTGGTGTTTGGGCTGCCGGGTCGGTAGCATTGTTTGGACCACCAAAGTGTTTGGTGGTAGTTTCTTTGGGATTTATCCTTCTTCTCCAACATTTTATGTTGGTGGGTTGCCGGAGCAGTAGCATTGTGCTCTTTTTCAACGGTTTCTTTATGGATCTCATCTCATGTAATTTCAAACTCAAGTTTTCGTACATGCTACACCTTGAGTTTGAGGGGGGGATGTTGAAGCATATAAAGACTCATTCCTAGTCTAGGCCCAAGTCCAATACTTGGTATTAATTTAGGGTTAGACTCCTATAAATATGTTGTTAAAGAGTTCATTGTAAACACAATATTATATAGTAAAATGTAACCGTCAAAGGTTTTCGTGTGTGGATGTAAGTCTTCATGACTGAATCCACGATATCTCTTTGTTTCCGCTTTCTCTACCATCTACTATTATTGTTTTCTATTTTCCTATACAGTTATTTATTTATTTTTTCATCTCTTGGTGGGTAGGCACCGTTACCTTTTTTTTTGGGTGAGAAATATAGGCATCGTTACCTTAGATAGTCGTAGCATGCATCCAGCACGACATATTATTCTAATGCCATGAACATTGTTTTTTAAACACTTTTTGCACGTTTAGCTATAAATACAAGCAATGTTAGCACTTGAATCAAAATGAAAGGATAATAGCTTGTAGTTTAATTCATATTTTCTGATGTTTACAAGGGAAATATTTAAGAATCAAATCCTCATTCCCCCAATTATTGAAATTAAAAAAAAAAAAAAAAAAATCAAAATAAAAGAAACTATAAGACAAAGTTTATTGTGTCATAATTTTATATGGTGATAAATATGTTTCTTGATTATTATTAAGGAAAAATCTAAAAACAAAAAAACAAAAACAAAAACTTAAGTTTACTCCTCGTAACAAATTAAACCTTAACTTTAATTTAAATTTTGTTATATTAAATTCTAAACTTTAAAAATTATGAAAATCTAAACACTTCTCTTATTGGAATCTATTACATGCACTTGATCCTCATCCATTTTTGAGGGTGTGGGTTCAAGTGCTCATACACATACTTAGACTAAGTTAGTTAAGAATTTGTATCTCCACCCTAAAAAAGTAACACACACATCATTTATTGTGTGTGGTTGTATTCTTCCCCAAATTAGAGAGGGAAACTCCAAGAGAGAGAGAGAGAGAGAGATGACAACACCAATAAAGAGTGAAAGATCTTTTTTTTTTTTTTTTTTTTTTTCCTTCTATCTATGGCCAAAATTTCTAATATATTCCTAATATATTTTGTACGAGGGGGATCAAACCAACACTCTTTCCAATTAGTATCTTGGCTTGATGGTAAAAACAATCATCAAGGAGCAGACACTATAAGTTCAAATATTATCGTAACTATAAAAAAAAAAAGAATTTCTTTTAGTTGTTTTTAACAATCTAAACATAATGTTTAGATTGTCATTACTTAAAAAATTTAGAGTTTAAAATGACAAATTTAAAAGTTATGATTTAATTTGTCACAAGTGGCAAACTTTGGGGGTTGGGGAATTTTTCATTATTATTATTATTAGTAGTAGTAGTAGTAGTAGTATCATTATTATTATTATTATTACGTAATTTCTGATATAATTCCTGCAATTTGTTTAAAATTTTCTAATTTTTTATTAAATTTCTAAATTGACATGTAAGAAAAGGTTTATATTTACCAATTTATTCTAATTCTTCAATCTGAGTTCTTTCTTATTTTTTCCCTTAGACATTCAATATGAGCTTCTATGCCTCAGTTGTACTTGTATCTGATTTAGAAGTTATTAAGCTGTTTCACTGAGACAAAATGTTACTGGAAGATCAAAATTTCTTTGATTTCAACGGCTCGAACATGTACGTGTGAGTGTGTAATGAGAAGTTTTCAACTTTTTGGCAATTGCTCGGGCAATTAAATTTACCATTCTCAAAATTGAAGAAAAATGAGTTTGCCTTTTTTTTTGGTAGATGCAATAGCATCAAAATACACTTAGAGCAAACGTCTTAATTACCCTTTCAATAGTTAATTTGATTTTATATTTATCATATTAGAACAATACCTAAGATTAACATGTTATTCGCCCAAAGAGAAGAAGCACAAATCTACTAAAGGTCCAAACTTTCGTTCATAGAAGAAATAAACTTGACAATCTAGGTTTTGTTGCTAAATGTTACATGTTTTTGTTAATATATTTTTAAGGTTTAATTATATTTTTAGTCCTCAACGTTTGCTTTCTGTGTCAAAATGGTCAACTACATTCCAAATATGTCATTTGAGATCTTAATCTTTTATCATTATATCATTTTGGTTCTTATAGTAAAATATAGATGGAAAAAACTAACTTGTTTAAAGATCAAAATGACACAATGATAAAAAGTTAAAGACTAAAATAACACATTTAAAATATTCAGGACCATTTTGATACAAAATGTAAATATTGAGAATCAAAAATATAATTAAGCCTATTTTTAATTTGTTGATATTGCAAGGTGGAGTTTTTGAAAATTCCAAATCTTGTTCTTGAGCGAGAGTTAATGCGAGCCCCAAACATTATTTTGACCTGTTTTTATATTTTTATTCTTTTAGTAGAGAGCTCAAAGTTCAATGGCCAAAAATCTGAGGACATTCTCTGGGTTTGAGTCCCAAGGAATAGGCTGATGATGTACATAAGCTGAAACAAGTACCTTTAAAAGTTCCTTGGATTAGCAAAACTCAAAGCAATACCATGTGAAGCTAAATCATTTTGTCCCATTAGCCATTTACAGGAACAAAATTTTCGACTTTTCTTTTTGGTTTATATCCCTCTTTTAACTTCTGAACTCATAATACATACTGAGTGATACTGGTGTAAATACACGCTTCCCATAACCCACATTCGCTTTTCATAAATCCTGTTTTATGTTTCTTTTAGTTAAAAAGCAATCCTTTAAAGTTAAAAAAAAAGATATTAGGGGAATCAAACAAGATTCCTTTTTCAATTTTGTTTCATTTCTGTGTTTTGGTACAAGGGTCAACTAGATTCTCATTGCTATCATTTAAAGTTACTGCTTTTGGAAGTAAGAATAGCCTTTAGTTCTCAACCAAGACACTCACTCGTGTTCTAGTAATTTACCTATTTGAGGCATTTTATAAAGGTCACAAATAGAGGTAAAGTTGCCTTTTTTATGATCATGGTGATTTGGACTGGAAAAGCATACAGTCTATAGAATATTTACTTGTGGATCTTGGAAGTAGCTGACTAACACAACAGTCCAAGATTTTGATTATAACTAAGCATCCTCATGGACCAAGAAAATTACTAGACTTATTAAGCTTGTCAACAGAAACGCCAATTGGGCTCAATCATTTAGAGAGAGAGAGAGAGAGAATTTTATATGTAAGTGGGCTGAAGTGGGATGAATGTGCTTCCTTGGACTAACTATAAGTTTTAGAATCATGCGGGTCCTTGACTTTTTCTCTTTAATGTGCCATTGGAGAAAGCGACTAGGTACTTCCTCTAATTATTCTTTTATTTTTATTTTTTATGAACTTCCTCTAATTATTCACCTTGAAGTCAAGTTGAAAATAACACTACCAAAGTGTGAATTAAAATAGAACAGAAATAAAAATAAGTATTACTAGGTGGAAATCGGTATTATTAGGAAGGGCGCTGCTAATTCCACACCATGGAGTGAAACAGTGTTTTCACACCATGGATGTGGATGAATATTATTGGTCCACATAGCAAAGGGTCCCATGGGCCCCACAAGTAAAAATCAGCCAAATTATCCAAGAATAGACTTAAATGGGTTGCCAAACACTCTAAAAAAGAGAAAAATAAGTAAGAAGCAGCTGATAAGCGCTTCTCATTTCTCCTCCCTCACTTAAACATGCAACCTTAGTTTTCTCGGCTCGGAACTGTCTCGGTGTAGTATTTTTCCGACTGTCCAGCTTTGTTTTATGCTTCCAATGTTAAACTTTTCCTTAGTTTTCTACACATATGACTTTTCCGAGCCGAGAAAACTAAGGTTGCATTTTTTAAGCTCTGAAATTAATATTTTCTACCAATATTGATGAAATAGTGACACTGTTAACATATACACCATTTTCTGTTGCTACCATTTTTGTAGAAGCTTGAGCTTGAGCTTGAACTTGAAACAGAGACACCATTTGGAGCAGAGACAGAGACCACCGTTTGAGTTTTGGAGCAGCATTTGACGTGAGTTTTGCAGTAGCATTACACTGGTACATTCAGTGCCACTGTTCACGTGGTATCCATTTTTCTTTCTCTTTTTCTTTTTTGTTGCTTGTGTATATTATTTAAGTTTAGTTTTACTGAAAATCTGTACATAAAAAAAAATAATAAAAAAAATTATGCTTGTTGTTGTACATATTGTTTTAGGTGTAACAAAATATTCATCATTGTTGTATTATGGCTATAGATGTTTAATGAGTTTTTTCATATTATTGTTTAATAATAATTTTAGTGAGTGTGTGTTGGTGTGTTTGAATGTTTTCTGTTATTAATACTGGTCACAATGTAATACTTTAGGTTTAGGTTGTATATCAGTATTGGTACGTGGTAAATTATTTGGTAGAGTTTACAGTACATGTCATTATTAACATTGGTATTCGGCTTATAGGTTGTTGCAGTCATGAGTACATCAAAGATGGATGGTGTTGGAACCTTTGTTGCTAGTGCTAGTGTTGTGGAGGATTTACCACAGCCTGTTGAGGGAAACATGCAGGATACTGAAAGGATTCCCTTTCTCTCTCTCTCTAAAACACTCGGATTCTCTCATAAATCACACAATCAAAGAACAATTTGAATAATTCAATCCGATAGGATTGATCCCCTTGCATTCATGAACAAAACCTACTAATTATTATTGAATTCTATCAACTAATGAATCTAATCTCCTAGAGAGAATTTCTAAGAGAAACAATGAAGGTATTTTGATAATGAGCAACAATGGAGGAATGTGAGAGATAACCCACACGGTTTGCATGAGTTTTCTCATGCAAGCCTCTCATTGGTTGATCTAGATCAAGCCTCCCATTGGCTAGTCTAGATCAAGGCTCCTATTGGCTATTGCTAGTAACAACCAAGGTACAACCCTTAGAAGCTCTAACAAATAAGTACAAGGGGTTAAAACCTAGAAATGTACTAGACCCCCAATGCATCCAAATAACCACCTAGGTACAAGCTTGTATAACTTTGACCTACTAATCATGAATATAAGCTCACAATTGTCTTAATTAAATGTTTAACTACTCCAATCCGTGCGGGTATGCATACCCACGGATGTGGGATGGTTGGGGTCTTAACATTGCCTTCTCCTTTAAAAAACCTTGTCCTCAAGGTTGTGATCTTGTTGTGGCCGAATGGAGGATGAGTCTTCAAGTTGCTTCTTCATCAATGGTGATTTTCCTATTAACCAATATCTTGAAGGAACTTGAATGTGCTTGTTGATGCTCTCCTCCTTGGTGTTACGCCTTTCTTCACACCATTCTACCCTTTCTTCTTCCTCATCACTTGTAACATAAGCACCTTCTTCTTCTTGTACTTCCTTAATCAAGTACAATTTCATGACCTTGCATGTATGCCACATAGTCCGACTCTCATCACAATTGTAGCATAGGCCTTTCTTTCTCCTCTCTAACATTTGCTTGGGAGTGAGCTTTTGCACCATCATTGTAGGCCTTGCGCTTATTGGTTTAGGATCAACAACCTTAGGATCCATTTGGGTAGCCACCTTAGGATTAAGTTGGGCAACAACTTTAGGATCAAATTGGACAGCCACCTTAGGATCAAGTTGGGCAGCAACTTTTGGATCAAATTGGGCAGCAACTTTGGGAACAATTTGGGCAGCCACCTTAGGATCACATTCAGCAACTTTAGGATCAATTTGGACAGCAACTTTAGTGTAAAATTGGGCAGCAACTTTTGGATCAAATTCAGCAACTCTAGGATCAATTTGTGTAGCAACTTTAGGACCAAATTGGACAGCAACTTGTTGAGAACTATATTGCTCCCAATTATCTTTGTTTGCCTCATGACTAAGCCTTGTGCTTCTCTTGACATTAACTAAGTATTGCTCTTGAATTTTAGCCAATGCATAGGCCTCACCCAAGGTTCTTGGCCCTTGCATCTTGATTGCCAACCTCACTTCATCTTTCAACCCACTCATGAAACAACTTAGTTTATGCATGCTTGAAAAATTCCTAATCCTATTGCTAAGTGACTCAAACAGCCCCTTATACTCCTCAATAGAATTAACATGCTTTAGTTTAATCAATAACTCCATAGGATCATCATAGCTAGGAGGCCCAAACCTAAGTTGAATTGCTCTAGCAAAATTATCCCAACAACCTAAATCATGCTCACAACTTTGAAACCATATCAATGCATCATCATCTAAATGATAAGAAGCATGCATTACCTTTGAAGCATCATGGACTTGATAATATTCAAAATACTGAATTGCTCTAAACATCCAAGAAGTAGGATCACCTCCCTTGAATCTTGGAAATTCAAGCTCCATTGCTCTCGGCTCCCTTGCTTGCCTTCCTTGTTGCCTTTGGAGTGGATCTTGATTCTTTCCATAAGGATCTCTATCTTGAGGTCCTTGATAGTTCCTTGCTCTTCCACAATTACCTCTGCCCCCTCCATGATCATACCAAGGCTCTACAACATCACCTTGAGGCCATGGAGCATTCCTTGGTTCCCTAGCTTGACTAGCATGCCTTTGTGGCTGTGCTTGCTGTCCAACTGTATGGAACTGCTGCTGCTGCCTTGAAACCCTTTTCTCACGCCAAAATTCTTCACCATACAGCCCACATTGGTCTTCAAAAGATGGTGGAGGCCTTGCATTGCCCAAACCACATAATGATTCTACAATCAGGTTGAGAAATACACCTTCATTGAGCCTTCTTGGCCTTGGTTCAAATGGATCATCATAAGGCATGCTAAACCATGGCTGATTGGGATTGAAATGTACCTCATGATTTGGAGCTCTCATAGATAAGGCATTCCTCTCCTTAGCCCCAATTGGAAGCCTATGAATGCTTGGAGGAGTTATTGGAATTTGCTCTCCCAAATTAGCTTGAACCCAATGTGGAATCTGCTCCTCTTGCCTCGGTTGCACTGTTGGTTGCTCCACCATCGGTAACCTTTTCAACACCTCCTGCATCATAGCTCGAATTTCAGCCATTCCAACCTCTAATCCATTAACCTTCAAGTGCAATCGATCAATGGAACCCGTGTTATCAACAACTTGTTGTTGTAACCTTTGCATATTCCCCTCGAGAACCCCAATTTGAGCTCCACCTCTTGTTTCAATCACCATGGCTCGTAACTATGCTCTGATACCAAATGAAAGGATTCCCTTTCTCTCTCTCTCTAAAACACTCGGATTCTCTCTTAAATCACACAATTAAAGAACAATTTGAATAATTCAATCCGATAGAATTGATCCCCTTGCATTCATGAACAAAACCTACTAATTATTATTGAATTCTATCAACTAATGAATCTAATCTCCTAGAGAGAATTTATAAGAGAAACAATGAAGGTATTTTGATAATGAGCAACAATGGAGGAATGTGAGAGATAACCCACACGGTTTGCATGAGTTTTCTCATGCAAGCCTCTCATTGGTTGATCTAGATCAAGCCTCCCATTGGCTAGTCTAGATCAAGGCTCCTATTGGCTATTGCTAGTAACAACCAAGGTACAACCCTTAGAAACTTTAACAAATAAGTACAAGGGGTTAAAGCCTAGAAATGTACTAGACCCCCAATGCACCCAAATAACCACCTAGGTACAAGCTTGTATAGCTTGGACCTACTAATCATGAATATAAGCTCACAATTGTCTTAATCAAATGTTTAACTACTCCAATCCGTGCCTTAGTGGCTAGGGTATGCATACCCACGGATGCGGGATGGTTGGAGTCTTAACAGATACACTGGAGAGTGTATTGAAGAATTTAGTGATTGAGCCATGGGTTGGAATGGAGTTTGGTTCACTTCTAGAAGTCACTAAATTTTATAAGAAGTATGCTTATTCGAAAGGATTTGCAATAATGATAAGGAATTTAAGGAGAAATAAGGGCTTCACTGAGACTTCTTACATAAACTTAAAGTGTAACCGAGAGGGAACATACAATAGTTCGGTTGATGATGCTTCCAAGAAGAGGTCGGCAATAAAAAATTCATGTGAAATTGGGATCAAAGTTTGGATGGATAATACCAATCGGAAATAGAGGATATTGGGCTTTATTGAGAATCATAATCATGATTTGAGTCCAAATAAATCCAAGCATTTTGCTACTTTTAGACGTATAAGCACGGATACAAGGAGGAGACTCTTGATCAATGATAATGCTGGTGTTAGGGTAAATAGTAGTATGAAATCTTCCATCGTTGAAGCAGGAGGTTATGAGAATGTGACCTATAATGAGAAAGATGTTCGCAACTTTCTCAATAAGGAACGTCGTTTAAAGTGTAGGGAAGGTGACAGACAAGCCTTGCACGATTATTTCGTTAGGATGCAAGGTAAAAATTTTAACTTCTACCTTGCGTTGGATTTGGATGATGAGCTACGTGTGTGGAATGTTTTTTAGGTTGATGCGAGGAGTAGGGCAGCATACGAATCTTTCCATGATGTGATCACATTCGACACCACATATCTAACAAACAAGTATGATATGCCATTCGTCCCTTTTATTGGAATTAATCATCATGGTGAATCTATTATACTTGATTGTGGGTTATTGTCCGATGAAGACACGGATTCATTTGTTTGGGTATTTAGGCAATAGTTGCAAAGTATGTGTGGCATTGCTCCCAAAGCCATTATCACAGACCAATACCAAGCAATGCGGTGGGCCATTGAAATTGTTTTTCCGGAAACTGTTCATCGTTAGTGTATTTGGCATATTACGATGAAATTGCCGCTGAAGCTTGCTGGATTGGAAGCTTATCAAGATATAAAGTATTATTTGCTTAAAACCGTGCATCATTCAATGATAGTGAAAGAGTTTGAAGAGTCGTGGAATCATACTATCATTTCACATCATCTTCAAGAAAATGAGTGATTGGCTAACTTCTATGAGGAACAGGAGCGATGGGTTCCTGCGTTTCTCAATTCCAATTTCTTTGCGGGAATGTCGTCAACCCAGCGTTCGGAATCAATGAATGCCTTCTTTGATGGTTACTTACATAGCTCTACAACCTTGAAAGTATTCGTGAAGCAATTCGAGAATGCGTTTCGGAATAAGGTAGAAAATGAGATTTTATCAGATTTTGAGTATTTCATAGGCAAGCTGGAGTGTTCGTCATCATCTCTTATGGAGAAACAATTCCAAGAAGCTTACACCCATTAGATTTTTAAGCGAGTGCGAATAAAATTTTCTGAAAGACAGGGTTGTATCGTAAAGGAGGTTGTTAGAGGTGGTGAAGAGGTGAAATACAAGATTCAAGATGAAGCGGCGACAAAGATGTTTTTGGAAGTTAGATTCAGTTGCTCTAAATGCTTGGTTGGTTGTGTGTGTCGGATGTTTGAATTTAAAGGCATACTATGTAGGCATGCCTTATTTGTGCTTTCCCAGGAAAGTGTCACTGTACTCCTCGAGAGGTATATACTAGACTGGTGGAGAAAGGATATCAAAAGAAAACACACTTATGTCTCCACTTGTATAGATGATGTACAACATAACCTTATTTTGGAAAGATACGAAAAGTTGCATAAATTAGCAAACAGTGTGCTTAAGATAGGGGCTGAGTTTATAGAAAACTTCAATGTTTTAGAAAAGTTGTTAATTGATTTGAAAGACAACTTTCCTCGTTCATGAGATAAACCGCCCTTGTCTCAGAGAAAGAATAGTGTTGGAGCTTCAGTTGATGTTCCTAGGACTGAAGTTGTAAGGAGTCCTATGGTTGTAAAGAGTCCTATGGTTGTAAAGCATAAGGGTCGCCCTAGGACGAAACGGCTGAAATCATCAATGGAGGAAGCGATTTCAAAACCAAAGAAGAAAAGGAATACTGCCACTGCTAGGAATGTTGCTCAATCTACATCAACTATTGAGATACATAATTAAAAGACCACACTTATTTTAATATCCTAGTCTATTATTGTTTATTAATTTTGGTTTAATTGTGATTGGATGACCTAGGTTGGAGGTAGTGCTTTTGGAGACGGCTCTACATCAAACATGGTAAGTATATGTAATTTGCACTGTTATTATTCATATGTAGTAGAGATATTATTTTTGGGCTTATGGTTGATTTTTTTTTTTTTTTTTTATTGTAGCAATATCCAATGTACATGTTACATTCAAATGATGAAGTTATAGACTTGACAAATCCAATCATTTCCCATAGCTTTGTGTTACAGGTAAAGATATTTGTAATGTGGAATAAATGGTTATTGAATCTTATTTATTGTATACTTATTGTACCACGTTTTCTTTTACAGTCAATGTCACAGAGTCAAGCTCATGGATACAAAAATGAAGCCTCAAACCTTACTTGATTAGATATATGTAAATAAATTTTTTTTTTTTGTTAAACGATCCTCCTTTTTTGTATTATGGAAGGATGCGTTGGTAGTTAATTTTTTGTATCATGGAAGGACCTGTCTCAATCTCCTATATCCTTAGTGTTGTTGTTTTTGCAAGAGGAAAGAGAAAGTGTTGGTTCCTTTCACTTTATTAATATACACTCATTGATTGTATTGTTTGTAGTTAGAGTGGAAAATTAATGTACTTTGTGGTCCCAATGCAATGATAATGAAAGTGCATACATATTTGAGTTATTGCTAGTGGGTTGTTCTAAGTTGTTATGTATTCAGGTCATGGTGAATTTCATGAATGTTGTAATTTGATGAAAGTTATGTAAGAGCTACACTGTGAACCAAGTTTGCAGAAAGTGGTCTGGGTAAGACAGGTTTTTGGGTAAGACAAGTTTCCGGGTTATTCTAATACTGTGTACCAAGTTTGTAGAAAGTGTGGACAATGTTGTCCACACTTAAATAAAATTGTCCACACCTTCTTGTAAATAGGAAAACTATTTACGGTAACACTGTTCACGTATATTGTTTACTATTACAAAACAAGTGTGGACAATATTGTCCACACTCATATACATATTGTCCACACTTTCAAGATAGAGTTACAATGTCATGTAACACACTTTTACCTAAAACACTGTTCACGTCTTTGACAGAAAGTGTGGACAATTTTGTCCACACTTTTATCAAATTGTCCACACTTTCTAAGAAAGAGTTACACTATTCACCTAAAACATTGTTCACATAAAACACTGTTCACGTCTCGTTTTAGAGTTCAAACGTGCATCAAATTGCATGGCCATTGCAAGACAGTATGGACATTAGTGTCCACACATTGATGCAAATTGTCCACACTTTCTGGGTAGATTTAAATGTTAAACTAAATGTTCTGGTAAAGACTCCATCTGTTCAAATATTTCAATACATTGGATGAGATAATAAGAGTGCAAATAAGCATCCACATTCATTCAAATATTGTTTAATTACAAAAAAATGGTTGTTAATGACTACACTACACGACTACACTACACGTTCATTGAATTTGATACCATAATACAACAATAAGACCCACAATTACAACAAGTCCTATTGTTAACAACTTCTTCAACGATTGGATGTCATCATGATATACTAGTTGGACCATATCACGCATGTCACGCATCTTTGTCCGAAGTTTATGCAAGTCCAGTAACAGTTGTGATGCATCAAGCAATTGTGAATGCATCAACTATGGATTTAGAACCGGTTGCTTGTGATACCTCATCCATTCTTTTCAGAACCAGCTCGTTGGTTGAAGGGTAGACACCAAGAAAAGAAACCATATCGGTTGACAGCACAACAATAGTACAATTTGTTTTTATTTAAACTAGATTCTGAAATCTTGACCGATGCTCTTCGGCCACAACCACATTCTACATTTCTAAATCTCAACCCATCTTTAATTGAACTATTAACTGATGAGGTAGACATTTGCAAAGGTATTTCCAAATCAATATAATATATTAGGTTATGTCAAAAAGCTAAGGGTATTGAATATTAGGGTTTTCAATATGATTTAATTTGAATTTAATCAATATTATTTAATTTGAATATGATTTAATTAGGGTTTTGAATATTAGGGTTTTTGAAATATTTGTTTTTAGAATGACTAAATTGATGAATTAAATCAAGAACAAAGAGAGAGAGAGAGAGAGAGAGAGAGAGAGAGAGAGAGAGAGAGAGAGAGAGAGATAGCATACCGATTGCCTCAAGAATGAACAAAGTTGAACAAACAGAGAGAGAAAATTGCTCGCAAACAACTCCCCCACAAACGATCGGTTACAACGCCCAAGTAATTTCCTCACAGCCCAATAATAAAATCACACCTCACTCTTGGTCAGAAATATATTAAAAAACAAAAGATATTTTGAGATCACCAAATTTGCAGAGAGATGGAGTGAGATTCAGAATTTGGGTAAGCATTTAATTGCTGCCAAGGGGCTCACTGTTTAGACAGTTAACACAGTTGTGAGATGCAAGAAAGTAAAAAAAACTTACCTCCAACTAGCTAAGAAAAGCCCAAAGATCGGGTGAAATTGGTATGGCTGAAGCAGTGAGCACTTGAGGACTCTAAATAATCCATTGCCAAAGAAGATAGCAGCTCGTAGGAGTAGGGGGCGCAGTACGTGTCAGCAGCTCCAAGGCCAATTGCCTTCCAAGTTGACAACAACTCAAGTCAGCACCTCCAAGAAGACTAAAAGTAACACTGAATTAGCTCTGGTGTGTACTTGTGTAAAGAAGATGACATCACATCATCACTGTCTAATAAAATGAGTAAAATCAAGTGTCATGCGTGTAAACATTTAGTATTGTGTAAACCAAAAATGTTTAAAAAATCATGTGATATGTCGTGTAAACAATTGATACTACAATTGCAAATGCAATAGTTTAGTTCAAAATACTCAAAAAGTATAAGGATAAGTGTGTAAAATACTAAAAAGTGATAAAGTTGATTTAATTTTTTTTTATTCAAGGGTTAAGATTAAAAGTGAATGTTAAAACTTTTAATCTTAACCATTCAAACCAATTGCATAGGTGCAATCATGCAAACCCAAGATCTCAATCCAGCTTTTTCATACAATTGCATAGGTTGCTTAAAAAATTTTGCTGTTATTAATACAAATTGATACAAGGATTCTTAATACATTTGATATGGTTTGTTTTTGTGGTTATAAACACATTTTTATGTTAGTATTATAAAAATAGCAATAGTACAAGATAACCTCAGTAGCATTAAATTTGTTACAAAAATTTGGTTTTTAATAATGCATTTAATAATTATTGAGAAAAAATGCAAATATTACAAAAATATTATTATCAAGAAAAATGTTGCAAATAATACAGTTAATAATTATTGACATAAAACATAAAAAAATTAATAAAATCTGACTTTAGAAAGTATGCACAAGTTAGATTCAAAAGTTGAAATTTTAAAATATTACAAAAATTAGAAAACGTAAAAATATTTCAACAAAAAAAAAAAATTACAATAATTAATTTTATGTATGTTAGATTCAGAAGTTGTAATAATCATGATTGAATATGTTAGACCAATATTTGTTGTTAACTAATTTTGAAATTTCTTCATTACAATATAGAACTTTTTGTAACAATGATAAAACGTAAACTTCAATTAAAAAATGTGACTTTAGAAAGTATTCTTAACTTATACAAGTCAATATAAAGAATGTAGCAATAATAATAATAACATAACAAATTTTTTCAGTTCTATGTTGTATAATTGAAAAACATTGGTCATCCTAGTCATCCAGCTCTTCCCCATTAGGATCACCTCCTATCATGTGTCGTCATCAGTTATATCTCATACATTCAACGGCAATGACTACGTTCACACACAGTTCACTTCTTCAAAATCAACTCTAAGCATATCATCCAGTATAGTACAATGCAAGGAAAGGTATAGATCATGTGTTGGTCTCTTCCTCGGATCAACCCTAAGCATACCATCCGCTACAGTACGATGTGAGGAAAGGTATAGATGGGGTAGATCGGGTGTTGATTGGAACTATTCTAGTCATCCAACACTTTCCCGTTTGGATCGGATCTCTTGTTCACATAGAAGATGGGCATTAGTATACTGTCGTATACTTTAACTATTAATGTTTGTTCAAAAATATATATGGTGAGCCAAAACATAGTAGTACTAGTGTATAGACTATTCTTAGTTATATAATACTGTATAGAGCATTCTTAGTTGGAAAACATTAGAATTTGCTGTTTAAATATGTCACTGAAATGTAATCGCAGTACATACCATTCTTCGTTATATACAATACGAGTGTTTTTCCAAGATAGTTATCAAATGTAAACACGAATACCAAAAACATTGTATGACATACGTTTTTAATACGTTAGTTTGTATGATTACATTACATAAAATATCAAGATAACTTTTTGATAACTAAGATATAAATTACTCAATTCCAATGTTCTACTTATATTTTTTGAATTTAAATATTTTTATTATAATCTTTTAATTTTTTGTCCTTACTGATTTTTAAATAAAAAAGTGATTAGATCTTATTATATGTATGTATGTTAGTGTCGAACTATAATTTTGCCCCCCTAACTAAATTTCAGATATTATATATTTTGTCTTCTTTTTTTTTTTTTTTTAAAAAATTTAAAATAGTTTAATACTTACACATAATTATATTTTATTGATTAATATTTACATGTAATTATATTTTATTGATTAATATGTACATTTTTCTGGTAATTTATTGATTAATATTTACATGTAAATTAATTTTATTGATTAATATTTAATTGCTTAAGATTTTATAGATTAATGTTAGGGCTGGCAAATAAAGCCCAAACCCATTAGCCCACCGAAACTCACTCACTAATTGGCCAACCAAACCCACTTTTTTAATAAATGGGCCAATGGGCTATTGGTTTTGAAGGACCCAACCCATTTATTACCCACCCAAATCCAACCAAACCCACCCATTTGACGCGCCTAATTAATGTTCAAATTGTTCACAAATAAGAAACTAAAAAAAGAATGGGCCGGGTCTGACGTTTTGGTGGGAACACTATAACGAATTTTGGCTTTTTGATGGGAAACTTTTTACAAAAACGGCGTCGTTTATGCCTTTTGGTGGGAAAGTTTTTTATTGAAATGGCGTCGTTTAGGCCTTTGTATGAATTACTCCATTTTTGTCTTTAGAACTTCCTGAACACTCTTTTCTCTCTTCTCTTTCTTCTATGTCAATTTTTTTCCAACTGCAAACTCTCATTCTAAAGACTCTTTCCTCTCTCTCTCTCTTCACGGTTTCCTTTTCAAACTTCCCCACGTTTCCTCTCAAACGTCCCCACCTCAAACATCTCTCTCATAAAGTCGTCTTCTCTCAAACACTCAAACTTCCCTAACGTCCACTTCTCTCAAACCTTGCACTCAAACTTCCCTAACGTGACCCATTTCCTTGCACCCATAGACACAACAACACAAGAAACTTAGAAACAAGATAAATTTCAGTTTACATTTCCATTTTTTTTCAGTGATTTATAAATTTTTGTGAGTTGATACTATGATTGGACTAAGTTTGTAAAATATTTTAACGGAGGTTTTATAGAAAGTGTTATAGTTTTTCGCAGTTTTCAATAAGGTATAATTTGATTTATTCTCTTTGAATGTCACTTGGGTTTGTGTTAGATAAGTGTGGAATAATGTGGGTTTTCTGTGCAATTTCTTCACTTTGGTTCATGTTAGCTAAGTGTGGACAATGTTAGGGTTTTCTGGACAATTTTAGGGTTTTCTGTGCAAGAATGTGACTTTGGTTAATGTTAGCTAAGTATGGACAATATTAGGGTTTTCTGGACAATTTTAGGTTTTTCTGTGCAAGAATATGACTTTGGTTAATGTTAGCTAAGTATGGACAATTTGTGGGTTTCTGGACAATTTTAGGGTTTTATGTGCAAGAATGTCACTTTGGTTCATGTTAGATAAGTGTGGACAATTTGTGGGTTTCTGGACAATTTTAGGGTTTTCTGTGCAATTTTAGGGTTTTCTGTGCAATTTCTTTCTTGTTTGTGGATTATTTGGGTTAATGTAAAATACAAATTTTTTTCTTGTAAACATCTTTCTGTTTATGTTAGGGCTTGAAACCACTCATATCATGTTGTTTTGGTTTAAAACCTAAGTTCAGATCCTATATCTTGTTGCATTTCATAACTGTAATTGCATGACATGGGTTTTAAATGGAATTGATTTTGATGCATGGTTGTTGTTTCTTTCAATGATCAATGATTTTATGAAATATTCTAATTCTATGGATTTCCATTTTGCATGTGGCCAAGGCAATGGCTACTACTGATGTGAACACACCCGCAAGCAACCCGCAACCAACAACCTGTATTTTCCATCACTGCATTGTGACTAAGTTGATGGAGGTTAACGTAAGCCTATCCGACCAATGTAAGAAGCAACTGAGAACCACTCCATTTGGCTGGTTGTTGAATCTACACTACAACATTGAGGCTAGTGGACGAATGCTGGAAGTCATGCTTGCAACTTGGAATGCCGACGAACGTGCATTCAAAGTGGGTGATAAGCTCATACCCTTCACCTTATAAGATGTTGCCCTTATATTGGGGTTGCCTGTGACGGGGGAGTCAATTGATTGCAATAAGTCTTATAGTGGGGGGTTGGTGGAAACATTGCTAGTCACCCATTTCAATACAGCTTGGCTGGCTTGGACTAAATTGGTAACATTTCTGACCAAACCTTCTACAAAAGTCCCAGACAGGATTAGGTTGTATATGACCCTTGTCTTGACCTATTTTTTGTTTCCTACCAGCAATAAAAGAGTCAGCACAAACCTCTTAGCACTGCTTGATGATATACCCAAGCTCGGTAGTTAAGCGTGGGGGAAGGCAGTGTACGAGTACTTGATTTGTGGTTTAAATCGCACTGCAGCAACGAAGAAAGCATGAAATAATAGAAACAACTTGCACATTCAAGGTTGCACTACCTTGTTTCAAGTAAAATGTTTTTGTTAGAATTGTTTACTCCACAACCATTCCAACTTTTGTTTTATTTTTAAACTTACCACTTATGTCATCATTTCAGTAGATATGGGCATGTGAGCACTTGTGAATTGGTGAGAAGCATGCTGAAATTAACCAACCTTTCCCAAGATTCTTAGCATGGTCTCACCAACGAATGTTTAGTCAGAAGGCAATGGCGGCCTTTAATAACAGTGACAATGTAAGTATCTTACACTAAAGTTGAGTACTAATTTAATATCAATGTTAGTTTCTTATAAAGATGTTGGTAGTTAGTATTTCATTGTTCTAATTCATATAGTGCAACTTACAGGTGCTTGTATGTGCTTGCAGCGATGCCATGAGAGCAACAAAAATCGGTGGTATAAGAAGCCATGGAGACCTTGAAAAAAACCCATGGCAGCTTGCACATAGTCGTTAGGCATGATGGGGCTGGACCAAGTAATACAACTCAGACGCCGTCTAACCAATGCTAGCTACAGTTCTAAGTTGAGAGGATTGAACGGGAAGCTCTAGCATGCCATATTAAGCATTTAGAAGATAAGCTCAACCGTGTGAAGGATATGTTGGCCACGATGATGGAGTCTAGCCCCATTGTTGAACAAAACCAGCCTCCACCTGAAGAAAACTTAGAACAAAACCGGCCGCCCATTTAAAACTAGCCATCTGAAGAAGATGTTTCACAAAACCAGCCCCCACCTGAAGAACAGGATGAACAAAACCAGTCACCTGAAGATGTTGAACAAAACCAGCTGCCCATTCCTACTGAAAAAACCCCCATTATGGACTTTCCAAGCTTACTGTCCAAGGCTATCAAGAGAGGCAAACCTGCCAAAAAGAAGGCCAAGGCAGCCATGGTGGACTTGGTAAGCTCACCATCGAAGCGGGTTAAGAGAGGCAGACCTTCCAAAAATGAAGGGGAGGTAGCTATGGTAGACCTAGCAAGCTCACCATCGAAGGGAGCAATGGTGGATTTGGTGAGTTCACCGTCCAAGGGGGTTACATTTGTGAGGCATACAAGGGGGAAAACACGAGCCCAAAGGAATGTAATGATAGTGTCCCTCGAATCGGAACCGGTCAGAATTCAAAGTATAGACAGAAATGAGGTACATGTGTTGTTTAACGATAAAGTACTTAAGAAATGCAAGTTTACTTTATGTTGGGTTCATGCTTTAATTTTTTTATTTGTTTAAAAATCAAAAAATATTTAATTCTTCATAATTTATTGTCTGTACCAGCCCACATCTTCAATTATTGTTGCTCTAATTCTATGTTTTCAGCAGTGGGTGGATGCTCATTTTTTGTACCAGCCAACAGCTAATGACGAGAGTGTCTTGGCTGATTTAAGGAGGAAATGGTCGTTGGCGACAAAGCGGATCACTAGGAGGAGTAGGTTGTAACAACTACTTTCTTTGAATTATATAATGATTTATTAAGTGATTAGATATATTATTTCATACTAGTTTACAACTCCTAAAAAATTTGATATGGCCAGAAGGGTTGATAGCGATGAAGTTGCAATCTCAGTCAAAACATATGAGATCATGGGTCGAAAGGTATCATTCTTGTTAGGTGATCAAGATCCGAAAGGCAGTTCTAGGTGGATATCTATCGCGGTAATTACATACTCATTTTGCATTTTAGATTGATTTCTTTATTGCATATTTGAAACATGAGTTTTACAATTCCATATTGTTTACTAAGCAAGTGTGACACACGCAGGTGGTGGATTGTTTCAAGGATCTACTTATGAAAAAACTCACTAAAAGAGGCCACCCTCCACCGCACATGAACTATATAATAACTGTACACGGCGGGCTAAAATAACAAAATTTCTACCTTGCCAAATAATTGTTGATACTTTTACATTATAAATGATGTCAATACAGATAACTCTTTTATCGAATAACTAACTATGGTTTATGCAGACTACGATCCTAGCATTAGCTCAGTCAACAAAAACACAAAGAAACAAAAGACTAAAAAAAGGTAAACAACCCATTGAGGATGACCAGCCTAGACCAGAGACTGTGTTCCATAGTAGTTGGATACGTGCAATGTCGGAAAAATGCAACCGGGTAATTACAGAACATTTCCAACTTCATTTTGTCAAATTGTGGCCTTACATATCTATTCTGAAAAAACTGTGTATGACCTACCCTTTCATGTTTCTTAATGCAGATTTTTATTCCAACATGCCATAATGGCCATTTTGTAATGCTGGTCGTAGATTGCCTAGCTAAAACATTCTATTTTTATGATTCTTTACCTAGTGCGACACATAGAGCTTGGGCGCCGATATTGGTAAATACTCATTTTTCATTTCAATTTTTTTGCTAACCAAGTATTAACTTAGTTAATCCTGCTGATACCATTTTGTGCTGTCTGCATCATAGCGAAAACCATTGGAACAGCTATGCGTAGAGAATTTGGGGCATCAGGATGTCAAAACATGGCTCTTAGAACACAAGAAGGACTTAGCAAACCAAGTTCGCTATGTGTAAGTACCAATATCTATCATGACCCCAAATATATTGAGACAAATTTGAGTGGACTACCTCGAGGGATTCCTCATCAATCATAGATGGAAATTTATGATTTGGCCTTCAAAATTTTTTTGCCTTTTAATGTAGACTGTGTAAGTAAGTTCATATTCTTTTTTAATGTGTTTTGATAATTCAAATGCAATTGTTGGTTGCTATGTTGGTTGTTGGTGTTTTGATAACTCAAATGTAATTGAGATGTTGGTTGTTGGTTGATAACTCAAATGTAATTGTTGGTTGCTATGTTGGTTTCTGGGTTCACTTGAATCTTCATACTATTTTCCAAAAACTGTGGACAATATTGTCCAAACTTAAAGATAATTGTCCACACTTTTTGGGCTCACTTGAATGTTCACTTGAATGTAATTCAAATGTTAGTTGCTATATTGGTTGCTGGAACATGTGGGTTGCTACGTTGGTTGTTGGTACATGTTGGTTTCTATAGATGTTATGAATTTGAATTTTGAGTGAAGTAAATTTTCATAAATTATGTTAATCAATGTTGATTTTTATGTACTTTTGCCTCATTTTTTCTAGCTCCGACTGTGGGATTTTCATGTTGACATACATGGAATCCTTGATTTTAAAAAACAATATAGTACCGTTTGGAGATGGTATGATTTCCACACCTTCATTTCGTGATGCGTTAATGCGTTAATTTTAAGTGAAAACAACTAACTAACCAATAATTTCTAAATGTCTTTTATATTTTGTAGGCTGATTGTCAAAGAATTCGACAACGCATTTTGCTAGAATTATATTACCAATCCTTGCTGCCGAAAGCTGTAGAAAGCTAAATTTCCAATGCCAAAAGTGCTATTGAATGTGCCATACTTGCTGCCAAATTCTTTACCAAAATATAGTTTTATGTTTTGATACACATTTGTTGTTTGTGTATTCTGCTATACGTTTCTTCTTTTTGTATTTAAAATTTTGGTTGCTTTATTTTTTCTATACTTGAGATTGTATTAAAGGTAGTCAACAAAAACAATATTTTATGATTTTGTAAATAGAGTAAATAAATTAAATGGTGAAATTGGTTAGAAACATTTGCGTATATTTTAGGTTACCTATGAGTAACCCATTACACAAACTTTCTTTTATATTTAATGTTACCTAGGAGCAACCTATTGCCATTGGAATCTTCACATTACTCATTGTGAAAGATATAAAAAAAGAATGTCTAAAAATGTTCCCTAAATTGTGGTGAAACTAAATATATTCAAACAAATACCCAGGAGCAACCTATTGCCATTATCTACATTTTTTGTGTACACTTGATTTTAAAATTTAATAATCCAAGCCACTGAATGGAAAAATCCAGGCCACTGGATTAAGGCAGTGACTCCATCATGATTCTTATTGCATTAGTGAAGGAGTTGAAAGCGATTCTAGGTTTACCATGAGGCGAATTTGTTCTTTAAAGTCCAAAACATCTCCAAGACCCATTCAAATTTCCAGAAAACACTTTCTGGGTTCACTTGAATGTTCATGCGTAGACTCGAATGTTCATACTATTTTCCAAAAAATGTGGACAATATTGTCCAAACTTAAAGAATAATTGTCCACACTTTCTAAGTTCACTTGAATGTTCATAAGTAGACTCGAATGTTCATACTATTTTCTAGAAAGTATGGATATTATTGTCCATAATTTCATGTTTTTGTCCATATTTTCTGGAAAATTGTATGAACATTTAAACATGTTTATACGAATTGGTCATGTTTCTTGGCATCTATTAAACATGTTCAAATATAATTGTCCACAATTTCTGCAAAATAATATTATGGTTCCATCTTTGTAATAATTTTATTATTTTTTATCTCAACAAACCAAAATCACTTCAAAATTAAAAAAATCAAACTTTATTATTTCCAATCTCAACCAAAATCAACTAAACTCTCAGAAAAATATTAAACCCAACAAGTTTTATTCCTAATCAACCAAACGTTCAACTTTTATTATTTCCAAACCCTCACAAATACAATCAAACCCCAATTTCAAACATCAAATCTGAAACCATTCCCAAACCCAAATAAAACCCAAACCAAACCCAAATCTTTAAACCCAAATCAGATCTGAAATCAACTCTTTCAAACATCAAACTGACACCCACACCCCAAACCTTCAAACATCAACCAAGCCATAAGGAGAGAGCTTTGGATGAACAGAACTTCAATAGAGGAAAAACATTCGGGGGAGAGAGAGTTGAAGGGAGAGAATGAAAGTTCAATCCATGGCTTCATGTGGATAGAGCTGAGGAGGAGTAGAAAATCAATGGAGGAGGAGAAAGATTTCGGGGAGAGGAAGAGAGAGAGTGTAAGTTTCAGAAAAATGGGTGTTTGGATATAAGGATAGTGGAATTTGGAATAGTTAACCGGGAATAGCCGGTTTGTCTTTTAGTGGTGGTGTGAAATCATTGTTTGACACCATGGTGTCAAAGAATCATTTCCCTATTAGGAATAACATAGTTATTTCTATACATTCATTTGGTTGCAATAGTAGAATAGAGACTTAGGTACAAAGATAGTTGATGGGGGTCCTGCAACGGTGAAGCCAACACTGAGACCATCTTTAGCGAGGGCATTAGGTACAAAGATAGTTGATTGGCGCACCGGCTAGTAGGCCTTCCAGCTCCCTTAGAGTAATGCGTCATTGGCGGTGGGTTTGGTTGCTGGAGTTCGTTGCACACGGATAGGTTGAAATTGCAGCCGCTCCACATGGTCATCGAAGTGTTTTGGTTGTGAACGTTGAGAAATACCTAGATCTGATTAATGGTCTTTTTGTCTTTTTTCAAACTATTGTGGGAACAAACCTGAATTACCAAATTAAAATACATGTCATTTTTTTTTTTTTTTTTTTTTATTGGGTGGGATGACCACTGCGTGGTTCATTTAGTGGACTAAATAATTTTTCTTACTTGATCTTTGCTTTCACAATATTTTGTGTAGGGCTACAGTAGGGTTGGGATCAATAGTCCATGTCAAAAGCATGAAGATTTCATACTTTCAATAAAAACATTGTTGGACTAAAGTTGAAGTGAATCTGTTTGCCTAAAAGTCCCAAAAACTTGCAATGTAATTATTTGCATACTTTTTTTTTTTTTTTTTTTTCTTCTCTGATGAAAGTTCTTGTAATATGAAAGGGATTTAAATCCTGATTCTCTATGTAAAGGAGACCAGCCATTGTCACTAAAATACAAGACTTTCAACACTATTAACATACCTATGTAATGACTTCCAAGTACATAATGACTTGACCACACTTTACCCCTTTCGTTGGTTTATGTCTAAGGGTATTTTAATTTTTATATATTTTTTATTAAGATATAGTGAAATTTGAATTTATTCCATTCTTTACATAATAATTATTTTTTTATTATTAAGGAGACAAAAATAATTTTTATTTTTGGATTTTGTGTAAGCGATATTTGATCACAAGTATCTTATTTGATGACAAAAGGCCTTCTTGTATATATAAGGTTAGTTTATGTTTTGTTTTTGCTCTGTCTCCCTAGCTCTCGAACTTGTAACTTGAAACAAGTACTCAAGCCATAAAGCTACAAAGAGAATAGGTAAATGAGGTTAGTTTATGTAGTCACATTAATAATGACATGAAATATGGGTATTTTTTTTATCCATTAAATTTCTTGGAAATCAATGGTTTAAAAAATGTGTAACTCTTTATGAAGTTACACTAGCTCTCTCTCTCCCTCTCTCTCTCTCTCTCTCTCTCTCTCTATATATATATATATATATATATATATATATGAGTACCATTTAAAATCCATGATGATCGTCATGTAACTGGCGATCGTTCGTAGATCAGAATTGACACCAACCAGAATGAACGTTACAAAGAAGACAGCCAAGCACATTTATGCCTACCATTACAAATCATCAAAGGTAGATAGTCAATGACAAGCGGTTATCAATTAACCCATAAATGACCATTGACGGAAGGAAATGACCAATATACCAGGGTCCTTATAAAGACTGGCGCATCCATTTGCAAGAGGTATGAAAAATATTCTAACATTACTCAAAGCCTTAAGTGATGCTCTCATCAGAAATCTAACTTAAGCATCGGAGACTTTTAGGCTGGCACCCCACCGGTGCTCTACTTTACATTGTTACTTTTCTCCATATAGGTTCTCTTTCCATCGAGTTGTGTACCAGTGGGCCTACTGATTCTCGACATCATCAGTTGACGCCGCATGTGGGAACGACAAATCAAGGTCTTTTTTTGTTGCTTTACGTTGCTTGAACAATGGAAGGACACAGCGAAGGTCCTCCCCCATCCGCAATTGATAGAAAACTACAAGCCCTAGTGACTAGCATCCAGGAAATGACTCGACAAAATGCGGCCAATCTCTAGGAGATGACTCGGTAAAATCAACAGTTTATCCATGCTTTCTCCAAGGAAATTCGAACACCTTCTCAGGTCATCCATGACGACAATCAAAACAACAACGAGGTAGAAGGGAGTCGACGCCAGCTCCCATTGAAACCCAACACTGAGAGGAGTCAATGATGACCCCCGAAGAATCATGAAGCGAAAGGAAGCTAGTAGTCCTCCGCACAGAATCCCGAAGGCGATAGAAGTCGTCCAAGACCCCCACCTGACGAAGAAAGGGAAGAAGGCGAAGGCAGTTCTAATCACCCTAGTAGGCTTCCTAAGACGACTAGGTCGGTCCGGTCGTCCAAAGTGCTTCAAGACAGGGGGTTAAAGCTAGAAGAGGAGTTGTACGAAATGAAACATGGCAATGAAGAATCAATTCAAAGCAAAGGCTGCACAAAATTTGGATGACTTGGTCCATTGCGCCGATTCGTTGTTCATAATGAACATAGTGGATTTTCCACTATAGTCTAAATTCAAGATGCCGCAACTCGAAAGCTTCCACGGAATGAAAGATTTACTCGACTACTTGGAATCTTTTAAAACCATGATGCAGCTGTAAGGAGTATCTGAATAAATAATGTGCAGGGATTTCCCAATGCCTTTCAGAAGGATCTGCTTGGGTTTGGTTCAACAAGCTTGAGGTTGGGTCGATCGACTCTTTCATCCAATTAAGCTGAGCCTTCATAGATAACTTCATCGGAGGACAGCGCAGGGGGCATCCACCCACTCATCTTCTCAATGTTTGACAGGGGGAATGGGAGACATTGTGGGCTTATGTGGCACAATTCAACAAAGAAGCATTGCAAATCGATTGACCAAATTAACGAGTAGGTCGGTTTAACGGCTTTTATAGCTGGCCTTCAAAAGGGAGATTTCCTGTTCACAATGTCTAAGGAACCCCCTGAGACCATGTTGGAATTAATGTACGAAGCAAAAAAGTTCATGAACGGAGAAGAGGCTATTGATGCAAAATATGAAGACCCGACTATTAAGAAGAGAAAAGAAACTGACGATCGTCAGTTTGAACAGTCAAAACCGAAAGTCCCAAAGTTCTCAAATACACCAGAGAATAAGAAGCCCGTAACACCTATCGGACGATTCAAGAGCTTCACCTCGTTGAATACACCAATTAATCAGGTGTTAATGCAAATCCAAGACAATCTTGCCTTGAGATGGCCCAACAGGATAAGGTCGGATCCAGACCGATAAGTAAAGAATTGTATTGTCGCTTTCTTAGGGATCACAGTCATCTAATAGAAGACTGTCTAACCCAAAAAGAACAAATTGAAGCACTCATTCGACAAGGGAAGCTACAACGCTTCGTGGGATGTGAAAAGCATGAAGCCTTGTCCATTGAGGCCTTCACACCCCAACGGTTAGGCTGGAGGATAATCCGCGAGGGCCCGTTGGGGAAATTCGCACGATAATGGGGGGACTAGCATCAGGAGGAACCTCTCATGCCTCTAAAAAGGCTTATGCTAGGTAAATCAACAATTTTGTAATCGTCCAACGACCACAAAAAAATATGCGCTTGGATGACCAAGTTCTTTCTTTTTGTGGGGTGGATACTAGAGGAATACACTAGCCCTACAATGACGCTCTGGTTATCACCGTTGACATAGTAGGTTTCACAATAAGACGAGTACTGGTGGATAATGGCAGTTCAATTGATATATTGAATCTCCCAGCATATCAGTAAATGAAACTCGACAAAGAGAAGTTGCACCCAATGGATGCCCCGCTTGTGGGCTTCACATGGTATAGAGTCTACCCAGTAGGGATCGTCTCGCTTCCCATCATGGTCGAAACTTATCCTAAGAAAGTTTTGAAAACAGTTGACTTTCTTGTCGTCGATTGTCCTTCGGCGTACAACGCTATCATTAGTCGACCAACTTTCAACAAGCTGCACACCATCACTTCTACCTATCACTTAGTCATCAAGTTTCTGACTAAGCATGGAATAAGAGAAGTCATAGGGGATCAAGTGGAAGCAAGAGAGTGTCATCTCGCTTCTTTGGGAACGGAAAATCACCACCAAGCCTTGGCAATTGAGGAAGGAAAAGCATTTGTCAAACTAATCAAGGAGTTGGAAACAGTACATCTAGATGACAATTGCCACGTGAAGATGACGAAAATCAGGGGCGAAATTATCACAACCCCTCAATAATAGTATCATTCAATTCCTAAAGGCCAACAAAGATGTCTGTGCTTGGAGTCATGAAGACATGCCAGGCATTAACACCCAAAGTCATCTCTCATAAGTTGAATGTGGATCAAACTCCTCTGTCCAGTCAAACAGAAGAGAAGAGTCTTTGCTCCAGACATGAACACTGCGATAATAGAAGAGGTAGATAAGCTCTTAGTGGCAAAATTGATCAGATAAGTATTCTACCTAGAATGGCTGACAAACGTAGTGATGGTGAATAAATAAAACAAAAAATGGAGAATGTGTGTGGGATTTTACCGACCTA
>OU015768.1:21976833-22021198 GCA_907173295.1 Fagus sylvatica
CTAGAATAAGAAGTTTCAGCCAACACAAACTCTAGAACAAGAAGTTTCAGCCAACACAAACTCTTGAATAAGAGGTTTAAGCCAACACAAACACTAGAACAATGCAATTCGGCAGCCACCTTCCTTTTTTTTTTTTTTTTTTTTGTAACCCTAGAACAATGAAGCCCTAGAATCAAATACGCAAGAAACAAAAGATAGAATCAGACCTGAATGGAAACCTTGCTCTGATACCAAATGATATGAACCCGCGGAATGGAATCCCTTGAACCCACAATCAATTTGAAAACTCACCCAAGAAAGCCAAGATCAAGTCAATGGATGGAGAATCTAGACCCGTTGAGAACTCCGTTTCAAGAACCTAGATTATATTAAAATCTAGACCCGTTGAAGAACCTATCTCAAGAACCCAGATTACAAGGAGGAACGCCACAAAGGTTGTGATTTACCTTTGATAAGTTCAAAAGTTCAATCAAGAACAAGAGGAGAAAACTCAACTCACAATGAAAATTCAATATATTGTCTGCCTTCAAATGAGGCTACAAAGAGTATTTAAACCAAAACCTAATTAAAATCCTAACCAAACTAGAACTCTTTTTTCCCAAAAATACCCCTGCGTGAATAGTGCCACGCAACAGTAATTAGGCTACAGTAACTTGGGCCGTAATACAAGGCCTCCTTGTAGCCCACTTATTCTAAACTAATAAAATAAATCTTTTAATAAATTGAAAGCCTTGAATAACAATAGGCCCAAACTTCCCTAAGTCATATCTTCCACAGCTTGTATCAAGTGGATCAAAATTGGTTCTCCTTCTTTCAAACCCACTTTGATTGTTGGGCTCTTGCTAGCTTCATCCCAAGTGGATTGCACCAATCCTTGCATTGCTTCATTGATCTTCTTGGCTCTTGATCTTGTAATTGGCCCAACTGGAACTTGCAAAGGATCTTTAAGGCTAGGCCCACCTTGGTTCCCATCACATGATCTCTTAAAAAGGAATAGAAGCCAATCCGGATAAGATCAAGGCAATAATGTAAATGCACCCCCAAAAGACGATTAAGAAAATGCAGGGTTTGATAGGACGAGTAGCAACCCTCAACCGTTTCGTTTCCAGATCCACTGACAAATGCCTCCCATTCTTTATTGTATTACAGAGGGTTTTCTAGTGTCAAAAATCGTTTGACGAACTCAAAGCCTACCTAGCTTCACCACCATTGTTAAGCCCGTCCAAGCAAGGATAAGAGTTTTATCTATATTTGGCCGTTTCCCAAACAACAATCAACTTAGCTTTAATACGTGAAGAAGACAAGGTCCAATTACCTGTTTACTATACTAGCAGAGCCCTTAAGGGTGCAGGAAGAGTGATACCCACCAATGAAAAAATTGGCCTTCGCCCTAGTAACAGCAACAAGGAAGCTCATGCCTTACTTTCAGGCCCACACCATCGTGGTTTTGATGAACCACCCTCTCCAGAAAGCGATGAATAAACCTGACTAGATGATTAGTATAATGGGCGATCGAGCTGAGTGAATTTGACATTGATTATTGACCTCGAACGACAATTAAAGCCCAGGATTTGGCAGACTTCATAGCAAAGTTTACATCAAAGGAGGATGAACCTTGCGATAAAGACAGCCAAAAGGTTCCTTAATGGACGATCAACATAGACGACATCAACCAAATCGGTCAGAATAGTGGGGTAATACTAGAATCACTCGAGAGTGACCTAATCAAACATGCCAAATGTTTAAAATATCCCACCACTAATAATGAAGTTGAGTACGAAGCCCTTCTAACTGGACTGCAAATAGCTAGAGCACTGGGACGTCTTTAAAAAACTACAACGACTCATAGTTAGTGGTAGGGTGGGACCCCATAGGATCATCATAACTAGAAGGCCTAAACCTAAGTTGAATTGCTCTAACAAATTTATCCCAACAGTTTCATTCATGCTCACAATCTTGAAACCATACCAATGCATCATCATCTAAAATGGTAAGAAGCATATAATACCTTCTCAGCTTCTTGTACTTGGTAATAGTTGAAGTATTGGATGACTTTGAACACCCAAGAAGTTGGATCACCACCTTTGAACCTTGGGAAATCAAGCTTCATAGCCCTAGGTTCCCTTGCTGCCCTTCCTTGCTGCCAAGGTGTTTGATCCTTCTCTAGCCGGCATGGATCCCTATAATAAGCTCCCTGCCTTCCATGATTAGCCCTGCCTCCTCCTAGATCAAACCAAGGGCCTTCATAACCATCTTGGCCCCATTGAGCATCCCTAGCTTCTCCAAATTGGTTTGGATTTGCATGAGATGGTGCTTGCTGTCCAAATTGAGGAAACTAGCCCTTGTTGCCTAGGAATTCCTCTTCGTAACCATGGATCATCCACTTGAGGTTCAAATTGTCCCCCAAACTACCTTGGAACCCTTGCATTAGGCATTTCATGCCTAATTCCCTCTATCGGGTTCACAAAATCACCCACACAAGAGTTGGCTCATAGGGCTCACCAATTGGCATTCCAAATCTTGGCTGGTTGGGCTGAGCTCTAACCTCAAGAGTTGGAGGTCTCATAGGCATGGCATTCCTAGCTTTAACACATATAGGAACACCTTGGCCAGTTTGAACCTCGAAAATTGGTTGCCTTGGTTGATTTGTTGGAGTTTGACCAGTTTGGCCACCTTGCATTGCTTGAGGTGGTTTTTGAATCGGTTCTGGCTACCTTGGAGGTAGCCTTTCGTCCAATAGAGCTTGGAAACTAGCAAAGATTGTATCAATTCTTTCCAATCTTTCACCAATTGCCCCGATTTGGAATGCCAATTGGTGGCTCATTAAATATCTTCTCAGTGGGCTTCTTGCATTTGTTGTTTCCAGCAGACATAATGAGAACTTGTGGTTGGCTTTTCTTCTCTTTAGCCTTCTCAACATGTGGTTTGATTGATAGTTCCCTCTTTCGAGCCTTTTGAAGAAGTTGAGCGAACCTAGAGATGTCAAGATTTTCAAGGTGAGCATGGAACTCAAGCAACATGTTATGTATGCAAAACTTCTACGCGCTTACCTTCTTCATAGTTAACGTAACAATCCAAAAAGATGTCACGAAAACGGTGGATGTAGCATAGGCAAATCTTTTCCACTTTCTTGCTTTGTACTATGGAGGTTGACAAGAGTGATCTTTTCTTCCATTTGAAAATATTTTCCACAAAACAACTACACTATGTATTCCCACGACTTCACGGATCCGGGAGGCAACGTGGTATACCATGTGTATGCTTTATCATCAAGAGATTTAGAGAACTCACGTAGACATAAGTCACCGTTGTTCACATAAGGTCCCATGGAGTCTATGAACTTGCTAACATGCACAAGAGTGTTCCCTTTGCGACCGTCAAAGCATGAGAAGGTCGAGACAACATATTTCTCGGGATAGGGCTGCTTTAACAACTTAGCGGGATAGGGAGGTTTCCTCACAAAGTTCCTAGGTTCTTTAGGATTTTTCTCCCTTTCTTGCTTGAGTAAGTCTGCCACATCCGACATCGTGACAAAAAATGTTTTTTTATTGTGAGAGACTGACTCTTGGTGAGGCTTCTCTTGATGGTTTTCATCATTCGGACGATCTGTCTTTATTTTAGGGGCTTTTTTCTTTGAGCCTTTTGATGGTTTCAACTAACTCGCCTTAATTCTACTGTAGACCCTGTATTAGCTTTAGCAGAAGATTTACTGGCTACGCTTCTCCATTTGAGCTCCCATGGGGGTGCTCGGAGTGATTTTTTCCTTGCTCATTGGTTTGAGATTCGACACGAGAGTTCATATTATGAAATGAGACTTGCCCTTGTTGGGTTCTAGGAGGCATAATTTTGGACACTAACTTGCTTTTTAGGAAGTGCTCATCTCGACTCCCCATTGGAGTCGCCAAAATGTGAGGGGGAGTTTTTGTGCTATGTCCACGTGTTACTCCGAGGTTGGTAGGGACGTTGGCTGAGCTTTTTAAGAGAGAGGGGAGTTGAACCCAAAATTCAACCGAGGGCCCAAAGGTTGGTCCAAAGGTTAATGGGGCAGCTTCTTTAAAGTGCTAAGAACTGAATCTCCTAGAACCAAGTAAAGGTGAACATTAACGTGAATAGTAACCAAACAACCCAATAAGAGAGATTTGTAAGTAAAAGCCCAAGAACAATAATGGAATAAGACTTCCTCTATTTCGTAAATGATCTGGACTTAAAATATAACGACTTTAACAAAAAAAATAAGTACAAAGTTATTCATTCCTTGATTCTCTCCATAATACAAGAATCATTAACAATGAACTTGTAGAGACTTAAAGGAGTTTGACTAAGTGGAAGAGAGTTAGTCCCATAAATCATGCATGAGGGGTGAAAGGAAAGTGTTTAGGCCTTTCGCGGGGTGATTCTTATGGTTGGAAAGTACCATGGGCTCAATATAGTGTTTTGGAGCTGTAACCCAGATATTTGCCAGAAGGCACTTATGGGGATATAAGCTTAAATCATGGTATTTCTAGTTTGGGTTAGTGTTTAGGGCTAGAGATTGGAGATTTAAGGTTGAAGATGTCCTGTTTAGGATGTCTACTAGAGAGTGTTCTAGAGATTAACAACTTAGCTTTTTTGTATAGAGAGAGTTCTTGTTGTTCTCTTGTGCTAGTTGTGTTGTTCTTGATTAAGGAATTAAAGAGGCCTTTTATAGAGACCATTAGATTAGCTTAAGTTGGTGGGAAATCAGATCTCTGATTTCTCCTTAAGCCATGAGATTTCAAATATCTAACCATAAATGGTATTGAGTGTTTGAGAAGGGCTTAAGTCATTCCATAAAAGGAAATAAGCATGGTTTCTGTAGATTTCGGGGCAAGGCCCTCTTCTAAGTTTGAAATGGCTTGGTGAAGAGCATTTAATGCTTGATGAGCTAGTTCAAGTGAAGGGTTCTGTCATGCATGCTTTACTAGCTTTTGTTTCTACAAACTTGCACCCATGCCTCCTAACAGACACAGTGACAGCTGGTTAGTAGAACCTCAGGCTTCTAGAGCTAGCTCCCCTCCTCCAAACCAAACTCTCTTAGTCTCAACAGGAAGAGTAGTCCTATCATGGATCTGGGCCATGATGGCTACTCCCTTAGTCCTATTAGAACCGAATCTGATGTAGTTAGTGAGTTCAAATCTCATTTTCGGGTTCCCATGCATTTCTTCCATATCGGTGGTCCATAAAGCTTTTGCTTGGAGGTTTGTCGTGGACACTGTGCCAAGAGCCATGATTTTCGGGTGAACATTGGAGTTATGGAGTAGCTGGTGGTGTAGAGTAGCTTGACTTGGTGTAGAGTAGCTTGAGACTTGAAGAAGAGGAGTTGACTACCTCTTAACTAGTGTAGTAGGAAAAGGGGCTGTCGTGGGTCCCACTAGGAGCAGACTTTGGTTCCTGCAATCAATTGTTGGTGTTCGAACTTGAGGGACCCACAGACAGGCTATCCAAGGCTGTTGGAGTTAACCTTAGGCTTTGGGCCTTTCTCTTTTGGGCCTTAGTCACTTATTTAGCCAATATAAAGTCTTTTTAGGCCCAAAGTGACATGTAGAAGAGATTATAAACACGCTTGGGCTAAACCTCAACTTGGGCTTTGTTGGGCTTGTACAATGTCGAAATAATTCGTGGTAGGCCCAAATGATCCACTTGATACTAGACTTTGGGACCCACATGGATTGGGCTTGCTGGGCTTGGCCGAAATTGCTCCAATTAGGCCCAATTCATGTTAAGATCCAAAAAATAGGCATGTACAATGTGTAAAAATGAATTTTTCAAAGTTCAGGGACGAAAAATGAACTTTTCAAAGTTCAAGGACGAAAAACGAACTTTATGCAAAGTTAGGAACAAAAACAATAGTTTACCCTAAATTTAAAATAGCAGTAGTTGTATAGTGAAATCTTTCCTTTCCCTTATGCAAAGTTTAGGAACTAAAACAATAGTTTATCCTAAATTTAAAATAGCAGTAGTAGTATAGTGAAATGTTTACTTTCCCATATCTGTCTTGACACGGGCTGACACGGGCACAACGAGTCTCCTAGAAGCACCAGGTGACAAATCATTAAATTTTGACACTTTGTAAGCACAACGGGTCTCCTAGAAGGACTAGGTGACAAATCATTAAATTTGAACCCTATGTTTTTTTTTAATCGAACCCTATGTTCTCAAAATCTCATATAGGTTTCTTAAAACAATAAATAAAAAACACAAAATCTCATATAGGAAATGACTTTCTATATAAAATTTGTGACACCATTCACTTAACTGAGCGCAAGAGAAAGAGAGCGCCTCGCATTGAAGCCTATTTCAAACTTAAGTCCTTCCATCACCATGCATGTACACGAGAGAAAGATGCCCATGAGCTAGTTTATATATTAAATGGAATACATGTACAGTAATTTACGCCCTTAAATTTTGAGAAAATTTTAATTTTGTTTCTTAAAGTTTTAAAATTCGGATCTGTACTCCTAATGTTAAATAACATTATGTACATATCCATTAATGAGGCTGTGATGTTAAGTGTCACATTGTCTCAAAACAACGTAGTTTTGATCTATTCAAAACTACATCGTTTCTTCGACGTCAATAAAATAAAATAAAAAGGACAAAATTGTGCACCTTTAAAGTTTGGTGTAATTTTGATTTTCCCCCTAAACTTTTACAATTTTTATTTGTACCCCTAACAATAGGTAACATTTGGAAGAAAAAAAAAATGATTTCGTCCATATTTATTAATGAGGTAGCTGTTAAATGCTAGCTAAGCTCGAACTGGTGTAGTTTATAATTCAATAGTACGTTGTTTTGAAGCCAAGTGAGCGTATTTTTTATTAATCTAATTATCATTATTTTTATAAAAAAAATCTCATTTTCTTAATTTATTTGTCATTTGTTTTATTTTTGTTTCCACTTTACTTGTCAACTTAAAGTGAAAACAAATTTGAGCTTAGTTAGAGGTAGATATTCAAATTTTAAAACTTTATATGGTAAAACAATACTTGTCACAAACTTAAGGGTGCAAATTGCAATTTAATCTTCGTTTGTTTGTTTTTTTTTTGTTTGTTTTTTACGTGGAAGAAATATAAAAAATACTTCATTTTAAGATAAGATGACATTTAATAGACAGTTTATTAAAAGGGGGAAATTGCACTTTCCCCCCTTTAATTATTGCGTCCATCTCAATTCTTCCCTTTTTTCTATAAAACTAAGCAATGTCCCCCTTTATGTATTGAAAATATGCAAATAGCCCCCATTGTCTAATTTTATGTTAAATTCCAACAAAATTAATGAAATATTTTTATGTATTTTGTGAATTTCTAGTCATAATACTCAAAATCTATCATTATATATTAATATACTATAAAAATATTCCATTATTTTGGCTTGGATTTAACATAAAATTAGACCGTGGGGGCGATTTGCATATTTTCAATACATAAAGGGGGACATCGCTCGGTTTTATAGATAAATGGGGGAATTGAGATAACCCAATAGTTAAAGGGGGAAAAGTGCAATTTGTCCTATTAAAAGATATGAATGAAATAAATACATTTTTTCCAAATTCTACTTAACATTAGGAATACATTTGAAACTTTTAAGGGGTAAAATAAAAATTATTCCAAATTTTAAAGTTGTAAACTGCAATTTAAATCTTATTAAATGATTATGAAATTGGGATTTTCCCCTAGGTAAGAGAAGCACAATTGCTAGCTAATTAATAGAGGGCAAAGGGGGTCACTGGTCACACGTAATGGGGAAAGAGAGCATCATAGTCATATTCATGGGGATGGGCTTTCTTAAAAGTCACAAGGCTTTGCCTTCTTTATATGTAGGCCGATGGGATAGTTGTCTTCCCTGTGTCTACAACTCCACATGTCCATTGCCAGATAACAAACAAGTATAGAATATGGTAGTAACCACTTGGCCCTCTCTCTCCAGTCACACCACCATATGTCCAGCCTTTAATTGGAGTTGTATCATCTACTCATACCCTGCCACTACTACTGACCAAAATTACTAGGATGTTGATGATTGATGTGATTTCTAAATCAATTTTTGGCAATTACTTTTTCTATTTGGTTTTGTTTAATCCATCTTCTGAGGTTGATAGTACAAGAGCAGCATGTGCTCATAGACCCATTAGGACAGAGTGGATTTAAAAGACATCTATCAAAATTCAAAATAATATGAATATGCAGGAATAATTGTGGTGAGGAATTAACATAACTTCAACCTTGAATTTGTCACCAACATATATATTAGAAATAAATGCAAGAAATTCCAATAGTCAATTTGGGAATCAATCATTCATATAATTGTTGGAACGCAACAGGCCACTAGCACTTTTGACATATCGAAAGAAGTGGGAAGTTTATGAAAATGCTCCTTCTGAAGACAGTATATTTGCCTAACTCTAACTGATACGTTACATCTTATGCATGAAGAAAAAAAAAAGAAAAAAAAAAGGGAGTGCATGATTGTTAATAATCATTCTTCTTTCTTAGACTTATCTTTATCACGTTGGATTCACTGTATAAGACCATCGTTTCAAGAATTAGATAGGACTGCATTTTCCTTTTGGAACTTCACAAATGTCAGTTACTGTTACAGGCTTTTCTGGTTGGTAAAACAGACCAAAGGAAATAACAAAAGAATATGTAATTAATGTGAGTCAAACGATGTAAATAACTCATGAAAAGTTTGTTTCTCTCTTTTCGTAAGCTTCCCCATGACATCGGTTATGCAATGCCACACAAATATTTTAGGATCAACAGCATGACACACATTGACACTGATTGAATAATATTTGGAATGTTAATTAATTACACATTTTATTTGACCTAGTCAAATTTGACAATAAGCTTCCACAATGGAATATATTTAGTCACCACAGCCTAATATATATGAACGGAAGCATATATTTAAAAAAAAAAAAAAAATTGGAATTTTACGTATATCATTCCAAATATCATAGGTTGGCCTTTCATTGGCTCATAATGACAGCAATGATCCTTGGAGTGGAAGTAGTTTTGGATCATGTGAATGGCCTGTTTGTAGAGAACATGGGTTGAGTGTGTTATGTCGAAATCAGGAACATATTGGGGCACATGTGGGGGTCATTTTGAAAGAAGGGTTTTGTCACTTCCCGAAGACCACCAATGGCATGCGCATGAGCACTGGTTTGGGCTAGTTTTTTAGATATCCGTTCAACATGTCCACATGCCTATGGAAGATGTTGCAATACATTTGGTTGCCTAATTGACAAACGGTAGGAGACATGCTAGAAAGCTGCTTCACCATCAACCATATGCCTTGTACTTGACCGCATGCAGAGCTATATGATCCCTTTGTCAAATCTTAGGTGAGTCCTAGGTGGGGTCTATGACTGCAAACTTGTCTGTTGTTGCATGACATGATTTAATTCCCAATTTCTTAGGAGCACTTCCTAGACTTTCCATGCCCTCATCTTCAGGAAATTATTTTGCAGATAATTGAAAGTGAAAGTTATTATATTGGACAGAGAGATTGTGTTAAGAGGGCTATGACCCAGCCAACGAATGGATTCGCCGGTGCTCATCTCCCTCTCCTTTAACACAAAAGTAAAATATTTTCTGACTCCATAAAATAAATTTGGCTCGAGTGAGATAAAAAATGTGTTCTCAATTTATGTGTTTTACGATTGAAAAATTTTCAATCGTATTACCTCAATTAACATAACTTTGACCAATGTGTAATAAAATAGCGTACATAACCATACGTAATTGAACTAAGATAATCAAATTGAACTAAGTTAATCGTAATCAAATGCAAAATTAATTAAACTAAATCGAGTGAAATTAAACTTGTAATAAAGTTTAATTGAGCAAAATAGTAAAATAATGGGAATGAAACTTACTTGCATTAATTAACAAAATTTCCTTACAAGTGTGGCTTAATCTGTCATGTGCACGATTTTTTGCTAGGCACTTCGAGGGAATTAAGGCTTCCTAATTTGATAATGAATTATTTCGAGGGAGTCCAAACCTCCACATTAGACTAACTAACTATTTGTACTCAGAAAATCATGACTTGTCTTTATTCATTGTCAACATATGAATGTATACAAGATAGACTTCCAATTAGATAAAGACAAAAATACATTTTTGGTTCTTATATTTAAAAAATTTCAATTTAGTCATTGTATTTTAAAACAATCTTCAATTTAGTCCTTGACGTCATCTCCGTTAAAATTTTGCGTACATGATAGACTATAATTGCTGAGGTGGCTACATCGGTCATTTAAATATAATAAAAAATTATTTACTAAGGCCACGTCAGAAGACATGCATTTATCTTTTTTATTTCTTTTCCTTTCTTCGATTTTTTTTTCCTCTCTCTTATTTTTTTTTCTATTCTCTTTCCTTTGTTCCTCATCAGATTTCTCACCTCCTTTCGTTTTCTCTAAACCTCTCTCTCCACCACTAACGTTGGACATTGAATTGTTCAGGTCAGTGAGTGAGCTTGAACATGATGCTCGGCGAGCTGAGATCGAAGGTGAAGCTCGGTGAGATACGAAGCCAAGCTCACCACCTAGCGAAGACAACAGACCAAAAATCCTAGGCTTAGATCTACCAGCAAACTGTTGAAAAAGCCATCGATTTTGCCATCGAAGCCTCCATTTCCTTTGCTCATTCCCACCAATCCATCGTAAATGTCTTCAACTCTCATTTCCTTTTCTTCTTCTTTTTTCTTTGTTTGGTTGTCGAGAAAATAAAAGAAAGGAAAATAACATATTCAATATTTCTGGAATTTATGATTGAGGCTAAGTTGGACACTGAAAAATGAAAATAGAAGCAGTGAAAAAAAAAGAAAAAGAAATTGAGGATTTTTGTTGACATTCTATGCGGTTTATGTGTAAATCTGATGTTGTTGTGTAAATGTGGGTTTTGATTTTACTAAAATTTGAGAGTTGAGTATGATTATGCTTGAGGTGGGTTTTGCGTAGGTTCCCGTTACGTGGAGCATAGTTTTTGTTATGCACGTGACTGCATAAAGAGCTGTTGCTATGTGAGAAGTTTTAGCCGAGATAATTTATTCATAAATGTGTCCTGCTGCATTTGGTTATTCTATTTCATTTGTGATTCTATTGTTATTTAAGAGTCCTAGTATTTTTCTTAGTCATTTGAGAGTCTTTTGTTTGGTTTGTTTTGTTTCTTGATATTGTATTTGTGTGATTCTTAGGGTCCGTTTGACCCCGTGATTCTGGTGGGGAAATGAGCGTTTCTGTCCAAAAACGTGAAAAGCAATAATGTTTGGTATTGCGATTTTTAAGGAATTGAGTTTTTTAAAACGCCAAAAACCATGTTTTGGATTCGTAGGTGTGAGCAGTTTTTTGGAAAACGCCAGTTTTAACATTTTCGCAGTTCGCACAACATATCTTTTAGGATGTCATTATCCAAAATACCCTTTATCATACAACCCCTCCCTTTCCCTTAGATTTATTTCCCCTATTCTTTCTCATCACTTTCTCCTCCAACATGCTGCTGCCCTCACTACTGTAGATCCACCACTCGTTTCCACCGTGTTTGCTGCTAAATCTTAGGAAACCATCTACTTTTTATGCTCTTCACCGTATTTTTTCTCCTATCCATGAATTTGTTTTAAGATATTAGGTTTATGCATGTGGGTTTCACCTGTGATTGTATGTGGATTAGCAAATTTCTAAAAGCTTGCAGTGACAGATTAAATACGGAAGCTTGCATGGGAAATGTTGGCATTTGGACCATTGGGTTGGCCCAAATAGGCACCCATGTGGGCAGCCCATTAAGACAAAACCCTAAGACTAGGGTTCCCAATATTGCAATATTCAGACAGAAAAACACATGCTAGAAAGCTGCAGACACAAAAACCCTAGTGATATACTTTCTCACATCTCCTTTCTCTTTGCCTTAGGGTTTCCATCAACGAACCCTAGGATTTGGTCTATGGACGTAGGTGAAGTGCTTGACTTTGTGGCATCTTCACTTGACCAGCACAAGCACAAGGCACATACGAAGAGAGCTGGTTCGTTAATTCTGCTGTAAAGAGGTATACTAGGTTTTACTCACAAAACCTAAGAGGTAACATATTCGAAACTCTATGTTACATGTGTACATTGTATACCTATGTTTTTCCTTCATTGGTATCAGAGTCATAGGCTTCCTTCTTCGTGTTTTTGGAGCCTTAGAGGACCTTAGGGAGAAAATCATTTTTTTTCCACCATTGTTGGCCATAATGGCCATTTTGGGTTCTCATCGCCGGCGGCTCTCTGGTGAGCTTCCGGCGACACCATTGGTACTAATGGACTCCTCACGACCCTTGGAGTCCATAGCAATAAACCTTGCATGATTTGGACGTGTATGCAATTAGATATGCCATTTTACATTTTATGTTCAATATGTGTAATCGGTGTTTTTGTGGCATGTATATCTTATTCAATACTTCATGTTTTGAATTATTTTTTATTCTAATATGTAGTATGTTGAATAAGCTTTCCAGCGGCGAAAAAATCACCAAAAACGAAGCTCTACAGAGAGAGATATGGGGGTCCGAAATAGGCTCGATGGCTAGGGTTTTTCGGAAAAACCCTAGCAAAAGTTGGGGATGAACCAGACCAGGGGGGGTTCCCCCACTCGCGCCTGGTGGCGCGTGGTGGAGCATGAGCCTCACTTCGAGCTCCGTTCGGCCTCCGGTTTCCTCCGTTGTGACTATAATTGTTTATGGTGTTTTAGTAAAATTTTTAATAATTTTTCTGGTAATAAAAAATAATTAATAATTATTTTTTAAATAAAAATATTAACCTTGGAGGACCACTCGCGCGTGTGGCAGTGTGTGAAGTACTGTATGGACCTCAAAATTTTTGTACTCTCCTCTGGGAGTTGAGAGCACCCATTAGTATGGGAGGTGAGATATTTTAGAATATATATTATTTAGTACAAAATTTGTTAATTTTGCATTTAAATATAGAAAATTAAGGAAAATTCCAGAAAATTGTAGAAAATTTTGGAAAGGTATTCTAATTTGTTAAGATATTCAAAATGTGCAAAACTAATATTTTTCCAGAATTATTTGATTGTTTCCTGTATTTTTCAATAATTTTTATTGTTCTTGGTATACAATTAAAAATTGTTGAAAATTGGAAAAAGGTGTGAGAAAAATATTGGTTGATGAACTGATATGTTTATATATACACAGAGAACAAAACTACAAATTTTTAAGATTTTTTATGAGATATATAATTTTCTATAATTTTTATTGTCTCTTGAAATTGACTAAAACTTTATAGAAAATTATTAAAATTATTTATAAAAAAAATTCTGAAAAATTGTGTAGGGATGGACCATTCTGTGTGTAGACATGGGAAGCATAATTTTCTATAATTTTTATTGAAATTGACTAAAACTTTAAGAAAATTTTAAAATCTGAAAAATTGTGTATGGATGGACATTCTGTGTGTAGACATGGGAAGCATGAAATTTTAATTTTTCCATATTTTTTGGGATGTTTTTTGAATTTTTCCATGATATTCATTGTATTTAATGAATGATTAAAATATTATAGAAAATTATTAAAAGTTTAGAATATTATGGGAAAATGAAAATAGGTATCATGCAATATTATGATGTTAATGGGAAACATGGTGGAGAGGTTGGACCCTCCCATGAAGATTTTTGTGCAACAAATAAATTAATCATAGTAGTGTAACACTTGTGCATGAAAGATGATTCTGAGCGTAGCGATGTCTCGATTTTATGTCTTGTGTGAGATGCCATGTTTGATTTAGTTTGATGCTGCAAAAATGATTGTGTGTATATTTTTCTTATGCTTGTCTGAATACAATGTCCTGAACCATGTATGTGTGAATGTAGTGATGGCATCAAAGACTGTTGTTGTTGACTTGAATCGAGGAGAGAAATTGGATGGCAAGAACTATAATATCTGGCACCGTAAGATCCAGTACCTCCTCGATAAGTTGGAAGTCTTGGAGACTTTGACCAACTCAATGGAAGAGCCTGAGCAAGGGAACAGTGCTCAGAATCGCAGAGACTTGGAAGCATACCAAAGCTGGCGCAAAAAGGATCGTTGTGCACGTTTTACCATGTTAAGCAGCATGCATAATGACCTTATTGGCAAGTTTGAGAGCTATGGTACTGCCCAAGACATGTGGATTGCCTTGAAGGCAAAATTTGGAGGGACCACGGTCACTCAACTACGCGCGCTGACATTGAAATTTGATACCTTCAGGATGTAGCGTGGTGATTCCATGTAGGAGCATCTGAGGAAAATGTCAGCAATAGTTCGCGAGTTGAAGGTTGCTGGGAATAATCTGACTGATGAGCAGCAGATCCAGGCTGTGATCCGTTCTCTCCCTGACTCGTGGGAACAAATGAAGCTCAACATGACACATAATGAGAGCATTCAAACGCTCAAGGACTTGTCACGTCATCTTAAGCTTGAGGCAGAGCGTCGTGTGGCGCAAGGACAGAGTTCTGCCTTCTTTGCTAAACATGGCCAGCACCAGGCATTTAAGGCCAAATGCAAAAGTTATGAAAAAGCACCCCAACGAGGTCAGAATGGAGGAAAACCCCCAAAAAGAGCCAATACCACCAAGTGTCATAACCCCATTTTTACCTCCAGGATTTTCTCGGGCGTCGGCACGCAAAACGAGGCAACCTAAGCCGAACTAGCCTGACCCGATGAGTACTCGCCACGTCAAATAGCCCCAAGAAGAAGGTCCGAGACACATTTCTCGAAGTTTGACCAAGGTTGACCAAGTTTGACCAAGGGTTGACCAAGCCATTTCTGACCCGACTGGGGTCCACTATACCCAAAAACCCTCAAAACGAGGTCCGGGATACATTTCCTAGAGTTTGGAGAGCTTTGACCAAGTTTGACCAAGTTTGACCAAAGTTGACCGAGTTTGACCGAGGTTTGACCGGACCGTTGACCAGACCAAAAACTGGATCAAACTGACCACCCCCTGACTAATGTGTAGAGCACGTCAAGAGCTTCGATTCGATACTTTACGGGTCAAAAACGGACGAGAAACGAAGGAGTTATGGGCAAAACTGCGAAAAACCGGTCCAACACTTAGCCAAATTTTACTAAGTGTTGTTGACAAAACAACCTACTTGGAAGGCAGTTTTCACACGCGGATTCTTGCCAACCGGTAGCAACTTGGTCCGCAAGCTGAAACCTTAAGCAAGAGGGTCACTTCAGCTACAACGTGCAATTTCCGGATCGTCAAGAGCTCCTCCGGTCAAGCCGGAACCTCGATCGGAAAATAACCCCTTGGTATAAGGAACACTCCAACGGCCTCCGTTCGCAAGATCATATCTTGCGGACCCAAGTTCGCCTTTGTGCAAGGCCTATACCTTTAGAAAGTAGGTAGCACAAGCTTTCCGGCAACACCAAGATCACCGAAATCCAACGTCGGGAGCTACGTCTACCACGCGCGCGAAAACGGGTCGACAAAATAAAGCTGTGCTGAGATTTTTTTATAACCTCTCCACCGACGTTGTCGCGCTTGCGCGTAGAATCTTCCTGGCTCACAACAAGTTGATCCGCGAGCCTGGGCACGTTGGAAAGAAGACATGTTCATGCACGGTGTGGAACTCTCGGATCGCCAAGACTTTCCCCGGTCTAGCCGGAATCCTCACCGGAAAAATGCCCTCCGATGGACCAAAAACACTTCGACTACCTCTGTTCGTGGGACCATATCTCTCCGTCCTTAACTCGGTTTCCCGCGAATCCAGAACCTTGTAGAAGAGGGCAGCGCAAGCTTTCCAACGACACCAAGAACATTGAAATCCGATATCGGGAGCTAGGTCAAATACGCGCGCAAACATAGACAAAAAGCAAGGAAAAATGAGTCGAAGGTTTGGTGCATTTTTCTCCCGGACAACCGCCTTCGCGCGCAGAGTCTTTCCGAATCGCTGCAAGTTGACGCGCGGGCCCAGGTGCGTTGGAAAGATGACGACTCCGGCTACGACGTGCAACTCTCGGTTCGCCGGCGGCTTCCCTCGTTTGACCGGAATCTTCATCGGAAAAACACACAAAAACAGCTCCGGTACCCCGACTTCCGGGAGTCATAACTCTCTCGTCCGAACTCCGATTCACGTAAACTTTATACCGTTGGAAAGTAGACGTTGAGAGCTTTCCGAAGATATGCTGTATGACCCCTTTTGAGTTCCGGAAGACCTCAAAAACTGCCCTCGAAAATTGGGTCAGAAAAGGATACGCGCGTGAAAATCTAGGAGGATTCGGAGAGGAGCTTGTGTGGAGGATAAGAATGCCACGTGGCAGCTGTACGACTCACGCGTGATCATCACGCGCCGCACGTGATCATCACGCGCGAGGCGTGCAGCTCGGGCTATAAATACAGCCCCACCCCCCCCTCATTTGGACTTTGGCTCGGGCTCTAGGCACCTTGAGCGTTAGAATAGGCAGAAATAGGGGTTTTAGGGGTCTTTAGGAGGGGTTTTGGGTAGTTTTTGGAGTGAGAGACTCCTCTCTAGGTATCTCTCTCTCTCTAAGCTCTTTCTCTCTCCTCTTTTCTCTTATTTCTTTTCTTTTTGGGTGGAGGTGACTAGTGATGATCCCTAAAATGGGAAGGGATTCACAAGGATCCACCCTTATTTACGTGCTTTAGTTCAATAAATGCTTTATTTATTAAATATCTTGTATGTATGTCTTAGATCTATTTATTGCTTTCCATATATGCTTTAGATCTATTTATTGCTTTATTTGTGGATATATTGTGTTGTGATTATCCCCTTTTCCCATGTGTTTTAGTACGGCAATGCCGAGTGGCTTTGGCGGATTACATAAGTCCTCTATGAGGCCGTAACAACCATGTTAGCCCACGAGGTACTTGACCCGAAAAACACACTCCCCCATGTCTAAATAATGTCATTTATCGCTTTATTATGTGGTAAATATGTGATTTGGGCGTGATAATCCCGATTGGTCGTGGTGGATTATGTGAGACCTCAACGAGGCTTCAACACCATGTAATCCCATAGGCATTGGATCCATTGAAAAAGCTTGGTTTTAAGTTCATTTATCGCTTTATTTACATTTACTACGTACATGTGAATATATTGTTGTGATTATCCCTTCCCCGTGTGTTTTAGTACGGCAATCCCGAGTGGCTTTGGTGGATTATGTAAGCCCTCTATGAGGCCTTAACAACCATGTTAGCCCACGAGGTACTTGACCCGAAAAAAACGCTCCCCCATGTCTAAATAATGTCATTTATCGCTTTATTATGTGATAAATATGTGATTCGGGTGTGATAATCCCGATTGGTCGTGGTGGATTATGTGAGACCTCAACGAGGCTTTAACCACCATGTAATCCCATAGGCATTGGACCCTTTTGAAAAATCTTTGCTTTAAATTCGTTTATCGCTTTATTTACATTTACTACGTACTTGTGGATATATTGTGTTGTGATTATCCCCCTCTCCCATGTGTTTTAGTACGGCAATGCCGAGTGGCTTTGGCGGATTACATAAGTCCTCTATGAGGCCGTAACAACCATGTTAGCCCACGAGGTACTTGACCCGAAAAACACACTCCCCCATGTCTAAATAATGTCATTTATCGCTTTACTATGTTGTAAATATGTGATTTGGGCGTGATAATCCCGATTGGTCGCGGTGGATTATGTAAGACCTCAAAGAGGCATTAACAACCACGTAAATCCATGAGGCATTGGACCTACGAAAATCCTTTATTTTAAAACCCCGTTATTTTCGTCACTTATGGTGTTGTTGTGATTATTTGTCCATTTTCCCATTTCGATTTGGGCATGAAAACACCGAACGGTCTTGGAGGTCTTAGATAAGTCTTTCAAATAGCACTAAACTCCATGTAAATCCATGAGGCGTTGGACCCGTTAAAATCACCAACGTATTTTCAAAAATGATTTTCACTCATATAAGTCCTATTCGGCCTCGTGGGTTTAGGTAAATCGTTCAAATAGTACTAAACCTTAGTGTAAGCCCGAGAGGCATTGAAAGCCCACTTTAAAACGATTTTCATCATATAAGTCCTATTCGGCTTCGTGGGTTTAGGTAAATCTTTCAAATAGTATTAAACCCCCGTGTAAGCCCGAGAGGCATTGAAACTCCCATTTTCAAAAATGATTTTTCTCATTTAAGTCCTATTCGGCTTCGTGGGTTTAGGTAAATCTTTCAAATAGTACTAAACCCCTGTGTAAGCCTGAGAGGCATTGACTTTCTTATTTTATTCATGTAAATCCTAAGATGGTGTCGCGATTTGAATAAGCCTTTCAAATAACATCGAATCTCGACCCCATGAGGTCTTGACCCCTTCCCTAAATTCATCCATATTGTCATAAATTGCACTTTGTCATTCAATTGAGTGTTACATTCATATCATAATAATCGTCATTTTCATCTTCATTCATTCTTGTGATTTATGTGTTGCGACCATGCCGTGATTGCTTGTTTGAATGCTTTACCATTTTGATGCTATGCTCATTCTTGTAATTTATGTGCTGCGAACATGCCATGATTACTTGCTTGCTTGTTTATTCGCTTTGATATAAAAATGTGATTAAAATACATTTTGCCATGAAAACTTTAAAAAGAGTAAACATGGTAATGTGGGCGTTAGAAACGAAGTTGGTGCAACCCAAGGGCAACGGCTCGCCCTGGCTTTTGGGACACTATGGTATGAGTCCTTTACATGGGGGCGTGGCTGGTACGTGCTTTCGTGTAAGGGATTCTACACGTTCTAACTCCCATAGGATCATGGTCTAAAATTCCCCAAAGTGTGAATTAATCACCTAAAAACCCCGCCATTTGACGGACCGCTTTATCTCTTGGAAATCAAGGGTAAAGAGATCCCGAATATGGCACCAAAAACATTAATTGTTTGTCCCGGTATTAGGTGTTAGGATTTCAAGTACATCCTATCACCGAAATGCCCGGAAACTTAAAAAATACAAAGATGAGGGACGGTGAAATAAAGAGTCTAATCAAAACCAAATGAGGTCAAATTGCATTTGCCATTCTTGGTATATTGCTCGACCAAGTTTGGGACATTTGTTCATAATTAAAACCAACAAACCTAGGCTTAGCAAATAAAAGGGAACACTAGAAGGGAGGTAACCGTTTTCTTAAACGGATGTCGTGGGGTGCCTAACACCTTCCCCACGCATAAGCAAACCCCCGAACCCATCTCTGGTTCAAGACCATCTTTGTTTTAAATGTCTAAATAAGATAAAATCTATTAGACATAGGTGCCCAATCACACCTTAAATTTCCCATGGTTGGTAGCGACTCCAAACTTGTGCTCACATGCACACACGTGTTCCCGCACACACACACACACACACACACACACATACACACACACAACTCATATCTCGAAACGGAAAAGAGATAGAGAGATCATACACACACTCGCCAAATGGGGGTCGGGATCTAGGAAAATAAAAAGAAAAGACCTAACCTTTAACTTTTAGGTCGGATTTTCCGTCGGTGTCGACAGCTTGGCGACTCCACTGGGGACTTAGAGGGTTTAAGCCTATAGTCTTTCTGTGTTTTCTTTGCTAAGCATGTGTGTATATATTTGTTGGTATTCATTGTTTGATTTATTCTCTTTATTTCATCTTGTATAGTGTTTTGATTTTAGCATGTCTATATTCTTGTACATATATACTGCGAACATAGGATAGAGATTTATTTTATGCAACAAATATTGTATATTGTGCTCTGTACAAAAAAGTCTTTTCCCTTTTTGTTTTCAAAATCATAACATTTACACTCATTGGACTCTTGGGTCGAACCTGGACTCAGGTGGGGCCGGGCTGGTACAGGCTCCACCACGAACCCTTTTATATCTAGGACATGGAACACGAGAATCCACCTTTCTCCCTCCACACCCGTGGAGATCGAGGGAGGCGTGCAAGTGCTTCCCCGGTGATCCAATACCCTTTTGACTTCCATCGGGAGAACAAAACGGGCATGATCATCGGCCCCTTTAGGAAATAGAATTCCAAACCGTGTCATACCATGTTGCATATAGTGAACTATAGAGTAGAAAACTTACCTGTGAGGGCTCTGGTAAAGACCAACCGAGTGAACATCCAACCTAAGGTAGGATACCCGAAAATAGGATGTGTCTTTTTAAAATGAGTCAAGGGAAAAGCGTTGTGCTATTTTCCAAGTGGTGATAAAATAAATGGAGTCAAGCCAGGTTCTATCTCTTTGAACCTTTGTTTGCGTGTCGTTGTTTGATAAAGGGAAAGGATAACCACGTTATCCACACCCATGCAAACCACTCTAGCCCTAAGAGTTTCCAACTCTATATGGGATGTACATAGTCTTGTCGTATTCAACCAAAAGTACGACCCTCGCATCTATCGACACCGGTTCCCTCACAAAAATTTTTCAAAATGGAACCGAGCGCCGAAAGGCTTGTCAAATTTTGGTATTGCGAGAGTCTATCTTTTCATTAGTACGCTTGTAAACCCTAAGAGTTTCCAAACTCCATAGGGACGTGTACATAGTCTTGTCGTATCCAACCAAAAGTACAACCCTCACATTTACCGACATCGGTTCCCAAAAAAAAAAAAAAAAAATCTTTCAAAATGGAACCGAACGCCGAAAGGCTCGTCGAATTTTGGTAATGTGAAAGTCTATCTTTTCGTTGGTACGCTTGTAGCCATTATGAACATAGTCTTGTCGTCCTAAACCAAAAGTATGACCCTCACATCGACCGACGTCGGTTCCCTAAAAAATTTTCAAAATGGAACCGAGCGCCGAAAGGCTCGTCTAATTTTGGTGATTTGAGAGTCTATCTTTTTGTTGGTACGAATGTAACCATCATGTACATACACATGAGAACCCCAAGAGTTCCTAACTCTACATGGGATGTATAGAGTCGTGTTGTATTTAACCAAAAGTACGACCCTCACATTTATCGACACCGGTTCCCAAAAAATCTTTCAAAATGGAACTGAACGCCGAAAGGATCGTCAAATTCTGGTAATGTAAGAGTCTATCTTTTCGTTGGTACGGTTGTAACCATTGTGTATAGAGTCGCGTCGTCCTTAACCAAAAGTACGACTGTCGACACCGGCGGAAAAATCTACTATCTAATCTTTTATCTTATTTTTATTTTTCTTTGATACCGACCCCCATTTGGCGACTGTTGTGTGTGTTCTCTATCTCTTTTCCGTTTCGAGATATGAGTTGTGTGTGTGTGGGAACCTATGTGCACATGTGCGTATGAGCGCAAATTTGGAGTCGCCACCAACCATGGGAAATTTTAAGGTGTGATTGGGCACCTATGTCTAATAGATTTTATCTTATTTAGACATCTAAAACTAAATGGTCTTGAACCAGAGATGGGTTCGGGGGTTTGCTTATGCGTGGGGAAGGTGTTAGGCACCCCACGACATCCGTTTAAGAAAACGGTTACCTCCTTTCTAATGTTCTCTTTTATTTGCTAAGCCTAAATTGTTGGTTTTAATTATGAACAAATGTCCCGATTTCCGTCATATGATATACCAAAAATGGCAAACGTAATGTGACTTCGTTCGGTTTTGATTAGACTCTTTATTTTACCGTTCTTTATCTTTGTATTTTTTAAATTTCCGGGCATTTTGGTGGTAGGATGTACTCGAAATCCTAACACCTAATGCCGGGACAAACAATTAATGTTTTTGGTGCCATATTCGGGATCTCTTTACCCTTGATTTCCAAGAGTAAAGCGGTCCGTCAAATGGCGGGGTTTTGGGTGATTAATTCACACTTTGGGGAGTTTTAGACCATGATCTTATGGGAGTTAGAACGTGTAGAATCCCTCACACGAAAGCACGTACCAGCCACGCCCCCGTGTAAAGGACTCATACCATGGTGTCCAAAAGCCAGGGCAAGCCATAGCCCTTGGGTTGCACCAATTTCGTTTCTAACGCCCACATTACCATGTTTACTCTTTTTAAAGTTTTCATGGCAAAGTGTATTTTAATCACATTTTTATATCAAAGCGGTAAATAATCAAGCAAATAATCACGGCATATTCACAACACACAAATTACAAGAAAGAGTATGAAAGCCAGTAAAATGTTCAAACAAGTAATCACGGCATGTTCTCAGCACATAAATCACAAGTATGACAGGATATGGGATGATCATGACATGTTAGCAGCACATCAATCATAAATATGAAATGACATAAATACAACACTTAATCATAATGTAATTTATGAGAATTTTTAGGGAAAGGGTCAAGACCTCGTGGGGTCGGGATTCGATGCTATTTGAAAGGCTTATTCGAATCACGACACCACCTTAGGGTTTACATGAATAAAATAAGAAAATCAACGCCTTTCGGGCTTATACGAAGGAACAGTGCTATTTGAAAGACTTATCCATCCTTCGAAGCCGAATAGGACTTAAATGAGAAAAATCGTTTTGCAAATGGGTTTCAATGCCTTTTCGGGCTTACACAGGGGTTTAGTACTATTTGAAAGATTCACCTAAACCTGCGAAGCCGAATAGGACTTAAATGAGAAAAATCGTTTTGAAAATGGGTTTCAATGCCTTTTCGGGCTTACACGGGGGTTTAGTACTATTTGAAAGATTCACCTAAACCCGCGAAGCCGAATAGGACTTAAATGAGAAAATTATTTTTTTAAAAATAGGTTTCAATGCCTTTTCGGGCTTACACGGGGGTTTAGTACTATTTGAAAGATTTACCTAAACCCGCGAAGCCGAATAGGACTTAAATGAGAAAATCTATTTTTTAAAATACGTTGGAAATCTTATGGGTCCAACGCCTCATGGATTTATATGGAGGTTTTAGTACTATTTGAAAGATTTACCTAAAACCACCAATACCGTGCGGTGTTTTCATGCCCAAATCGAAAATAGAAAAATGGACAATAATCACAACAATATCGTAAATGACGAAAATAACGGGTTTTAAAAATAACGGGTTTTAAAAATGGACAATGAATCCAAACACGTTGGGGATGTTAATTTGAGACTTCAAATTTGTCCAAGTCTCAAATTGGGTGTTTCAACGGTTTGGCATTTGAATCCAAACACGTTGAGGGATGATTTGGCTTGGGGACTACCCAAGTCTCAAATCGAGTGGTCCAACGGCTTGGCATTTGAATCCAAACACGTTGGGGATGTTAATTTGAGACTTCAAATTTGTCCAAGTCTCAAATTGGGTGTTTCAACGGTTTGGCATTTGAATCCAAACACGTTGAGGGATGATTTGGCTTGGGGACTACCCAAGTCTCAAATCGAGTGGTCCAACGGCTTGGCATTTGAATCCAAACACGTTGGGGATGTTAATTTGAGACTTCAAATTTGTCCAAGTCTCAAATTGGGTGTTTCAACGGTTTGGCATTTGAATCCAAACACGTTGAGGGATGATTTGGCTTGGGGACTACCCAAGTCTCAAATCGAGTGGTCCAACGGCTTGGCATTTGAATCCAAACACGTTGGGGATGTTAATTTGAGACTTCAAATTTGTCCAAGTCTCAAATTGGGTGTTTCAACGGTCTGGCATTTGAATCCAAACACGTTGAGGGATGATTTGGCTTAGGGATTACCCAAGTCTCAAATCGAGTGATTCAACATATCATCAAATCGTAATTTAATGGTTAGACTTAGTCTGGGAATTCGTCCAAACGGTCTGGGACAAAATTGCTTGTTTTGATTGTTGTTGTTTTGTTTTTTGTTTTTTGTATGATTTTGACCATTGTATGCTTTCTATATTTTTTAGAATGCGATATACCTGATTTCTTTGACTCTTTGATTGTTCGTGGCTCTTTTTTGCAGATGTCTGATCGAGGTAGCGGCAGTGGGGGCCATCGCCGGTCCGATCGCCTTGCGAAAGGCAAGGCTGTGATTTATGCTTGTGAGAGTTCTCCTGATACAGATGACGAGTACGATGCCGTGGAGGACGTTCGTACCCGTGCTGATGTTTCCATCGCCAGGAACCTGCAGGCGGAGCTTGATGCCGAGGCTGCTGGTCCTGCTTCTGGTGCAGCCCGGCCTCCTCCTCGACCTGGAGTTGTCATTGGTCGTAGTGCTAGGCCTTCTGGGATGACCTGTCCTTCTCCACAGCCTAGCGTTACCACTGGCCATAGCGATACTCCTTCTGACGTACCTCGTCGTGCCAGCACCAGGTCGACGGGTGCTCCTTCCACGAGATTGAAGAGGTAGAGGGCTGAGGGGCTTCCCCACTCCGCAGGCGCCATTCCCGAGGATTACGTTGCGCCGGGATTTAGATATCCTCCCCAGGGTGGTATCCGACCACGTTATCCCGTCATCGTCGAGATATCTGACACGCCTCTTCTAACGAACCTCCTTGCCCATCCGTCTTCTCTGGTCCGCCGCTGTCAGGTACCCGCATACTTTCATATGTCTCTTTTGTTCTTGGCTCTTCGTAATCCCCTGTACTGACATCCTTCTTTCGGATTTTGTGCAGGATCCTCTCGAGAGCGTTGGTCGAGGTGGATGGTCTGAGTTTAGCAGACTCCTAGCGATCTCTCGTCGGGAGTATAGGGAGTTTTTGACAGAGCTGGGCTTCGGCCCTTTCCTTGGCATCCCCTATGTATCGGTGTACCACCCGTCAGTGGGGTGTTTTATGGAGAGGTTCTTTCATGTTAAGACCCCAACCATCCCACATCCGTGGGTATGCTTACCCTAGCCACTAAGGCACGGATTGGCTTAGTTTAACATTTGATTAAAACATGTATGAGCTTATATTCATAATTAGTAAGGTCCAAGCTATAAAAGCTTGTACCTAGATGGTTAATTGAGTGCATTGGGGGTCTAGTACATTTCTAGGCTTTAACCCCTTGTACTTGTTTGTTAGAGCTTCTAAGGGTTGTACCTTGGTTGTTACTAGCAATAGCTAATAGGAGCCTTGATCTGGACCAGCCAATGGGAGGCTTGATCTAGATCAACCAATGAGAGGCATGCATGAGAAAACACATGCAAACTGTGTGTGTTATCTCTGCCATTCCTCCATTGTTGCTCATTATCAAAATACCTTCATTGTTTCTCTTAGAAATTCTCTCTAGGAGATTAGATTCATTAGTTGATAGAATTCAATAATAATTAGTAGGTTTTGTTCATGAATGCAAGGGGATCAATCCTATCGGATTGAATTATTCATATTGTTCTTGGATTGTGTGATTTAGGAGAGAATCTGTGTGTTTTAGAGAGAGAGAGAAAGGGAATCCTTTCATTTGGTATCAGAGCTATATACGAGCCATGGTTGAAACAAGAGCCAGTCAAATTGCGGTTCTCGAGAAGAATATGGAAAGGTTCCAGAAACAAGTGGATGATCACACGGGGTCCATTGAAGGATTGCACTCGAAGGTTGATGGATTAGAGGCTGGAGTGGCTGAAATTCGAGCTATGATGCAGGAGGTGATGAAAAGATTACCAGTGGTGGAGCAACCAGCAGTGCAACCGAGGCAGGAGGAGCAAAGTCCAAATCAGGTTCAAGCTAATTTGGGAGAGCAAATTCCAATAGCTCCTAGAGAAGCTCATGGAGTTCCATTAGGGGCTGAGGTGAGGAATGCGATGCCCATGAGACCATTGAATCAAGACTTTAGAGTCAGAGCTAATCAGCCACAAGTTGGTATGCAAACAGGTGAGTTTTTTGAAAATGGTCAGAATGGACCCATTTTGGGTGAATTTGGTGACCCGATTGAGGAAAGAAGGAATGTGAGGAACAATGCTAGGTTCATGCCTCCATTTCAAGGGCATTTTGATGCTCCTTATGAGGAACCTTGGCTAGGAAGGAGGCAAGGAAGGCAGCAAGGGCAGCAGGGGCAGCAAGCACAGTTTGAGCCCCATGCAGCCCCTCCAAGACATGGAATGCATTTTGGTGACCCGAGGGAGGACCAATGGGGTTTGAATGACCAAGATGAAGCTTGGTTTGATCCAAGAAGGAGGGAGACCAGCTCGGGAAAGGCCAAGGCAGTACCAAGGAGCTCACCATAGAGATCCTTATTGGCAAGAGCAAGATGGACCTCCATGGAACCAAGGAAGAGCAAGGGACCCGAGGCCAATGAAGCTGGACTTTCCAAGGTTCAAAGGTGGTGATCCAACGGCTTGGGTGTATAGGGCATTGCAATACTTCCACTACTATCAAGTCCTTGAACCCGAAAAGGTAATGCATGCTTCTTATCACTTAGATGAGGAAGCCCTAGTGTGGTTCCAAGATTGTGAGCATGAATTGCATGGATGGAATGATTTTGTTAGAGCTATACAAATTAGGTTTGGGCCTGCTAGTTATGATGATCCTATGGAATTGTTGACTAAATTGAAACAAACTCATTCTATTGCTGCATATAAGAGTCAATTTGAGTTAACTAGTAATAGGGTGAGGGATTTATCTGACATGCACAAATTAAGCTGTTTCATGAGTGGCATGAAAGATGAAATCAGGTTGGCTGTAAAAATGCAAGGGCCAAGGAACTTAGGGGAGGCCTATGCCTTGGCCAAGATACAAGAGGAGTACTTGACAACTGTGAAAAGAAGTACAAGACCAACCTATGAGCCAAGCCGAGACTCATGGGTCCAGTCACAAGCCCAACAAGGGGCAGCCCGGGTTGAGATCAAAAGTGGGGATTCCAAACAGTTTAGTGCAAGACCTTCTATGCAAGTGCAAAGGTTAACACCTATGCAAATGTCAGAGAGGAGGAAGAAGGGTTTGTGCTACAATTGTGATGAGAGATGGAGTTCAGATCACAGGTGCAAGGATAGGAAACTATATCTTATTGAAGAAGTGGAAGATGAAGAGGCCGAATTGGTAGAAATTAGGGAAGAAGAAGTTGAGGCAGAATTAGAAGAAGCAAAGGCCGAGATCACTTTATGTGCTTTATTGGGCAGCACCTCTCCTTCCACCATGAGAGTGATTGCCATTGTGAATGGCCAGACGACTGTTGTTCTTCTTGATACTGGAAGCACCCATAACTTCATGGATGGGACTTTGGCAAAGACATTGAAGCTACCAATTGATGGGGAAAGCAACTTTGGAGTGAGGGTAGCAAATGGCCAAGTAATAAGAACTTTGGGTGAATGCAAAGAAGTGAAGTTCAAGATGCAAGGCTTGCACTTGAAATTGACTTTCAACCTTGCTAGAATTGGGAGGATATGGCATAGTATTGGGTACCCAATGGTTGAGCACACTTGGGATGATTAATTGGGACTTCAAGAACCTTATGATGGGGTTCATGCATGAAGGAAATAAAGTGTGGCTGCAAGGGTTGAAGGAAAAACCCAACTTGATACAAGGTAGCAAGGACTTCAAGGGGAAGGCTACCATGAAGGGACTACTCTTTCAGATTATGCCTTGTGAGTTGGCTAGTATACAAGAAGAGATTGGTGCTCCAATCCGAGAGTTAGTAGAAGAATTTCCTCAAGTCCTTGAGGAACCCGAGGGTTTGCCTCCCAAGAGGAACCATGAGGACCAAATACTACTCAAGCATGAGACTAGCAAGCCTGCAGGGCTTCTCCAACCTCTTGGCATACCTCCTAGGCCGTGGCTCTCCAGTAGTATGGACTTTGTGGAAGGGCTGCTCACCTCTAGCAAGAAAAAGGTGTTCAAGCTACATGGGAGCTCTTGTTCAAGCTCCAAGAAGACTACCCACACCTTGTGGGCAAGGTGTTTTAGATGGAGGGGGCAATGTTAAGACCCCAACCATCCCACATCCGTGGGTATGCTTACCCTAGCCACTAAGGCACGGATTGGCTTAGTTTAACATTTGATTAAAACATGTATGAGCTTATATTCATAATTAGTAAGGTCCAAGCTATAAAAGCTTGTACCTAGATGGTTAATTGAGTGCATTGGGGGTCTAGTACATTTCTAGGCTTTAACCCCTTGTACTTGTTTGTTAGAGCTTCTAAGGGTTGTACCTTGGTTGTTACTAGCAATAGCCAATAGGAGCCTTGATCTGGACCAGCCAATGGGAGGCTTGATCTAGATCAACCAATGAGAGGCATGCATGAGAAAACACATGCAAACTGTGTGTGTTATCTCTGCCATTCCTCCATTGTTGCTCATTATCAAAATACCTTCATTGTTTCTCTTAGAAATTCTCTCTAGGAGATTAGATTCATTAGTTGATAGAATTCAATAATAATTAGTAGGTTTTGTTCATGAATGCAAGGGGATCAATCCTATCGGATTGAATTATTCATATTGTTCTTGGATTGTGTGATTTAGGAGAGAATCTGTGTGTTTTAGAGAGAGAGAAAGGGAATCCTTTCATTTTCATCACACCGGGACCTTCCACCTTAGCACCTGTGAGATGGCGGTGCTTCCCGTAGACTGGAGTGCCATCCTGGGCATCCGTTTTGGGGGTAGGGCTCCCCTTAGTGAGCCTATATCTGGCCCTGAGGCCATGGAGATTTTGGGTCTTGATGATTCTGATGCTATAGATGGCTCCAGGCTTCCTTCTGTGAGGATCCGATACCTGGCGGACATCTTGAGGAGGGATAGAGAGGAGCCTCCTACCGAGCTACGCTATCGCCAGTGGGCAGCATATTTCATCTTCAGCTGCTTCCTTGGGAATGACAAGTCCACCGTTCCCACGCCCATCGTCGGCATGTTTCGAGACGTCGACACCTTGAGGGAGTATAATTGGGGAGCAATGACGTATGGTTTTTACATCCGGGGCCTGCGTTGCTTTTCTCGTCGGAAATCGATCAGCTTTCTCGGCTTTTGGCAGTTTACCATTTTCTGGGTCTTTGAGCATTTTCCCACTTTTGCTCCCAGCCGGCTTCCGTTGGCCTCTGATCCTGATTTTCCTCTTGCCAGGAGTTGGGATTCTGCTCGGATTCGGAGATTGACCAGTCGCACGCTTCTTGAGCTCCGTACGACGGTGGATTGTATCAGGGATGCTGACATTGTCTTTCAGCCCTATTCTCCGGCCTTGGTTCAGCGCCCTGAGGTATTTAGGGCTGTCGAGTTATCCCGTCTGAGGATATGGATCCGATCCCCTCAGTCTTGGGAGCTTCTGCTGGCTAAGCGGACTTTACGGCAGTGGGGTGGCGAGGCCGCTGTTCCTGTAGATCCTCCCCCTTTGATGACTATCGAGGGTTACATTCCTATGCTCCGAGTGATCCTTACGTGGCAGGGGTGAGTGCTTCTCCGAGTCTGGTCCGAGAGGATGTGCCATACCAGGAGTGGTTTGAGCAGGTTTCTTTGGGGTCCCTGATGTCTCTTCACGAGGTCGAGGGTGGCCGTGTCATGGGTGGGATGGCCATGGACAGTCATCATATTCGGGCTTCCAGGCAGATTGAGAGGCTTCAGAGTGAGATACTGCGTCTCCAGCTTGAGCTGTCAGTCTGCGAGGATCTCCATAAGGCCGATGTGGATCGACTACAGTGGAAGGCGGCCCAGCGAGAGGGAGAGATGGCTCAGATGCGAGTCGACTTGGCCCAGAGGCAGAGGGATTTGGGTTCCCGGGATGCGGAGCTAGCTCGTCGGGCTGCCACCATACGGAGATTAGAGGATCAGCTTCAGGGTGTAGGCATTCCTCCTGTTACCGGAGCCGGCTCGTCTGGTTTTGGTCAGACTTCTTCTTCTCCACCTCCTGATCCCGTTTCTCGAGACTGGTTCTTTGACGACCCTCCTTCCTCATGATGTATTTTCTGTTTTCTTTTATCTTCTTTTGGGGCCTTGTATTCTGGCCAGACATTTTGTGTTTATATGGGATGTACAGACATTGATTATTGTATATATGACATTTGTGGTTCATGGTTATCACTTTGGTTTACTTTTATGGTTATGTGTATGGACATGTGTATGGGTGTATGTTTATGGATGTGTTTGGGTATGTGTTTGGGTATGTGTTTAGGTATGTGTTTGAATGTGTTTGGATTTACATTTATGGCTATGTGTATGGGTATCGGGTCTCGATCCTCCGCGAGGCCTGGTTCAACAAACATCGAGGCTTACCTCTCCTTGGGGCCCGTTTCCGTCATCATTGGGGCTTACTCCTCCACGAGGCCCATTTCGGCAGATTTTGGGACTTGCTCCTTCATGAGGCCCATTTCCGTCATTGTTGGGGCTTATTCCTCCATGAGGCCCATTTCAGCAAATTTTGGGACTTACTCCTCCACGAGGCCCATTTCAGCAAATTTTGGGACTTACTCCTCCACGAGGCCCATTTCAGCAAATTTTGGGACTTACTCCTCCACGAGGCCCATTTCAGCAAATTTTGGGACTTACTCCTCCATGAGGCCCATTTCGGATGACTCTTTCGAATTTCTCCAATTTTTTCCTGACAAAAATGGAAAAATTGGCCCTAGTATGTAGTGTCGAATAAATTTTTCTAGCTTCCTGAAGATAGAAAAATTTTGCCCCAGTGTAGAGCAATGCACGCTGATACGGAGTTCCGGATTTCTTTCTCTATTCCCCTTTTGTCAGGCTGCGACGGCTTCCAGAGAGTCGATCTTCTTCTTTTCAAAATTTTTCAAAATCCTTTTGAAAAATTTTGCCCCAGTGTACCATGGGATCCGCCTGTGCGACATTTCTTGATCATCTTTGTATTTCTCGATTTCCGGACCGGGCTAGGGTTTCGGGCCGATCTCCAGCTGTCAGGCTGAAATCTTCGATCACCGGACTGCCCGAGACTCTCCCATAGGTGATTTCTCGCCGAATGGCCTCTATTTAGTGCAAGACGGGCCTCTGGGAGTGAGCGAACAGGTTCAAATTCGCGTGATATGGGAAAAAGAGCCGTTGGGATTCCCAACGGGACTCGCGCGTGACCGTCACGCGCGGCGCGTGGTCATCACTCGCGGCGCGTGATGGTTGCGCGCGAGTTTCCCCTTTTTAAAGCTTGATCCTCCTTCGAGCCAGCAACCATTTCTCGAGTTTTTCTCCTCCTTCTTCACTAAAAACTCTCTGTTTTTCCCATTTTTGAGTCTTTTGGGCCTATGGCCTCCTCAAGTGGCAACTCCGACTCCCTGGTGACACTTCATTTTCACGACTTCCGCGTCGAGCGGATGAGACATTGGTGGACTCTTCTTGGGGAGGATGACCATGCCGACATTGTGGGACTTTTTGGCCAGTTTCCCTCTCTTATGCGGTTGCGGGTCGATCATGGCTTGCTCGAGGCCTTCGCTTCCTTCTGGGATCCGACCCATTGTTGTTTTTCCATCGGGGAGGTGGACCTTGTCCCTACCTTGGAGGAGTATGCTGGGCTTCTTCAGCTAGGCAGCCCTTTTAGCGAGACGCCTGTCATACCCATTAGGAGTCCTCGGTCGAACTGAGTCTTGGAGAAGTACTTGGGTTTGACTTCTGCAGTCTTGCGCTCTGAGATCATTCGCCCGGAAGAGACTTGGCGGAAAGCCAATATTTCCTTGGATCTGTTGGCGAAATACTTCTCTCGGAGTGACTTTCCAGTGGAGTTTGCGAGGGACTTCATTGTAGGCAAGAAGGGATGGAAGAAATTCCGAATCAACGCCTTCAAGATTGCCTTCGCAGGTATTTTTCTCTTCCCTACTTCTGCTGGTAGGATAGACTTGGGGGTCATTCCCCTGATATTCAGTGAGGGCAGGTCTATCATCCCTGCCATATTGTGCGAGACCGTGCGGTCTTTGTTTTACTGCAGGAGACAGGGAGAGGGGGTCCCGATGTTCTGTATACAGCTCCTTCAGCTTTGGTTCTGCAGTCACTTGCGACATTTCTACCGCCTCCAGACTCCTTACCACTTTGAGAGATATACGGTGAGACAGACCGTCAAGATAGCACTTCCCGTCGCCGGCAACAGTCGTGACTGGGCATTATACCTCCTTGACTTGCCCTTGAGCGAGTGGTCTTGGAAGGTCACTTGGGGGCCTGCAGCATGGGCGCCTTGGACTCATTGCGCTCTCTTTGATGGAGTGCCTCTTCCTGGGGTGTGGGGTTGTACAGGCTATTATCCCAGCCTCGCCCTTCGTCAGTTTGGCGGTGTTCAGTACCCACCTCGTCTAGGTGACTTGGATGCGGTGACCTTCGATTACATTCCCGGTGAGGATATGTGGAGGCTCCTTTTCAGGATGAGGATATTTGGGGAGGCCGCCTTTCGGAGATGGTCCTCATCGAGGGTGGTCTGCATGGGGATAGCTTTGTTACCCCTGATTTTGTTGAGTGGAGAGAGGGGTGGAGTCCTTCTTTTACTCTCAGGCCTACCGTACGGCCCAGTGCATCATATTCTTCGGTGTCTCGCTCTCTTCGGGCCTCAGCCCCTACTGGTCAGTCCGAGAGGGTCGCTGTTTTGGAGAGAGAGCTTGAGGGGGCTCGGACCGAGCTGTCATCACTACGCCTTGCCAGGGCATCTGAGAGAGAGGAGTCTGCGGCTCGTGTGGAGTCCATGCGGAGTACCTTGCATCACAATAGTGTGGCGGTGGCGAATCTTCGCCGCAACTTGGAGGTTCAGAGAGGGAATGTCTCCACTCTCCGAACGATGAATGACTTCATTCACAAGCAACTCGAGATTTCTGAGGCAGCTAAGGATCATATGGAGTATGGAGGAGACCTTAGCTGAGACTTAGGGACAGCTAGAGACTGAGCAGGTGGAGAGGACTCGGGTCTAGGATGAGCTTGATTCTCTTCGTTCTTATACCCAGGCTCTGGTTGATCCTTCCACAGGTCATCCTCATGACATTGTGGCTCTCCGACGAGTACTAGATGAGAGCGAGGCTGCACTTACATCTGCACGTACTTCCCTAGGGGCCATGCGAGTTCAGATCAGCGTTCTTCAGGGCGACAATGGAGTCTTGCAGGCTGAGGTGGACTTGGTGCATGACGCCCTTGAGTCTAATGCTTCTTGGCTCAACCGAGAGGGTTTCCCCGTGGTCGCTGCTCTTCATCAGATTAACCAGGTGATGGATTCTCTGGGTGTTAGGGCTCGCGTCGTCTTGGAGGAGCACGATGAGGGGGATCCAGCCCTTTCCACTGCTTTGGGGAGATTCTACAGAGAGACCTGCATACGTCTTAGTCATTAGATAACATACCTCATGTAGCAGAGAGTGGTTGGTAGTTTTTGTATTTAAATGGTAAGTCATTCATAAATCCGAGTCGGATCATGCATGGCTCCCATTTTTAACTTCTAAGTTGATATATTTAGACATGCTTTCAAGACATCATGGAAAATCAATGTATATGTTTATGAATTTCGCACGAATGAATGAAAGCACGAATTTTGTCTATGATTATTTGTACAAGAATCTATGAATTTGGCAAAGTTTAGCTTTTTATGAATCCATGGTAAAAAACTGAACGTTGTTGTGGAAATGAATATGAGAATTTTTAAATTTAAAAGAGATCGGTTTTTCATGAATGGGCATGATATGGGCGGATGTGAAGATCTAATGATATGTCACTTTGAAACTGGATATTTGGAAGGATACACTTGCGCTCCACCTCTTGATCCCCAAACATTTCCTTTATATCGAACGAACCGTACTGCTCAAAGGATAACATAGTCCGTTCTTTCGTCGAAAATTTCTTCACCACATAACAACCCCGATCACTAGTCTTGCACTGATTTGATGCCCGCCTTGTTGTGATACCGTTTTTTTTTTTATTTTTTTTATTTTTTAGCCATATATTACCCTTAGCTTACGCCAAGTCCAGCTTTCCACGTTACTTTTGCCTATGGCGCCTCTTTCGAGGTTTTCACCATACCCGTGGTAATTTCATCCGAGGGCAACGTCCTTACGGACTTTCGTTGCTTCCCGGGTCTTCTTTGGAATTATCGAAATAATAAACTGGAACTTTTGATGAATATTCCTCTTTGATTAAATTGACTAAGGTTACACATGGTACTTGATTACAGAATCAGAATTGATGGGTGACCGGAATTCTTCACCATCCATATCAGCCAGAATGATTGCATAGGATCTTCTTCACGTTTTTGTTGGCAGCTTCCACAGCTCCGTTCATCTTCAGACGGTATGGAGTAGAGTTGTGGTGCTGGATCTTGAACTGCTGGCATAGCTGATCCATCATGCGATTGTTCAAGTTGGAAGCATTGTCGGTGATGAGCATTTCTGGCATTCCGTAACGACAGATAATGTTGTTCTTCACAAACCGGGTGACCGCGACTTGGGTGACATTCTTGAAGGAACATGCCTCCACCCACTTGGTAAAATAGTCGATGGCCACCAGTATGAATTCATGCCCGTTAGACGCCTTTGGAGTAATTGCACCTATCACATCCATTCCCCAAGCTGAGAAGGGCCACGGCGAGGCCATAGTGTGGAGATATTGGGGAGGTGCGTTCTTGCAATTCTGATACATCTGGCATTTGTGGCATGTCTGGACATGTCTGATGCAGTCCCTCTCCATTGTCAACCAGTAATAGCCAGCTCTCATAATCTTCTGGGCCAGGAAGGGTCCGTTGGCATGGGCTCCCATCAATCCCGCGTGCATCTCGTGAATCAATCGATTGGCTTCCTCTACGTCTACACATCGTAGGAGGGTGGCGTCATGAGTTCGTTTGTACAGAATCTCTCCGCTCAAGAAGAACTGGAAAGCCATCCTTCTGATATACTTCTTCTCATTTTCGGTCGCCCGTGGTGGATATTCTTGGTCTTGGATAAAGCGCTTGATATCGTAATACCAAGGCTTGTCGTCTATCTCTGCTTCGACGTTCATGCACTCTTCCACGCACACACAGTATGCCGGAATATCTCGAGTCTCGATCCGCAATGGTCGCACATCATCCCCTTCTACTAGCTTGATTAGGCTTGCCAGTGTGGCGAGCGCATCAGCAAAGTGATTGTGAGCTCTTGGGGTGTACGTGAAGGTGATATACTTGAACTTTGGGACTAGCCGGCTGATGTATCGTTGGTACGGGATGAGCTTGGGATCCCGAGCTTGCCATTCTCCGTTAGTCTGTGACACTATCAGCAGAGAGTCTCCGAAGACTTCTAGTTCATAAGCACCGAATTCTAAAACTGCTTGCAGACCGACTGTTGACACCGGCGGAAAATTTCTATTATTTGTTTTCTTTTTATTTTCCTAGATACCGACCCCCGTTTGGCGAGTGTAGTGTGTGTTCCTCTATCTCTTTTCCGTTTCGAGATACGAGTTGTATGTGTGTGGGAACTTGTGTACGTGTGTGCGTGTGAGCACAAATTTGGAGTCGCCACCAACCATAGGAAATTTTAAGGTGTGATTGGGCACCTATGTCTAATAGATTTTACCCTATTTAGACATCTACAACTAAATGGTCTTGAACCAGAGATAGGTTCGGGGGTTTGCTTATGCGTGGGGAAGGTGTTAGGCACCCCACGACATCCGTTTAAGAAAACGGTTACCTCCTTCCTAATGTTTTCTTTATTTGCTAAGCCTAAGTTTGTTGGTTTTTATTATGTACAAATGTCCCGATTTCCGTCGTACGATATACCAAAAATGGCAAACGTAATATGACTTCGTTCGGTTTTGATTAGACTCTTTATTTCACCATCCCTTTATCTTTGTATCTTTTAAATTTCCGGGCATTTCGGTGGTAGGATATACTTGAAATCCTAACACCTAGTGCCGGGACAAACAATTAATGTTTTTGGTGCCATATTCGGGATCTCTTTACCCTTGATTTCCAAGAGTAAAGCGGTCCGTCAAATGGCGGGGTTTTGGATGATTAATTCACACTTTGGGGAATTTTAGACCATGATCCTATGGGAGTTAGAACGTGTAGAATCCCTTACACGAAAGCACGTACCAGCCACGCCCCCGTGTAAAGGACTCATACCTTCGTTTCTAACGCCCACATTACCATGTTTACTCTTTTTAAAGTTTTCATGGCAAAGTGTATTTTAATCACATTTTTATATCAAAGCGAATAAACACTCAAGGCAAGTAATCACGGCATGTTTGCAGCACATAAATTACAAGAATGAGTATGAAAGCAACTAAAATATTCAAACAAGTAATCATGGCATGTTTGCAGCACATAAATTTCGAAAATGGATGGAGATGACAAACATGGGTCGGCATGAATATAATGCTTAATGCAAAGTGCAATTTATTATGACACAAGAATTTTTAAGGAAAGGGTCAAGACCTCGTGGGGTCGGGATTCGATGCTATTGAAAGACTTACTCGGATCCCGACACCACCATAGGATTTACATGAATAAACAAAACAATCTAAAAAGAGGGTTTCAATGCCTTTTCGGGCTTACACGAAGGGTTGGTGCTATTGAAAGACTTATCCAAACCTTCGACGCCAAATAGGACTTAAATGAGAAAATCTATTTTGAAAATGGGGTTTCAATGCCTTTTCGGGCTTACACGAAGGGTTGGTGCTATTGAAAGACTTATCCAAACCTTCGACGCCAAATAGGACTTAAATGAGAAAATCTATTTGAAAACGGGGTTTCAATGCCTTTTCGGGCTTACACGAAGGGTTGGTGCTATTGAAAGACTTATCCAAACCTTCGACGCCAAATAGGACTTATATGAGAAAAATCATTTGAAAATGGGGTTTCAATTTACGGGTCCAACGCCTCATGGATTTACATGGGGTTTAGTGCTATTGAAAGACTTACCTAAAACCGCCAATACCGTTTGGTATTTTCATGCCCAAATCAAAATAATGCAATATGAACAATATTTACAACAACGTAGTAAATAATGTAAATAACCGGGTTTGAAAAAAAGAGTATTTTTGTGGGTCCAACGCCGTATGGATTTACATGGGGTTTAGTGCTATTGAAAGACTTACCTAAAACCACCAATACCGTTTGGTATTTTCATGCCCAAATCAAAATAATGACGGATAAATCATATTTACAACGTAGTAAAAATGGCAAGAAATTTAGAGCATAACGGGAAGCAATAAATTAATGGAATTTACAAGGAGGGGATTTTGTGGGTCCAATGCCTATGGGATTACGTGGTGGTTAATGCCTCTTTGAGGTCTTAAATAGTCCACCACAACCAATCGGGATTATCACGCCCAAATCACAAAGGGAAAAGGGGAGAAAATGACAATATTCACAATATGATATTTACAACGTAGTAAATGTAAATAAAGCGATAAATGACAATATTTAACATGGGGATTTTTAATGGGTCCAATGCCTATGGAATTACATGGTGGATAAAGCCTCTTTGAGGTCTTACATAGTCCACCACGACCAATCGGGATTATCACGCCCAAATCACAAAGGAAAAAAAATGGGAAAATGACAATATTCACAATATAATATTTACAACGTAGTAAATGTAAATAAAGCGATAAATGACAATATTTAACACATGGGGATGTGTTTTTCGGGTCAAATACCTCGTAGGCTAACAAGGTTGTTACGGCCTCGTTAGAGGTCTTACGCAACTGAGCCAAAGCTACTCAATATTTGCCGTACTAAAACACAAGGAAACCGGTGTATTTTTCGGGTCAAGACCTCGTGGGCTAACATGGTTGTCACGGCCTCGTTAGAGGTCTTACGCGAGCCGCCAAAGCCACTCAATATTGCCGTACTAAAACACACCGGGGGGGAGGAGGTAACCACAACAATATATATATTCACAAGTACGTAGTAAATGTAAATAAAGCGATAAATGACTAGAAAATGTAAATAAAGCGATAAATGACTAGAAAATGTAAATAAAGCGATAAATGACAAGAAAATGTAAATAAAGCGATAAATGACTAGAAAATGTAAATAAAGCGATAAATAGACAAGGAAATGTAAACAAAGCATAAATGAACTAAAGAATGTAAGAGAGAGAGAGGGGGGGAAAGATGAGGAGAGGTTAGAGAGAGAAGCACCTAATAGATGCTTCTCACTCTAAAAACCCCCCAAAATCCCAAAGGAAAAGGTTTAGAGAGAGAAAGAGCTTAGAGAGAGAGAGGGGGGGAAAGATGAGGAGAGGTTAGAGAGAGAAGCACCTAATAGATGCTTCTCACTCTAAAAACCCCCCACAATCCCAAAGGAAAAAGCTTAGAGAGAGAAAGAGCTTAGAGAGAGAGAGAGATTACCTAGAGAGGAGTCTCTCTCTCTAAAACTACCCAAAAACCCTTCCTAAACCCTCTAAAACCCCTATTTCTGCCTATTCTAACGCTCAAGGAGCCTAGAGCCCGAGCCAAAATTGTGTGCAAATGAGGGGGGGGGAGGCTTTATTTATAGGGGGGCGTGCACGCGGGGCGCGCCATGATCGCGCGCGGCGCGTGATGGTGGCGCGCCTCGCGTGCACGCCTCCCGAGACAGCTGTCTGCACTTCCTCGATTCTCGTGCGCGTATTCTTTTTTTGACCCGATTTTCGAGGGCAGTTTTGGAGGTCTTCTGGAACTCAAAATGGGTCATGCAGGCATATCGTCCGGAAAGCTCTCGACGTCCTCTTTCCAACGGTATAAAGTTTGCATGAATCGGAGTTCGGATGAGAGGAGTTATGGCTCCCGGAAGTCGGGGTATCGGAGCTGTTTTCGTGCACTTTTCCGGTGAAGATTCCGATCAAACGGGGGATGCTTTCGGCGAACCGAGAGTTCCACGACGTAGCTGGAGTCGTTATCTTTCCAACGCACCCGGGCTCGTAGATCAACTCGCTGCGAGCAGGAAAGACTCTGCGCGCGAAGGCGGCTGTCCGGGAGGAAAAACGCGTTTTCCTCCCAGCGCGTTTTTCTTCAAATCTTGTCCCAGTTCGCGCACATATTTGACCTAGCTCCCGATGTCAGATTTCGACGTTCTTGGTACCGTCGGAAAGCTTGCGCTGCCTACTTTTGCAAGGTTCCGGATTTGCGGAAATCCGAGCTTGGACTTGTGAGATATGGCTCCGCGAACAGAGGCCACCGGAGTGTTTTTGGTCCGTTTGAGGGCAGTTTTCCGATCAGGATTCCGGCTTGACCCCGATAAAATCTTGGCGATCCGAGAGTTCCACGTCATGCATGAATGTGTCTTCTTTCTAACGTGCCCAGGCTCGCGGATCAACTTGTTGCGAGTCAGGAAGACTCTGCGCGCAAGCGTGGCAACGTCGGTAGGGAAAATTCCGGAACTTTCAGCAAAGCCTTATTTCGTCGGCCTGTTTTCACGCGCATGGTAGATGTAGCTCCCGATGTCGGATTTCGACGATCTTGGTATCGTTGGAAAGCTGGTGCTACCTATTTTCCAAAGGTACAGGCCTTGCACAGAGGCGAGCTTGGGTTCGCAAGATATGATCCTGCGAACGGAGGCCGTCGGAATGTTCCTTATGCCAAGGGGTCATCTTCTGACTGAGATTCCGGCTTGAACCGGAGGAGCTCTTGACGATCCGAAAGTTGCGTGTGGTAGCTGAAGTGAACCTCTTGCCTAAGGGTCTTGGCTCGTGGACCAAGTTGCAGCGGGTCGGAGAGAATCTTTGCGCAAACGTTGCCTCCCAAATAGGCTGTTTTGTCAACAACACTTAGCCAAAATTTGGCTAAGTGTTGGACCGTTTTTTCGCAGTTTTGGCCATAACTCTCTCGTTTCTCGTCCGTTTTTGGGCCCGTAAAGTATCGAATCGAAGCTCTTCATTACGTTCTTCAGAATGGTCAAGGGAGCGGTCAGTTCGATTCAGCTTTTGGTCTGGTCAACAGGTCCAGGTCAAACCTTGGTCAAACTTGGTCAACCTTGGTCAAACTTGGTCAAAACTCTCCAAACTCTGGGAAATGTATCCCGGAATACATTTCGAGGGTTTCTGGGCAAGGTGGACCCTAGTCGGGCTGGGAACGGCTCGGTCAAACCTCGGTCAAACTTCGGTCAACCCTAGTCAAACTTGGTCAACCCTGGTCAAACTTGGTCTTGGGAAATGTGTCCCGGACCTTCTCCTTAGGTGTGTTTGATGTGGCGAGGCTTCGTCGGACCATGCTGGCTCGGTCCGGGTTGTCCCGTCTTGTGTGCCGACATCTGAGAAAATCCCGTGGGTAAAAAATGGGGTTATGACAGTTGCCCCTTCTTTGTTTGGCGTTTCTTGGCACAAGGAACGTCGGACAAAGAATAAATGACTCGATTTTTGCCCGCTCGGATTTTCTCGGTTTCCGTGTTCTCTTACGGTTGCCGCGCAGTTCGTCTCGGTTTGCGTGTTGGTTACTTCTGGGGTCCAAATGGACATTCCAAGGGTTGAGAATGATCGAACGAGGTGTGGGGAGGTGATTCGTGGCTCGAAAGGGTCGTTTGGCGCGGAGGTGGAAATCGGCGCGTGATCATCGCGGGCCGCGCGTGATCATCGCGCGCCGCGCGTGATGATGGCGCGCGCGGCCCCACCTTAAAAGACGCCGCGCGCCCTTTCGCTCTCATTCCGTCGCTTTTTCTCCCTTTTTCCTCTCTGGACCCCACTTCGCCTTCTCTGCTCTTTTGCTCATATCTTGCTATCCGGGACTCCGATCGACGCGCCGTTTTCGCCTACGCGCTCTACGAGTAAGCACCTTTCCATCCCTACCATTTATTTCAGTTTTAAACGGTCGAAATGTGCTGACATGGTCATTCTCTTTTTTGTGTCTTTTGGTCTTTTTCTCATGATCCAGGACTCCGATCGACGATCAGTTTTCGCCTATACGTCCCACAGGTAAGCACCTTTCCATCCCCACCCTTCTTTTCAGTTTTGAACGGTCGGATTATTTGCTTCCTCTTTTATGTCTTATGCTTCTTCCTTGTGCACTTCTGCTTTTATTTCTTTTTGTTTAACATGTCATTGTATGTTTTGGGATGCATTACATACTTAGCAAACATGTTAGTGCACAAAAATGCATTTACGCCAGGGGTCTGCGCATGTACAAATGAGCCTTTGTAGACACGCACATACATACACATGTGTTTGGAAACACATGAGATGAGAGATACGCAAAAAAAAATTTGAGACACCATGTTTATTATGATGCTTGTGTATTTTTTTTGGGGGGGGGCACTATGTCGTGCCTTTATTGCTCTTGGGTTGCGTTGCTACGCACACTCTCTTTTTTTCTATGGGGCATATTTTTTTGAAAATCATGGGTTGGGCCTAGGACCTGCCTTATTTAGACTTGGGACTCGAGTGAGTCCCGCAATGCAGAAGAATTTTAACTTGTCTTGGAAATTCTTCCAAATTTTGTGTGCAAAACTGAAATCTGCTTCACATTTTAAATCAAGGATGGTTTGGCTTGAGTGACCACCCAAGTCTCAAACCGGGGACGAATTGGGGATGAATTGGCCTGGGTGAGCTCCCAGGTCTTAAAACGAAATTTGTGATTTGGGTTCCGGTCTGGTCCACCCAGCCCTCGAAACGGAGACGAATCGGGAACGAATCGGCCTGGTCCACCCAGGTCTCGAAACGAAATTTGTGGTTCGACATTTTGTCAAAGTCGTAATCTAGCAGTTAGATCTATTTTGGAAATTCATCCAAGTGGTCAAGGAAAATTGGGATTTGAAACTTGTCAAATCGCAATTGGGTAATCAGACCTGGTTTGGAAATTCATCCAAACAGTCAGGGAAAAATTGGGATTTGACACTTAGTCGAATCGCAATTGGGTGGTCAGACCCGGTTTGGAAATTCATCCAAACGGTCGGGGAAAAATTGGGATTTGAGACTTGTCAAATCGCAATTGGGTAATCAGACCCGGTTTGGAAATTCATCCAAACGATCGGGGAAAAATTGGGATTTGAGACTTGTCGAATCGCAATTGGGTGGTCAGACCCGGCTTGGAAATTCATCCAAACGATCGGGGAAAAATTGGGATTTGAGACTTGTCAAATCGCAATTGGATAATCAGACCCGGTTTGGAAATTCATCCAAACGATCGGGGAAAAATTGGGATTTGACACTTAGTCGAATCGCAATTGGGTGGTCAGACCCGGCTTGGAAATTCATCCAAACGATCGGGGAAAAATTGGGATTTGAGACTTGTCAAATCGCAATTGGGTGGTCAGACCCGGCTTGGAAATTCATCCAAACGATCGGGGAAAAATTGGGATTTGAGACTTGTCAAATCGCAATTGGGTGGTCAGACCCGGCTTGGAAATTCATCCAAACGATCGGGGAAAAATTGGGATTTGAGACTTGTCAAATCGCAATTGGATAATCAGACCCGGTTTGGAAATTCATCCAAACGATCGGGGAAAAATTGGGATTTGAGACTTGTCAAATCGCAATTGGGTGGTCAGACCCGGCTTGGAAATTCATCCAAACGATCGGGGAAAAATTGGGATTTGACACTTAGTCGAATCGCAATTGGGTGGTCAGACCCGGTTTGGAAATTCATCCAAACGATCGGGGAAAAATTTGGATTGTTTGATTGTCTTTTCCTATCATTGGGTTTCGTGTATGAAGTTTACCTGGCTTTTCTGACTCTTGGATTGTCTTGTTGTGTCCTTTGCAGATGTCTGATCGAGGTAGCGGTAGCGGGGGCCATCGCCGGTCCGATCGCCTTGCGAAAGGCAAGGCTGTGATTTATGCTCCTGAGAGCCCCCCTGATACGGACGATGAGTACGATGCTATGGAGGACGTACGTACTCGTGTTGACGCATCTCTTGCCAGGGATCTGCAGGCTGAGTTTGATGCTGAGGCTGCCGGTTTGTCTTCTAGTACTGCTCGGCCTTCTTCCCGGCCTGGTATTACTATTGGCCGTAGCGCTAGACCCTCCAGTGCGCCTCGTCAGCCTACTGCGGCTCCGCCAGCTGCTCCTCCCGCCAGATCGAAGAGGCGGAAATCTGACCGCGCTCCTCTTTCTGCGGATCCCATACCGGAGGATCATGTTGTACCAGGGTTCAGATACCCTCCCCAGGGTGGCATTCGACCGCGCTATCCTGTCACCACTCCGGTGGTGGATACACCACTCTTGACGAATCTCCATAACCATCCATCATCTTCAGTCCGTCGTTGTCAGGTATTTTTTGTATTGGCACTCTTCTTTGTTTAGCTCTTTCGCATTCTTTCGTACTAACACCTTTCCTTTGTGCAGGATCCCCCTGAGAGTATCGGCCGGGGTGGGTGGTCCGAGTTTAGCCAGCTTCTGGATATCGCTCATCCAGTCCAGAGTACAGAGATTTTCTCGTGGAGTTGGGCTTTGGTCCCTTCCTCAGCATCCGCTACGTGCATGTACGGCATCCTTTGGTGAGGTGTTGGGTGGAGAGGTTCTTCCATCACACGGGGACCATCCATCTTAGTACCTGCGAGGTGGGGGTGCTCCCCGTTGACTGGAGTGCCATTCTAGGCATCCGTTTTGGGGGTAGGATTCCTCCTAGCGACCCTGTGTCTGATTTTGAGGCCCTGGAGATCCTAGGCATCGGATGATCCTAGGACCCTGTGTCATGATTTTGTGGGCAAGAAGCTTTTCCTATCTGCATCGATGATCAGGCTTATCTGATCGTGGATCTCCTGGTGAGGGAGTTCTATCTGAAGATCAGTTATCTGAGGATCTCTTGGTGAGGGAGATAGAGGAGCCTCCCACAGAGCTGCGATATCGCCAGTGGACTGCCTATTTCATATTTAGCTGCTTCCTTGGGAATGACAAGTCTTCCATTCCCACACCCATAGTCGGTATGTTCCGAGACATTGACGACCTGAGGGATTATGACTGGGGAGCACTGACGTATGGGTTTTACATTCGGGGCTTGCGCCGCTTCTCCCGTCGAGAGACCGCCAGTTTCCTCGGCTTCTGGCAGTTCACGCTTTTCTGGGCTTTTGAGCATTTTGCCGTATTCGCTCCCAGCAGGCTTCCAGCGGCTCCTGATTCCGCATTCCCGCTTGCCAGGCGATGGGATTCGGCTTGGATCCAGCGACTGACCACCCGCACGCTTATGGAGTGCCGTACGACCGTGGACTGTATCAGGGATGTTGATATTGTCTTTCAGCCTTACTCCACATTCCTGCTTGAGCGTCCTGAGGTGTTTAGGGCCATGGAGCTATCTCGCCTGCGGATATGGATCCGATCTCCGAGGTCCTGGGAGCTTTTGATGGGCGAGAGGACCTTGCGGCAGCTAGGTGGCGATGCCCTCGTCCCTGTGGATCCTCCTCAGCTGATGACCATCGAGGACTACATCCCACGCGCCCCGAGTGATTCTTTCGTGGCGGGAGTTGAGGCTTATCCAGCTCTGATTCTGGCCGATGTGCCGTATAGGGAGTGGTTTGAGCAGGTCTCCTTGGGGTCTCTGATGTCCCTCCATGAGGTCGAGGGTGGTCGGGTCATGGGCGGATCAGCTATGGACAGCCATCTTTCCCGGTCTTCTGGAGAGTTTGAGTGGCTTCAGACTGAGATTCTACGTCTTCAGCTCGAGTTATCAGTCAGTGAGGATCGTTATGCCGCTGACATGGCCCGAGCACAGGAGGAGACGGCCCGTGTGCAGGCGGAGCTGACGCAGGTACAGGGGGAGCTGACCCGGACGCAGGGGGACTTGA
>OU015768.1:22021298-22055319 GCA_907173295.1 Fagus sylvatica
ATTGTGATATCATGCATCCATGAAAACCTTTATTTGCTGAACCAAGGTTTGAACCTCAAAGTTTAATGTTAAAAGACCCACCATGCATCTTCGTTGGTTTATTTAATTAGATTGCCTATGGTATACATATCGTTATATGCATATAATTCCACACGCCTGATAAGTTATGAAATATGACTTATTTACTTATATTTTAGAGAGAATTTAATGGGATTATTATGCATGATACTTTGAATTACACATAAGTTTTACAATTCTTTAATTTCATTGCATTGCATGAAATTTACCATTTATGTGAGTTATATTGATCCCATAGAGTGTTAATTTAGTTTGTTATGTTTGTAGGTCTTAATGAAGCAAAAGAAGGTCAGCTCAATTCAATTGGAGTCCAAATAGAACAAGGAATCAAAGAAAAATCGCAGTCCAATTCGTACTAGGATTCCAGCTTGCATACGTCTTCGTATTTGGGCCATAACTTTCAACTTAAATATCAGATTGATGCGACTCAAGTTGGGATGGAAAGTTGATTCAAAGGGCTACAATTTTGTGTCTAATGAGAATTGCCTAATTCGGACTTATAATGGGTCAAAAGTGGCGGTCAAGTAAAGCCTGAAAAATATGGGATTTTAGACTTACGAAAATTCTAGTTTTATTAGGATTTCTAGACCTATTTAAAGGTTCATTAGGTCAAATTTAAGATCTCTCTTCTCTCTTAGTCTCTCTTTGCCTCTCTCCTCCAATGTTTTCTTTAGATTTTTGTTTAGTATTTTTCATGAAAGGCTAAAACCTTAACTTAGACTAAGGGGGATTCCCCTTTGTAAGATACTATTTATTCTTTTAATGCCATGAATGTGTTTCAATGTTTATAATTTCTTCTATTGATTGTTCATACCTATTATATTATCTTTTTATTTGAAACTTTTAGGGTTTGAACCGTTTCATAAGTTCAATCAAGGCTTTTCTTATAGTTATGTAAGAACCCTAGATTTATCAAATACAAAACCTTAATTGCATTAGATATTATTGTTTGTTGCGTTATTGCTTGAGAGTATATCGTCGTCTTATGATCTTTCTAGTGTAGTTATTGATTTCATGCTTTAATCAATGGACAATTTTTAGAAAAAATTATATTAGAATTATTTATAAAGTCTTTATTGCAAATCTTCCGATTGATGGTTTGGGATGAGAAACTATCAATTGAGTTATAAGATGGTAAAATTGAATTAATAGTATTCTTTTAAAGTGGATGAACCTATAGTCTAAGCATTTTTACCCATCACATTTTTCTTAATCTTAATTATTAGTTTTCTACAAATCTCAAAATATTATTTTCTTTACTTTTACCCTTTTAAAAGTGTCTCTTGAATTCCAATCTTCCTGTGGTTCGACAACCCTCTTCACTACTATACTATCCATCCCTCATTGTTGACACCAGGGAAAAATTACTACTACTATTAAGAAGTGTCTAGTAGTGTCTTTTTCCTAATCCCGACCCCCATTTGGCGAGTCTCTCTCTTTTTCGGAAGAGAAGGAATGTGTGTGTGTGTGTGTGTGTGCAGGAACACTTGTGTGTGTGCATGTGAGCACAAATTTGGAGTCGCCATAAACCATGGGAAATTTAAGGTGTGATTGGGCACCTATGTCTAATAGATTTTATCTTGTTTAAACATTTAAAATAAAATGGTCTTGAACTAGAGATGGGTTCGGGGGATTGCTTATGCGTGGGGAAGGTGTTAAGCACCCCACGACATCCATTAAGAAATGGTTACCTCCCTTCTAGTGTTCTCTTTTATTTGCTAAGCCTAGGTTGTTGGTTTTTATTTTGTACAAATGTCCCAAATTTGGTCGTGCAATATACCAAGAATGGCAAATGCAATTTGACTTCATTTGGTTTTGATTAGACTCTTTATTTCATCTTCCCTCATCTTTGTATTTTTTAGGTTCCGGGCAGTTCGATGGTAGGATGTACTTGAAATCCTAACACCTAGTGCCGGGACAAACAATTGATGTTTTTGATGCCATATTCGAGATCTCTTTACCCTTGAGTTCCAAGAATAAAGCGGTCCTGTCAAATGGCGGGGTTTTGGATGATTAATTCACACTTTAGGGAATTTTAGACCATGATCTTATGGGAGTTAGAATGTGTAGAATCCCTTACAACGAGGACACGTACCAACCACGTCCATGCGTAAGGGACTCATACCATGGTGTCCCAATGCCAGGGTGAGCCGTAGCTCTTGGGTTGCACCAACTTCGTTTATAACGCCCACATTACCATGTTTACTCTTTTTAAAATTTTCATGGCAAAGTATATTTTAATCACATTTTATATCAAAGCGAATAAACACTCAAACAAGTAATCACGGCATGTTCGCAGCACATAAATTACTAAAACAACAAGTATGGGATGATCATGGCATGTTTGCAACACATTAATCATAAAAAATTCATGTAAGTGGTCACGACATGTTTGCAACACGTAAACCACTAAAAAACATGGGTATGATCATGGCATGTTCGCAGCACATTAATCATAAAAGCAACTCAATCAAATGATCACGGCATGTTTGCAGCAACGTTAATCACAAGCACAAATATGGGATGTGATGAAAATGACAAGAATTATGACATGAATGTAACGCTCAATTGAAATGACAAAGTGTAATTCATGACAATATGATGTATTTTAGGGAAAGGGTCAAGACCTCGTGGGGCCGGAATTCGATGCTATTGAAAGGCTTACTCAAATCCCGATACCACCTTAGGATTTACATGAATAAAGTAAAGCAATTTAGAAAGGGGTTCAACGCCTCTCGGGCTTACACGAAGGATTAGTGTTATTGAAAGACTTACCTAATTCTTTGAGGCCGAATAGGACTTAAATGAACGAAAAATCGTTTTAAAATGTGTCGGGAATTTTGCGGATCCAATGCCTCATGGGTTTACATGGGGTTTAGTGCTATTGAAAGACTTACCTAAACCTCCAATACCCAAATCAAAGTGGAAAAATTAACAATATTTATGACAATGTAAATAACGAAATTTAAAGCAAGGGACTTTCGTGGGTCCAATGCCTCTCATGGAATTACGTGGTTGTTAATGCCTCGTTAAGGTCTTACATAATCCACCACGACCAATTGGGATTTTCACGCCCAAATCGCAAAGGGGGAAAAGGGGGAGAAATAAATATTCACAACGTAGTAAAGCAATAAATATATTTAAAGCATGACAGAAAGCAATAAATGTATTTAAGCATAAATCTATAATATAAACTAAAAGGTAGAGCTGAGAGAAAAAAATTTGCCTTCTCCAAAGCCTGCCACATAAGACTCCTTACTCCAATAGAATTCCACCTCATACTCACCCTATCTCCCCATGCTTATCTTTTCACTTCCCCCCATTAAATCCAACTCACCGTTTGAGCCCCTTTAACGCTCTATGTTTTAGCGCTTGCTCTCCCAATCACTTTGGCTCTTCTTCTACCTACCGTTTACAGTACCAATTCCTTTACTCTTTTACTAATTAGTGTTGGTTACTTTTAGGATTCCTTACCGTTACACTTATAATGTCCAACTCACCCACAATTTACTCTTCCATTGACTGTCTCTCTCCGTTTTGTGCTTCTTCCTCTCCCTTCACTACATATATCTTCCAATCTCACCCCTCCATACCTCCCCAATTACCACTCCACCCAATGATACGCATGCTGACCTCGATCCAAATGTCGCTTTGTTCCTAAAATTGGAGTCAACCTCTTGGAAGAACATCAATCTAGGATTTGGTTACATGTAAGTGATGAATTGAAACTCCTATATCTAAATAGAATTGGCTACAGGTTGCTCATAAATTGTTTGATAAAAATCCTTAACAATATGTTCATTGGTTTTAACAGGAAACAAGGTGGCTCGGGTTGATATTGTTGGGGCTAGAGATGCCACATAGAGGGGGTTCTAATCAACAGGAGGTTTGGTGGACTCAGACTACTTGGATTTTATGAGAGTCAACTTTGGATGAGATTGTTCCTTCTTCTTTGGCTGAAATTGCTACAATTTCTCCTTACAACTAATGAAATCGAGGACCTAAAAGTTGATTACTCTGTAAGTTGTAGTATTATTTATAAGGTTTGCATGTAAATATGAATGTTTGGATTGATTGAGTTTAACCAAAGAAGGTTTTGAACCTACTCACTTATACTAGGTCATCCGTTTTGTTTTGCATAGCATGTGGTTGTAGTCACTTATACTAGATCTCCCAGTACTTTACTATTTTACAACAGTTCTCTTCTTCCGACACATGTCTTTGTGTATTTATGGGCAATGGAATGTTAGCCACTATGTAACACCATGCATGAGTCCATGAAACTGTGAAAGCTTTGCAACTTTGTTTTCCATATTGTGCTATTTGGGTGAAGGGAACACCACTAATTTATGGCTACAAGGATATATCGTCCCACTATTCTTGGCATTTCAGTTGCACATGTAATTGTCTCTTTACCTCCTTTTATCAAGTTCAAGATTCAATATTATTATAGCATAATTTATTCTTTTACAGGTGCTTGGGATTGAAATCAAAGCTAGCGATACTCAAGGACACTAGTCATGCTGGTAATCTTGATTCATCTAATCCAATGAATTAATTGATAAAATCATTTGTTGTGTGTTGCTCTAAATTTTATGTATTAAGTAAGCATTATAGACTTCTTCTTCTTTTTTGTTCCTTGGCACGATTGAAAAAGAAGAAAACTACTTTATATATGAGCTCATAAAACAAAGCAGTTATTACATTTTATTATCGTTTTGAATGCTTATATGAGTGGTTAAGCACTTGGTTCATCTAATCATTTATTTGCTTACGTTTTTTATAGGTAGATAAACACTTGATTTTAAAGTAGGATTTTTGTGGACTTTAGTTTTGCTTGGGTTTCTGTTTGGTCATGAAGGCACTTTTGCATTCTACTGCACTAGGAGTTTAATAATCTTGGATACTTCTACTTATTTTGACCCATGCTATATCATTTGGTTGATTGTTTTGTACGTGACTCTATTTAAGCAGTTAAACTAATACTTAGACTTGAACCGGTTGAAACTTGCAATATTTGTTCTACTTTGTTAGCTTATTACGATTTTGAAATCGTTTGCCGAAATATGAAATGGTCAATAAGGTTTTATAGGATCCAGGAGTTCAGCTTTGTTAGGATTTTGAAATACCTAATCAAAGTTTTAAGTTTTCTTTTTTATAAATTGATCAAACATAAGTACAAAGAATTTAATCCATTAAACTATGTGTTTACGATTTTGATTTTTTTGGATCATGGGGCTTCTAAGTTTTTCTTCTCTTTTTTGATATTAATGGTTCTTACTAAAACAATACCCATATTTTAGTGTCCTTTTCTATTTTGATAACAATAATGGGGCTCATAAATTTTTTTTTTAGCTAGAATGAATGACTTTATCTAAATGTTACCTTTAGATCTTGGATATTGTGATTGTGGGTAGTTGTCATCAGTACCCTGGCCTAATTGGGTAGTTGCTTTTGGAATTTGATCGATACACAATTTATTGGATAATATCATTAAAAAAACATTTGTATTTGGTTTTTGTTGTATTTGATTTTTCTTGGATACACTTCTCTAGCGTTGCCTGATTATACAATTAGCTTTTTATGAATTTTTTTCATCCATTTTTTCAAATTTCTAATTATACTCATTGAGTTGTAATATTTTTAAGAATTGGGTTTTCTTGAAATTTGTTCAGTATTTTTTATTTAATTTTGGAAGATTTCATATTGTGAATGCATGCGGTTTTCCTATCAACACCTCTTTAAAGTGTGATGAAGCTACATGTTAATATTGGCAAGGATGCAGCTTCATTTGGAACTGTAATTTGGTTAATTTGGAATTAAGCAAGTGGGGTAAATACTAAATAGAGGCGTACATCTTATTGAGATCATACAAACCATTGGGATAGATCCTTATTACAAGGGAAATAACTATCTTTTGACTCATAACATAAAGAATTATCTTAAAAAAAAAGAGTAAGATAAAGCATAATAAATTGATCATTATTATTTAACTTTAACCATAACTTGGTTGATATCACTTTTGAAAATTTTCTTCATGAAAAATCTAATTTGCAAACTTGACTATATAAGTATATAACTATCAAATGGTTGGTCTAATTTTAACTTTTAAAAAATTCATCATACATATTGTCGACACCGGCGGAAAAATTTATTATCTAAATCTTTTTATTTTTATTTTATTTTTCCTAGATACCGACCCCCATTTGGCGAGTGTTGTGTGTGATCTCTATCTCTTTTCCGTTTCGAGATATGAGTTGTGTGTGTGTGGGAACCTGTGTACATGTGTGTGCGTATGAGCGCAAATTTGGAGTCGCCACCAATCATGGGAAATTTTAAGGTGTGATTGGGCACCTATGTCTAATAGATTTTATCTAATTTAGACATCTATAACAAAAATGGTCTTGAACCAGAGATGGGTTCGGGGGTTTGTTTATGCATGGGGAAGGTGTTAGGCACCCCACGACATCCGTTTAAGAAAACGGTTACCTCCTTTCTAATGTTTTCTTTTATTTGCTAAACCTAAGTTGTTGGTTTTAATTATGTACAAATGTCCCAAATTTGGTCGAGCAATGTACCAAGAATGGCAAATGCAATTTAACCTCATTTGGTTTTGATTAGACTCTTTATTTCACCATCCCTTATCTTTGTATTTTTTAAGTTTCCGGGCATTTCGGTGGTAGGATGTACTCGAAATCCTAACACCTAGTGCCGGGACAAACAATTAATGTTTTTGATGCCATATTCGGGATCTCTTTACCCTTGATTTCCAAGAGTAAAGCGGTCCGTCAAATGGCGGGGTTTTGGATGATTAATTCACACTTTGGGGAATTTTAGACCATGATCCTATAGGAGTTAGAACGTGTAGAATCCCTTACACGAAAGCACGTACCAGCCACGCCCCCATGTAAAGGACTCATACCATGGTGTCCAAAAGCCAGGGCGAGCCGTAGCCCTTGGATTGCACCAATTTTGTTTCTAACGCCCACATTACCATGTTTACTCTCTTTAAAGTTTTCATGGCAAAGTGTATTTTAATCACATTTTTTTATATCAAAGCGATAAACAATCTAGCAAGTGATCAAGGCATATTCACAGCACATAAATTACAAGAAAGAGTATGAAGGCAAGTAAAATGTCCAAACAAGTAATCATGACATGTTCGCAGCACATAAATCACAAGTATGACGGAAAATGGGATGATCATGACATGTTAGTAACACATCAATCATAAATATGAAATGACATAAATATGACACTCAATCGAAACGGCAAGGTATAATTCATGAGAATTTTAGGGAAAGGGTCAAGACCTCGTGGGGTCGGGATTCGATGCTATTTGAAAGGCTTATTCGAACCCCGACACCACCTTAGGGTTTACATGAATAAAATAAAGCAATCTAAAGAGAATTCAATACCTCTCGGGCTTACACGGGGGTTTAGCACTATTTGAAAGATTTACCTAAACCCGCGAAGCCAAATAGGACTTAAATGATGAAAAATCGTTTTGGAAATGAGTTTCAATGCCTTTTCGGGCTTACACGGGGGTTTAGTACTATTTGAAAGATTTACCTAAACCCGCGAAGCCAAATAGGACTTAAATGAGAAAAATTGTTTTGAAAATGGGTTTCAATGCCTTTTCGGGCTTACACGGGGGTTTAGTACTATTTGAAAAGATTTACCTAAACCCGCGAAGCCAAATAGGACTTAAATGAGAAAAACCGTTTTGGAAATGAGTTTCAACGCCTTTTCGGGCTTACACGGGGGTTTAGTACTATTTGAAAGATTTACCTAAACCCGCAAAGCCAAATAGGACTTAAATGATGAAAAATCGTTTTGAAAATGCATTGGGAATCTTATGGGTCCAACGCCTCATGGATTTACATGGAGCTTTTAGTACTATTTGAAAGATTTACCTAAAACCACCAATACCGTTCGGTATTTTCATGCCCAAATCAAAAATGGAAAAATGGACAATAATCACAACCATGTTGTAAATAATGAAAATAACGGGGTTTAATAGAAAATGTTTTTTGTGGGTCTAATACCTTATGGAATTACGTGATGGTTAATGCCTCATTGAGGTCTAACATAATCCACCACGACCAATCGGGATTATCATGCCCAAATCACAAAGAGGAAAGGGGGAGGAAATGACAATATCCACAAATACGTAATAAATGTAAATAAAGCGATAAATGACTCTAAAACGGAGGATTTTTAATGGGTCCAATGCCTATGGAATTATATGGTGGATAAAGCCTCCTTGAGGTCTCACATAATCCACCACGACCAATTGGGATTATCACGCCCAAGTCACATATTCACAACATAACATATATTCACAAGTACATAGTAAATGTAAATAAAGCGATAAATGACATTATTTTAATCATGGGGAAGTGTATTTTTCGGGTCAAGCACCTCGTGGGCTAACATGGCTGTTAAGGCCTCAAAGAGGGCTTATATAATTCACCAAAGCCACTCGGATTTTGCCGTACTAAAACACACGGGGAAGGGGGATAATCACAACACAATATATATTCACAAGTACGTAGTAAATGTAAATAAAGCGATAAATGACATTATTTAATCATGGGGGAGTGTATTTTTCGGGTCAAGCACCTCGTGGGCTAACATGGCTGTTAAGGCCTCAAAGAGGGTTTATATAATCCACCAAAGCCACTCGGGTTTTGCCGTACTAAAACACACGGGGAATGGGATAATCACAACACAATATATATTCACAAGTACGTAGTAAATGTAAATAAAGCGATAAATGACATTATTTAGACATGGGAAGTGTATTTTTCGGGTCAAATACCTCGTAGACTAACATGGTTGTTACGGCCTCATAGAGGTCTTACGCACTCCGCCAAAGCTACTCAATATTTGCCGTACTAAAACACACGGGGAGGAGGAAATCACAATAATATATCCACAATAACATAGCAAATGTAAATAAAGCAATAAATATATTCAGATCTACAAATAATAGCAATAAATAACTCAAAGCATATAAATAAAGCAATAAATAGACTAGAAAGTATAAATAAAGCAACATAAATAAATTCAGATCTAAATAAGAACTAAATAAAAGCAATAAATGAACTTAAAGAACATAACAAGAGTGGATCCTTGTGAATCCCTTCCCATTTTAGGGATCATCACTAGTCACCTCCACTAAAAAGGAAAAAAAAGAGAGAGGAGAGGAGAGAGAAAGAGCTTAGAGAGAGAGAGTACCTAGAGAGGAGTCTCTCACTCTAAAACTACCCAAAAACCCCGCCTAAAATCCCCTAAAACCCCTATTTCTGCCTATTCTAACGCTCAAGAAGGCCTAGGGCCCGAGCAAAATCGTGCCAAACTGAAGGGGGGGGGTCTGCTTTTATAGGCGGAGTTACTGTAGCTCGCGCGGCATGATCACGCGCGCGCTACAGTACCCGCCACGTGGCGATCTTATCCATTCGCGTGGAAATTCGCGCGCGCGCACAGTTTTTTGACCCGATTTTCGAAGGCAATTTTGGAGGCCTTCTGGTACTCAAAATGGGTCATGCAGCATATCGTCGGAGTTCGGAACAAAAAGTTATGGCTTCTGGAAGTTGGGGTGTCTGAGCTGTTTTTTCGCGTTTTTCCGGTGAAGATTCCGGCCAAACGGGGGAAGCTACCGGCGAACCGAGAGTTGCACGTTGTAGCTGGAGTTGCCATCTTTCCAACGCACCTGGGCTCGCGGATCAACTCGTTGTGAGTCGGAAAGACTCTGCGCGCGAAGGCGGCTGTCCGGAAGAAAAATGCATCGAACCTTCGGCCCATTTTTCCTTGCTTTTTGTCTGTGTTCGCGCGCATATTTGACCTAGCTCCCGATGTCGGATTTCGACGTTCTTGGTACCGTCGGAAAGCTTGCGCTGCCCTCTTCTGTAAGGTTCTGTATTTTTGGGAAACCGAGCTAAGGACGGAGAGATATGGTCCCGTGAACAGAGGTCGCCGGAGTGTTTTGGTCCATCAGAGGGCATTTTTCCGGTGAGGATTCCGGCTAGACCCGGTAAAATCTTGGCGATCCGAGAGTTCCATGTCGTGCATGAGTGTGTCTTCTTTCCAACGTGCCCGGGCTTGCGGATCAACTTGTTGCGAGTCAGGAAGACTCTGTGCGCAAGCGTGACAACGTCGGTGGGAAAATTCTGGAAATTTCAGCACAGCCTTATTTCGTCGGCCTGATTTTACGCGCGTGGTAGATGTAGCTCCCGATATCGGATTTTGACGATCTTGGCATCATCGGAAAGCTTGCGCTACCTACTTTTCAACGGTACAGGCCTTGCACAGAGGCGAGCTTGGGTTCGCAGGATATGATCTTGCGAACAGAGGCCGTTGGAATGTTCCTTATGCCAAGGGGTCATCTTCTGACTGAGATTCTGGCTTGACCGGAGGAGCTCTTGACGATCCGAGAATTGCGCGTTGTAGCTGAAGCAACCCTCTTGCTTAAGGGTCTCAGCTCGCAGACCAAGTTGCTGCGAGCCGGAGAGAATCTACGTGCAAACGTTGCCTCCCAAATAGGCTGTTTTGTCAACAACACTTGGCAAAATTTGGCTAAGTGTTGGACCGTTTTTTCACGGTTTTGCCCATAACTCTCTCGTTTCTCGTCCGTTTTTGACCCGTAAAGTATCGAATCGAAGCTCTCATCATGCTCTATACAATGGTCAAGGAGCGGTCAGTCCGATCCAGTTTTTGGTCTGGTCAACGGTCCGGTCAAACCTCGGTCAAACTTGGTCAACCTTAGTCAAACTTGGTCAAACTTGGTTAAAGCTCTCCGAACTCTGGGAAATGTATCCCGGACCACGTTTTGAGGTTTTTTTGGGTATAGTGGACCCCAGTCGGGTCAGAAAAGGCTTGGTCAAACCTCGGTCAAACTTGGTCAACTCTGGTCAAACTTGGTTAACCTAGGTCAAACTTGGTCAGATTTTGGGAAATGTGTCCCAGACCCCGTTTTGAGGTTATTTGGTGTGATGAGCCCTCGTCGAATCAAGCCGACTTGGTTCGGACTGCCTCGTTTTGCGTGCCGACACCCGAGAAAATCCCGGGGGTAAAAATGGGGTTATGACACCCGAGAAAATCCCGGGGGTAAAAATGGGGTTATGACAGTTGCCCCTTCTTTGTTTGGCGTTTCTTGGCACAAGGAACGTCGGACAAAGAATAAATGACTCGATTTTTGCCCGCTCGGATTTTCTCGGTTTCCGTGCTTGGTTACGGTTACCGCGCAGTTCATCTCGGTTTGCGTGCCAGCCCTTCTGGGGTCCAAATGGACATTCCGGGGTTTGAAGAAGATCGGACAGGATGCGAAAAGACGGTTCGTGGTTCAAAATGGCAGCGGGGCGCGTGTTTGGGAACTCGTGCGTGACCATCACGCGCGGCGCGTGGTGGACCCGCGCGAGGTCCCACCATAAATTGCGCCGCGCGACCTTTCCCTTTCATTTCGTCCTTTTCTTTCCCTTTTCACTCTCTGGACCCCACTTCGCCTTTTTTGCTCTTTTACTCATATCTTGCTATTCGGGACTCTGATTGACGCGCCGTTTTCGCCTATGCGCTCCACGAGTAAGCACCTTCCCATCCCTACCATTTATTTCAGCTTTAAACAGTCGAAATGTGCTGATTTGGTCATTCTCTTTTTTTATGTCTTTTTCTTATGATCCAGGCCTTTGATCGACGATCCGTCTTCGCCCCTACGTCGTACAGGTAAGCACCTTTCCATCCCTACCCTTCTTTTCAGTTTTGAACGGTCGGATTGATTGCTTCCTTTGTTATGTCCCATGCTTTTGCTTTGTGCACTTCTGCTTTTATTTCTTTTTGTTCCATTGTATGTTTTGGGATGCATCACACACTTAGCAAACATGTTCGTGCACAAAAATGCATTTATGTATAGAAATATGTGTATGTACGAATGAACCTTTGTAGGCACACATGCACACACACATGTGCTTGGAAGCACAAGAGATGAGAGATATGAAACAATCTCGGGACACAATATTTATTGTGATGTATATTATTATTATTTTTTTTGGTGCACTATGTAGTGTATTTATTATTATTTTTTTGTGAGGCAAATATTCTGAAAATTAAGGGCTAAGTTCGGGATCTACACAAACTTAGGAAGTATATTTTTTCTTTTTCCTTTCGGGATTCGAAATTTGTTCAAATTTCGAATTGGGTGGTTCAACGGTTTGGCATTTGAATCCAAACACGTTGAGGGATGATTTGGCTTGGGGACTACCCAAGTCTCAAATCGAGTGGTCCAACGGCTTGGCATTTGAATCCAAACACGTTGGGGATGTTAATTTGAGACTTCAAATTTGTCCAAGTCTCAAATTGGGTGTTTCAATGGTTTAGCATTTGAATCCAAACACGTTGAGGGATGATTTGGCTTGGGGACTACCTAAGTCTCAAATCGAGTGGTCCAACGGCTTGGCATTTGAATCCAAACACGTTGAGGAGGTTAATTTGAGACTTCAAATCTGTTCAAGTCTCAAATTGGGTGTTTCAACGGTTTGGCATTTGAATCCAAACACGTTGAGGGATGTTAATTTGAGACTTCAAATCTGTTCAAGTCTCAAATTGGGTGGTTTCAACGGTTTGGCATTTGAATCCAAACACGTTGAGGGGATGATTTGGCTTGGGGACTACCCAAGTCTCAAATCGAGTGGTCCAACGGCTTGGCATTTGAATCCAAACACGTTGGGGATGTTAATTTGAGACTTCAAATTTGTCCAAGTCTCAAATTGGGTGGTTCAACGGTTTGGCATTTGAATCCAAACACGTTGAGGGGATGATTTGGCTTGGGGACTACCCAAGTCTCAAATCGAGTGGTCCAACGGCTTGGCATTTGAATCCAAACACGTTGGGGAGGTTAATTTGAGACTTCAAATTTGTTCAAGTCTCAAATTGGGTGGTTCAACGGTTTGGCATTTGAATCCAAACACGTTGAGGGGTGATTTGGCTTGGGGACTACCCAAGTCTCAAATCGAGTGGTCCAACGGCTTGGCATTTGAATCCAAACACGTTGGGGATGTTAATTTGAGACTTCAAATCTGTTCAAGTCTCAAATTGGGTGGTTCAACGGTTTGGCATTTGAATCCAAACACGTTGAGGGATGATTTGGCTTGGGGACTACCCAAGTCTCAAATCGAGTGGTCCAACGGCTTGGCATTTGAATCCAAACACGTTGGGGATGTTAATTTGAGACTTCAAATCTGTTCAAGTCTCAAATTGGGTGTTTCAACGGTTTGGCATTTGAATCCAAACACGTTGAGGGATGTTAATTTGAGACTTCAAATCTGTTCAAGTCTCAAATTGGGTGTTTCAACGGTTTGGCATTTGAATCCAAACACGTTGAGGGATGATTTGGCTTGGGGACTACCCAAGTCTCAAATCGAGTGGTCCAACGGCTTGGCATTTGAATCCAAACACGTTGGGGAGGTTAATTTGAGACTTCAAATTTGTCCAAGTCTCAAATTGGGTGGTTCAACGGTTTGGCATTTGAATCCAAACACGTTGAGGGATGATTTGGCTTGGGGACTACCCAAGTCTCAAATCGAGTGGTCCAACGGCTTGGCATTTGAATCCAAACACGTTGGGGAGGTTAATTTGAGACTTCAAATCTGTTCAAGTCTCAAATTGGGTGGTTCAACGGTTTGGCATTTGAATCCAAACACGTTGAGGGTGATTTGGCTTGGGGACTACCCAAGTCTCAAATCGAGTGGTCCAACGGCTTGGCATTTGAATCCAAACACGTTGGGGATGTTAATTTGAGACTTCAAATTCTGTTCAAGTCTCAAATTGGGTGGTTCAACGGTTTGGCATTTGAATCCAAACACGTTGAGGGATGATTTGGCTTGGGGACTACCCAAGTCTCAAATCGAGTGGTCCAACGGCTTGGCATTTGAATCCAAACACGTTGGGGATGTTAATTTGAGACTTCAAATCTGTTCAAGTCTCAAATTGGGTGGTTCAACGGTTTGGCATTTGAATCCAAACACGTTGAGGGATGATTTGGCTTGGGGACTACCCAAGTCTCAAATCGAGTGGTCCAACGGCTTGGCATTTGAATCCAAACACGTTGGGGATGTTAATTTGAGACTTCAAATCTGTTCAAGTCTCAAATTGGGTGGTTCAACGGTTTGGCATTTGAATCCAAACACGTTGAGGGGATGATTTGGCTTGGGGACTACCCAAGTCTCAAATCGAGTGGTCCAACGGCTTGGCATTTGAATCCAAACACGTTGGGGATGTTAATTTGAGACTTCAAATCTGTTCAAGTCTCAAATTGGGTGGTTTCAACGGTTTGGCATTTGAATCCAAACACGTTGAGGTGTGATTTGGCTTGGGGACTACCCAAGTCTCAAATCGAGTGGTCCAACGGCTTGGCATTTGAATCCAAACACGTTGGGGATGTTAATTTGAGACTTCAAATTCTGTTCAAGTCTCAAATTGGGTGGTTTCAACGGTTTGGCATTTGAATCCAAACACGTTGAGGGATGATTTGGCTTGGGGACTACCCAAGTCTCAAATCGAGTGGTCCAACGGCTTGGCATTTGAATCCAAACACGTTGGGGATGTTAATTTGAGACTTCAAATCTGTTCAAGTCTCAAATTGGGTGGTTCAACGGTTTGGCATTTGAATCCAAACACGTTGAGGGATGATTTGGCTTGGGGACTACCCAAGTCTCAAATCGAGTGGTCCAACGGCTTGGCATTTGAATCCAAACACGTTGGGGATGTTAATTTGAGACTTCAAATCTGTTCAAGTCTCAAATTGGGTGTTTCAACGGTTTGGCATTTGAATCCAAACACGTTGAGGGATGATTTGGCTTGGGGACTACCCAAGTCTCAAATCGAGTGATTCAACATTTCGTCAAATCGTAATTTAATGGTTAGACTTAGTCTGGAAATTCGTCCAAACGGTCTGGGACAAAATTGCTTGTTTTGATTGTCTTTTTTTTTTTCTTTTTTGTATGATTTTGACCATTGTATGCTTTCTATATTTTTGAGAATGCGATATACCTGATTTCTCTGACTCTTTGATTGTTCGTGGCTCTTTTTTGCAGATGTCTGATCGAGGTAGCGGCAGTGGGGGCCATCGCCGGTCCGATCGCCTTGCGAAAGGCAAGGCTGTGATTTATGCTCGTGAGAGTTCTCCTGATACAGATGACGAGTACGATGCCGTGGAGGACGTTCGTACCCGTGCTGATGCTTCCATCGCCAGGAACCTGCAGGCGGAGCTCGATGCCGAGGCTGCTGGTCTTTTTTCTGGTGCGGCCCGGCCTCCTCCTCGACCTGGAGTTGTCATTGGTCGTAGCGCTAGGCCTTCTGGGATGACCCGTCCTTCTCCACAGCCTAGTGTTACCACTGGCCATAGCGATACTCCTTCTGACGTACCTCGTGGTGCCAGCACCAGATAGACGGGCGCTCCTTCCACGAGATTGAAGAGGCAGAGGGCTGAGGGGCTTCCCCACTCCGCAGGCGCCATTCCCGAGGATTACGTTGCGCCGGGATTCAGATATCCTCCATAGGGTGGTATCCGACCATGTTATCCCGTCATCGTCGAGATATCTGACACGCCTCTTCTGACGAACCTCCTTGCCCATCCATCTTCTCTGGTTCGCCGCTGTTAGGTACCCGCATACTTTCATATGTCTCTTTTGTTCTTGGCTCTTTGTAATCCCTTGTATTGACATTCTTTTTTTTGGATTTTGTGCAAGATCCTCCCGAGAGCGTTGGTCGAGGTGGATGGTCTGAGTTTAGCAGACTCCTAGCGATCTCTCATCGGGAGTATAGGGAGTTTCTGACAGAGCTAGGCTTCGGCCCTTTCCTCGGCATCCCCTATGTATCAGTGTACCACCCGTCAGTGGGGTGTTTTGTGGAGAGGTTCTTTCATCACACTGGGACCTTCCACCTTAGCACCTGTGAGATGGCGGTGCTTCCTGTAGACTGGAGTGCCATCCTGGGCATTCGTTTTGGGGGTAGGGCTCCCCCTAGTGAGCCCATATCTGGCCCCGAGGCCATGGAGATTTTGGGTCTTGATGATTCTGATGCTATAGATGGCTCCAGGCTTCCTTCTGTGAGGATCCGATACCTGGCGGACATCTTGAGGAGGGATAGAGAGGAGCCTCCTACCGAGCTACGCTATCTCCAGTGGGCAGCATATTTCATTTTCAGCTGCTTCCTTGGGAATGACAAGTCCACCGTTCCCACGCCCATCGTCGGCATGTTTCGAGACGTCGACACCTTGAGGGAGTATGATTGGGGAGCATTGACGTATGGATTTTACATCCGGGGCCTGCGTCGCTTTTCTTGTCGGGAGTCGATCAGTTTTCTCGGCTTCTGGCAGTTTACCATTTTCTGGGCCTTTGAGTACTTTCCCACTTTTGCTCCCAGTCGGCTTCCATTGGCCTCTGATCCTGACTTTCCTCTTGCCAGGCATTGGGATTCTGCTCGGATTCGGAGATTGACCAGTCGCACGCTTCTTAAGCTCCGCACGACGGTGGATTGTATCAAGGATGCTGACATTGTCTTTCAGCCCTATTCTCCAGCCTTGGTTCAGCACCCTGAGGTATTTAGGGCTGTCGAGTTGTCCCGTCTAAGGATATGGATCTGATCCCCTCGGTGTTGGGAGCTTCTGCTGGCTGAGCGGACTTTACGGCAGTGGGGTGGCGAAGCCGCTGTTCCTGTAGATCCCCCCCTTTGATGACTATCGAGGGTTACATTCCTCATGCTCCGAGTGATCCCTACGTGGCAGGGGTGAGTGCTTCTCCGAGTCTGGTCCGAGAGGATGTGCCATACTAGGAGTGGTTTGAGCAGGTTTCTTTGGGGTCCCTAATGTCTCTTCACGAGGTCGAGGGTGGCCGTGTCATGGGTGGGATGGCCATGGACAGTCATCATATTCGGGCTTCCGGGCAGATTGAGAGGCTTCAGAGTGAGATACTGCGTCTCCAGCTTGAGCTGTCAGTCTGCGAGGATTGCCATAGGGCCGATGTGGATCGACTATAGGGGGAGGCGGCGCAGCGAGAGGGAGAGATGGCTCAGATGCGAGCCGACTTGGCTCAGAGGCAGAGGGATTTGGGTTCCCGGGATGCAGAGCTGGCTCGTTTGGCTGCCACCATACGGAGATTAGAGGATCAGCTTCAGGGTGTAGGCATTCCTCCTGTTACCGGAGCCGGCTCATCTGGTTTAGGTCAGACTTCTTCTTCTCCACCTCCTGATCCCGTTTCTCGAGACTGGTTCTTTGACGACCCTCCTTCCTCATGATGTATTTTCTGTTTTCTTTTGTCTTCTTTTGTGGCCTTGTATTCTGGCCAGACATTTTGTGTTTATATGGGATGTACAGACATTGATTATTGTATATATGACATTTGTGGCTTATGGTTATCACTTTGGTTTACTTTTGTGGTTATGTGTATGGACATGTGTATGGATGTATGTTTATGGATGTGTTTGGGTTTGTGTTTGGATGTGTTTGGGTATGTGTTTGGGTTTGTGTTTGGATGTGTTTGGATTTACATTTATGGCTATGTGTGTGGGTGTCGGGTCTCGATCCTCCGCGAGGCCTGGTTCAACAAATGTTAAGGCTGACCTCTCCTTGGGGCCTGTTTCCGTCGTCATTGGGGCTTATTTCTCCACGAAGCCCATTTCGGCAGATTTTGGGACTTACTCCTTCATGAGGCCCATTTCCACAAATTCTGGGACTTACTCATCCACGAGGCCCATTTCTATCATCATTGGGTCTTACTCCTCCACGAGGCCCATTTCCACAAATTTTGGGACTTACTCATCCACGAGGCCCATTTCAGCAAAGGTTGGGACTTACTCCTCCACGAGGCCCATTTCGGCAAAGGTTGGGACTTACTCATCCACGAGGCCCATTTCTATCATCCTTGGGTCTTACTCCTCCCCGAGGCCCATTTCGGCAAAGGTTGGGACTTACTCATCCACGAGGCCCATTTCTATCATCCTTGGGTCTTACTCCTCCCCGAGGCCCATTTCGACAGATTTTGGGACTTACTCCTCTACGAGGCCCATTTCGACAGATTTTGGGACTTACTCCTCCACGAGGCCCATTTCCATCAATGTTGGGACTTATTCCTCCACGAGGCCCATTTCTATCAATGTTGGGACTTACTCCTCCACGAGGCCCATTTCTATCATCATCAGGTCTTACTCCTTCACGAGACCCATTTCTTATCATCATCAGGTCTTACTCCTTCACGAGGCCCATTTCATCATCATTGGGTCTTACTCCTTCACGAGGCCCATTTCAACAAATCCTGGGTCTTACTCCTTCGCGAGGCCCATTTCATCATCGTTGGGTCTTACTCCTTCACGAGGCCCATTTCAGCAAATCTTGGGTCTTACTTCTTCACGAGGCCCATTTCATCATCATTGGGTCTTACTCCTTCACGAGGCCCATTTCAGCAAATCCTGGGTCTTACTCCTTCACGAGGCCCATTTCATCATCATTGGGTCTTACTCCTTCACGAGGCCTATTTCAACAAATCCTGGGTCTTACTCCTTCACGAGGCCCATTTCATCATCATTGGGTCTTACTCCTTCACGAGGCCCATTTCAGCAAATCTTGGGTCTTACTCCTTCACGAGGCCCATTCAGATGACTCTTCGAATTTTTCCATTTTTCTCCAACAAAAATGGAAAAATTTGCCCCAGTATGGAGTGTTGAATAAATTTTTCTAGCTTCTTGAAGATAGAAAAATTTTGCCCTAGTATGGAACAATGCATGCTGGTGCTGTCATAACCCCATTTTTTACCTACGAGATTTTCTCGGGTGCTGGCACGCAAAACGAGACAGCCCGAGCCGAGCCGGCCTGACCCGACGAGGGCTCGCCACATCAAATGACCCCAAGAAGAAGATCCGGGACACATTTCCAGAGTTTGGAGGGCTTTGACCAAACTCGACCAAGGTTGACCAAGGTTTGACCGGACCGTTGACCAGACCGAAAGCTGAATCAAACTGACTGCTCCTGGACCATTCTGAAGAACACGTTAAGAGCTTCAATTCGATACTTTACGGGTCGAAAACGGACGAGAAACGAGGGAGTTATGGTCAAAACTGTGAAAAAATGGTCCAACACTTAGCCAAATTTTGCTAAGTATTGTTGACAAAACAGCCTATTTGGGAGGCAACGTTTGCACAAAGATCCTCTCCGACCCGCTGCAACTTGGTCCGCGAGCTAAGACCCTTAGGAAAGAGGTTCACTTCAGTTGCCACACGCAACTTTCGGATCGTCAAGAGCTCCTCCGGTCAAGCCAGAATCTCAGTCAGAAGATGACCATTGGCATAAGGAACATTCCGACGGCCTCTGTTCGCAAGATCATATCTTGCGAACCCAAGCTCGCCTCTGTACAAGGCCTGTACCTTTGGAAAATAGGTAGCATAAGCTTTCCGACGATACCAAGATCGTCGAAATCCGACATCAGGAGCTATGTCTACCATGCGCGTGAAAACAGGCCGACAAAATAAGGTTTTGCTGAAAGTTCCGGAATTTTCCCACCGACGTTGCCACGCTTGCGCGCAGAGTCATCCTGACTCGCAACAAGTTGATCCGCGAGCCTAGGCACGTTGGAAAGAGGACACATTCAGGCACGACAAGGAACTCTCGGATCACCAAGATTTTACCGGGTCTAGCCGGAATCCTGATCGGAAAACTGCCCTCAAACGGACCAAAAACACTCCGGTGGCCTCTGTTCGCGGGGCCATATCTCACAAGTCCAAGCTCGGATTTCCGCAAATCTGGAACCTTACAAAAGTAGGCAACGCAAGCTTTCCGACGGTACCAAAAATGTCGAAATCCGACATCGGGAACTAGGTCAAAAACGCGCGCGAACTGGGACAAGATTTGAGAAAAAACGCGCTGGGAGTAAAACGCATTTTTTCTCCCGGACAGCCGCCTTCGCGCGCAGAGTCTTTCCTGCTCGCAACAAGTTGATCCGCGAGCCCGGGTGCGTTGGAAAGATAACGACTCCAGCTACGACGTGGAACTCTCGGTTCGCCGATAGCATCCCCCGTTTGACCGGAATCTTCATCGGAAAAGTGCACAAAAACAGCTCCGACACCCCGACTTCCGGGAGCCATAACTCCCTCGTCCGAACTCCGATTCGCGTAAACTTTATATCGTTGGAAAGAGGACGTCGAGAGATTTCCGAAGATATGCTGCATGACCCATTTTGAGTTCCAGAAGACCTCCAAAACTGCCCCCGAAAATCGGGTCAAAAAAGATATGCGCACAGAAACCGAGGAGGATTCGAGGAGCTGCTGGCGTGGAAGGATAAGACTGCCACGTGGCAGTACCACAACTCGCGCGGGACCATACCGCGTGGCACGTGATGGACCCGCGCGAGGCGTGCACGACTCTCTATAAAACCAGCCTCCCCCCCCTCACTTCAGCACACTTTTTCTCGGGCACTAGGCCTTCTAGAGCGTAGAATAGGCAGAAAATAGGGGTTTAGGGGGTTTTAGGAGGGGATTTTGGGTAGTTTTAGAGAGAGAGACTCCTCTCTAGGTATTCTCTCTCTCTCTAAGCTCTTTCTCTCTCTAAACTCTTTCTCTCTCCTCTTTTCTCTCTCTTCTTTTCTTCTTTCTTTGTGGAAGTGACTAGTGATGATCCCAAAATGGGAAGGGATTCACAAGGATCCACTTGTATTATGTTATTTAGCTTATTTATGTTCTATTTTATGCTTTCTTAGTTCATTTATTGTTCTATTTTATGCTTTCTTAGTTCATATATGTTCTATTTATGCTTTCCTAGTTCATTTATTGTCTTGTTATTATTTTATTTACGTGCTTTTGTTAAATATTGTCATTTATCGCTTTATTTACATTTTATACGCACTTGTGAATATTATATTGTGATTATCCCTTTCCCCGTATTTTAGTACGGCAAATATTGAGTAGCTTTGGCTCAGTTGCGTAAGACCTCTAACGAGGCCGTAACAACCTTGTTAGCCTACGAGGTATTTGACCCGAAAAATACACCCCCCATGTTGTTATTTATTGCTTTATTTACATTTACTACGTTGGAATATTATATTGTGATTATCCCTTCCCCCGTATTTTAGTACGGCAAATATTGAGTGGCTTTGGCGGCTCGCGTAAGACCTCTAACGAGGCCGTGACAACCATGTTAGCCCACGAGGTATTTGACCCGAAAAATACATCCCCCATGTTTAAATATTTCCATTTATTGCTTTATTTACATTTTATACGCACTTGTGAATATTATTATCCCTTTCCCCGTATTTTAGTACGGCAAATATTGAGTAGCTTTGGCTCAGTTGCGTAAGACCTCTAACGAGGCCATAACAACCTTGTTAGCCTACGAGGTATTTGACCCGAAAAATACATCCCCATGTGGTTTGGGCATGATAATCCCGATTGGTCGTGGTGGACTATGTAAGACCTCAAAGAGGCTTTAACCACCACGTAATCCCATAGGCATTGGACCCATGAAAATCCCATGCTTTAAATTCCATTATCGCTTTAAATATATTTATCGCTTTCCGCAATGCTTTAAATACATTTATCGCTTTATTTACTTTTACGCACTTGTGAATATATTGCATTGTTATTATCCCCGTTCCCCGTGAAAATGGACGTGATAATCCCGATTGGTCGTGGTGGACTACGTAAGACCTCAAAGAGGCTTTAACCACCACGTAATTCCATAAGGTATTGGACCCACGAAAATCCCTTGTTTTAGACTTATTATCGCTTTAAATACATTTATTGCTTCCCGTCATGCTTTAAATTATTTATTGCCATTATTTGTTACGTTGTAAATACCGTTTATGCATTCCCTTTTCTATTTTGGTTTGGGCATGAAAATACCAAACGGTATTGGTGGTTTTAGGTAAATCTTTCAAATAGTACTAAAACCTCCATGTAAATCCATGAGGCGTTGGACCCGCAAAATCCCCACGTTTTCAAAACGATTTTTCTCATTTAAGTCCTATTTGGCTTCGCGGGTTTAGGTAAATCTTTTCAAATAGTACTAAACCCCCGTGTAAGCCCGAAAAGGCATTGAAACCCATTTTCAAAACAATTTTTCTCATTTAAGTCCTATTTGGCTTCGCGGGTTTAGGTAAATCTTTTCAAATAGTACTAAACCCCCGTGTAAGCCCGAAAAGGCATTGAAACCCATTTTCAAAATAGATTTTTCTCATTTAAGTCCTATTTGGCTTCGCGGGTTTAGGTAAATCTTTTCAAATAGTACTAAACCCCCGTGTAAGCCCGAAAAGGCATTGAAACCCATTTTCAAAAATAGTTTTTTCTCATTATAAGTCCTATTTGGCTTCGCGGGTTTAGGTAAATCTTTTCAAATAGTACTAAACCCCCGTGTAAGCCCGAAAAGGCATTGAATTCTCTTCTAAAAATTGCCTTGTTTTATTCATGTAAATCCTAAGGTGATGTCGAGATTCGAGTAAGTCTTTCAAATAGCATCGAATCCCGACCCCACGAGGTCTTGACCCTTTCCCTAAGAATTATCATAAATTACACCTTGTCACTCCAACTAAATGTTGCGTTTATGTCATCTCATACTTATGATTGATGTACTGTTAACATGTCATGATCATCCCATATTTTGTCATACTTGTGATTTATGTGCTGCGAACATACCATGATTACTTGTATGAACATTTTACTTGCTTCACATTCTTTCTTGTAATTTATGTGCTATGAATATGCCGTGATTACTTGCTTGATTGTTTATCGCTTTGATATAAAAATGTGATTAAAATGCACTTTGCCATGAAAACTTTAAAAAGAGTAAACATGGTAATGTGGGCGTTAGAAACGAAATTGGTGCAATCCAAGGGCTACGGCTCGCCCTGGCTTTTGGACACCATGGTATGAGTCCTTTACACGGGGGCGTGGCTGGTATGTGATTTCGTGTAAGGGATTCTACACGTTCTAACTCCCATAGGATCATGGTCTAAAATTCCCCAAAGTGTGAATTAATCATCCAAAACCCCGCCATTTGACGGACCGCTTTATCCTTGGAAATCAAGGGTAAAGAGATCCCGAATATGGCATCAAAAACATTAATTGTTTGTCCCGACACTAGGTGTTAGGATTTCAAGTATATCCTACCACCGAAATGCCCGGAAACTTAAAAAATACAAAGATAAGGGATGGTGAAATAAAGAGTCTAATCAAAACCAAATGAGGTCAAAATGCATTTGCCATTCTTGGTATATTGCTCGACTAAATTTGGGACATTTGTTCATAATAAAAACCAACAACCTAGGCTTAGCAAATAAAAGAAAAAATTAGAAAGGAGGTAACCGTTTCTTAACGGATGTCGTGGGGTGCCTAACACCTTCCCCACGCATAAGCAAACCCCCGAACCTATCTCTGGTTCAAGACCATTTTCGTTGTAAATGTCTAAATAAGATAAAATCTATTAGACATAGGTGCCCAATCACACCTTAAATTTCCCATGGTTGGTGGCGACTCCAAATTTGTGCACACATGCACACACGTACACAAGTTCCCACACACACACAACTCATATCTCGAAACAGAAAAGAGATAGAGATCACACACACACTCGCCAAATGGGGGTCGGTATCTAGGAAAATAAAAAGAAAAGACCCTAAACACACTTTCTGTTTAGAGGTCGGATTTTCCGCCGGTGTTGACAGCTTGGCGACTCCACTGGGGACTTAGAGGGTTTAAGCCTATAGTCTTTCGGTGTTTTCTTTGCTAAGCATGTGTGTATATATTTGTTGGTATTCATTATTTGATTCATTCTTTATTTCATCTTGTATATTGTTTTGATTTTAGCATGTCTATATTCTTGTATATACACTGTGAACATAGGATAGAGATTTATTTTATGCAACACATGTTATATATTGTGCCTTGTACAAAAAAGTCTTTTCCCTTTTTACTTTCAAAATCATGACATATACACTCATTGGACTTTTGGGTCGAACCCGGACTCAGGTGGGGCTGGGCTAGTACAGGCTCCACCACGAACCCTTTTATATCTAGGACATGGAACACGAGAATCCACCCTTCTCCCTTCACACCCGTGGAGATCGAGGGGGGCGTGCAAGTGCTTCCCCGGTGATCCAATACCCTTTCGACTTCCTTCGGGAGGATGAAATGGGCATGATCATCGGCCCCTTTAGGAAACAGAATTCCAAGCTGTGTCATACCATGTTGCATATAGTGAGCTATAGAGTAGAAAGCTTACCTGTGAGGGCTCTGGTAAAAGCCAACCGAGTGAACATCCAACCTAAGATAGGATACCCAAAAATAGGATGTGTCTTTTCAAAATGAGTCAAGGGAAAAGCGTTGTGCTATTTTCCAGGTGGTGATAAAATAAATGGAGTCGAACCAGGTTCTATCTCTTCGAACCTTTGTTTGCATGTCATTATTTGATAAAGGGATAGGATAACCACGTTGTCCATACCCGTTGCAAACCACTCAAGCCCTAAGAGTTTCCAACTCTACATGGGGACGTGTATAGAGTCGTGTCCAACCAAAAGTACGACCCTCGCATTTACCGACATCAGTTCCCGAAAAAACCTTTTAAAATGGAACCGAACGCCGAAAGGCTCGTCAATTTTTGGTAATGCAAGAGCCTATCTTTTCGTTGGTACGATTGTAACCATTGTGTGTAGAGTCGCGTCGTCCTCAACCAAAAGTACGACCCTCGCATTTACCGACATCGGTTTCCAAAAAAAAAAAAATCTTTCAAAATGAAACCGAACGCCGAAAGGCTCGTCAATTTTTGGTAATGCGAGAGCCTATCTTTTCGTTGGAACGCTCGTGACCATTGTATATAGAGTCAAGTCGTCCTCAACCAAAAGTACGACCCTCACATTAACCGACATCGGTTCCCAAAAATCTTTCAAAAATGGAACCGAACGCCGAAAGGCTCGTCAAATTTCAGTAATGTGAGAGTCTATCTTTTCGTTGATACGCGTGTACATAGTCTTGTCGTACCCAACCAAAAGTACGGCCCTCACATCAACCAACGTCGGTTCCTCAAAAATTTTCAAAAATGGAACCGAACGCCGAAAGGCTCGTCGAATTTTGGATAAGATGTGATAGTCTATCTTTTTGTAGATACGCTTGTAGCCATTGTGTATAGAGTCTTGTTGTACCCAACCAAAAGTATGACCCTCACATTAACCGACGTCGGTTCCCTAAAAAATTTTCAAAAAAAAAAAGGAACCGAACGCTGAAAGGCTCGTCGAATTTCAGTAATGTGAGAGTCCATCTTTTCGTTGATACATTTGTAACCATTGTGTATAGAGTCGTGTCGTTCTTAACCAAAAGTACGACCCTCACATTGACCGACACCGGTTCCCTCACAAATTTTTTTTTCAAAATGGAACCGAGCGCCGAAAGGCTCGTCGAGTTTTGGTAATGTGAGAGTCTACCTTTTTGTTGGTACGCATGTAACCATCATGTACATACGCATGAAACCCTTAAGAGTTCCAAACTCTACATGGGATGTATAGAGTGTTGTCATGTCCAGCCAAGAGTATGACCTTCACACCAATCGACATCGGTTCCCAAAAATTTTCAAAATGGAACCGAGCGCCGAAAGGCTTGTCAATTTTCGGTGATGTGAAAGTCCATCTCTTCGCTAACTTGTCCATAGTGCACATATTTGTGTTGACTTTAAGAGTTCCCAACTTTGTGTAGGGATGTAGATATTCACCCACTATGTCACCTCCAACCAAGAGTATGACCTTCACACCAATCTGTCGACACCGGCGGAAAATTTCCTTATTTATTTATTTCTATTTTCCTAGATACCGACCCCCATTTGGCGAGTGTTGTGTGTGTTCCTCTATCTCTTTTCCGTTTCGAGATACGAGTTGTGTGTGTGTGGGAACTTGTGTACGTGTGTGCGTGTGAGCACAAATTTGGAGTCGCCACCAATCATGGGAAATTTTAAGGTGTGATTGGGCACCTATGTCTAATAGATTTTACCCTATTTAGACATCTACAACTAAATGGTCTTGAACCAGAGATAGGTTCGGGGGTTTGCTTATGCGTGGGGAAGGTGTTAGGCACCCCACGACATCCGTTTAAGAAAACGGTTACCTCCTTCCTAATGTTTTCTTTATTTGCTAAGCCTAAGTTTGTTGGTTTTTATTATGTACAAATGTCCCGATTTCCGTCGTACGATATACCAAAAATGGCAAACGTAATATGACTTCGTTCGGTTTTGATTAGACTCTTTATTTCACCATCCCTTTTATCTTTGTATCTTTTAAATTTCCGGGCATTTCGGTGGTAGGATGTACTTGAAATCCTAACACCTAGTGCCGGGACAAACAATTAATGTTTTTGGTGCCATATTCGGGATCTCTTTACCCTTGATTTCCAAGAGTAAAGCGGTCCGTCAAATGGCGGGGTTTTGGGTGATTAATTCACACTTTGGGGAATTTTAGACCATGATCCTATGGGAGTTAGAACGTGTAGAATCCCTTACACGAAAGCACGTACCAGCCACGCCCCCGTGTAAAGGACTCATACCTTCGTTTCTAACGCCCACATTACCATGTTTACTCTTTTTAAAGTTTTCATGGCAAAGTGTATTTTAATCACATTTTTATATCAAAGCAATAAACAATCAAGCAAGTATCAAGATGGTAAGATGGCAAAATATCCAAGCAAAATAGTCATGGCATAGTCGCAACACATGTATCATGAAGATGACAAATATGGATCGGCATGAATATAATGCTTAATGCAAAGTGCAATTTATTATGACACAAGAGTTTTTAAGGAAAGGGTCAAGACCTCGTGGGGTCGGGATTCGATGCTATTGAAAGACTTACTCGGATCTCGACACCACCATAGGATTTACATGAATAAAACAAAGCAATCTAAAAGAGGGTTTCAATGCCTTTTCGGGCTTACACAAAGGGTTGGTGCTATTGAAAGACTTATCCAAACCTTCGACGCCAAATAGGACTTAAATGAGGAAAATCATTTTGAAAACGGGGTTTCAACGCCTTTTCGGGCTTACACGAAGGGTTGGTGCTATTGAAAGACTTATCCAAACCTTCGACGCCAAATAGGACTTATATGAGAAAATCTATTTTGAAAATGGGGTTTCAATGCCTTTTCGGGCTTACACGAAGGGTTGGTGCTATTGAAAGACTTATCCAAACCTTCGACGCCAAATAGGACTTATATGGAGAAAATCTATTTTGAAAACGGGTTTTGCAATTTACGGGTCCAACGCCTCATGGATTTACATGGGGTTTTAGTGCTATTGAAAGACTTACCTAAAACCACCAATACCGTTTGGTATTTTCATGCCCAAATCAAAATAATGCCATAAATCATATTTACAACGTAGTAAAAATGGCAAGAAATTTAGAGCATAACGGGAAGCAATAAATTAATGGAATTTACAAGGAAGGAATTTTGTGGGTCCAATGCCTTATGGAATTACGTGATGGTTAAAGCCTCTTTGAGGTCTTACATAGTCCACCACGACCAATCGGGATTATCACGCCCATTTTTATGGGAAACGGAGATAATAACAACGCAATATATTCACAAGCGCGTAAAAGCAAATAAGGCAATAAGTGTATTTAAAGCATTGCGGAAAGCGATAAATAAATTTAAAGCAAGTAATGGACTTAAAAACACGGGATTTTCATGGGTCCAATGCCTATGGAATTACATGGTGGATAATGCCTCTTTGAGGTCTTAAATAATCCACCACGACCAATCGGGATTATCACGCCCAAATCACAAAGGAAAGAAAAATGGGAAAATGACAATATTCACAATATAATATTTACAACGTAGTAAATGTAAATAAAGCGATAAATGACGTTATTTAACACATGGGGATGTATTTTTCGGGTCAAATACCTCGTAGGCTAACAAGGTTGTTACGGCCTCGTTAGAGGTCTTACGCAACTGAGCCAAAGCTACTCAATATTTGCCGTACTAAAACACGAGGAAACCGGTGTATTTTTCGGGTCAAGACCTCGTGGGCTAACATGGTTGTCAACGGCCTTTGTTAGAGGACTTACGCGAGCCGCCAAAGCCACTCAATATTGCCGTACTAAAACACACCGGGGGAGGGGGGGGTAATCACAACAAATATTCACAAGTGCGTATAAAATGTAAATAAAGCGATAAATGACTAGAAATGTAAAGAAAGCGATAAATGACTAGAAATGTAAAGAAAGCGATAAATGACTAGAAATGTAAGTAAAGCAATAAATGACAAGGAAATGTAAATAAAGCAATAAATGGACAAATAAGAAGACTAGTAAAGCATAAATGAAATAAATGAACTAAAGAATGTAAGAGAGAGAGAGAGAGAGAGAGAGAGAGAGAGGAGTGGGAAGATGAGGGGAGGTTAGAGAGAGAAGCACCTAATAGGTGCTTCTCACTCTAAAAACCCCCTAAAATCCCTAAAGAAGGAGAGAGAAAGAGCTTAGAGAGAGAGAGATTACCTAGAGAGGAGTCTCTCTCTCTAAAACTACCCAAAACCCTTCCTAAACCCCTAAAAACCCCTAAATCTGCCTAAACTAATGCTCAAAGAGGCCTAGAGCCGAGCAAAACTGTGTGCAAATGAGGGGGGGGAGGCTTTATTTATAGGGGGGCGTGCACGCGGGGCGCGCCATGATCGCGCGCGGCGCGTGATGGTGGCGCGCCTCGCGTGCACGCCTCCCGAGACAGCTGTCTGCACCTCCTCGGTTCTCGCGCGCGTATTCTCTTTTTGACCCGATTTTCGAGGGCAGTTTTGGAAGTCTTCTGGAACTCAAAATGGGTCATGCAGCATATCGCCGGAAAGCTCTCGACGTCCTCTTTCCAACGGTACGAAGTTTGCATGAATCGGAGTTCGGATGAGAGAGTTATGGCTCCCGGAAGTCGGGGCATTGGAGCTGTTTTCGTGCACCTTTCCGGTGAAGATTCCGATCAAATGGGGGATGCTTTCGGCAAACCGAGAGTTCCACGACGTAGCTGGAGTCGTTATCTTTCCAACGCACCCGGGCTCGTAGATCAACTTGCTGCGAGCCGGAAAGACTCTGCGCGCGAAGGCGGCTGTCCGGGAGGAAAAACGCGTTTTCCTCCCAGCGCGTTTTTCTTCAAATCTTGTCCCAGTTCGCGCACATATTTGACCTAGCTCCCGATGTCAGATTTCGACGTTCTTGGTACCGTCGGAAAGCTTGCGTTGCCTACTTTTGCAAGGTTCCGGATTTGCGGAAATCCGAGCTTGGACTTGTGAGATATGGTTCCGCGAACCAGAGGCCACCGGAGTGTTTTTGGTCCGTTTGAGGGCAGTTTTCCGATCAGGATTCCGGCTTGACCCGATAAAATCTTGGCGATCCGAGAGTTCCACGTCGTGCATGAGTGTGTCTTCTTTCCAACGCACCCGGGCTTGTGGATCAACTTGTTGCGAGTCAGGAAGACTCTGCGCGCAAGCGTGGCAACGTCGGTAGGAAAGTTCCGGAATTTTCAGCACAGCCTTATTTCGTCAGCCTGTTTTCACGCGCATGGTAGATATAGCTCCCGATGTCGGATTTCGGCAATCTTGGTATCGTCGGAAAGCTGGTGCTACCTATTTTCCAAAGGTACAGGCCTTGCACAGAGGCGAGCTTGGGTTCGCAAGATATGATCCTGCGAACGGAGGCCGTTGGAACGTTCCTTATGCCAAGGGGTCATCTTCTGACTGAGATTCCGGCTTGACCGGAGGAGCTCTTGATGATCCGAAAGTTGCATGTGGTAGCTGAAGTGAACCTCTTGCCTAAGGGTCTTGGCTCGTGGACCAAATTGCAATGGGCCGGAGAGAATCTCTGCGCAAACGTTGCCTCCCAAATAGGCTGTTTTGTCAACAACACTTAGCAAAATTTGGCTAAGTGTTGGACCGTTTTTTCACAGTTTTGACCATAACTTCCTCGTTTCTCGTCCGTTTTGGGCCCGTAAAGTATCGAATCGAAGCTCTCATTACGTTCTTCAGAATGGTCCGGGAGCGGTCAGTTCGATTCAGTTTTCGGTCTGGTCAACAGTCAGGTCAAACCTTGGTCAAACTTGGTCAACCTTGGTCGAATTTGGTCAAAACTCTCCAAACTCCGGGAAATGTATCCCGAACCGCGTTTCGAGGGTTTTTGGGCCAGATGGACCCCAGTCGGGCTGGGAACGGCTCGGTCAAACCTTGGTCAAACTTCGGTCAACCCTGGTCAAACTTGGTCAACCTTGGTCAAACCTTGGGAAATGTGTCCTGGACCTTCTCCCTAGGAGTGTTTGATGCGACCAGGCTTCGTTGGATCATACGGGCTGGGTCCGGGTCGCCCCGCCATGCGTGCCGACACTCGAGAAAATCCTGTGGGTAAAAATGGGGTTATGACAGTTGCCCCTTCTTTGTTTGGCGTTCCTTGGCACAAGGAACATCGGACAAAGAATAAATGACTCGATTTTTGCCCGCTCGGATTTTCTCGGTTTCCGTGTTCTCTTACGGTTGCCGCGCAGTTCGTCTCGGTTTGCGTGCCAGTCCCTCCTAGGGTCCAAATGGATATTCCAAAGGTTGAGAATGATCGAACGAGGTGTGGGGAGGCGATTGGTGGCTCGAAAGGGCCGTTTGGCGCGGAGGTGGAGACCGGCGCGTGATCATCGCGCGCCGCGCGTGATGATGGCGCGCGCGGCCCCACCTTAAAAGACGCCGCGCGCCCTTTCGCTCTCATTTCGTCGCTTTTTCTCCCTTTTTCCTCTCTGGACCCCACTTCGCCTTCTCTGCTCTTTTGCTCATATCTTGCTATCCGGGACTCCGATTGACGCGCCGTTTTCGCCTACGCGCTCTACGAGTAAGCACCTTTCCATCCCTTCCATTTATTTCAGTTTTAAACGGTCGAAATGTGCTGACATGGTCATTCTCTTTTTTGTGTCTTTTGGTCTTTTTCTCATGATCCAGGACTCCGATCGACGATCAGTTTTCGCCTATACGTCCTACAGGTAAGCACCTTTCCATCCCCACCCTCCTTTTCAGTTTTGAACGGTTGGATTATTTGCTTCCTTTTTTATGTCTTATGCTTCTTCCTTGTGCACTTCTGCTTTTATTTCTTTTTGTTTAACATGTCATTGTATGTTTTGGGATGCATTACATACTTAGCAAACATGTTAGTGCACAAAAATGCATTTACGCCAGGGGTCTGCGCATGTACAAATGAGCCTTTGTAGACACGCACATACATACACATGTGTTTGGAAACACATGAGATGAGAGATACGCAAAAAATTTGAGACACCATGTTTATTATGATGCTTGTGTATTATTATATTTTTTTTGGGGGGGTGCTATGTTGTGCCTTTATTGCTCTTGGGTTGCGTTGCTACGCACACTCTTTTTTTTTCTATGGGGCATATTTTTTTGAAAATCATGGGTTGGGCCTAGGACCTGCCTTATTTAGACTTGGGACTCGAGTGAGTCCCGCAATGCAGAAGAACTTTAATTTGCCTTGGAAATTCTTCCAAATGGTCGGGGAAAATTGGGGTTTGAAACTTGTCAAACCTCAATTGGATAATCAGACCCGGTTTGGAAAATTCATCCAAACGATCGGGGAAAAATTGGGATTTGACACTTAGTCGAATCGCAATTGGGTAATCAGACCTGGCTTGGAAATTCATCCAAACGATCAGGGACAAATTGGGATTTGACACTTAGTCGAATCGCAATTGGGTAATCAGACCTGGCTTGGGAATTCCATCCAAACGATCAGGGACAAATTGGGATTTGACACTTAGTCGAATCGCAATTGGGTAATCAGACCTGGCTTGGAAATTCATCCAAACGATCAGGGACAAATTGGGATTTGACACTTAGTCGAATCGCAATTGGGTAATCAGACCTGGCTTGGGAATCCATCCAAACGATCAGGGACAAATTGGGATTTGACACTTAGTCGAATCGCAATTGGGTAATCAGACCTGGCTTGGAAATTCATCCAAACGATCAGGGACAAATTGGGATTTGACACTTAGTCGAATCGCAATTGGGTAATCAGACCTGGCTTGGGAATCCATCCAAACGATCAGGGACAAATTGGGATTTGACACTTAGTCGAATCGCAATTGGGTAATCAGACCTGGCTTGGGAATCCATCCAAACGATCAGGGACAAATTGGGATTTGACACTTAGTCGAATCGCAATTGGGTAATCAGACCTGGCTTGGGAATTCCATCCAAACGATCAGGGACAAATTGGGATTTGACACTTAGTCGAATCGCAATTGGGTAATCAGACCTGGCTTGGGAATCCATCCAAACGATCAGGGACAAATTGGGATTTGACACTTAGTCGAATCGCAATTGGGTAATCAGACCTGGCTTGGGAATTCATCCAAACGATCAGGGACAAATTGGGATTTGACACTTAGTCGAATCGCAATTGGGTAATCAGACCTGGCTTGGGAATCCATCCAAACGATCAGGGACAAATTGGGATTTGACACTTAGTCGAATCGCAATTGGGTAATCAGACCTGGCTTGGGAATTCATCCAAACGATCAGGGACAAATTGGGATTTGACACTTAGTCGAATCGCAATTGGGTAATCAGACCTGGCTTGGGAATCCATCCAAACGATCAGGGACAAATTGGGATTTGACACTTAGTCGAATCGCAATTGGGTAATCAGACCTGGCTTGGAAATTCATCCAAACGATCAGGGACAAATTTGGATTGTTTGATTGTCTTTTCCTATTTTCTTGTTTTGTATAATTTTGATCATTGTGTACTTCCTATGCTTTTCAAGAATGAGATGTACCTGACTTTTCTGACTCTTTGACTGTTCATTGCTCTTTTTGCAGATGTCTGATCGAGGTAGTGGGAGTGGGGGCCATCGCCGGTCCGATCGCCTTGCGAAAGGCAAGGTCTGTGATTTATGCTCCTGAGAGCCCTCCTGATACAGACGATGAGTACGATGCTATGGAGGACGTACGTACTCGTGTTGACGCATCTCTTGCCAGGGATCTGCAGGCTGAGTTTGATGCTGAGGCTGCCGGTTTATCTTCTAGTACTGCTCGGCCTTCTTCCCGGCCTGGTATTACTATTGGCCGTAGCGCTAGACCCTCTAGTGCGCCTCGTCAGCCTACTGCGGCTCCGCCAGCTGCTCCTCCCGCCAGATCGAAGAGGCGGAAGTCTGACCGCGATCCTCTTTCTGCGGATCCCATACCGGAGGATCATGTTGTACCAGGGTTCAGATACCCTCCCCAGGGTGGCATTCGACCGCGCTATCCTGTCACCACTCCGGTGGCGGATACACTACTCTTGACGGATCTCCATAACCATCCATCATCTTCAGTCCGTCGTTGTCAGGTATTTTTGTATTGGCACTCTTCTTTGTTTAGCTCTTTCGCCTTCTTTCGTACTAACACCTTTCCTTTGTGCAGGATCCCCCTGAGAGTATCGGCCGGGGCGGGTGGTCCGAGTTTAGCCAGCTTCTGGATATCGCTCGTCCAGAGTACAGAGATTTTCTCGTGGAGCTGGGCTTTGGTCCCTTCCTCAGCATCCGCTACGTGCATGTACGGCATCCTTTGGTGAGGTGTTGGGTGGAGAGGTTCTTCCATCACACGGGGACCATCCATCTTAGTACTGCGAGGTGGGGGTGCTCCCCGTTGACTGGAGTGCCATTCTAGGCATCCGTTTTGGGGGTAGGATTCCTCCTAGCGACCCTGTGTCTGATTTTGAGGCCTTGGAGATCCTAGGCATCGATGATCCGGCTGCCATCGTGGGCAAGAAGCTTTTCCATCTGAAGATCAGTTTTCTGAAGGATCTCTTGGTGAGGGAGATAGAGGAGCCTCCCACGGAGCTGCGATATCGCCAGTGGACTGCCTTTTTCATTTTTAGCTGCTTCCTTGGGAATGACAAGTCTACCATTCCCACGCCCATAGTCGG
>OU015768.1:22055419-22095884 GCA_907173295.1 Fagus sylvatica
CGGACCACCCGCCCCGGCCGATACTCTCAGGGGGATCCTGCACAAAGGAAGGGTGTTAGTACGAAAGAAGGCGAAAGAGCTAAACAAAGAAGAGTGCCAATACAAAAATACCTGACAACGACGGACTGAAGATGATGGATGGTTATGGAGATCCGTCAAGAGTAGTGTATCCGCCACTGGAGTGGTGACAGGGTAGCGCGGTCGAATGCCACCCTGGGGAGGGTATCTGAAATCCCTGGTACAACATGAATCCTCCGGTATGGTGATCCGCAGAAAGAGGAATCGCGGTCAGACTTCCGCCTCTTCGATCTGGCGGGAGGAGCAGCTGGCGGAGCCGCAGTAGGCTGACGAGGCGCACTAGAGGGTCTAGCGCTACGGCCAATAGTAACACCAGGCCGGGAAGAAGGCCGAGCAGTACTAGAAGATAAACCGGCAGCCTCAGGCATCAAACTCAGCCTGCAGATCCCTGGCAAGAGATGCGTCAACACGAGTACGTACGTCCTCCATAGCATCGTACTCGTCGTCTGTATCAGGAGGGCTCTCAGAAGCATAAGCTACAGCCTTGCCTTTCGCAAGGCGATCGGACCGGCGATGGCCCCCACTCCCACTACCTCGATCAGACATCTGCAAAAAGAGCAATGAACAGTCAAAGAGTCAGAAAAGTCAGGTACATCTCATTCTTGAAAAGCATAGGAAGTACACAATGATCAAAATTATACAAAACAAGAAAATAGGAAAAGACAATCAAACAATCCAAATTTGTCCCTGATCGTTTGGATGAATTTCCAAGCCAGGTCTGATTACCCAATTGCGATTCGACTAAGTGTCAAATCCCAATTTGTCCCTGATCGTTTGGATGAATTCCCAAGCCAGGTCTGATTACCCAATTGCGATTCGACTAAGTGTCAAATCCCAATTTGTCCCTGATCGTTTGGATGGATTCCCAAGCCAGGTCTGATTACCCAATTGCGATTCGACTAAGTGTCAAATCCCAATTTGTCCCTGATCGTTTGGATGGATTCCCAAGCCAGGTCTGATTACCCAATTGCGATTCGACTAAGTGTCAAATCCCAATTTGTCCCTGATCGTTTGGATGAATTCCCCAAGCCAGGTCTGATTACCCAATTGCGATTCGACTAAGTGTCAAATCCCAATTTGTCCCTGATCGTTTGGATGGATTCCCAAGCCAGGTCTGATTACCCAATTGCGATTCGACTAAGTGTCAAATCCCAATTTGTCCCTGATCGTTTGGATGAATTTCCCAAGCCAGGTCTGATTACCCAATTGCGATTCGACTAAGTGTCAAATCCCAATTTGTCCCTGATCGTTTGGATGAATTCCCAAGCCAGGTCTGATTACCCAATTGCGATTCGACTAAATGTCAAATCCCAATTTGTCCCTGATCGTTTGGATGGATTCCCAAGCCAGGTCTGATTACCCAATTGCGATTCGACTAAGTGTCAAATCCCAATTTGTCCCTGATCGTTTGGATGGATTCCCAAGCCAGGTCTGATTACCCAATTGCGATTCGACTAAGTGTCAAATCCCAATTTGTCCCTGATCGTTTGGATGAATTTCCAAGCCAGGTCTGATTACCCAATTGCGATTCGACTAAGTGTCAAATCCCAATTTTTCCCCGATCGTTTGGATGAATTTCCAAACCGGGTCTGATTATCCAATTGAGGTTTGACCAGTTTCAAACCCCAATTTTCCACGACTATTTGGAAGAATTTCCAAGGCAAATTAAAGTGCTTCTGCATTGCGGGACTCACTCGAGTCCCAAGTCTAAATAAGGCAGGTTCCTAGGCCCAACCCGTGATTTTCAAAAAAAATATAATGCCCCATAGAAAAAAGAGAGTGTGCGTAGCAACGCAACCCGAAAGCAATAAAGGCACGACCTAGTACCCCCCAAAAAAAAAAAAATATATACACAAGCATCATAATAAACATGGCGTCTCAAATTTTTTGCGCATCCCTCATCTCATGTGTTTCCAAACACATGTGTATGTATGTGCGTGTCTACAAAGGCTCATTTGTACATGCGCAGACCCCTGGCATAAATGCATTTTTGTGCACTAACATGTTTGCTAAGTATGTAATGCATCCCAAAACATACAATGACATGTTAAACAAAAAGAAATAAAAGCAGAAGTGCACAAGGAAGAAGCATAAGACATAAAAAAGGAAGCAAATAATCCAACCGTTCAAAACTGAAAAGGAGGGTGGGGATGGAAAGGTGCTTACCTGTAGGACGTATAGGCGAAAACTGATCGTCGATCGGAGTCCTGGATCATGAGAAAAAGACCAAAAGACACAAAAAAGAGAATGAACCATGTCAGCACATTTCGACCGTTTAAAACTGAAATAAATGGTAGGGATGGAAAGGTGGCTTACTCGTAGGAGCGCGTAGGCGAAAACGGCGCGTCAATCGGAGTCCCGGATAGCAAGATATGAGCAAAAGAGCAGAGAAGGCGAAGTGGGGTCCAGAGAGCGAAAAAGGGAGAAGAAAGCGACGAAAATGAGAGCGAAAGGGCCGCGCGGCGTCTTTTAAGTAGTGGGGCCGCGCGCATGACCGTCATCACGCGCGGCGCGCATGATGATCACGCGCCGAGTCTCCAAAACTCCGCGCCAAACGGCCCTTTCGAAGCCACCAATCGCCTCTTTCCACACCTCGTTCGATCATTCTCCAAGCCTTTGGAATATCCATTTGGACCCTAGGAAGGACTGGCACGCAAACCGAGACGAACTGCGCGACAACCGTAAGGAGAACGCGGAAACCGAGAAAATCCGAGCGGGCAAAAATCGAGTCATTTATTCTTTGTCCGACGTTCCTTGTGCCAAGAAACGCCAAACAAAGAAGGGGCAACTGTCATAACCCCATTTTTACCCACAGGGATTTTCTCGAGTGTCGGCACGCAAATGGCGGGGCGACCCGGAACCCAAGCCCGTATGATCCAACGAAGCCTGGTCGCATCAAACACTCCTAAGGAAGAAGGTCCAGGACACATTTCCCAAGGTTTGACCAAGGTTTGACCAAGTTTGACCAGGGTTGACCGAAGTTTGACCAAGGTTTGACCGAGCCGTTCCCAGCCCGACTGGGGTCCATCTGGCCCAAAAACCCTCGAAACGCGGTTCCGGGATACATTTCCCGGAGTTTGGAGAGTTTTGACCAAATTCGACCAAGGTTGACCAAGTTTGACCAAGGTTTGACCTGGACTGTTGACCAGACCGAAAAACTGAATCGAACTGACCGCTCCCTTGACCATTCTGAAGAACGTAATGAGAGCTTCGATTCCGATACTTTACGGGCCCAAAACGGACGAGAAACGAGGAAGTTATGGTCCAAAACTGTGAAAAAACGGTCCAACACTTAGCCAAATTTTGCTAAGTGTTGTTGACAAAACAGCCTATTTGGGAGGCAACGTTTGCGCAGAAGATTCTCTCCGACCCATTGCAACTTGGTCCACGAGCCAAGACCCTTAGGCAAGAGGTTCACTTCAGCTACCACATGCAACTTTCGGATCATCAAGAGCTCCTCCGGTCAAGCCGGAATCTCAGTCAGAAGATGACCCCTTGGCATAAGGAACGTTCCAACGGCCTCCGTTCGCAGGATCATATCTTGCGAACCCAAGCTCGCCTCTGTGCAAGGCCTGTACCTTTGGAAAATAGGTAGCACCAGCTTTCCGACGATACCAAGATTGCCGAAATCCGACATCGGGAGCTATATCTACCATGCGCGTGAAAACAGGCTGACGAAATAAGGCTGTGCTGAAAATTCCGGAACTTTCTTACCGACGTTGCCACGCTTGCGCGCAGAGTCTTCCTGACTCGCAACAAGTTGATCCACAAGCCCGGGTGCGTTGGAAAGAAGACACACTCATGCACGACGTGGAACTCTCGGATCGCCAAGAATTTATCGGGTCGAGTCCGGAATCCTGATCGGAAAACTGCCCTCAAACGGACCAAAAACACTCCCGGTGGCCTCTGGTCGCGGAACCATATCTCACAAGTCCAAGCTCGGATTTCCGCAAATCCGGAACCTTGCAAAAATAGGCAGCGCAAGCTTTCCGACGGTACCAAGAACGTCAAAATCCGACATCGGGAGCTAGGTCAAATATGCGCGCGAACTGGGACAAGATTTGAGAAAAAACGCGCTGGGAGGAAAACGCATTTTTCCTCCCGGACAGCCGCCTTCGCGCGCAGAGTCTTTCCGGCTCGCAACAAGTTGATCCGTACGAGCCCGGGTGCGTTGGAAAGATAACGACTCCAGGCTACGTCGTGGAACTCTCGGTTCGCCGAAAGCATCCCCCATTTGATCGGAATCTTCACCGGAAAGGTGCACGAAAACAGCTCCAATGCCCCGACTTCCGGGAGCCATAACTCTCCTCATCCGAACTCCGATTCATGCAAACTTTATACCGTTGGAAAGAGGACGTCGAGAGCTTTCCGGCGATATGCTGCATGACCCATTTTGAGTTCCAGAAGACTTCCAAAACTGCCCTCCGAAAATCGGGTCAAAAAGAGAATACGCGCGCGAGAACCGAGGAGGTGCAGACAGCTGTCTGGCGGGAAGGCGTGCACGCGAGGCGCGCCACCAACTCACGCGGACCGCGCGCGCGCATCATGGCGCGCCCCGCGTGCACGCCCCCTATAAATAAAGCCTCCCCCCCCTCATTTGCACACAGTTTTTGCTCGGGCTCTAGGCCTCTTTGAGCATTAGTTTAGGCAGATTTAGGGGTTTTTAGGGGTTTAGGAAGGGTTTTGGGTAGTTTTAGAGAGAGAGACTCCTCTCTAGGTAATCTCTCTCTCTCTAAGCTCTTTCTCTCTCCTTCTTTAGGGATTTTAGGGGGTTTTTAGAGTGAGAAGCACCTATTAGGTGCTTCTCTCTCTAACCTCCCCTCATCTTCCCACTCCTCTCTCTCTCTCTCTCTCTTTCTCTTACACTTCTTTAGTTCATTTATTTCATTTATGCTTTACTAGTCTTCTTATTTGTCCATTTATTGCTTTATTTACATTTCCTTGTCATTTATCGCTTTCTTTACATTTCTAGTCATTTATCGCTTTCTTTACATTTCTAGTCATTTATCGCTTTCTTTACATTTCTAGTCATTTATCGCTTTATTTACATTTTATACGCACTTGTGAATATTTGTTGTGATTACCCCCCCTCCCCCGGTGTGTTTTAGTACGGCAATATTGAGTGGCTTTGGCGGCTCGCGTAAGTCCTCTAACAAAGGCCGTTGACAACCATGTTAGCCCACGAGGTCTTGACCCGAAAAATACACCGGTTTCCTCGTGTTTTAGTACGGCAAATATTGAGTAGCTTTGGCTCAGTTGCGTAAGACCTCTAACGAGGCCGTAACAACCTTGTTAGCCTACGAGGTATTTGACCCGAAAAATACATCCCCATGTGTTAAATAACGTCATTTATCGCTTTATTTACATTTACTACGTTGTAAATATTATATTGTGAATATTGTCATTTTCCCATTTTTTCCTTTGTGATTTGGGCGTGATAATCCCGATTGGTCGTGGTGGATTATGTAAGACCTCAAAGAGGCATTATCCACCATGTAATTCCATAGGCATTGGACCCATTAAAAATCCCCCATGTTTAAATATTGTCATTTATCGCTTTATTTACATTTACTACGTTGCGCGTATTATATTGTGAATATTGTCATTTTCCCCTTTTTCCCCTTGTGATTTGGGCGTGATAATCCCGATTGGTCGTGGTGGACTATGTAAGACCTCAAAGAGGCATTAACCACCACGTAATTCCATAGGCATTGGACCCACAAAATTCCCTCCTTGTAAATTCCATTAATTTATTGCTTCCCGTTATGCTCTAAATTTCTTGCCATTTTTACTACGTTGTTGTAAATATTGTCCATTTATTGCATTATTTTGATTTGGGCATGAAAATACCAAACGGTATTGGTGGTTTTAGGTAAGTCTTTCAATAGCACTAAACCCCATGTAAATCCATGAGGCGTTGGACCCGTAAATTGCAAACACCATTTTCAAAATAGATTTTCCTCATATAAGTCCTATTTGGCGTCGAAGGTTTGGATAAGTCTTTCAATAGCACCAACCCTTCGTGTAAGCCCGAAAAGGCGTTGAAACCCCGTTTTCAAATGATTTTCCTCATTTAAGTCCTATTTGGCGTCGAAGGTTTGGATAAGTCTTTCAATAGCACCAACCCTTCGTGTAAGCCCGAAAAGGCATTGAAACCCCATTTTCAAAATAGATTTTCCTCATTTAAGTCCTATTTGGCGTCGGAGGTTTGGATAAGTCTTTCAATAGCACCAACCCTTCGTGTAAGCCCGAAAAGGCATTGAAACCCTCTTTTTAGATTGTTTTGTTCATTCATGTAAATCCTATGGTGGTGTCGGGATCCGAGTAAGTCTTTCAATAGCATCGAATCCCGACCCCACGAGGTCTTGACCCTTTCCTTAAAAATTCTTGTGTCATAATAAATTGCACTTTGCATTAAGCATTATATTCATGCCGATCCATATTTGTCATCTCCATCCATTTTCGTAATTTATGTGCTTGCGAACTATGCCATGATTACTTGTTTGAATATTTTAGTTGCTTTCATACTCATTCTTGTAATTTATGTGCTGCAAACATGCCGTGATTACTTGCTTGATTGTTTATTGCTTTGATATAAAAATGTGATTAAAATACACTTTGCCATGAAAACTTTAAAAAGAGTAAACATGGTAATGTGGGCGTTAGAAACGAAGGTATGAGTCCTTTACACGGGGGCGTGGCTGGTACGTGCTTTCGTGTAAGGGATTCTACACGTTCTAACTCCCATAGGATCATGGTCTAAAATTCCCCAAAGTGTGAATTAATCACCCAAAACCCCGCCATTTGACGGACCGCTTTACTCTTGGAAATCAAGGGTAAAGAGATCCCGAATATGGCACCAAAAACATTAATTGTTTGTCCCGGCACTAGGTGTTAGGATTTCAAGTATATCCTACCACCGAAATGCCCGGAAATTTAAAAGATACAAAGATAAAAGGGATGGTGAAATAAAGAGTCTAATCAAAACCGAACGAAGTCATATTACGTTTGCCATTTTTGGTATATCGTACGACGGAAATCGGGACATTTGTACATAATAAAAACCAACAAACTTAGGCTTAGCAAATAAAGAAAACATTAGGAAGGAGGTAACCGTTTTCTTAAACGGATGTCGTGGGGTGCCTAACACCTTCCCCACGCATAAGCAAACCCCCGAACCTATCTCTGGTTCAAGACCATTTAGTTGTAGATGTCTAAATAGGGTAAAATCTATTAGACATAGGTGCCCAATCACACCTTAAAATTTCCCATGATTGGTGGCGACTCCAAATTTGTGCTCACACGCACACACGTACACAAGTTCCCACACACACACAACTCGTATCTCGAAACGGAAAAGAGATAGAGGAACACACACAACACTCGCCAAATGGGGGTCGGTATCAAGGAAAATAAAAAGAAGAAATAATAGAGAAATTTTCCGCCGGTGTCGACAGAAAAAGAGACTTCGAAAAAAGAGATTTTCGGTATCTAGCCGGTTTTCCGCCGGTGTCGACAGCTTGGCGACTCCACTGGGGACTTAGAGGGTTTAAGCCTATAGTCTTTCGGTGTTTTCTTTGCTAAGCATGTGTGTATATATTTGTTGGTATTCATTATTTGATTTATTCTTTATTTCATCTTGTATAGTGTTTTGATTTTAGCATGTCTATATTCTTGTATATAAACTGCGAACATAGGATAGAGATTTATTTTATGCAACACATATTGTATATTGTGCTTTGTACAAAAAAGTCTTTTCCCTTTTTACTTTCAAAATCATGACATATACACTCATTGGACTTTTGGGTCGAACCCGGACTCAGGTGGGGCTGGGCTAGTACAGGCTCCACCACGAACCCTTTTATATCTAGGACATGGAACACGAGAATCCACCCTTCTCCCTTCACACCCGTGGAGATCGAGGGGGGCGTGCAAGTGCTTCCCCGGTGATCCAATACCCTTTCGACTTCCTTCGGGAGGATGAAACGGGCATGATCATCGGCCCCTTTAGGAAACAGAATTCCAAGCTGTGTCATACCATGTTGCATATAGTAAGCTATAGTGTAGAAAACCTACCTGTGAGGGCTCTGGTAAAAGCCAACCGAGTGAACATCCAACCTAAGATAGGATACCCAAAAATAGGATGTGTCTTTTCAAAATGAGTCAAGGGAAAAGCGTTGTGCTATTTTCCAGGTGGTGATAAAATAATTGGAGCCGACTCAGGTTCTATCTATCTAAACCTTTGTTTGCATGTCATTGTTTGATAAAGGGATAGGATAACCACGTTGTCCATACCCGTTGCAAACCACTCAAACCCAAAGAGTTCCAAACTCTACATGGGATGTATAGAGTCGTGTCGTATCCAACCAAAAGTACGACCCTCACATTAACCGACATCGGTTCCCAAAAATCTTTCAAAAATGGAACCGAACGCCGAAAGGCTCGTCGAATTTCAGTAATGTGAGAGTCTATCTTTTCGTTGATACGCGTGTACATAGTCTTGTCGTACCCCAACCAAAAGTACGACCCTCACATTAACCGACATCGGTTCCCTCCAAAAATTTTCAAAAATGGAACCGAACGCCGAAAGGCTCGTCGAATTTTCAGTAATGTGAGAGTCTATCTTTTCGTTGATACGCGTGTACATAGTCTTGTCGTACCCCAACCAAAAGTACGACCCTCACATTAACCGACATCGGTTCCCTCCAAAAATTTTCAAAATGGAACCGAACGCCGAAAGGCTCGTCGAATTTTCAGTAATGTGAGAGTCTAACTTTTCGTTGATACATCGTGTATAGAGTCATGTCGTCCTCAACCAAAAGTACGACCCTCGCATTAACCGACATCGGTTCCCTCCAAAAATTTTCAAAATGGAACCGAACGCCGAAAGGCTCGTCGAATTTTCAGTAATGTGAGAGTCTAGCTTTTCGTTAGTACATGTACATAGTCTTGTCATATCCAACCGAAAGTACGACCCTCACATTAACCGACATCGGTTCCCTCAAAATTTTCAAAAATGGAACCGAACGCCGAAAGGCTCGTCGAATTTTCAGTAATGTGATAGTCTACCTTTCCGTTGATATGTATGTACCCATTGTATATAGAGTCGTGTCGTCCCCAACCAAAAGTACGACCCTCGCATTTACCGACATCGGTTTCCAAAAAATCTTTCAAAATGGAACCGAACGCCGAAAGGCTCGTCAATTTTTGGTAATGCGAGAGCCTATCTTTTCGTTGGTACGATTGTAACCATCGTGTATAGAGTCAAGTCATCCTCAACCAAAAGTACGATTATCACATCAACCGACGTCGGTTCCTCAAAAAAAAATTTTCAAAAAAAAATGGAACCGAACGCCGAAAGGCTCGTCAAATTTTGAGGAGATGTGATAGTCTACCTTTTCGTTGATACAATTGTACCATCGTGTATAGAGTCATGTCGTCCTCAACCAAAAGTACGACCTTCGCATTTACCGACATCGGTTCCCTCCAAAAATTTTCAAAAAAATGGGACCAAGCGCCGAAAGGCTCGTCGGATTTTGATAATGCAAGAGTCTATCTTTTCGTTAGTACGTCTGTAAACCCCAAGAGTTTCCAAACTCTATAAGGTCGTGTAGAGTCTCGTCATGTCCAACCAAGAGTATGACCTTCGCACTAACTGACATCGGTTCTCAAAAATCTTTCAAAATAGAACCGAACGCCGAAAGGCTCGTCAAATTTTGATAGTGCGAAAGCCCATCTCTTCGTTGACAAATCCATACATGTGTCAATCCTAAAGAGTTCTCAACTCTACATAGGAATCTAGATACTTACCCATCGTGCTGTCTGTCAACCAAGAATACGACCTTCACACCTATCGACACTGGTTCCCAAAAATCTTTCAAAATGGAACCAAGCGCCGAAAGGCTCGTCGAATTTCCAATGGTGTGAAAGCCTATTTCTTTGTTGACAACACCACTATGTACATACACGAGTTCTTAACTCCATAGATGTCTATTTGTGTCATCCTGACCCTCATGTTAATTGATGCTGGTCACCCAAATTCCAAAATAAAGCCATAAGCCGAAAGGCTCGCCAATTTTGGCAACCCAATGGAAAACCCATCCATTTGTCAATGCATATTGCATTCATGCATACCATGCATACGCATACATACTTAGCCATGGTTTACCCGCAAAGTAAGCCAAGGTCATGCACCCAATTGTGAATTCAAAGTCTAACTTAACGTTGTTTACCTCTCTAGGTTATATTTGCATTCGCAATCAAATGGCTGGAGAAACAAGTGGACCCGGACCTAGCGAGCAAGAAATCCGGATGGTCGCTCTTGAACGAAAGTTCGACGAACTCCTCAGCTTCGTGCAACTAATAGCAAAGCGAAATACGGATGATGAGAACCAAAGGAAGGAAGACGACAAAGATACCAGTGAAGCAGAACCGGAAGGGCATTCCAACACCAACGCCACTCCACCAAGGCCGCCGACGCCACCGAAGCCAGAGGGGAAAGACTCCCAATTGGACAGCAAGATTGATAGTTTGGAGGAGAAGATCAGGCTCATACAGGGTTTGAACTCTTTCGGAAACACGGACTTCTCGAGCATGTCCTGGTTCCCCAACATGACGGTGCCACCCAAGTTCAAGGCCCCGGAGTTCGAGAAATACAATGGGAGAGGAGACCCCATGATCCATCTGCAAATGTACTGCCGAAAGATGGCACCCTACGCCGACAATGAGCCGTTGCTGATTCCAGACATTTCAAGATACCCTGACAGGGAAATGCAGCAGAATGGTACTCACAGTTGAAGAAGATCTCTCACTTGGAAGGAACTGGCAGACACCTTCCTAGGCTCAATACGGGTTCAACTCCCAAATAGCTCCGGATCGGTTCGACCTTCAAAGGATGGAAAAGAAGAGCAACGAGACCTTCAGGGAATATGCCCAAAGGTGGAGAGAGAAAGCGGCTCGAGCACGCCCGCCACTAGACGAAAGAGAGATGATCAAGATTTTCGTTGATACGCTGAAGAACCCCTACTTCGACCGGATGATAGGGATTACAGAATGCAGTTCTTTGTCGATCCTAATACCAGTGGGAGAGAGGATCGAAGATGCCTTGAAGACAAAGAAGATAGTGGACATGACGGCTCCTGATGGCATTAGCCGAACAAGCCGCCAAGAAGGCTCCAACGAAAGAGGAAGGAAGGGGATGTGCAAATGATAGGGAGAAGCAATGGGAGACCGAGGCAAGTCCTCCCAACTTTCACCATGCAATCGGTACAACCAAGGCCCACTCCGACCCCGGCTCCGACTCAGGTTCCAGCCCCGGCCCCGGCCCCGGCACCTCAGATGCCGGCAAGGCCGGTGGGAAACCAACCCAATGACAACAAGTGGCCCAGAAAAGAGCCAAGGCAATTCACGCCTTTGCCTATGCCTATGACAGAGCTGTACCCCATTCTGATAGAGAAGAATCTAATCTCACCCACTATCCCAAGGCCTTACAACGGCGCACCAAGAAAGGACTTCAACCAAAACTTAACTTGTGACTTCCACTTTGGAGAAGTAGGGACATGCAATAGTTGAAAATTGCAACCATCTGAGGCATCGGGTTCAAGACCTAATTGACCATGGGATCTTGAAGTTCGAAGGCCTGCCCAACATTACTACCAACCCTTTGCCCAACCATCCAGAAGGGGGTGTAAACATGGTTGAGATAGAGGAAGGGAATGAGGAGCGTATCTTGTGGAGACGTCTCTTTTACACCTTGGAGAAAAAGAGACACATCACCCCGTTAGAAGCACCACCGGGGCCATCAACAGGGGACGCATGTGAATATCACTCAGGGGCAAGAGGGCACAGCCTAGAGTGTTGTGAGGAGTTCAAGAAGAAAATCACCAATCTGATGGAGAACGGGCTGGTGGGGAGAGAAGAAATACCATCGGAAAGGAGCCATCAACCAGAGGATCCGTCAGATTTTGACTGGTACGCGGAGCTCAATTTGGATGACATCGTAGAAGATGAGATGGACCTCGATAACCTACAGGATGAAGGAAGCTGACTGGGGATACTTCATGGAGGATGATACCGACGAATGGAGGGACGTCGACTTCACCAAATTCTTCCAATTCCCGTGCTTGATAGTGCCACCTGGGTTTGTGACACCGGAATTTGAGATATTTTACGAGAATGGCGGATCCGGAGGTCCATTTGCAAAAGTACGGCGAGAAGATGGCCCTACATTTGGAGAACGAGCTTTTGATGATCTCGGTGTTTCCCGAGAGCCTGTCAAAACAAGCAGCCGCCTGGTTCTATCAGCTGAGGAACCTTACTGGCTGGGATGATTTGGCAAGAGTCTTCTTGGAACGATACCGCTTCAATCCCCATTCGATTCTGGAGTATTTGGGTTTGAAGAAAGATGAAGAGCCCTACGTCATCCCTGACCAGGGAGTGGATGAGGTGATTGTGGAGATCAAAGAAGAACCAAGCATGCTGTCCCTACCAGCACTGACTGAGGGAGAAGAAGAAGAGAAAGTCAAGCCACTGCCACCAGCCGAAGATCCAGACAACGCTGCCATTGCCGAAGAAGGAGAAGAGCCACTCAAGACACCACCGCCAAGCAATATCACCACCGCCGTTGCTGAAGAAGAATATGCTGGCCCTATGGTTGAAGGGTTGAGCATCCACACCATCGCCGGAGAGGAGGATTCCACCACCACACCACCGACCCGCCACTGCCAACAGGGAGAAGAAGCCAAGACGTGGACTTGCGTACCATTGCTACAGCGTGTCTCGAGTAGCAATGAGTAAGCGGTATCCCAGCTAGGGGTAACTCGGTTTTGAGTCTACCAATAGCTCGGGAATTTTTGTATCAAACAATTTCGGGTTTCTATGTTTATTTTATGCTTTCAAGATATCATGCCACAATCATAATCATTTCATCATTGTAATATTTCCATTTCCATATTTCAAATGATATGTCACGTGTTATTCCATGAATTTCTTTATCTCAAATATTCCAATGTGCATTAAATAAATCCAACACGCCATCGCACAAAACGAATGGCTTCTCTTTTTAGTTTTCTTACCGATTTTTCCATCCGCCATCCTTTCCAGGATTACACGCAAAACCTCAAACGATCCCCACGTCTCCAAAATTGACAACAAAACGGATTGCTCACTGGATAACATAGATAATTCCGACGAAGAAATCGAATTACCAAGTGACATCCTTGAAGCATTAGAGAGACAAGATGAGGGGTCCAAACCCAACATAGAGGAATTGGAAATTGTAAATCTAGCCAACGAGGGTGAAGAGCCGAGAGAAGTCAAGATTGGAACCCGCTGCGCCGCAGAGCAAAAGGAAGCACTCATCGCACTGTTGAGAGAGTTCCATGAAATCTTCGCCTGGTCTTACCAAGACATGCCAGGCCTAGACACAGACATAGTGGTCCACAAGATTCCGCTGAAGCCAGAATGCAAGCCCGTGAAGCAAGCACTGCGACGGATGAAGCCCGAAGTCATTTTGAAGATCAAGGAAGAGGTGGAAAAGCAATTGAAGGCAGGTTTCCTAAGCACAGTAACCTATTCGGACTGGGTAGCCAATATAGTCCCGGTGCCGAAAAAGGACGGAAAAGTCAGAATGTGCGTGGACTATCGGGATCTGAACCGAGCCAGCCCGAAGGATAATTTTCCTCTACCTCACATTGATACCCTGGTCGATAACACAGCAACGAACGTCGTATTCTCATTCATGGACGGATTCTCAGGGTACAATCAGATCAAAATGGCCGAAGAAGACAAATCCAAGACTGCTTTCATCACACATTGGGGAACCTTCGTGTACGATGTCATGCCTTTCGGCCTAAAGAACGCCGGAGCCACCTATCAGCGAGCCATGGTCACCCTCTTCCATGACATGATTCATCATGAGATAGAGGTTTACGTGGATGACATGAAAATGGGATCAATTTAGCGTTCACTTGGCTGTCGACACCGGCGGAAAATCTTCTTCTAAGTTATTTCTTTTTATTTTCCTAGATACCGACCCCCATTTGGCGAGTGTTGTGTGTGTTCCTCTATCTCTTTTCCGTTTCGAGATACGAGTTGTGTGTGTGTGGGAACTTGTGTACGTGTGTGCGTGTGAGCACAAATTTGGAGTCGCCACCAATCATGGGAAATTTTAAGGTGTGATTGGGCACCTATGTCTAATAGATTTTACCCTATTTAGACATCTACAACTAAATGGTCTTGAACCAGAGATAGGTTCGGGGGTTTGCTTATGCGTGGGGAAGGTGTTAGGCACCCCACGACATCCGTTTAAGAAAACGGTTACCTCCTTCCTAATGTTTTCTTTATTTGCTAAGCCTAAGTTTGTTGGTTTTTATTATGTACAAATGTCCCGATTTCCGTCGTACGATATACCAAAAATGGCAAACGTAATATGACTTCGTTCGGTTTTGATTAGACTCTTTATTTCACCATCCCTTTTATCTTTGTATCTTTTAAATTTCCGGGCATTTCGGTGGTAGGATATACTTGAAATCCTAACACCTAGTGCCGGGACAAACAATTAATGTTTTTGGTGCCATATTCGGGATCTCTTTACCCTTGATTTCCAAGAGTAAAGCGGTCCGTCAAATGGCGGGGTTTTGGATGATTAATTCACACTTTGGGGAATTTTAGACCATGATCCTATGGGAGTTAGAACGTGTAGAATCCCTTACACGAAAGCACGTACCAGCCACGCCCCCGTGTAAAGGACTCATACCTTCGTTTCTAACGCCCACATTACCATGTTTACTCTTTTTAAAGTTTTCATGGCAAAGTGTATTTTAATCACATTTTTATATCAAAGCGAATAAACAATCAAGCAAGTAATCAAGATGGTAAAATGGCAAAATATCCAAGCAAAATAGTCATGGCATAGTCGCAACACATGTATCATGAAGATGACAAATATGGATCGGCATGAATATAATGCTTAATGCAAAGTGCAATTTATTATGAACACAAGAGTTTTTAAGGAAAGGGTCAAGACCTCGTGGGGTCGGGATTCGATGCTATTGAAAGACTTACTCGGATCCCGACACCACCATAGGATTTACATGAATAAAACAAAACAATCTAAAAAGAGGGTTTCAATGCCTTTTCGGGCTTACACGAAGGGTTGGTGCTATTGAAAGACTTATCCAAACCTTCGACGCCAAATAGGACTTATAATGAGGAAAATCTATTTGAAAACGGGGTTTCAATGCCTTTTCGGGCTTACACGAAGGGTTGGTGCTATTGAAAGACTTATCCAAACCTTCGACGCCAAATAGGACTTAAATGAGAAAATCTATTTGAAAATGGGGTTTCAATGCCTTTTCGGGCTTACACGAAGGGTTGGTGCTATTGAAAGACTTATCCAAACCTTCGACGCCAAATAGGACTTAAATGAGAAAATCTATTTGAAAACGGGGTTTCAATGCCTTTTCGGGCTTACACGAAGGGTTGGTGCTATTGAAAGACTTATCCAAACCTTCGACGCCAAATAGGACTTATATGAGTGAAAATCTATTTGAAAATGGGTTTTTCAATTTACGGGTCCAACGCCTCATGGATTTACATGGGGTTTAGTGCTATTGAAAGACTTACCTAAAACCGCCAATACCGTTTGGTATTTTCATGCCCAAATCAAAATAATGAAAAAAATGGACAATATTTACAACAACGTAGTAAATAATGAAAATAACGGGGTTTAAACAAAGGATTTTCGTGGGTCCAATTCCTATGGAATTACATGGTGGATAATGCCTCTTTGAGGTCTTACATAGTCCACCACGACCAATCGGGATTATCACGCCCAAATCACAAAGGGAAAAAGGGGAAATATTCGACAATATTCCACAATATAATATTTACAACGTAGTAAATGTAAATAAAGCGATAAATGACAATATTTAAACATGGGGGTTTTTAATGGGTCCAATGCCTATGGAATTACGTGGTGGTTAATGCCTCTTTGAGGTCTTACATAGTCCACCACGACCAATCGGGATTATCACGCCCAAATCACAAAGGAAAAAAATGGGAAAAAATGACAATATTCCACAATATAATATTTACAACGTAGTAAATGTAAATAAAGCGATAAATGACGTTATTTAACACATGGGGATGTATTTTTCGGGTCAAATACCTCGTAGGCTAACAAGGTTGTTACGGCCTCGTTAGAGGTCTTACGCAACTGAGCCAAAGCTACTCAATATTTGCCGTACTAAAACACGAGGAAACCGGTGTATTTTTCGGGTCAAGACCTCGTGGGCTAACATGGTTGTCAACGGCCTTTGTTAGAGGACTTACGCGAGCCGCCAAAGCCACTCAATATTGCCGTACTAAAACACACCGGGGGAGGGGGGATAATCACAACAAATATTCACAAGTGCGTATAAAATGTAAATAAAGCGATAAATGACTAGAAATGTAAAGAAAGCGATAAATGACTAGAAATGTAAAGAAAGCAATAAAGCGAAATAAATGACTAGAAATGTAAATAAAGCAATAAATGACTAAGGAAATATAAATAAAGCAATAAATGACAAAGAAACTAGTAAAGCATAAATGAAATAAATGAACTAAAGAATGTAAGAGAAAGGGAGAGAGAGAGAGAGAGAGAGGAGTGGGAAGATGAGGAGAGGTTAGAGAGAGAAGCACCTAATAGGTGCTTCTCACTCTAAAAACCCCCCAAAATCCCTAAAGAAAAAGAAGAGGGAGAAAGAGCCTAGAGAGAGAGAGAGATTACCTAGAGAGGAGTCTCTCTCTCTAAAACTACCCAAAAATCCCCCTCCTAAAACCCCCTAAACCCCTATTTTCTGCCTAAACTAAGCTCTAGAAGGCCTAGTGCCCGAGCAAACTTGTGCTGAAGTGAGGGGGGGGAGGGTCGGTTTTATAGAAAACCGTGCACGCCTCGCGCAGCACCATCATGCGCGGCGCATGACGGTCCTGCGCGAGTTGTGGTACTGCCACGTGGCAGTCTTATCCTTCCACGCCAGCAGCCCCTCGAATCCTCCTCGATTTCCGTGCGCGTACCCTTTTTTATCCGATTTTCGGGGGCAGTTTTGGAGGTCTTCCGGAACTCAAAATGGGTCATGCGGCATATCGTCGGAAAGCTCTCGACGTCCTCTTTCCAACGATATAAAGTTTGCGCGAATCGGAGTTCGGACGAGGGAGTTATGGCTCCCGGAAGTCGGGGTGTCGGAGCTGTTTTTGTGCACTCTTCCGATGCGGATTCCGGTCAAACGGGGGATGCTATCGGCGAACCGAGAGTTCCACGACGTAGCCGGAGTCATTATCTTTCCAACGCACCCGGGCTCGCGGATCAACTTGTTGCGAGCAGGAAAGACTCTGCGCGCGAAGGCGGCTGTCCGGGAGAAAAAATGCGTTTTGCTCCCAGCGCGTTTTTTCTCAAATCTTGTCCCAGTTCGCGCGCATATTTGACCTAGCTCCCGATGTCGGATTTTGACGTTCTTGGTACCGTCGGAAAGCTTGCGCTGCCTATTTTTGCAAGGTTCCGGATTCGCGGGAATCCGAGCTTGGACTCGTGAGATATGGCCCCGCGAGCAGAGTCCACCGGGGTGTTTTTGGTCCGTTTGAGGGCAGTTTTCCGATCAGGATTCCGGCTGACCCCGATAAATTCTTGGCGATCCGAGAGTTCCACGTCGTGCATGGATGTGTCCTCTTTCCAATGTGCCCGGGCTCGCAGATCAACTTGTTGCGAGTCAGGAAGACTCTGTGCGCAAGCGTGGCAACGTCGGTGAGACAACTCCCGGAACTTTCAGCAAAACCTTATTTTGTCGGCCTGTTTTCACGCGCGTGGTAGACGTAGCTCCCGATGTCGGATTTCGACGACGATCTTGGTATCGTCGGAAAGCTTGCGTTACCTACTTTTTAACGGTACAGGCCTTGCACAGAGGCGAGTTTGGGTTCGCGAGATATGATCCTGCGAACGGAGGCCGTCGGAATGTGCCAAGGGGTCAACTTTTGGCTGAGATTCCGGCTTGACCGGAGGAGCTCTTGACGATCCGAAAGTTGCGTGTGGTAGCTGAAGTGAACCTCTTGCCTAAGGGTCTTGGCTCGCGGACCAAGTTGCAGCGGGTCGGAGAGAATCTTTGCGCAAACGTTGCCTCCCAAATAGGCTGTTTTGTCAACAATACTTACCAAAAATTTGGCTAAGTGTCGGACCGTTTTTTCGCAGTTTTGGCCACAACTCTCTCGTTTCTCGTCCGTTTTCGACCCGTAAAGTACGGAATCGAAGCTCTTGATATTCTCTATACCTTGGTCAAGGGGTGGTCAGTTCGATCCAGTTTTTGGTCTGGTCAATGGTCCGGTCAAACCTTGGTCAAACTTGGTCAACCTTGGTCAAACTTGGTCGAACTTTGGTCAAAGCTCTCCAAACTCTTGGAAATGTATCCCGGACTACATTTCAAGGGTTTCTGGGCAAGGTGGACCCTAGTCGGGCTGGAAACAGCTCGGTCAAACCTCGGTCAAACTTCGGTCAACCCTAGTCAAACTTGGTCAAACCCTAGTCAAACTTGGTCAAACCTTGGGAAATGTGTCTCGGACCTTCTTCTTGGGAGTATTTGATGCGGATGAGCCCTCGTCGGATCAGACCGGCTTGGTTCGGGCTGTCCTCGTTTTGCGTGCCGACACCCGAGAAAATCCCGGGGGTAAAAATGGGGTTATGACAGTTGCCCCTTCTTTGTTCGGCGTTTCTTGGCACAAGGAACGTTGGACAAAGAATAAATGACTCGATTTTTGCCCGCTCGGATTTTCTCGGTCTCCGCGTACTCCTACGGCTGTCGCGTAGTTTGTCTCGGTTTGCGTGCCAGTCCTTCCGGAGTCCAAATGGGCATTCCAGGGCTTGGAGAAGATCGGTCGGGATGCGAAAAGACGATTCGGGGCTTGAAATGGTGAAACGGGGCAGTTTTGGGAACTCGCGCATGACCATCATGCGCGGCGCATGACGGTCATGCGCGAGGTCCCACTACTTCAGGCCCCGCGCGGCCTTTCCCCTTCATTTTGTCGTTTTCTTTCCCTTTTTCGCTCTCTGGACCCCACTTCGCCCCTCTTCACTCTTTTGCTCATATCTTGCTATCCGGGACTCCGATTGACGCGCCGTCTTCGCCTACGCGCTCCACGAGTAAGCCCCTTTCCATCCCTACCATTTATTTCAGTTTTAAACGGTCGAAATGTGCTGATTGGGTTATTCTCTTTTTTGTGTCTTTTGGTCTTTTTCTCATGATCCAGGACTCCGATCGACGATCAGTTTTCGCCTATACGTCCCACAGGTAAGCACCTTTCCAACCCCACCCTCCTTTTCAGTTTTGAACGGTTGGATTATTTGCTTCCTTTTTTATGTCTTATGCTTCTTCCTTGTGCACTTCTGCTTTTATTTCTTTTTGTTTAACATGTCATTGTATGTTTTGGGATGCATTACATACTTAGCAAACATGTTAGTGCACAAAAATGCATTTACGCCAGGGGTCTGCACATGTACAAATGAGCCTTTGTAGACACGCACATACATACACATGTGTTTGGAAACACATGAGATGAGAGATACGCAAAAAATTTGAGACGCCATGTTTATTATGATGCTTGTGTATATTTTTTTTTGGGGGGGGTACTATGTCGTGCCTTTATTGCTCTCGGGTTGCGTTGCTACGCACACTCTCTTTTTTTTTCTATGGGGCATATTTTTTTTATTTTTATTATTATTATTATTTTTTTTTTGAAAATCATGGGTTGGGTCTAGGAACTGCCTTATTTAGACTTGGGACTCGAGTGAGTCCCGCAATGCAGAAGAACTTTAATTTGCCTTGGAAATTCTTCCAAATGGTCGGGGAAAATTGGGGTTTGAAACTTGTCAAACCTCAATTGGTGGTCAGACCTGGTTTGGAAATTCATCCAAACGATCAGGGAAAAATTGGGATTTGACACTTAGTCGAATCGCAATTGGGCGGTCAGACCTGGTTTGGAAATTCATCCAAACGATCAGGGACAAATTGGGATTTGACACTTAGTCGAATCGCAATTGGGTAATCAGACCTGGCTTGGAAATTCATCCAAACGATCAGGGACAAATTGGGATTTGACACTTAGTCGAATCGCAATTGGGTAATCAGACCTGGCTTGGAAATTCATCCAAACGATCAGGGACAAATTGGGATTTGACACTTAGTCGAATCGCAATTGGGTAATCAGACCTGGCTTGGAAATTCATCCAAACGATCAGGGACAAATTGGGATTTGACACTTAGTCGAATCGCAATTGGGTAATCAGACCTGGCTTGGAAATTCTCCAAACGATCAGGGACAAATTGGGATTTGACACTTAGTCGAATCGCAATTGGGTAATCAGACCTGGCTTGGGAATCATCCAAACGATCAGGGACAAATTGGGATTTGACACTTAGTCGAATCGCAATTGGGTAATCAGACCTGGCTTGGAAATTCGTCCAAACGATCAGGGACAAATTGGGATTTGACACTTAGTCGAATCGCAATTGGGTAATCAGACCTGGCTTGGGAATTTATCCAAACGATCAGGGACAAATTGGGATTTGACACTTAGTCGAATCGCAATTGGGTAATCAGACCTGGCTTGGAAATTCGTCCAAACGATCAGGGACAAATTGGGATTTGACACTTAGTCGAATCGCAATTGGGTAATCAGACCTGGCTTGGGAATCCATCCAAACGATCAGGGACAAATTGGGATTTGACACTTAGTCGAATCGCAATTGGGTAATCAGACCTGGCTTGGAAATTCTCCAAACGATCAGGGACAAATTGGGATTTGACACTTAGTCGAATCGCAATTGGGTAATCAGACCTGGCTTGGGAATCCATCCAAACGATCAGGGACAAATTGGGATTTGACACTTAGTCGAATCGCAATTGGGTAATCAGACCTGGCTTGGAAATTCGTCCAAACGATCAGGGACAAATTGGGATTTGACACTTAGTCGAATCGCAATTGGGTAATCAGACCTGGCTTGGAAATTCATCCAAACGATCAGGGACAAATTGGGATTTGACACTTAGTCGAATCGCAATTGGGTAATCAGACCTGGCTTGGGAATTCATCCAAACGATCAGGGACAAATTGGGATTTGACACTTAGTCGAATCGCAATTGGGTAATCAGACCTGGCTTGGGAATTTATCCAAACGATCAGGGACAAATTGGGATTTGACACTTAGTCGAATCGCAATTGGGTAATCAGACCTGGCTTGGAAATTCGTCCAAACGATCAGGGACAAATTGGGATTTGACACTTAGTCGAATCGCAATTGGGTAATCAGACCTGGCTTGGAAATTCATCCAAACGATCAGGGACAAATTGGGATTTGACACTTAGTCGAATCGCAATTGGGTAATCAGACCTGGCTTGGGAATTCATCCAAACGATCAGGGACAAATTGGTTGTTTGATTATTCCTTCCTTTTTTCTTGTTTTGTATAATTTTGATCATTGTGTACTTCCTATGCTTTTCAAGAATGAGATGTACCTGACTTTTCTGACTCTTTGACTGTTCATTGCTCTTTTTGCAGATGTCTGATCGAGGTAGTGGGAGTGGGGGCCATCGCCGGTCCGATCGCCTTGCGAAAGGCAAGGCTGTAGCTTATGCTCCTGAGAGTTCTCCTGATACGGACGATGAGTACGATGCTATGGAGGACGTACGTACTCGTGTTGACGCGTCTCTTGCCAGGGATCTGCAGGCTGAGTTTGATGCCGAGGCTGCTGGTTTAGCTCCTAGTGCGGCTCGGGCTCCTCCTCGGGCTCCTCCTCGACCTGGAGTCGTCATTGGTCGTAGTGCCGGGCCTTCTGAGACGACTCGTCCTTCTCCACAGCCTAGTGTCACTACTGGTTCCAGCGATGCTCCTCCTGCCGCACCTCGTCGTGCCCATACCAGGTCGACGGGTATTCTCCCTTCGAGATTGAAGAGGCAGAGGAGTGAGGGGATTCCTGATTCTGCGGGCACCATTCCCGAGGATTACGTTGCGCCGGGATTTAGATATCCTCCCCATGGTGGCATTCGACCGCGTTACCCTGTTGCTGTTGAGATATCCGATACGCCCCTTCTGACGAACCTCCTTGCTCATCCGTCTTCTCTGGTCCGTCGCTTGTCAGGTACCTTCATACTTTCATATGTTTCTTTTGTTCTTGACCTTTGCAAATCTCTGCATTGACATTCTTCTTTCGGATTTTGTGCAGGAGCCTCCCTATAGCGCTGGCCGAGGTGGGTGGTCTGAGTTTAGCAGACTCTTGGCGGTTTCCCGTCCGGAGTATAAGGAGTTTTTGATAGAGGCTGGGCTTCGGTCCTTTCCTTAGCATCCCCTACGTGTCAGTGTACCACCCGGCAGTGTGGTGTTTCATAGAGAGATTCTTTCCATCACACCGGGACCTTCCATCTCAGTACCTGCGAGATGGCGGTGCTTCCTGTAGATTGGAGCGCTATCCTGGGCATCCGTTTTGGAGGGAGAGCTCCCCCTAGCGAGCCTATAGATGGCTTTGAGGCTAGAGAGATTTTGGGTCTTGCTGATCGCGATGCTACAGAGGGTACCCGGCGTCCTTCTGTGAGGATTCGGTATCTGGCGGATGTCTTGAGGAGAGATAGGGAGGAGCCTCCTACTGAGCTACGATATCGCCAGTGGGCAGCCTACTTTATCTTCAGCTGCTTTCTCGGGAACGACCGGTCCATTGTTCCCACGCCCATTGTCGGTATGTTCCGGGACATCGACACTCTGAGGGAGTATGACTGGGGTGCCTTGACATATGGATTCTACATCCGGGGTCTGCGCCGTTATTCTCGTCGGGAGTCGATCAGCTTTCTTGGCTTCTGGCAGTTTACCGTCTTCTGGGCCTTTGAGCACTTCCCCACTTTTGCTCCCAGTCGACTTCCGTTGGCTTCTGACCCGGATTTCCCTCTTGCCAGGCGTTGGGATACCTCTAGGATTGAGAGGATGACTACTTGCACCCTCCTTGAGCTTCGCATGACAGTTGATTGCCTCAGGGATGCTGATATCATCTTCCAGCCTTACTCTGCAGCTTTGTCTCAGCGACCTGAGGTTTTTAGGGCTGTAGCGTTGTCTCGTCTGAGGCTGTGGATCCGGACCACTCGGTCTTGGGAGCTTCTGCTGGGTGAGCGGACGGTACGACAGTTGGGCGATGAGGCCGTTGTCCCTGTAGACCCCTCCCCCTTGATGACTATTGAGGACTACATTCCGCGAGCTCCGAGTGATCCCTACATAGCAGGGGTGAGTGCATACCCGAGTTTGGTCCGAGAGGGTGTGCCATACCAGGAGTGGTTTGAGCAAGTTTCTCTGGGGTCCCTGATGTCTCTTCACGAGGTTGAGGGTGGCCGTGTCATGGGTGGAGTGGCCATGGACAGTCATCACATTCGGTCTTCTGGGCAGATCGAGAGACTTGAGGGTGAGATACTGCGTCTCCAGCTTGAGCTGTCGGTCAGCGCGGATCGTCATACGGCTGATATGGACCGAGTACAGGGAGAGATGGCCAGTATGCAGACGGAGGCGACACGGCGAGAGGGGGAGATGGTGCAGATGCAGAGGGATTTGGCCCAGAGCCGGAGGGACTTAGGTTCTCGAGATGCAGAGCGCTGGCTGCTCAGGCTGCGCCGTACGGAGATTAGAGGACCAGCTTCATGGCATGGGCATTACTCCTGTTACCGGAGCTGACTTATCTGGTCTTGGTCAGCCTTCTTCTTCGCCACCTCGTGATCCTGTTTCTCGAGACTGGTTCTTTGACGACCCTTCTCCTCCATGATGTATATTTTTCCTCTCTTTTTTTCTTTTGGGGCCTTGTATTCCGGCCAATCATTTTGTATTTATATGGGATGTACAGACATTGGCTATTGTATATATGACATTTGTGGTTTTTATGGATGGTTTTGGTTTTCTTTTATGGTTATGTGTTTATGGCTATGTGTATGGATGTATGTTTATGGATGTATGTTTGGGTATGTGTTTGGGTATGTGTTTGGGTTATGTGTATGGATACCGGGTCTCGATCCTCCGCGAGGCCTGGTTCAATAAATATCGGGGCTTACCTCTCCTTGGGGCCCGTTTCCATCATCATTGGGACTTACTCGCTTCTCGAGGCCCGTTTCTATCATCATTGGGACTTACTCCTTCTCGAGGCCCATTTCGAATGACTCTCCGAATTTTTCCAATTTTTCTTGACAAAAATGGAAAAATTTGCCCCAGTATGCAGTGTCAAACAAATTTTTCTAGCTTCTTGAAGATAGAAAAATTTTGCCCCAGTGTAGGGCAACGTAGGTTGATGCAGAGTTCTGGATTTCTTTCTCCGCTTTCCTTGTGTCAGGCTACGACGGCTCGCAGAGAGTCAGTCTACTTCTTTTCGAAATTTTTCAAAATTCTTTTGAAAAATTTTGCCCCAGTGTACCACGGGGTTCGCCTGCGTGGCATTCCCGAGTCATCTTTGCACTTCCCGGTTTCTGAGTTGAGCCAGGGTTTCAGGGCCGGTTCTTGACTGTCGAGCCTAGTTCTCGGTTCCCGGGCCATCCTGCTGGCGGGTGGTCGGTCCTGATTAAATCGTATCAAATGCTTCCGCTTGAGGCCAGCTTTGGTCCCACTTTTGACCTCCGGACCGGTTCTAGGGTTTCGGGTCGGTTTCTGTTCGTTGACTCGAAATCTTCGATCACCGGACCGCCCAGGACTTTCCCCTAGGTGATTCCTTGCGAAATGGCCCTTATATAGTGCAAAACGGACCTCTGGGAGTGAGCGAACAGGTTCGAATTCGCGAGACATGGGAGAAAGAGCCGTTGGGATTCCCAACGGGACTCGCGCATGACCGTCATGCGCGGCGCATGATGGTGATGCGCGAGTTCTTGGCTTTTTAAACTCCAGCTCTCCTTCGAGCCAGCAACCATTTTTTGAGTTTTCCTCTCCCCTTTTCACCAAAAACTCTTCGTTTTTCTCATTTTCATGGCTTCTTCAAGTAGTGATCCCGACTCCTTGGTGACGCTTCGTTTCCATGACTTCCGTGTTGAGCGGATGAGACATTGGTGGACTCTTCTCGGAGAGGATGACCACGCCGATATCGTGGGGATCTTTGGCAAGTTTCCCCCTTTCATGCGGCTACAGGTTGATCGCGGCTTGCTCGAGGCGCTAGCTTCTTTCTGGGACCCGACCCATTGTTGCTTTTCCATCGGAGAGGTGGATCTCATTCCCACCATGGAGGAGTATGCTAAGCTTCTCCAGCTAGACAGCCCCTTTAGCGAGACCCCGGTTATACCCATTCAGGGTCCTCGGTCCAACCGATGCTTGGAGAAATACTTGGGTTTGACCACTGCGGTTCTACGTCCTGAGATCGCCCGACCTGAGGCAACTTGGCGGAAAGCCAACATTTCTCTAGACCTGTTGACGAAGTACTTCTCTCGGAGTGCCTTTCCGGCGAGGCTTGCTAGAGACTTCATTGCGGGCAAGAAGGAATGGAAGAAATTCCGAATCAATGCCTTCAAGATCGCCTTCGCAGGTATTTTTCTCTTTCCCACTTCCGCTGGTAGGATAGACTTGGGTGTCATTCCTATAGTATTCAGCGAGGGCAGGTCTATCATCCCTGCCATATTGTGCGAGACCGTGCGGTCTTTATCTTTTTGTAGGAGACAGGGAGAGGGGGTCCCGATGTTCTGCACGCAGCTCCTTCAGCTCTGGTTCTGCAGTCACCTGCAGCATTTTTATCGCCTCCAGACTCCTTATCATTTTGAGAGACATACGGTGAGCCAGACCGTCCAGATAGCACTTCCCTTCACCGGCGACAGTCGTGCTTGGGCGCTATACCTCCTTGACCTGCCCTTGAGTGGGTGGGCTTGGAAGGTTACCTGGGGGCCGGCATCGTGGATGCCCTGGACTCATTGTGCCCTCTTCGATGGAGTGCCTCTTCCTGGGGTGTGGGGTTGTACAGGCTACTATCCCAGCCTTGCTCTTCGTCAGTTTAGCGGTGTTCAGTACCCGCCTCGCCTGGGCGACTTGGATGCGGTGACTTTTGACTACATCCCCAGTGAGGATATGTGGAGGCTCCTCTTCAGGATTGAGGACATCTGGGGAGGTCGTCTTTCAGAGATGGTCCTCATCGAGGAGGGTTCGCCCGGAGATAGCTCTGTTACCTCGGACTTTGTCGAGTGGAGAGAGGGGTGGACCCCCTTTTTCACCCTCAGGCCTACAGTACGGCCAGGTGCACCATATTCCTTGATATCTCGCTCCCTTCGGGTATCAGCCTCCACTGGTCAGCCTGAGAGAGTTACTGCTTTGGAGCGAGAGCTTGAGGAGGCTCAGACAGAGCTGTTATCACTACGTCTTGCTAGGGCGTCTGAGAGGGAGGCATCTGCGGCTCGTGTAGAGTCTCTGCGGAGTACCTTGCATCACAATAGTGTGGCGGTGGCGAACCTTCGCCGTGACTTGGTGGCTCAGAGGGGGAACGTCTCTACTCTTCGCACGATGAATGAATTCATCAGAGAGCAGCTCGAGATTTCTGAGGATGCTAAGGAACAGCTGGAGGAGAACTTGGCCGAGGCTCGGGAGCAGCTGGAGACTGAGCAGGCGGAGAGGACTCGGGTCCAGGATGAGCTTGATTCTCTTCGTTCATATACCCAGGCCTTGGTTGATCCTGCCACCGGTCGTCCTCAGGACATTGTAGCTCTCCGACGGGCGCTTAGATGCGAGTGAGGAGGCTCTCACGTCTGCGCGTACTTCCATGGGGGTCATGAGGGTTCAGATCAGCGTTCTCCAGGGTGACAACGGGGTTTTGCAGTCCGAGTTGGATCTGGTGCATGATGCTCTTGAGTCCAATGCTTCTTGGCTCAATCAGGAGGGTTTCCCTGTGGTCACTTCTCTCCACCAGATTAACCAGGTGATGGATTCTTTGGGTGCCAGAGCTCGTGCCGTCTGGGAGGAGCATGATGAGGGGGATCCGGCCCTTTCCACTGCCTTGGGGAGATTCTGCAGAGAGACCTGCATACGTCTTGGTCATTAGATAGCATACTTTCAGGTAGCAGTGAGTAGTCAGTAGTTTTTGTATTTAGATGGTGAGTCATTCATAAATCCGAGTCGGATTATGCATGGCTCCCATTTTTAACTTCTCAGTCGATATATTTAGACATGCTTTCAAGACATCATGAAAAATCAAATGTATGAATTTATGAACTATGAATGAATGAAAGCACGTATTTTGTCTGTGAATATCTATATGAAATCCTATGAATTCGACTTTTTATGAATCAATGGCAAGGATTGAATGTTATTGTGGAAATGAATATGAGAATTTACAAATTTGAAAGAGATAAGTATGGTATGAATGGTTTGTGAGAATTTAATGATATGTCACTTTGAAACTGGGTGTTTGGAAGGATACACTTGTGCTCCACCTCTTGATCCCCAAACATTCTCTTTATATCGAACGAACCGTACTGCTCAAAGGATAACATAGGTCGTTCTTTCGTCGAAAACCTCTTCACCGCCTAACAACCCCGATCACTAGTCTTGCACTGATTTGATGCTCGCCTTGTTGTGATACCGGTTTTTTTTTTTTTTTTTTTTTTTTTTTTTTTTTTTTTAGCCATATATTACCCTCAGCTTACGCCAAGTCCAGCTTTCCACGTTACTTTTGCCTATGGCGCCTCTTCCGAGGTTTTCACCATACCCGTGGTAATTTCCATCCGAGGGCAACGTCCTTACGGATTTTCGTTGCTTCCCGGGCCTTCTTCAAAATTATCAAAATAACAAATTGGAAATTTGAAGAATATTCCTCTTTGATTAAATTGACTAAAGTTATACATGGTACTTGAATTACAGAATCAGAATTAATGGGTGACCGGAACTCTTCGCCATCCATATCAGCCAGAATGATTGCTCCCCCTGAGAAGGCTTTCTTCACCACGTACGGACCCTCATATGATGGTGCGAACTTTCCTCGTGGATCTGATAGGGCCATATTCCTCTTCTTCAGAACGAGATCTCCGGGTTGGAAAGTGCGAGGTCGAGCCTTCTTGTTGTAAGCTCTTTCGATCCGTCTCTGGTAGAGCTGTCCGTGGCACAGTGCCGCCAATCTCTTTTCATCTATGAAGTTCAGCTGCTCATACCGGGCTTGGGCCCATTCGGCTTCTTCCAGCTGAGTTTGTGACAGGATTCTCAAAGAAGGGATCTCCACTTCGACTGGTAGTACTGCTTCCATCCCATAAACCAGAGAGTAGGGGGTGGCTCCAACGGATGTCCTCACTGACGTTCGGTAGGCACACAAGGCATAAGGCAGGTGCTCGTGCCAATCCTTATAAGTCTCCGTCATCTTGCTCAGAATCTTCTTCACGTTCTTGTTGGCAGCTTCTACGGCTCCGTTCATCTTCGGACGGTATGGAGCAGAGTTGTGGTGCTGGATCTTGAACTGCTGGCATAGCTGATCCATCATGCGGTTGTTTAGGTTGGAAGCATTGTCGGTGATGAGCATTTCTGGCATTCCGTAACGGCAGATGATGTTGTTCTTCACAAACCGGGTGACTGCGACTTGAGTGACATTCTTGAAGGAACATGCCTCTACCCACTTGGTAAAATAGTCGATGGCCACCAGTATGAACTCATGCCCGTTAGACGCCTTTGGGGTGATTGCACCGAATCACATCCATTCCCCAAGCTGAGAATGGCCACGGCGAGGCCATAGTGTGAAGATATTGGGGAGGTGCGTTCTTGCTGTTCTGATACATCTGGCATTTATGGCACGTCTGGACATGTCTGATGCAGTCCCTCTCCATTGTCAACCAATAATAGCCAGCTCTCATGATCTTCCGGGCCAGGAAGGGTCCGTTGGCATGGGCTCCCATTAATCCCGCGTGCATCTCTTGAATCAATCGGTTGGCCTCTTCTGCATCTACACATCGCAGGAGGGTGGCGTCATGAGTTCGTTTGTACAGAAATCTCTCCGCTCAAGAAGAACTGGAAGGCCATCCTTCTGATGTATTTCTTCTCATTTTCGGTCGCCCGTGATGGATACTCTCTGTCTTGGATGAAGCGCTTGATATCGTAATACCAAGGCTTATCGTCTATCTCTGCTTCGACGTTCATGCATTCTTCTATGCACACACAGTATGCCGGGATGTCTCGAGTCTCGATCCGTAACGGTCGCACATCATCCCCTTCTACTAGCTTGATTAGGCTTGCCAGTGTGGCAAGCGCATCGGCAAAGTGATTGTGAGCTCTTGGGGTGTATGTGAAGGTGACATACTTGAACTTTGGGATTAGCCGGCTGATGTATCGTTGATACGGGATGAGCTTGGGATCCCGAGCTTGCCATTCTCCGTTAGTCTGTGACACTATCAACAGAGAGTCTCCGAAGACTTCCAGTTCATAAGCACCGAATTCCAAAGCTGCTTGCAGGCCGACGATGCATGCTTCGTACTCAGTCATGTTGTTGGTGCAATCAAACCCCAGCTTAACAGCGATAGGAGTTTGTTGTCCCTTTGGTGATACCAAGACCGCGCCAATTCCGCTTCCGACAGCGTTTGCTGCTCCGTCAAAGTAAAGCTTCCATCTACCCTGATTGTCTTCTTCGACTATCATTACATCTTCGTCTGGGAACTCGGAGTCCATTAACTCTAACTGTTCAGATGGGTAATCTGCCAAGTAATCGGCTATGGCTTGTCCCTTGATCGCCTTTCGAGCCACAAACAAGATGTCGAATTCAGATAGGAGTACTTGCCACCGTGCGATCTTCCCAGTCAAGGCAGGCTTTTCAAAAATGTACTTGATTGGGTCCATGGGAAACCCATCGGCACCTATGTCTAATAGATTTTACCCTATTTAGACATCTACAACTAAATGGTCTTGAACCAGAGATAGGTTCGGGGGTTTGCTTATGCGTGGGGAAGGTGTTAGGCACCCCACGACATCCGTTTAAGAAAACGGTTACCTCCTTCCTAATGTTTTCTTTATTTGCTAAGCCTAAGTTTGTTGGTTTTTATTATGTACAAATGTCCCGATTTCCGTCGTACGATATACCAAAAATGGCAAACGTAATATGACTTCGTTCGGTTTTGATTAGACTCTTTATTTCACCATCCCTTTTATCTTTGTATCTTTTAAATTTCCGGGCATTTCGGTGGTAGGATGTACTTGAAATCCTAACACCTAGTGCCGGGACAAACAATTAATGTTTTTGGTGCCATATTCGGGATCTCTTTACCCTTGATTTCCAAGAGTAAAGCGGTCCGTCAAATGGCGGGGTTTTGGATGATTAATTCACACTTTGGGGAATTTTAGACCATGATCCTATGGGAGTTAGAACGTGTAGAATCCCTTACACGAAAGCACGTACCAGCCACGCCCCCGTGTAAAGGACTCTGTCATAACCCCATTTTTACCCACAGGATTTTCTCGAGTGTCGGCACGCATGGCGGGGCGACCCGGACCCAGCCCGTATGATCCAACGAAGCCTGGTCGCATCAAACACTCCTAGGGAGAAGGTCCAGGACACATTTCCCAAGGTTTGACCAAGGTTGACCAAGTTTGACCAGGGTTGACCGAAGTTTGACCAAGGTTTGACCGAGCCGTTCCCAGCCCGACTGGGGTCCATCTGGCCCAAAAACCCTCGAAACGCGGTTCCGGGATACATTTCCCGGAGTTTGGAGAGTTTTGACCAAATTCGACCAAGGTTGACCAAGTTTGACCAAGGTTTGACCTGACTGTTGACCAGACCGAAAACTGAATCGAACTGACCGCTCCCTTGACCATTCTGAAGAACGTAATGAGAGCTTCGATTCGATACTTTACGGGCCCAAAACGGACGAGAAACGAGGAAGTTATGGTCAAAACTGTGAAAAAACGGTCCAACACTTAGCCAAATTTTGCTAAGTGTTGTTGACAAAACAGCCTATTTGGGAGGCAACGTTTGCGCAAAGATTCTCTCCGGCCCATTGCAACTTGGTCCACGAGCCAAGACCCTTAGGCAAGAGGTTCACTTCAGCTACCACATGCAACTTTCGGATCATCAAGAGCTCCTCCGGTCAAGCCGGAATCTCAGTCAGAAGATGACCCCTTGGCATAAGGAACGTTCCAACGGCCTCCGTTCGCAGGATCATATCTTGCGAACCCAAGCTCGCCTCTGTGCAAGGCCTGTACCTTTGGAAAATAGGTAGCACCAGCTTTCCGACGATACCAAGATTGCCGAAATCCGACATCGGGAGCTATATCTACCATGCGCGTGAAAACAGGCTGACGAAATAAGGCTGTGCTGAAAATTCCGGAACTTTCTTACCGACGTTGCCACGCTTGCGCGCAGAGTCTTCCTGACTCGCAACAAGTTGATCCACAAGCCCGGGTGCGTTGGAAAGAAGACACACTCATGCACGACGTGGAACTCTCGGATCGCCAAGATCTTATCGGGTCGAGTCCGGAATCCTGATCGGAAAACTGCCCTCAAACGGACCAAAAACACTCCGGTGGCCTCTGGTCGCGGAACCATATCTCACAAGTCCAAGCTCGGATTTCCGCGAATCCGGAACCTTGCAAGAGTAGGCAACGCAAGCTTTCCGACGGTACCAAGAACGTCGAAAATCTGACATCGGGAGCTAGGTCAAATATGTGCGCGAACTGGGACAAGATTTGAGAAAAAACGCGCTAGGAGGAAAACGCATTTTTCCTCCCGGACAGCCGCCTTCGCGCGCAGAGTCTTTCCGGCTCGCAACAAGTTGATCTACGAGCCCGGGTGCGTTGGAAAGATAACGACTCCAGCTACGTCGTGGAACTCTCGGTTTGCCGAAAGCATCCCCCATTTGATCGGAATCTTCACCGGAAAGGTGCACGAAAACAGCTCCAATGCCCCCGACTTCCGGGAGCCATAACTCTCTCATCCGAACTCCGATTCATGCAAACTTCGTACCGTTGGAAAGAGGACGTCGAGAGCTTTCCGGCGATATGCTGCATGACCCATTTTGAGTTCCAGAAGACTTCCAAAACTGCCCTCGAAAATCGGGTCAAAAAGAGAATACGCGCACGAGAACCGAGGAGGTGCAGACAGCTGTCTCGGGAGGCGTGCACGCGAGGCGCGCCACCATCACGCGCCGCGCGCGATCATGGCGCGCCCCGCGTGCACGCCCCCTATAAATAAAGCCTCCCCCCCCTCATTTGCACACAGTTTTGCTCGGGCTCTAGGCCTCTTTGAGCATTAGTTTAGGCAGATTTAGGGGTTTTTAGGGGGTTTAGGAAGGGTTTTTGGGTAGTTTTAGAGAGAGAGACTCCTCTCTAGGTAATCTCTCTCTCTCTAAGCTCTTTCTCTCTCCTTCTTTAGGGATTTTGGGGGGTTTTTAGAGTGAGAAGCACCTATTAGGTGCTTCTCTCTCTAACCTCCCCTCATCTTCCCACTCCTCTCTCTCTCTCTCTCTCTTTCTCTTACATTCTTTAGTTCATTTATTTCATTTATGCTTTACTAGTTTCTTATTTGTCCATTTATTGCTTTATTTACATTTCCTTGTCATTTATTGCTTTATTTACATTTCTAGTCATTTATCGCTTTCTTTACATTTCTAGTCATTTATCGCTTTCTTTACATTTCTAGTCATTTATCGCTTTATTTACATTTTATACGCACTTGTGAATATTTGTTGTGATTATCCCCCCCCTCCCCCGGTGTGTTTTAGTACGGCAATATTGAGTGGCTTTGGCGGCTCGCGTAAGTCCTCTAACAAAAGGCCGTTGACAACCATGTTAGCCCACGAGGTCTTGACCCGAAAAATACACCGGTTTCCTCGTGTTTTAGTACGGCAAATATTGAGTAGCTTTGGCTCAGTTGCGTAAGACCTCTAACGAGGCCGTAACAACCTTGTTAGCCTACGAGGTATTTGACCCGAAAAATACATCCCCATGTGTTAAATAACGTCATTTATCGCTTTATTTACATTTACTACGTTGTAAATATTATATTGTGAATATTGTCATTTTCCCATTTTTCTTCCTTTGTGATTTGGGCGTGATAATCCCGATTGGTCGTGGTGGACTTATGTAAGACCTCAAAGAGGCATTAACCACCACGTAATTCCATAGGCATTGGACCCATTAAAAACCCCCATGTTTAAATATTGTCATTTATCGCTTTATTTACATTTACTACGTTGTAAATATTATATTGTGAATATTGTCATTTTCCCATTTTTCTTCCCTTGTGATTTGGGCGTGATAATCCCGATTGGTCGTGGTGGACTATGTAAGACCTCAAAGAGGCATTATCCACCATGTAATTCCATAGGAATTGGACCCACGAAAATCCTTTGTTTAAACCCCGTTATTTTCATTATTTACTACGTTGTTGTAAATATTGTTCATATTGCATTATTTTGATTTGGGCATGAAAATACCAAACGGTATTGGTGGTTTTAGGTAAGTCTTTCAATAGCACTAAACCCCATGTAAATCCATACGGTGTTGGACCCACAAAAATACTCTTTTCCAAAGCCGGTTATTTACATTATTTACTACGTTGTTGTAAATATTGTCCATTTTTCATTATTTTGATTTGGGCATGAAAATACCAAACGGTATTGGTGGTTTTAGGTAAGTCTTTCAATAGCACTAAACCCCATGTAAATCCATACGGCGTTGGACCCACAAAAATACTCTTTTTTCAAACCCGGTTATTTACATTATTTACTACGTTGTTGTAAATATTGTTCATATTGCATTATTTTGATTTGGGCATGAAAATACCAAACGGTGTTGGCGGTTTTAGGTAAGTCTTTCAATAGCACTAAACCCCATGTAAATCCATGAGGCGTTGGACCCGTAAATTGCAAACCCATTTTCAAAATAGATTTTCTCATTTAAGTCCTATTTGGCGTCGAAGGTTTGGATAAGTCTTTCAATAGCACCAACCCTTCGTGTAAGCCCGAAAAGGCATTGAAACCCCATTTTCAAATAGATTTTCTCATTTAAGTCCTATTTGGCGTCGAAGGTTTGGATAAGTCTTTCAATAGCACCAACCCTTCGTGTAAGCCCGAAAAGGCATTGAAACCCCGTTTTCAAATAGATTTTCTCATTTAAGTCCTATTTGGCGTCGAAGGTTTGGATAAGTCTTTCAATAGCACCAACCCTTCGTGTAAGCCCGAAAAGGCATTGAAACCCCGTTTTCAAAATAGATTTTCCTCATTTAAGTCCTATTTGGCGTCGAAGGTTTGGATAAGTCTTTCAATAGCACCAACCCTTCGTGTAAGCCCGAAAAGGCATTGAAACCCATTTTCAAAATAGATTTTCTCATTTAAGTCCTATTTGGCGTCGGAGGTTTGGATAAGTCTTTCAATAGCACCTAACCCTCCGTGTAAGCCCGAAAAGGCATTGAAACCCTCTTTTTAGATTGTTTTGTTTATTCATGTAAATCCTATGGTGGTGTCGGGATCCGAGTAAGTCTTTCAATAGCATCGAATCCCGACCCCACGAGGTTTTGACCCTTTCCTTAAAAACTCTTGTGTCATAATAAATTGCACTTTGCATTAAGCATTGTATTCATGCCGATCCACATTTGTCACTTTCATGATACATGTATTGCGACTATGCCATGACTATTTTGCTTGGATATTTTGCCATCTTACCATCTTGATTACTTGCTTGATTGTTTATTGCTTTGATATAAAAATGTGATTAAAATACACTTTGCCATGAAAACTTTAAAAAGAGTAAACATGGTAATGTGGGCGTTAGAAACGAAGGTATGAGTCCTTTACACGGGGGCGTGGCTGGTACGTGCTTTCGTGTAAGGGATTCTACACGTTCTAACTCCCATAGGATCATGGTCTAAAATTCCCCAAAGTGTGAATTAATCACCCAAAACCCCGCCATTTGACGGACCGCTTTACTCTTGGAAATCAAGGGTAAAGAGATCCCGAATATGGCACCAAAAACATTAATTGTTTGTCCCGGCACTAGGTGTTAGGATTTCAAGTATATCCTACCACCGAAATGCCCGGAAATTTAAAAGATACAAAGATAAAAGGGATGGTGAAATAAAGAGTCTAATCAAAACCGAACGAAGTCATATTACGTTTGCCATTTTTGGTATATCGTACGACGGAAATCGGGACATTTGTACATAATAAAAACCAACAAACTTAGGCTTAGCAAATAAAGAAAACATTAGGAAGGAGGTAACCGTTTTCTTAAACGGATGTCGTGGGGTGCCTAACACCTTCCCCACGCATAAGCAAACCCCCGAACCTATCTCTGGTTCAAGACCATTTAGTTGTAGATGTCTAAATAGGGTAAAATCTATTAGACATAGGTGCCCAATCACACCTTAAAATTTCCCATGATTGGTGGCGACTCCAAATTTGTGCTCACACGCACACACGTACACAAGTTCCCACACACACACAACTCGTATCTCGAAACGGAAAAGAGATAGAGGAACACACACAACACTCGCCAAATGGGGGTCGGTATCTAGGAAAATAGAAAAGAAATAGAAGTAGAAGAGATTTTTCCGCCGGTGTCGACAGCTTGGCGACTCCACTGGGGACTTAGAGGGTTTAAGCCTATAGTCTTTCGGTGTTTTCTTTGCTAAGCATGTGTGTATATATTTGTTGGTATTCATTATTTGATTCATTCTTTATTTCATCTTGTATAGTGTTTTGATTTTAGCATGTCTATATTCTTGTATATAAACTGCGAACATAGGATAGAGATTTATTTTATGCAACACATATTGTATATTGTGCTTTGTACAAAAAAGTCTTTTCCCTTTTTACTTTCAAAATCATGACATATACACTCATTGGACTTTTGGGTCGAACCCGGACTCAGGTGGGGCTGGGCTAGTACAGGCTCCACCACGAACCCTTTTATATCTAGGACATGGAACACGAGAATCCACCCTTCTCCCTTCACACCCGTGGAGATCGAGGGGGGCGTGCAAGTGCTTCCCCGGTGATCCAATACCCTTTCGACTTCCTTCGGGAGGATGAAACGGGCATGATCATCGGCCCCTTTAGGAAACAGAATTCCAAGCTGTGTCATACCATGTTGCATATAGTAAGCTATAGCATAGAAAACTACCTGTGAGGGCTCTGGTAAAAGCCAACCGAGTGAACATCCAACCTAAGATAGGATACCCAAAAATAGGATGTGTCTTTTCAAAATGAGTCAAGGGAAAAGCGTTGTGCTATTTTCCAGGTGGTGATAAAATAATTGGAGCCGACTCAGGTTCTATCTATCTAAACCTTTGTTTGCATGTCATTGTTTGATAAAGGGATAGGATAACCACGTTGTCCATACCCGTTGCAAACCACTCAAACCCAAAGAGTTCCAAACTCTACATGGGATGTATAGAGTCGTGTCGTATCCAACCAAAAGTACGACCCTCACATTAACCGACATCGGTTCCCAAAAATCTTTCAAAAATGGAACCGAACGCCGAAAGGCTCGTCGAATTTTCAGTAATGTGAGAGTCTATCTTTTCGTTGATACGCGTGTACATAGTCTTGTCGTACCCCAACCAAAAGTACGACCCTCACATTAACCGACATCGGTTCCCTCCAAAAATTTTCAAAAATGGAACCGAACGCCGAAAGGCTCGTCGAATTTTCAGTAATGTGAGAGTCTATCTTTTCGTTGATACGCGTGTACATAGTCTTGTCGTACCCCAACCAAAAGTACGACCCTCACATTAACCGACATCGGTTCCCTCCAAAAATTTTCAAAATGGAACCGAACGCCGAAAGGCTCGTCGAATTTTCAGTAATGTGAGAGTCTAGCTTTTCGTTAGTACGATCATACCCGTCATGTACATAGTCTAGTCATCCCCAACCAAAAGTACGATTATCACATCAACCGACATCGGTTCCCTCCAAAAATTTTCAAAATGGAACCGAACGCCGAAAGGCTCGTCAAATTTTGGATAAGATGTGATAGTCCATCTTTTCGTTGGTACATTTGTAACCATTTTGTATAGAGTCGTGTCGTCCTTAACCAAAAGTACGACCCTTGCATTTATCGACATCGGTTCCCTCCAAAATTTTCAAAAAAAATGGAACCGCACGCCGAAAGGCTCGTCGGATTTTGATAATGCAAGAGTCTATCTTTTCGTTAGCACGCCTGTAAACCCTAAGAGTTTCCAAACTCTATAAGGTCGTGTAGAGTCTCGTCATGTCCAACCAAGAGTATGACCTTCGCACTAACTGACATCGGTTCTCAAAAATCTTTCAAAATAGAACCGAACGCCGAAAGGCTCGTCAAATTTTGATAGTGTGAAAGCCCACCTCTTCGTTGACAAGTCCATAGGAATCTAGATACTTACCCGTTGTGTTGTCCGTCAACCAAGAATACGACCTTCACACTTATTGACACTGGTTCCCAATCAAAAAATCTTTCAAAATGGAACCAGGCGCCGAAAGGCTCGTCGAATTTCCAATGGTGTGAAAGCCTATTTCTTTGTTGACAATACCATTATGTACATACATGAGTTCTTAACTCTATAGATGTCTACTTGTGTCATCCTGACCCTCATATTGATTGATGTTGGTCACCCAAATTCCAAAATAAAGCCATGAGCCGAAAGGCTCGCCAATTTCTGGCAACCCAATAGAAAAACCCATCCGTTCATCAATGCATATTGCATTCATGCATACCATGCATACGCATACATACTTAGCCATGGTTTACCCGCAAAGTAAGCCAAGGTCATGCATCCAACTGTGAATTCAAAGTCTAACTTGACGTTGTTTACCTCTCTAGGTTATATTTGCATTCGCAATCAAATGGCGGGAGAAACAAGTGGACCCGGACCTAGCGAGCAAGAAATCCGGATGGTCGCTCTTGAGCGAAAATTCGACGAACTCCTCAGCTTCGTGCAACTAATAGCAAAGCGAAATACGGAGGATGAGAACCAAAGGAAGGAAGACGACAAAGATACCAGTGAAGCAGAACCGGAAGGACATTCCAACACCAACGCCACTCCACCAAGGCCGCCGACGCCACCGAAGCCAGAGGGGAAGGACTCCCAGCTTGGACAGCAAGATTGATAGCTTGGAGGAGAAGATCAGGCTCATACAGGGTTTGAACTCTTTCGGAAACACGGACTTCTCGAGCATGTCCTGGTTCCCCAACATGACGGTGCCACCCAAGTTCAAGGCCCCGGAGTTCGAGAAATACAATGGGAGAGGAGACCCCATGATCCATCTGCAAATGTACTGCCGAAAGATGGCACCCTATGCCGACAATGAGCCGTTGCTGATCCAGACATTTCAAGATACCCTGACAGGGAATGCAGCAGAGTGGTACTCACAGTTGAAGAAGATCTCTCATTGGAAGGAACTGGCAGATACCTTCTTGGCTCAATACGGGTTTAACTCCCAAATAGCTCCGGATCGGTTCGACCTTCAAAGGATGGAAAAGAAGAGCAACGAGACCTTCAGGGAATATGCCCAAAGGTGGAGAGAGAAAGCGGCTCGAGCACGCCCGCCACTAGACGAAAGAGAGATGATCAAGATCTTCGTTGATACACTGAAGAACCCCTACTTCGACCGGATGATGGGATTACAAATGCAGTTCTTTGTAGACCTGATACCGGTGGGTGACAGGATTGAAGATGCCTTGAAAACAAAGAAAATAGTGGACATGACGGCCCTAATGGCATTAGCCGAACAGGCCGCCAAGAAAGCTCCGACAAAGAGGAAGGAAGGAGATGTGCAAATGATAGGGAGAAACAACGGAAGACCAAGGCAAGTCCTCCCGACTTTCACCATGCAACCGATACAACCTAGGCCTATTCAAGCCCCGGCTCCGACTCAGGTTCCAGCCCCGGCCCCGGCACCTCAAATGCCGGCAAGGCCGGAAGGAAACCAACCCAATGACAACAGGTGGCTCAGAAAAGAGCCAAGGCAATTCACGCCTTTACCTATGCCTATGACAGAGTTATACCCCATCCTGATAGAGAAGAGCCTAATCTCACCTATTGTCCCGAAACCTTACAGCGGCCCGCAAAGAAGGGATTTCAACCCAAATTCGGCCTGCGATTTCCACTTTGGAGAAGTGGGACACACTGTTGAAAATTGCGGCCAACTGAGGCATCGGGTTCAAGACCTAATTGATCACGGAGTCCTGAAGTTTGAAGGACTACCTAACATCACCACCAATCCTTTGCCTAAACACCCAGAAGGAGGTGTGAACATGGTTGAGGTAGAGGAAGGGAACGAGGAGAGTATCGCGTGGAGGCGTCTCTTCTATACCTTGGAGAAGCAGAAACACATCACCCCGTTAGACGCACCACCGGGGCCATCAACAGGGGACTCATGTGAATATCACTCGGGGGCAGAGGGCACAGCCTAGATTGTTGCGAAGAGTTCAAGAAGAAAGTCACCGATCTGATGGAAAATGGGATAGTGGGGAGAGAAGAAATACCATCAAAAGGAAGTCGTCAACCAGATGACCCCTCCGATTTCGACTGGTACGCAGAGATCAATCTGGATAACATCGTGGAAGACGAGATGGATCTCGATAACCTACAGGATGAAGAAGCCGATTGGGGATACTTCATGGAGGATGACACTGATGAATGGAGAGATGTTGATCTCACCGAATTCTTCCAATTCCCGTACTTGATAGTGCCACCTGGGTTTGTGACACCGGAATTTGAGATATTTTACGAGGATGGGGATCCGGAGGTCCATTTGCAAAAGTACGGCGAGAAGATGGCCTTACATTTGGAGAATGAGCTTTTGATGATCTCGGTGTTTCCCGAGAGCCTGTCAAAACAAGCTGCCGCCTGGTTCTATCAGCTGAGGAACCTTACCGGCTGGGATGATTTGGTAGAGTCTTCTTGGAGCGATTCGCTTCAATCCCCATTCGATTCTAGAATACTTGGGTCTGAAGAAAGATGAAGAGCCCTACATCATCCCCGACCCAGGAGTAAGTGAAGGTGATCGTGGAGATCAAAGAAGAATCGGACGTGTCATCCCTACCAGCACTGGCTGAGAGAGAGGAAGAAGAGCCAATCAAGACACCACCACCAAGCGGTATCATCATCACCACCGCTGTTGCTGAAGAAGAATATGCTGGCCCTATGGTTGAAGGTTGAGCATCCACACCATTGCCGGAGAGGAGGATTCCACCACCACACCACCGACCCGCCACTGCCAACAGGGAGAAGAAGTCAAGACGTGGACTTGCGTACCATTGCTACAGCGTGTCTCGAGTAGCAATGAGTAAGCGGTATCCCAGCTAGGGGTAACTCGGTTTTGAGTCTACCAATAGCTCGGGAATTTTTGTATCAAACAATTTCGGGTTTCTATGTTTATTTTATGCTTTCAAGATATCATGCCACAATCATAATCATTTCATCACTGTAATAT
>OU015768.1:22095984-22188590 GCA_907173295.1 Fagus sylvatica
TTGTCGGTGATGAGCATTTCTGGCATTCCGTAACGGCAGATGATGTTGTTCTTCACAAACCGGGTGACCTGCGACTTGAGTGACATTCTTGAAGGAACATGCCTCTACCCACTTGGTAAAATAGTCGATGGCCACCAGTATGAACTCATGCCCGTTAGACGCCTTTGGGGTGATTGCACCGATCACATCCATTCCCCAAGCTGAGAATGGCCACGGCGAGGCCATAGTGTGAAGATATTGGGGAGGTGCGTTCTTGCTGTTCTGATACATCTGGCATTTATGGCACGTCTGGACATGTCTGATGCAGTCCCTCTCCATTGTCAACCAATAATAGCCAGCTCTCATGATCTTCCGGGCCAGGAAGGGTCCGTTGGCATGGGCTCCCATTAGTCCCGCGTGCATCTCTTGGATCAACCGATTAGCTTCTTCAGCGTCTACACATCGCAAGAGAGTGGCATCATGAGTTCGCTTGTACAGAATCTCTCCGCTCAGGAAGAACTGGAAGGCCATCCTTCTGATGTATTTCTTCTCATTTTCGGTCGCCCGTGATGGATACTCTCTGTCTTGGATGAAGCGCTTGATATCGTAATACCAAGGCTTATCGTCTATCTCTGCTTCGACGTTCATGCATTCTTCTATGCACACACAGTATGCCGGGAATGTCTCGAGTCTCGATCCGCAACGGTCGCACATCATCCCCTTCTGCTAGCTTGATTAGGCTTGCCAATGTGGCGAGCGCATCAGCGAAGTGATTGTGAGCTCTTGGGGTGTATGTGAAGGTGACATACTTGAACTTTGGGACTAGCCGGCTGATGTATCGTTGGTACGGGATGAGCTTGGGATCCCGGGCCTGCCATTCTCCGTTAGTCTGTGACACTATTAGCAGAGAGTCTCCGAAGACTTCCAGTTCATAAGCACCGAATTCCAAAGCTGCTTGCAGGCCGACGATGCATGCTTCGTACTCAGTCATGTTGTTGGTGCAATCAAACCCCAGCTTAACAGCGATAGGAGTTTGTTGTCCCTTTGGTGATACCAAGACCGCGCCAATTCCACTTCCGACAGCGTTCGCTGCTCCATCAAAGTAAAGCTTCCATCTACCCTGATTGTCTTCGTCGACTGTCATTACGTCTTCGTCCGGGAATTCTGAATCCATTAACTCTAGCTGCTCGGACGGGTAATCTGCCAAGTAATCGGCTATGGCTTGTCCCTTGATCGCCTTTCGAGCCACAAACAAGATGTCGAATTCAGATAGGAGTACTTGCCACCGTGCGATCTTCCCAGTCAAGGCAGGCTTTTCAAAAATGTACTTGATTGGGTCCATCCGGGATACCAACCAAGTGGTGTAGTAGAGCATGTACTGTCTCAGCTTCTTGGAGGCCCAAGCCAGTGCGCAGCACGTCTTCTCAACCAACAAGTAACGGGTCTCTGGCTCCGTGAACTTCTTGCTAAGATAGTAGATTGCCTGTTCCTTCTTCCCAGTCTCGTCTTGTTGTCCCAACATGCAGCCCATGGATGCTTCTTGGACTGTGAGGTATAGAATGAGGGGACGTCCTGGAGTTGGCGGAACCAGGATGGGTGGGTTGAGCAGATACTCCTTGATCTTGTCAAAGGCTCTCTGGCAGTCTTCAGTCCACTTTATCTTCACATCTTTTCTTAGCAACTTGAACAGAGGCTCGCAGGTTGCCGTAAGCTGTGCGATGAAGCGAGCTATATAGTTAATCCTTCCCAAGAAGCTTCGGATCTCTTTCTCTGTCCTTGGCGCGGGCATGCTTCGTATGGCTTGAACCTTTGCAGGATCAATCTCAATTCCCCGGCCGCTGACGATGAAGCCTAATAACTTTCCGGATGTGACGCCGAAGGCACACTTGTTCGGGTTCAATCGGAGCTGATACTTCTTCAATCGCTGGAACAATTTGCGTAGGTCTGTGAGATGATCTTGTGCGGTTCGAGACTTAGCAATCATGTCATCCACGTAAACCTCTATCTCATGATGAATCATGGAAGAGAGTGACCATGGCTCATAGTGGCTCGTGGAAGAGAGTGACCATGGCTCGCTGATAAGTGGCTCCGGCGTTCTTCAGACCGAAAGGCATGACATCATACACAAAGGTTCCCCAATGTGTGACAAAAGCGGTCTTGGACTTGTCTTCCTCGGCCATCTTGATCTGATTGTACCCTGAGAATCCGTCCATGAATGAGAATACGACGTTCGTTGCTGTGTTATCGACCAGGGTATCAATGTGAGGTAGAGGAAAGTTATCCTTCGGGCTGGCTCGGTTCAGATCCCGATAGTCCACGCACATTCTGACTTTTCCGTCCTTCTTCGGCACCGGGACTATATTGGCTACCCAGTCCGAATAGGTTACTGTGCTTAGGAAACCTGCCTTCAATTGCTTTTCCACCTCTTCCTTGATCTTCAAAATGACTTCGGGCTTCATCCGTCGCAGTGCTTGTTTGACGGGCTTGCATTCTGGCTTTAGCGGGATCTTGTGGACCACTATGTCTGTGTCTAGGCCTGGCATGTCTTGGTAAGACCAGGCGAAGATTTCATGGAACTCTCTCAACAGTGCGATGAGTGCTTCCTTTTGCTCTGCGGCGCAGCGGGTTCCAATCTTGACTTCTCTCGGCTCTTCACCCTCGTTGGCCAGATTTACAATTTCCAACTCCTCTATGTTGGGTTTGGACCCCTCATCTTGTCTCTCTAATGCCTCAAGGATGTCACTTGGTAATTCGATTTCTTCGTCGGAATTATCTATGTTATCCAGTGAGCAATCCGTTTTGTTGTCAATTTTGGAGACGTGGGGATCGTTTGAGGTTTTGCGTGTAATCCTGGAAAGGATAGCGGATGGAAAATCGGTAAGAAAATTAAAAAGGGAAGCCATTCGTTTTGTGCGATGGCGTGTTGGATTTATTTAATGCACATTGGAGTATTTAAGATAGAAAGATTCATGGAATAAACACGTGACATATCATTTGAAATATGGAGATGGAAATATTACAGTGATGAAATGATTATGATTGTAGCATGATATCTTGAAAACATAAACTAAACATATAAACCCGAAATTGTTTGATACAAAATTTCCCGAGCTATTGGTAGACTCAAAACCGAGTTACCCCTAGCTGGGATACCGCTTACTCATTACTACTCGAGACACGCTGTAGCAATGGTACGCAAGTCCACGTCTTGACTTCTTCTCCCTGTTGGCAGTGGCGGGTCGGTGGTGTGGTGGTGGAATCCTCCTCTCCGGCAATGGTGTGGATGCTCAACCCTTCAACCATAGGGCCAGCGTCTTCTTCTTCAGCAGTGGTGGTGATGATGATACCGCTCGGTAGTGGTGTCTTGATTGGCTCTTCTTCCTCTCTCTCAGCCAGTGCTGGTAGGGATGACACGTCCGGTTCTTCTTTGATCTTCACGATTGCCTCACTCACTCCTGGGTCGGGGATGATGTAGGGCTCTTCATCTTTCTTCAGACCCAAGTATTCTAGAATCGAATGGGGATTGAAGCGATATCGCTCCAAGAAGACTCTTACCAAATCATCCCAGCCGGTAAGGTTCCTCAGCTGATAGAACCAGGCGGCAGTTTGTTTTGACAGGCTCTCGGGAAACACCGAGATCATCAAAAGCTCATTCTCCAAATGCAAGGCCATCTTCTCGCCGTACTTTTGCAAATGGACCTCCGGATCCCCATCCTCGTAAGAATATCTCAAATTCCGGTGTCACAAACCCAGGTGGCACTATCAAGTACGGGAATTGGAAGAATTCGGTGAGATCAACATCTCTCCATTCATCAGTATCATCCTCCATGAAGTATCCCCAATCGGCTTCTTCATCCTGTAGGTTATCGAGATCCATCTCGTCTTCCACGATGTCATCCAGATTGATCTCCTGCGTACCAGTCGAACTCGGAGGGGTCATCTGGTTGACGACTTCCTTTTGATGGTATTTCTTCTCTCCCCACTATCCCATTTTCCATCAGATCGGTGACTTTCTTCTTGAACTCTTCGCAACAATCTAGGCTGTGCCCTCTCGCCCCCGAGTGATATTCACATGAGTCCCCTGTTGATGGCCCCGGTGGTGCGTCTAACGGGGTGATGTGTTTCTGCTTCTCCAAGGTATAGAAGAGACGCCTCCACGCGATACTCTCCTCGTTCCCTTCCTCTACCTCAACCATGTTCACACCTCCTTCTGGGTGTTTAGGCAAAGGATTGGTGGTGATGTTAGGTAGTCCTTCAAACTTCAGGACTCCGTGATCAATTAGGTCTTGAACCCGATGCCTCAGTTGGCCGCAATTTTCAACAGTGTGTCCCACTTCTCCAAAGTGGAAATCGCAGGCCGAATTTGGGTTGAAATCCCTTCTTTGCGGGCCGCGTTGTAAGGTTTCGGGACAATAGGTGAGATTAGGCTCTTCTCTATCAGGATGGGGTATAACTCTGTCATAGGCATAGGTAAAGGCGTGAATTGCCTTGGCTCTTTTCTGAGCCACCTGTTGTCATTGGGTTGGTTTCCTTCCGGCCTTGCCGGCATCTGAGGTGCCGGGGCCGGGGCTGGAGCCTGAGTCGGAGCCGGGGCCTGAATAGGCCTAGGTTGTATCGGTTGCATGGTGAAAGTCGGGAGGACTTGCCTTGGTCTTCCGTTGTTTCTCCCTATCATTTGCACATCTCCTTCCTTCCTCTTTGTCGGAGCTTTCTTGGCGGCCTGTTCGGCTAATGCCATTAGGGCCGTCATGTCCACTATTTTCTTTGTTTTCAAGGCATCTTCAATCCTGTCACCCACCGGTATCAGGTCTACAAAGAACTGCATTTGTAATCCCATCATCCGGTCGAAGTAGGGGTTCTTCAGTGTATCAACGAAGATCTTGATCATCTCTCTTTCGTCTAGTGGCGGGCGTGCTCGAGCCGCTTTCTCTCTCCACCTTTGGGCATATTCCCTGAAGGTCTCGTTGCTCTTCTTTTCCATCCTTTGAAGGTCGAACCGATCCGGAGCTATTTGGGAGTTAAACCCGTATTGAGCCAAGAAGGTATCCGCCAGTTCCTTCCAATGAGAGATCTTCTTCAACTGTGAGTACCACTCTGCTGCATTCCCTGTCAGGGTATCTTGAAATGTCTGGATCAGCAACGGCTCATTGTCGGCATAGGGTGCCATCTTTCGGCAGTACATTTGCAGATGGATCATGGGGTCTCCTCTCCCATTGTATTTCTCGAACTCCGGGGCCTTGAACTTGGGTGGCACCGTCATGTTGGGGAACCAGGACATGCTCGAAAAGTCCGTGTTTCCGAAAGAGTTCAAACCCTGTATGAGCCTGATCTTCTCCTCCAAGCTATCAATCTTGCTGTCCAAGCTGGGAGTCTTTCCCCTCTGGCTTCGGTGGCGTCGGCGGCCTTGGTGGAGTGGCGTTGGTGTTGGAATGCCCTTCCGGTTCTGCTTCACTGGTATCTTTGTCGTCTTCCTTCCTTTGGTTCTCATCCTCCGTATTTCGCTTTGCTATTAGTTGCACGAAGCTGAGGAGTTCGTCGAATTTTCGCTCAAGAGCGACCATCCGGATTTCTTGCTCGCTAGGTCCGGGTCCACTTGTTTCTCCCGCCATTTGATTGCGAATGCAAATATAACCTAGAGAGGTAAACAACGTCAAGTTAGACTTTGAATTCACAGTTGAATGCATGACCTTGGCTTACTTTGCGGGTAAACCATGGCTAAGTATGTATGCGTATGCATGGTATGCATGAATGCAATATGCATTGATGAACGGATGGGTTTTTCTATTGGGTTGCCAGAAATTGGCGAGCCTTTCGGCTCATGGCTTTATTTTGAAATTTGGGTGACCAACATCAATCAATATGAGGGTCAGGATGACACAAGTAGACATCTATAGAGTTAAGAACTCATGTATGTACATAGTGGCATTGTCAACAAAGAAATAGGCTTTCACACCACTGGAAATTCGACGAGCCTTTCGGCGCTTGGTCCCATTTTGAAAATTTTTTTTGGAGGGAACCAGTGTCGATAAGTGTGAAGGTCGTATTCTTGGTTGACGGACAACACAACGGGTAAGTATCTAGATTCCTATGTAGAGTTGAGAACTCTTTAGGATTGACACATGTATGGATTTGTCAACGAAGAGATGGGCTTTCGCACTATCAAAATTTGACGAGCCTTTCGGCGTTCGGTTCTATTTTGAAAGATTTTTGAGAACCGATGTCAGTTAGTGCGAAGGTCATACTCTTGGTTGGACATGACGAGACTCTACACGACCTTATAGAGTTTGGAAACTCTTGGGGTTTACAGACGTACTAACGAAAAGATAGACTCTTGCATTATCAAAATCCGACGAGCCTTTCGGCGTGCGGTTCCATTTTTTTTGAAAATTTTGGAGGGAACCGATGTCGATAAATGCAAGGGTCGTACTTTTGGTTAAGGACGACACGACTCTATATACAATGGGTACATACATATCAACGAAAAGATAGGACTCTCACATTACCAAAAATTGACGAGCCTTTCGGCGTTCGGTTCCATTTTGAAAGATTTTTTGGAGGGAACCGATGTCGGTTAATGCGAGGGTCGTACTTTTGGTTGAGGATGACATGACTCTATATACACGGATCGTATCAACGAAAAGATAGACTCTCACATTACCTGAAAATTCGACGAGCCTTTCGGCGTTCGGTTCCATTTTGAAAATTTTTGGAGGGAACCGATGTCGGTTAATGTGAGGGTCGTACTTTTGGTTGGGGTACGACAAGACTATGTACACGCGTATCAACGAAAAGATAGACTCTCACATTACTGAAAATTCGACGAGCCTTTCGGCGTTCGGTTCCATTTTTGAAAATTTTTGGAGGGAACCGATGTCGGTTAATGTGAGGGTCGTACTTTTGGTTGGGGTACGACAAGACTATGTACACGCGTATCAACGAAAAGATAGACTCTCACATTACTGAAAATTCGACGAGCCTTTCGGCGTTCGGTTCCATTTTTGAAAATTTTTGGAGGGAACCGATGTCGGTTAATGTGAGGGTCGTACTTTTGGTTGGGGTACGACAAGACTATGTACACGCGTATCAACGAAAAGATAGACTCTCACATTACTGAAATTCGACGAGCCTTTCGGCGTTCGGTTCCATTTTTGAAAGATTTTTGGGAACCGATGTCGGTTAATGTGAGGGTCGTACTTTTGGTTGGATACGACACGACTCTATACATCCCATGTAGAGTTTGGAACTCTTTGGGTTTGAGTGGTTTGCAACGGGTATGGACAACGTGGTTATCCTATCCCTTTATCAAACAATGACATGCAAACAAAGGTTTAGATAGATAGAACCTGAGTCGGCTCCAATTATTTTATCACCACCTGGAAAATAGCACAACGCTTTTCCCTTGACTCATTTTGAAAAGACACATCCTATTTTTGGGTATCCTATCTTAGGTTGGATGTTCACTCGGTTGGCTTTTACCAGAGCCCTCACAGGTAGTTTTCTACACTATAGCTTACTATATGCAACATGGTATGACACAGCTTGGAATTCTGTTTCCTAAAGGGGCCGATGATCATGCCCGTTTCATCCTCCCGAAGGAAGTCGAAAGGGTATTGGATCACCGGGGAAGCACTTGCACGCCCCCCTCGATCTCCACGGGTGTGAAGGGAGAAGGGTGGATTCTCGTGTTCCATGTCCTAGATATAAAAGGGTTCGTGGTGGAGCCTGTACTAGCCCAGCCCCACCTGAGTCCGGGTTCGACCCAAAAGTCCAATGAGTGTATATGTCATGATTTTGAAAGTAAAAAGGGAAAAGACTTTTTTGTACAAAGGCACAATATACAATATGTGTTGCATAAAATAAATCTCTATCCTATGTTCGCAGTTTATATACAAGAATATAGACATGCTAAAATCAAAACACTATACAAGATGAAATAAAGAATGAATCAAATAATGAATACCAACAAATATATACACACATGCTTAGCAAAGAAAACACCGAAAGACTATAGGCTTAAACCCTCTAAGTCCCCAGTGGAGTCGCCAAGCTGTCGACACCGGCGGAAAATCTTCTTTATTTATTTTTTTATTTTCCTAGATACCGACCCCCATTTGGCGAGTGTTGTGTGTGTTCCTCTATCTCTTTTCCGTTTCGAGATACGAGTTGTGTGTGTGTGGGAACTTGTGTACGTGTGTGCGTGTGAGCACAAATTTGGAGTCGCCACCAATCATGGGAAATTTTAAGGTGTGATTGGGCACCTATGTCTAATAGATTTTACCCTATTTAGACATCTACAACTAAATGGTCTTGAACCAGAGATAGGTTCGGGGGTTTGCTTATGCGTGGGGAAGGTGTTAGGCACCCCACGACATCCGTTTAAGAAAACGGTTACCTCCTTCCTAATGTTTTCTTTATTTGCTAAGCCTAAGTTTGTTGGTTTTTATTATGTACAAATGTCCCGATTTCCGTCGTACGATATACCAAAAATGGCAAACGTAATATGACTTCGTTCGGTTTTGATTAGACTCTTTATTTCACCATCCCTTTTATCTTTGTATCTTTTAAATTTCCGGGCATTTCGGTGGTAGGATATACTTGAAATCCTAACACCTAGTGCCGGGACAAACAATTAATGTTTTTGGTGCCATATTCGGGATCTCTTTACCCTTGATTTCCAAGAGTAAAGCGGTCCGTCAAATGGCGGGGTTTTGGGATGATTAATTCACACTTTGGGGAATTTTAGACCATGATCCTATGGGAGTTAGAACGTGTAGAATCCCTTACACGAAAGCACGTACCAGCCACGCCCCCGTGTAAAGGACTCATACCTTCGTTTCTAACGCCCACATTACCATGTTTACTCTTTTTAAAGTTTTCATGGCAAAGTGTATTTTAATCACATTTTTATATCAAAGCAATAAACAATCAAGCAAGTAATCAAGATGGTAAGATGGCAAAATATCCAAGCAAAATAGTCATGGCATAGTCGCAACACATGTATCATGAAGATGACAAATATGGATCGGCATGAATATAATGCTTAATGCAAAGTGCAATTTATTATGACACAAGAATTTTTAAGGAAAGGGTCAAGACCTCGTGGGGTCGGGATTCGATGCTATTGAAAGACTTACTCGGATCCCGACACCACCATAGGATTTACATGAATGAAAAACAAAACAATCTAAAAAGAGGGTTTCAATGCCTTTTCGGGCTTACACGAAGGGTTGGTGCTATTGAAAGACTTATCCAAACCTTCGACGCCAAATAGGACTTAAATGAGGAAAATCTATTTTGAAAATGGGGTTTCAATGCCTTTTCGGGCTTACACGAAGGGTTGGTGCTATTGAAAGACTTATCCAAACCTTCGACGCCAAATAGGACTTAATATGAGAAAATCTATTTTGAAAATGGGGTTTCAATGCCTTTTCGGGCTTACACGAAGGGTTGGTGCTATTGAAAGACTTATCCAAACCTTCGACGCCAAATAGGACTTATATGAGAAAATCTATTTGAAAATGGGTTTTGCAATTTACGGGTCCAACGCCTCATGGATTTACATGGGGTTTAGTGCTATTGAAAGACTTACCTAAAACCACCAATACCGTTTGGTATTTTCATGCCCAAATCAAAATAATGAATAAATGGACAATATTTACAACAACGTAGTAAAAATGGCAAGAAATTTAAGCATAACGGGAAGCAATAAATTAATGGAATTTACAAGGAAGGATTTTCGTGGGTCCAATTGCCTATGGAATTACGTGGTGGTTAATGCCTCTTTGAGGTCTTACATAGTCCACCACGACCAATCGGGATTATCACGCCCAATTTCACAATGGGAAACGGAGAAATGGGAACAACGACAATATATTCACAAGCGCGTAAAACAAATAAGCAATAAGTGTATTTAAAGCATTGCGGAAAGCGATAAATAAATTTAAAGCAATAATGGACTTAAAAACATGGGGATTTTTAATGGGTCCAATGCCTATGGAATTACATGGTGGTTAATGCCTCTTTGAGGTCTTACATAGTCCACCACGACCAATCGGGATTATCACGCCCAAATCACAAAGGAAGAAAAATGGGAAAATGACAATATTCACAATATAATATTTACAACGTAGTAAATGTAAATAAAGCGATAAATGACGTTATTTAACACATGGGGATGTATTTTTCGGGTCAAATACCTCGTAGGCTAACAAGGTTGTTACGGCCTCGTTAGAGGACTTACGCAACTGAGCCAAAGCTACTCAATATTTGCCGTACTAAAACACGAGGAAACCGGTGTATTTTTCGGGTCAAGACCTCGTGGGCTAACATGGTTGTCAACGGCCTTTGTTAGAGGACTTACGCGAGCCGCCAAAGCCACTCAATATTGCCGTACTAAAACACACCGGGGGAGGGGGGGGATAATCACAACAAATATTCACAAGTGCGTATAAAATGTAAATAAAGCGATAAATGACTAGAAATGTAAAGAAAGCGATAAATGACTAGAAATGTAAAGAAAGCGATAAATGACTAGAAATGTAAATAAAGCAATAAATGACAAGGAAATGTAAATAAAGCAATAAATGGACAAATAAGAAACTAGTAAAGCATAAATGAAATAAATGAACTAAAGAATGTAAGAGAGAGAGAGAGAGAGAGAGAGAGAGAGAGGAGTGGGAAGATGAGGGGAGGTTAGAGAGAGAAGCACCTAATAGGTGCTTCTCACTCTAAAAACCCCCCAAAATCCCTAAAGAAAAAGAAGAGAGAGAAAGAGCCTTAGAGAGAGAGAGAGATTACCTAGAGAGGAGTCTCTCTCTCTAAAACTACCCAAAAACCCCTTCCTAAAACCCCCTAAAAACCCCTATTTTCTGCCTAAACTAAGCTCTAAAGAGGCCTAGTGCCCGAGCAAAAACTATGTGCAAATGAGGGGGGGGAGGGTCTCGGTTTTATAGAAAACCGTGCACGCGGCGCGCGCACCATCATGCGCGGCGCATGACGGTCCTGCGCGAGTTGGTGGTACGCGCCTCGCGTGCACGTCCTTCCACGCCAGACAGCCTGTCTGAATCCTCCTCGATTCTCGTGCGCGTATTCTCTTTTTGATCCGATTTTCGGAGGGCAGTTTTGGAGGTCTTCTGGAACTCAAAATGGGTCATGCGGCATATCGTCGGAAAGCTCTCGACGTCCTCTTTCCAACGATATAAAGTTTGCACGAATCGGAGTTCGGACGAGGGAGTTATGGCTCCCGGAAGTCGGGGTATCGGAGCTGTTTTCGTGCACTCTTTCCGGTGAAGATTCCGATCAAACGGGGGATGCTTTCGGCGAACCGAGAGTTCCACGACGTAGCCTGGAGTCATTATCTTTCCAACGCACCCGGGCTCGCGGATCAACTTGTTGCGAGCAGGAAAGACTCTGCGCGCGAAGGCGGCTGTCCGGGAGAAAAAATGCGTTTTGCTCCCAGCGCGTTTTTTCTCTCAAATCTTGTCCCAGTTCGCGCGCATATTTGACCTAGCTCCCGATGTCGGATTTTGACGTTCTTGGTACCGTCGGAAAGCTTGCGCTGCCTATTTTTGCAAGGTTCCGGATTCGCGGGAAATCCGAGCTTGGACTCGTGAGATATGGCCCCGCGAGCAGAGTCCACCGGGGTGTTTTTGGTCCGTTTGAGGGCAGTTTTCCGATCAGGATTCCGGCTGACCCCGATAAATTCTTGGCGATCCGAGAGTTCCACGTCGTGCATGAGTGTGTCCTTCTTTCCAATGTGCCCGGGCTCGCAGATCAACTTGTTGCGAGTCAGGAAGACTCTGTGCGCAAGCGTGGCAACGTCGGTGGGAAAATTCCGGAAATTTCAGCACAGCCTTATTTCGTCGGCCTGTTTTCACGCGCGTGGTAGACGTAGCTCCCGATGTTGGATTTCGACGATCTTGGTATCGTCGGAAAGCTTGGTGCTACCTACTTTTCCAACGGTACAGGCCTTGCACAGAGGCGAGCTTGGGTTCGCAAGATATGATCCTGCGAACGGAGGCCGTCGGAATGTTCCTTATGCCAAGGGGTCAATCTTTCTGACTGAGATTCCGGCTTGACCGGAGGAGCTCTTGACGATCCGAAAGTTGCGTGTGGTAGCTGAAGTGAACCTCTTGCCTAAGGGTCTTGGCTCGCGGACCAAGTTGCAGCGGGTCGGAGAGAATCTTTGCGCAAACGTTGCCTCCCAAATAGGCTGTTTTGTCAACAATACTTACCAAAAATTTGGCTAAGTGTCGGACCGTTTTTTCGCAGTTTTGGCCACAACTCTCCTCGTTTCTCGTCCGTTTTCGGACCCGTAAAGTACGGAATCGAAGCTCTTGATATTCTCTCATACCTTGGTCAAGGGGTGGTCAGTTCGATCCAGTTTTTGGTCTGGTCAACAGTCCGGTCAAACCTTGGTCAAACTTGGTCAACCTTGGTCGAATTTGGTCAAAGCTCTCCAAACTCTTGGAAATGTATCCCGGAACTTCATTTCAAGGGTTTCTGGGCAAGGCGGACCCTAGTCGGGCTGGGAACAGCTCGGTCAAACCTCGGTCAAACTTCGGTCAACCCTGGTCAAACTTGGTCAAACTTGGTCAAACCTTGGGAAATGTGTCCTCGGACCTTCTTCTTGGGAGTATTTGATGCGGAGAGCCCTCGTCGGATCAGACCGGGCTTGGTTCGGGCTCGCCTCGTTTTGCGTGCCGACACTCGAGAAAATCCCGGGGGTAAAAATGGGGTTATGACACAGGGTCTACCAAGCGTCGGTCTAGTGGTGGTCCCAAAAATCTTTCAAAAATGGAACCGAACGTCGAAAGGCTCGTCAATTTTGGTAGTGTGAAAGTCCATCTCTTTGTCGACTTGTCCGTAGTATACACATATGTAAACCCTAAGAGTTTCCGATCCTATATAGGGATATAGATGTGCACCCATCGTGTTGTCTTCGACCAAGAGTACGACCCTCACACCGACCGACATCGGTTCCCAGAAAATTTTTCCAAAATAGAACCGAACGCCGAAAGGCTCGTCAAATTTTTGGTGATGTGAAAGTCTATCTCCTTGTTGATGAGTCTGTAACCATAGTGTACATACGCATATAAGCCCTAAGAGTTCCCGACCTTATATAGGGATGTAGATGCTGGCCCATTGTGTTGTCTTCAACCAAGAGTATGACCCTCACATCTACCGACGTTGGTTCCCCCGAAATTTTTCAAAATGGAACCGAGCGCCAAAAGGCTCGTCAGTTTTCAGTGATGTGAGAGTCCACCTCTTCGTTGACTTGTCTATCGTGTACATACACGTATAATCCCTAAGAGTTCCTGACTCTATATAGGGATGTAGATATTTACCCATTGTGTTGTCTTCAACCAAGAGTATGACTCTCATGTCAACTAACATCAGTTTCCCCAAAATTTTTCAAAATAGAACCGAGTGCCGAAAGGCTCGCCAATTTTCAGTGATGTGAGAGTCCATCTCTTCGTTGACTTGTCCATCATGTACATACATGTAAACCTTGAGAGTTTCCAACTCTAGGTGGGGATGTAGATATCCACCCATGTCATCCCTGACCCTCATATTGATTGATGGATGGTCACCCAAAATTTCAAAATAAAACCATGGAGCCGAAAGGCTCGCCAATTTCTGGCAACCCAATGGGAGAACCCATTTGTTTGTCCATACATATTGCACTCATGCATAGCATACATACGCATAAATACTTAGCCATGGTTTACCCACAAAGTGAGCCAAGGTCATGCATTCAACTGTGAATTCAAAATCTAACTTGACGTTGTTGAATCCTCTCTAGGTTTTATCTACATTCACGAACAAATGACGGGAGAAACAAGTGGGCCTAGTGCACAGGATATCCGCATGGCTTCATTCGAGGAGAAGTTCAACGACCTTCTGAATTTCGTACGCCTTTTGGTGAAACGTGACACGGAAAGTGAGAAGCAAGTAGAAGACATTAACAAAGGATACATCCGAAGATAACACAGGAGGACATTCTCACACCAATTTGGGCCCACCACCGGTGCAACCTTCAAAGCCTGAAGAAAGAGACTTCCAATTAGATGCCAAGGTCGAAAAGACTATGAGGAGTACAAAGATGGTGGATGCATCAGCCTTACTAGCACTGGCCAAGCCTGATGTGGAGAATGAAGCGCGAACAGTTGATCCCAACGTCGCACCCGAGAACGACCCATCTCCAAAAGGGAATTGGAACACCCTTGAAGGCCCTCAGTCTCTACAAATGTATGGCAATAGAGAAGAGAATGTGATGAACAAGAAGGAAGATGATCACTCAGACATCAGAAGTTTGCAAGGACAACCATTATACCCTAGCAACCAAGGAGATACAATTGGAACCCCATTCTGACGTAGATGGGCATTCCTCAAAAGGGCAGTAAAGAATTCTGAAAAAGAAGCTCAAAGTCCGATTAGCAAGAAAGAAGAGCCAAAGGAAGTTGATCATCGTATGATCCCTCACAAGCGGCACACACCCAAGGAATGTGGTTGAGAGATTTGAGCAGTTAGAGAAACGACTCGATGAAGTGGTCCAATCAATGCACCAGCTAATCACCCTTACGAGCACTTTGCTGAAAGACGATAGAAAGGCAATCAGGGACCTTGCCTCTCACTCTCCTATAGGACAGGCAAGTACGAAGTCACTAAGCAAACGGGAAACAGAAAGACACCGAAGGCAAGGAACTCTCATGCTTCACACTGGGCGATGCCAATCCAGCCGAAATCTTTCTTCCTCCGCAAAACTAAAGTCAGAGCCGAGAAAATTTTGTACTTTGCCTATGCCTATGGATGAGCTCTACCCAAGGTTGTTGGAGAAAAGGTTAATCTCACCGGTTTTCTTGAAACAAAGCCCTCATCTTCTTCATGATTCATCCAAAAAATGTGAATTCCATTTTGGAAGACCTGGCCATTCGCTAGAGGATTGCCATGCTTTGAAGAATAAGGTACAAGACCTTGTTGATCATGGGATTCTTAGAATCAATGAGGGCTCTACTCCAAGTGTGATCATTGCATGGCCCCCAGAGCGTCGCAAAGATGAAACTGTCATCCCTTCTCCTCAGTCTCAAGGGCCCACTACCTGTGGCATTCAGCCAGTTCATTTGACCACGCTACCAACACTCTCAGAGGTAGGGGAGCATACAGTGCCCAAAACTCAACCAAAGCTTATGTCGAACTTTCGAAATCTAGATGACCAGTGCAGTTCTGATAAGGAGAAAGCCGAATACTGCACCAACAGATGCGTGACACTCAAACGGAAGATACAAGAGCTTGGTCACTCGGAGCTAGAAGTACCCACCATGGTTCAAGCCAGGAAGCCAAGTATGCATACTGTTCCCATGAAGAAGGCTAGGTCAACACTTGGCTTTCGCGCCAATGGGCCATCAAGAGATCAGACAGAGCGAACCATTTCAAGGAGCACCGGAGCCTGGATCCCGCATCGCCAAGGATGAATTCTCAAGACCCAGACATCACCACCACCGAAGAGGAAGAAGTACACACTAAGCGGACTGACCCCCCACCAGCAGGAGACATCAATACCACCCACGGAAGGCAAAGCACAAGAGAACCATTGAGATCCAATCATGATCCCACAAACTTTCCTATATCTATGTTGAGTAGTTTGTTGCAATCTTGTACAAATTTTCCAAAATCTATGCTTTTCCAAAAAATATGCATAATAAATTCAAAATCACAAAAAGATTTGTTTGAAATGCATGCATCCATGAGAGGGACGAGTCAACACCACAATTCCACTCATGGAAAATGAGGTGTCTAAGTAAAATTACTATCCACTACTGAGAAGGAGCGGCATGTGTTCTCTGAACACCCACGCCCGAAACACTTTTCTCTCATGAAGCACTTGAAGCAAACCCTTTTGCACATGATTCCTACTTTTCACGACCAATGTTGGTGTGATCCTAAACCAGTAGGTGACTAAAAGTTCTAGCTTCACTGACCAATTGATTGGATATGAAATGATGGAGGCATTGTTTCTACTATCCAAACAGTTATACCGCTTGTAAACCCCGCTGATCCAAAGAATATATTTTTAAAGAAAATTCACCCGGATTTATGAAATGGCACTTAAGCTCTCTAGGCTAAGAAGTTAGTACCCAGGATGACGGAAAAGGCCTCCGTTCAACTATCCTCCCACTTGTAGAAAAATGCCACTTGCTAACCAAGTTGAGCCTGTTCGTTTTTCTTCTATGAAAAACCAGTCAAGGATTACCCCCCACACTGGGGCAGGTTAAATGGTTGTGAGAGTCTCATGCTAGGTAAAAGCAAACAAAGTGAGTAAATGAGATTTTCAAAGGAAACAAAGTCAATCAAGTGAATTCCCCAAAAAAAAAAGAAAGGGGAAAAGAAGTCCAAAAACTGAAGAAAAAGTCAACCCAAGGAAAGCTAAACTCAGTGAATAGGAGAGTCTAGTGAAATATTCAAATTGAGGACTAGGGTAGTGCTTAATGGAGTGAAATTCAAACGAAGAGTAATCCTTGACTTTAGGAAAACCCCTCAAGTAATTTCAAAGCCAAAATTATCCTCCCATAAGCCTAGGAGAACCAAAGCCTTACATTACGGTCCTTTGAAAGTCCTTCCTAACTGGGAGCGACTGCTTAGCCTAAGGAGCTTGTGCCAAGGAAACATCATGAAATAATTTTGAGCCTTATATCCTTCGTTTCAAGCACCCTTTTAACCCCAAGGCCACGTTACAAGCCAACAAAGACCTCACTGATCATCGATGATCGGTTGGTCATGTAGCAACGAACTTTTGGTCAAAAACTGGTAATGATGGAATCTAGATCACGCACCTTCAAGAGGTCGTATCTCATAAAGGGCACCGTCCACTTTGCACCATGGCCTTTCGGGCCAAACAAGAGTGACTTCAATGTTTGAAGCCTCACCCCAATTCAAAAAGAAATAAAAGAAGAGCTCACTCAGAAAGCTCACAGGATAATGCCAAACAGATTAACCCGAGGGACCACGCTTTCCATTCTCGGTAAGGGATGGTTGTTGAGCAGAGGCACCCATTAACTATAAAGGAAGCAAGGCTTTGCCTAGCCTCTCTCAGACGATGCATGCATTTGAAAGAATTTTCAAAAGATTATACTCTTTAATGATTTTCCTAAGAATAAAAAGATTTGAAAAATGATTTTCTAAAAAACAGTCCTCGAAATCTTGAATGAGGAAAATTTTTCAAAGAAGGATTTGTACAGAATTGCAACAACCTATGAAATTCATTTCACCCTCTAAACCACCAGTCAAGCCACTGGCCAAAAAACCCTGAAAGATGTTGAGCACTTTCTCCCTAGACTCCCTTCAAACAGCATGCCTTGACCAGAAAATGCCCAAACACAATCCCATACACTGGCTTTGGTCGAACGTTGTCCATAAGAAAACGAAGGCCAAGCCCCAGTCTCAACCTTGATACTGGGGCAATCTTTCCTTCTTGGTTCTACCAAGCCGTGGGTGTTATTCAAAAGTCTCAGAAAATTGGAAGGAAATCTCTCATTATAGACACACTCAGCAGACATGGAGGTCGATACTGAGGCAGATTTCTAGGTCACTGAAGATCTACATCATCCAGGCGAATGGACACCTCTTGCAGAATCTCCCAAATCGGTGATAGTATCGAAGCCCGGGAATAAGGAATTCTGAATAGCCATGCGAGAAAGGTTTCTGAGAAAGAAATGAGACCCGAATTGGGGAAAACGTGTGACAGACCTTCGGTTTATCCATGGGTCTCACCATTGATCTTGTTGTACCACACTGGGGCAATTTTTTCCACGACCGGAAAAATTAGAAGACAAACCAGAGATCAAGGAAGTGCTACCACCATCAAGGAATGTAGTTGAAAGAAGCCAAAGGCTTCAACCAAGCGGATCGAAGATTGAGAAAGTGTCGTCCGACCAAATGATCAAGAGCATCAGACAGACCGACCAGATGAGCTAATGACCAAGAGCAAGTTGTCAGCACTGAGAAGACCGGAAAAGTTAAGAAGCAGCCAAGAAATGTCTCATGATTGAATTTGACAACACACTGGGGCAAATTTTTCGAAAGGGGTTTTGAAAAATTTTAAAGGAGAAGCGGCTCAACACTCAGACGGCTGTTTCGATTCAGGGCAAAGGGAACAGAAGCGGAAATTTGGATTCTGCATCGACACGTGTGATTCCACACTGGGGCAAATTTTTCAGTAAACTGAAAAATTGTGAAGAAGAGCTGGTTCGAGACTCGGGCAGTTAGTTTGGACCAAACCAAGAAGTATGTGCATGAAGAGTTTGGAAACTCGTACCGATCAAGATAATGCCATACTGGGGCAAAATTTTTCCATCTTCGAGAAGCTGGAAAAATTTGTTTCGATATGCCATACTGGGCCAAAATTTTTCAAAAGGGTTTTGAAAAATTTCGAAGGAAAATAGTTCGACTCTCGGGTGGTTATCGCAGTCCGATGCAAAGGAGATAGAGGAAGAAATCCAGGATTCCGCATCAGCATGCATTGTTCCACACTGGGGCAAAATTTTTCTATCTTCAAGAAGCTAGAAAAATTTATTCAACGCTACACACTGGGGCAAATTTTTCCATTTTTGTCAGGAGAAAAATTGGAAAAATTCGAAAGATGGGCCTCAGTCCTGAAATGGGCCTCATGAAGGAGTAAGACCCGATGATGATGAAATGGGCCTCATGAAGGAGTAAGACCCAATGATGATAGAAATGGGCCTCGTGAAGGAGTAAGTCCCGACATTGATAGAAATGGGCCTCGTGAAGGAGTAAGTCCCGACATTGATAGAAATGGGCCTCGTGAAGGAGTAAGACCCGATGATGATGAAATGGGCCTCAAGAAAGGAGTAAGACCCAATGATGATAGAAGTGGGCCTCTTGGATGTATAAGACCCGATCCTTTGATGATTCAAATCCGCAGCTAACCTACGAGATAGCTAAGCCTAAAGTATGGAATGCGAGTGCACTCCGACCCAGCAGACAGAGCAACAACCACCTCGATGGAGCTCGCATGGCACCTAAAGCACACAAAGCCGAAGTCCCTCAGGAATGGACCACATGGAATGCCACCATCGGCGACAAACCCAAGAAGGGGGAGCTAAATTCACATGACCCCAAGTCTACCTCAGGTCTTTCTTAAGATCTGACCCTCAATGTTCATACATTCACAAGAATCCAAGGCGTGAGGACCGGCAACGATCTCTGCTACCACTACCTCGATCAGACATCTGCAAAAGAGAACGACAAACAATCCAAAAGTCAGAAAAATCAGGTATATCTCATTCTCAAAAAGCATAGGAAGTACACAATGATCAAAATTGTGCAAAAAAAAAAGAAAAAAAAAAAAGAGGAATAATCAAACAAACAATTTTTCCTTGACCATTTGGATGAATTTCCAAAATGGGTCTAACTGTTAAGTCAAATCACACCCCAATGTGTTTGGATTCAGGGTTCCAAACCGTTGGTTCACCCGATTTGCAGCTTGGGTAGTCCCCAAGTCAGATCACCCCTCAACGTGTTTGGACTGAGATTCCAAACCGTTGAACCACCCGATTTGCAGCTTGGGTAGTCCCCAAGTCAGATCACCCCTCAACGTGTTTGGACTGAGATTCCAAACCGTTGGTTCACTCGATTTGCAGCTTGGGTAGTCCCCAAGTCAAATCACCCCTCAACGTGTTTGGACTGAGATTCCAAACCGTTGAACCACCCGATTTGCAGCTTGGGTAGTCCCCAAGTCAGATCACTCCTCAACCTGTTTGGACTGAGATTCCAAACCGTTGAACCACCCGATTTGCAGCTTGGGTAGTCCCCAAGTCAGATCACTCCTCAACCTGTTTGGACTGAGATTCCAAACCGTTGAACCACCCGATTTGCAGCTTGGGTAGTCCCCAAGTCAGATCACCCCTCAACCTGTTTGGACTGAGATTCCAAACCGTTGAACCACCCGATTTGCAGCTTGGGTAGTCCCCAAGTCAGATCACTCCTCAACTTGTTTGGACTGAGATTCCAAACCGTTGAACCACCCGATTTGCAGCTTGGGTAGTCCCCAAGTCAGATCACCCCTCAACCTGTTTGGACTGAGATTCCAAACCGTTGAACCACCCGATTTGCAGCTTGGGTAGTCCCCAAGTCAGATCACTCCTCAACTTGTTTGGACTGAGATTCCAAACCGTTGAACCACCCGATTTGCAGCTTGGGCAGTCCCCAAGTCAAATCACCTCCCCAATGTGTTTGGATTCGAATGCCAAACCATTGAACCATCCAATTTGAGACTCGAACAAGTTTCAAGTCTCCAGCTAAAAAAAAACACACATTTCCTAAGTTTGTGTAAATCCCAAATTTAGCCCTTAATTTTTCGAAATATTGGCCTCACAAAAAAAAATGCGCGACGTAGTGCCAAAAATAAAAAAAATAAATAATAAATAAATAAAAAAACAAAAAATATATACGCAGCATTTCAATAAATGTTGTGTTACCAAATTTGTGTTTCTCACCTCATGTGCTTCCAAGCACATGTACGTGCGCATATGTGCCTACAAAGGTTCATTTGTACATGCACGTGTTTCTATACACAAATACATTTTTGTGCACAAACATGCTTGCTAAGTGTGTGTTGCATCCCGAAACATACAAGGGAACAAAAGAAAATAAAAGCAGAAGTACACAAAGCAAAAGCATGGGACATAAAAAAGGAAGCAATCAATCCGACCGTTCAAAACTGAAAAGGAAGGTGGGGATGGAAAGGTGCTTACCTCTAGGACGTATAGGCGAAGACTGATCGTCAATCAGAGTCCTGGATCATAAGAAAAAGACCAAAAAGACACAGAAAGAGAATAGCCAAATCAGTACATTTCGACCGTTTAAAACTGAAATAAATGGTAGGGATGGGAAGAGGCTTACTCGTGGAGCGCGTAGGCGAAGACGGCGCGTCAATCAGAGTCCCGGATAGCAAGATATGAGTAAAAGAGTGAAAAGGAGCGAAGTGGGGTCCAAAGAGCGAAAAGGGAAAGAAAACGACAAAATGAAGGGGAAAGGCCGCGCGGCGTCTGAAGTAGTGGGACCTCGCGCGGGACCGTCACGCGCCGCGCGTGATGGTCACACGCGAGTTCCCAAATTTGCTTCGTTTCACCACTTCCAGCCACGAACCGTCTTTTCGCATCTCGACCGATCTTCTCCAAACCCTGGAATGCCCATTTGGACCACGAAAGGGCTGGCACGTAAACCGAGACAAACTGTGCGGCAACCGTAACCAAATACGAAAACCGAGAAAATCCAAGCAGGCAAAAATTGAGTCATTTGTTCTTTGTCCGACGTTCCTTGTGTCAAGAAACGCCAAACAAAGAAGGGGCAACTTCATAACCCCATTTTTTACCTACGGGATTTTCTCGGGTGCTGGCACGCAAAACGAGACAGCCCGAGCCGAGCCGGCCTGACCCGACGAGGGCTCTCCACATCAAATGACCCCAAGAAGAAGATCCGGGACACATTTCCAGAGTTTGGAGGGCTTTGACCAAACTCGACCAAGGTTGACCAAGGTTTGACCGGACCGTTGACCAGACCGAAAGCTGAATCGAACTGACCTGCTCCTTGACCATTCTGAAGAACACGTTATGAGAGCTTCGATTCGATACTTTACGGGTCGAAAACGGACGAGAAACGAGGGAGTTATGGTCAAAACTGTGAAAAAACGGTCCAACACTTAGCCAAATTTTGCTAAGTGTTGTTGACAAAACAGCCTATTTGGGAGGCAACGTTTGCGCAAAGATTCTCTCCGACCCGCTGCAACTTGGTCCGCGAGCCAAGACCCTTAGGCAAGAGGTTCACTTCAGCTGCCACACGCAACTTTCGGATCGTCAAGAGCTCCTCCGGTCAAGCCGGAATCTCAGTCAGAAGATGACCCCTTGGCATAAGGAACATTCCGACGGCCTCTGTTCGCAAGATCATATCTTGCGAACCCAAGCTCACCTCTGTGGAAAATAGGTAGCATAAGCTTTCCGACGATACCAAGATCGTCGAAATCCGACATCGGGAGCTATGTCTACCACGCGCGTGAAAACAGGCCGACAAAATAAGGTTTTGCTGAAAGTTCCGGAATTTTCCCACCGACGTTGCCACGCTTGCGCGCAGAGTCTTCCTGACTCGCAACAAGTTGATCCGCGAGCCCGGGCACGTTGGAAAGAGGACACATTCAGGCACGACAAGGAACTCTCGGATCGCCAAGAATTTTACCGGGGTCTAGCCGGAATCCCTGATCGGAAAACTGCCCTCAAACGGACCAAAAACACTCCGGTGGCCTCTGTTCGCGGGGCCATATCTCACAAGTCCAAGCTCGGATTTCCGCAAATCCTGGAACCTTGCAAAAGTAGGCAACGCAAGCTTTCCGACGGTACCAAGAACGTCGAAATCCGACATCGGGAACTAGGTCAAAAACGCGCGCGAACTGGGACAAGATTTGAGAAAAAACGCGCTGGGAGCAAAACGCATTTTTCCTCCCGGACAGCCGCCTTCGCGCGCAGAGTCTTTCCTGCTCGCAACAAGTTGATCCGCGAGCCTGGGTGCGTTGGAAAGATAATGACTCCGGCTACGACGTGGAACTCTCGGTTCGCCGATAGCATCCCCCGTTTGACCGGAATCTTCATCGGAAAAGTGCACAAAAACAGCTCCGACACCCCGACTTCCGGGAGCCATAACTCCCTCGTCCGAACTCCGATTCGCGCAAACTTTATATCGTTGGAAAGAGGACGTCGAGAGATTTCCGAAGATATGCTTCATGACCCATTTTGAGTTCCATAAGACCTCCAAAACTGCCCCTGAAAATTGGGTCAAAAAAGATACGCGCACAGAAACTGAGGAGGATTCGAGGAGCTGCTGGCGTGGAAGGATAAGACTGCAGTACCACAACTCGTGCGGGACCATACCGCGCAGCGCGTGATGGACCCGCGCGAGGCGTGCACAACTCTCTATAAAACCAGCCTCCCCCCCTCACTTCAGCACACTTTTGCTCGGGCACTAGGCCTTCTAGAGCGTAGAATAGGCAGAAAAGGTTTTAGGGGTTTTAGGACTCCTCTCTAGGTATTCTCTCTCTCTCTAAGCTCTTTCTCTCTCTAAACTCTTTCTTTTATTTTCTCTCTCTTCTTTTCTTCTTTCTTTGTGGAAGTGACTAGGGATTTTTGGGTAGTTTTTAGCTTATTTAGTTCTATTTTATGCTTTCTTAGTTCATTTAGTTCTATTTTATGCTTTCTCATTTATTGTTCTATTTTATCTCTAGTTCATATATGTTCTAATTTATCTCTCATTTATTGTCTTGTTATTATTTTATTTCTCTTTTGTTAAATATTGTATTTAGCTTTATTTCATTTTATACGCACTTGTGAATATTATATTGTGATTATCTTTCCCCGTATTTTAGTACGGCAAATATTGAGTAGCTTTGGCTCAGTTGCGTAAGACCTCTAACGAGGCCTAACAACCTTGTTCCTACGAGGCATCTTGACCCGAAAAATACACCCTCATGTTGTTATTTATTCTTTATTTCATTTACTCGTTGGAATATTATATTGTGATTATCCCTTCCCCCGTATTTTAGTACGGCAAATATTGAGTGGCTTTAGCTGGCGTAAGACCTCTAACGAGGCCGTGACAACCATGTTAGCCCACGATGTATTTGACCCGAAAAATTTACTTTATCCCCTTGTCTATTTATTGCTTTATTTACAATTTATTGCTTTATTTACATTTCATTTATCGCTTTATTTACATTTTATACGCACCCCCCTCCCCCGGTGTGTTTTAGTACGGCAATATTGAGTGGCTTTGGCGGCTCGCGTAAGACCTTAGGCCGTGACCCTTTCCCCGAAAAATACAGTGTTTTAGTACGGCAAATATTGAGTAGCTTTGGCTCAGTTGCGTAAGACCTCTAACGAGGCCGTAACAACCTTGTTAGCCTACGAGGTATTTGACCCGAAAAATACATCCCCATGTGTAAATATTGTCATTTATCGCTTTATTTACATTTACTACGTTGCGCGTATTATATTGTGAATATTGTCATTTCCTCCCCTTTTCCCTTTGTGATTTGGGCGTGATAATCCCGATTGGTCGTGGTGGACTATGTAAGACCTCAAAGAGGCTTTAACCACCACGTAATTCCATAAGGCATTGGACCCATGAAAATCCCATGCTTTAAATTCCATTATTGCTTTAAATATATTTATCGCTTTCCGCAATGCTTTAAATACATTTATCGCTTTATTTACTTTTACGCACTTGTGAATATATTGCGTTGTTATTATCCCCGTTCCCCGTAAAAATGGGCGTGATAATCCCGATTGGTCGTGGTGGACTATGTAAGACCTCAAAGAGGCATTAACCACCACGTAATTCCATAGGGTATTGGACCCACGAAAATCCCTTGTTTTAGACTTATTATCGCTTTAAATACATTTATTGCTTCCCGTCATGCTTTAAATTATTTATTGCCATTATTTGTTACGTTGTAAATACCGTTTATGCATTCCCTTTTCTATTTTGGTTTGGGCATGAAAATACCAAACGGTATTGGTGGTTTTAGGTAAATCTTTCAAATAGTACTAAAACCTCCATGTAAATCCATGAGGCGTTGGACCCGCAAAATCCCCACGTTTTCAAAACGATTTTTCTCATTTAAGTCCTATTTGGCTTCGCGGGTTTAGGTAAATCTTTTCAAATAGTACTAAACCCCCGTGTAAGCCCGAAAAGGCATTGAAACCCATTTTCAAAACAATTTTTCTCATTTAAGTCCTATTTGGCTTCGCGGGTTTAGGTAAATCTTTTCAAATAGTACTAAACCCCCGTGTAAGCCCGAAAAGGCGTTGAAACTCATTTCCAAAACGGTTTTTCTCATTTAAGTCCTATTTGGCTTCGCGGGTTTAGGTAAATCTTTTCAAATAGTACTAAACCCCCGTGTAAGCCCGAAAAGGCATTGAAACCCATTTTCAAAATAGTTTTTTCCATTTAAGTCCTATTTGGCTTCGCGGGTTTAGGTAAATCTTTTCAAATAGTACTAAACCCCCGTGTAAGCCCGAAAAGGCATTGAAACCCATTTTCAAAAATAGTTTTTTCCATATAAGTCCTATTTGGCTTCGCGGATTTAGGTAAATCTTTTCAAATAGTACTAAACCCCCATGTAAGCCCGAAAAGGCATTGAATTCTCTTCTAAAAATTGCCTTGTTTTATTCATGTAAATCCTAAGGTGATGTCGAGATTCGAGTAAGTCTTTCAAATAGCATCGAATCCCGACCCCACGAGGTCTTGACCCTTTCCCTAAGAATTATCATAAATTACACCTTGTCACTCCAACTAAATGTTGCGTTTATGTCATCTCATACTTATGATTGATGTACTGTTAACATGTCATGATCATCCCATATTTTGTCATACTTGTGATTTATGTGCTGCGAACATACCGTGATTACTTGTATGAACATTTTACTTGCTTCACATTCTTTCTTGTAATTTATGTGCTGTGAATATGCCGTGATTACTTGCTTGATTGTTTATCGCTTTGATATAAAAATGTGATTAAAATACACTTTGCCATGAAAACTTTAAAAAGAGTAAACATGGTAATGTGGGCGTTAGAAACGAAATTGGTGCAATCCAAGGGCTACGGCTCGCCCTGGCTTTTGGACACCATGGTATGAGTCCTTTACACGGGGGCGTGGCTGGTACGTGCTTTCGTGTAAGGGATTCTACACGTTCTAACTCCCATAGGATCATGGTCTAAAATTCCCCAAAGTGTGAATTAATCATCCAAAACCCCGCCATTTGACGGACCGCTTTATCCTTGGAAATCAAGGGTAAAGAGATCCCGAATATGGCACCAAAAACATTAATTGTTTGTCCCGGCACTAGGTGTTAGGATTTCAAGTATATCCTACCACCGAAATGCCCGGAAATTTAAAAGATACAAAGATAAAGGGATGGTGAAATAAAGAGTCTAATCAAAACCAAATGAGGTCAAAATGCATTTGCCATTCTTGGTATATTGCTCGACTAAATTTGGGACATTTGTACATAATAAAAACCAACAAACTTAGGCTTAGCAAATAAAAGAAAACATTAGAAAGGAGGTAACCGTTTTCTTAAACGGATGTCGTGGGGTGCCTAACACCTTCCCCACGCATAAGCAAACCCCCGAACCTATCTCTGGTTCAAGACCATTTTGTTGTAAATGTCTAAATAAGATAAAATCTATTAGACATAGGTGCCCAATCACACCTTAAAATTTCCCATGGTTGGTGGCGACTCCAAATTTGTGCTCACACGCACACACGTACACAAGTTCCCACACACACACAACTCATATCTCGAAACGGAAAAGAGATAGAGATCACACACACACTCGCCAAATGGGGGTCGGTATCTAGGAAAATAAAAAGAAAAGACCCTAAACACACTTCCTGTTTAGAGGTCGGATTTTTCGCCGGTGTCGACAGGTGCGGAACTCTGGATTTCTTCCTCCATCTTCTTTGCATCGGATTGCGATAGCCACCCGAGAGTCGAACTATTTTCCTTCGAAATTTTTCAAAACCTTTTTGAAAAATTTTGCCCCAATATGGAATATTGAAACAAATTTTTCCAGCTTCTTGAAGATGGAAAAATTTTGCCCCAGTATGGCATTATCTTGATCGGTACGAGTTTCCGAACTCTTCATGCACATACTTCTTGGTTTGGTCTAAACTAACTTCCCAAGTCTTGAACCAGCTCTTCTTCACAATTTTTCAGTTTACTGAAAAATTTGCCCCAGTGTGGAATCACACGTGTCGATGCAGAATCCAAATTTCCGCTTCTGTCCCCTTTGCCCTGGATCGAGACAGCCGTTCGAGTGTTGAGCCGCTTCTCCTTTAAAATTTTTCAAAACCCCTTTCGAAAAATTTGCCCCAGTGTGTTGTCAAATTCAATCATGAGACATTCCTTGGCTGCTTCTTAACTTTTCCGGTCTTCTCAGTGCTGACAACATACTTTTGGTCATTAGCTCATCTGGTCAGTCTGTCTGATGCTCTTGATCATTCGGTCGAACGACACTTTCTCAATCCTCGATCCGCTTGGTTGAACCTTCGACTCTTTCAACTACATTCTTGATGGTGGTAGTCACTTCCTTGATCTCTGGTTTGTCTTCTAATTTTTCCGGTCGCGGAGAAATTGCCCCAGTGTGGTACAACAAGATCAATGGTGAGACCCATGGATAAACCGAAGGTCTGTCACACGTTTTCCCCAATTCGGGTCTCATTTCTTTCTCAGAAACCTTTCTCGCATGGCTATTCAGAATTCCTTGTTCCCGGGCTTCGATACTATCACCGATTTGGGAGATCCTGCAAGAGGTGTCCATTCGCCTGGATGATGTAGATCTTCAGTGGCCTAGAAATCTGCCTCAGTATCGACCTCCATGTCTGCTGAGTGTGTCTATGATGAGAGATTCTCTTTCCATTTTCTAAAACTTTTGGATACCAAGGAAAAATTGCCCCAGTATCGGTTGGGGCCTGGCCTTCGTTTTCTATGGACAACATTCGACCAAAGCCAGTGTATGGGATTGTGTTTGGGCATTTTCTGGTCAAATGCTGTTTGAAGGGAGTCTAGGGAGAAAGTGCTCAACATCTTTTCAGGGTTTTTTGGCCAGTGGCTTGACTGGTGGTTTAGAGGGTGAAATGAATTTCATAGGTTGTTGCAATTCTGCACAAATCCTTCTTTGAAAAATTTTCCTCATTCAAGATTTCGAGGACTGTTTTTTAGAAAATCATTTTTCAAATCTTTTTATTCTTGGAAAATCATTAAAGAGTATAATCTTTTGAAAATTCTTTCAAATGCATGCATCGTCTGAGAGAGGCTAGGCAAAGCCTTGTTTCCTTTACAGTTAATGGGTGCCTCTGCTCAACAACCATCCCTTACCGAGAATGGAAAGCGTGGTCCCTCGGGTTAATCTGTTTGGCATTATCCTGTGAGCTTTCTGAGTGAGCTCTTCTTTTATTTCTTTTGAATTGGGGTGAGGCTTCAAACATTGAAGTCACTCTTGTTTGGCCCAAAGGCCATGGTGCAAAGTGGACGGTGCCCTTTATGAGATACGACCTCTTGAAGGTGCGTGATCTAGATTCCATCATTACCAGTTTTTGACCAAAAGTTCATTGCTACATGACCAACCGATCATCAATGATCAGTGAGGTCTTTGTTGGCTTGTAACGTGGCCTTGGGGTTAAAAGGGTGCTTGAAACGAAGGATATAAGGCTCAAAATTACTTCATGATGTTTCCTTGGCACAAGCTCCTTAGGCTAAGCAGTCGCTCCCAGTTAGGAAGGACTTTCAAAGGACCGTAATGTAAGGCTTTGGTTCTCCTAGGCTTATGGGAGGATAATTTTGGCTTTGAAATTACTTGAGGGGTTTTCCTAAAGTCAAGGATTACTCTTCGTTTGAATTTCACTCCATTAAGCACTACCCTAGTCCTCAATTTGAACATTTCACTAGACTCTCCTATTCACTGAGTTTAGCTTTCCTTGGGTTGACTTTCTCTTCAGTTTTTGGACTTCTTTTCCCCTTTCTTTTTGGGGAATTCACTTGATTGACTTTGTTTCCTTCGAAAATCTCATTTACTCACTTTGTTCGCTTTTGCCTAACATGAGACTCTCACAACCTATTTAACCTGCCCCAGTGTGGGGGGTAATCCTTGACTGGTTTTTCATAGAAGAAAAACGAACAGGCTCAACTTGGTTAGCAAGTGGCATTTTTCTACAAGTGGGAGGATAGTTGAACGGAGGCCTTTTCCGTCATCCTGGAGTACTAACTTCTTAGCCTAGAGAGCTTAAGTGCCATTTCATAAATCCGGGTGAATTTTCTTTTTAAAAATATATTCTTTGGATCAGCGGGGTTTACAAGCGGTATAACTGTTTGGATAGTAGAAACAATGCCTCCATCATTTCATATCCAATCAATTGGTCAGTGAAGCTAGAACTTTTAGTCACCTACTGGTTTAGGATCACACCAACATTGGTCGTGAAAAGTAGGAATCATGTGCAAAAGGGTTAAGTGCTTCATGTGTTTGAGAAAAAAGTGTTTCGGGCGTGGGTGTTCAGAGAACACATGCCGCTCCTTCTCAGTAGTGGATAGTAATTTTACTTAGACACCTCATTTTCCATGAGTGGAATTATGGTGTTGACTCATCCCTCTCATGGATGCATGCATTTTGAACAAATCTTTTTGTGATCTTGAATTTATTATGCATATTTTTGGAAAAGCATGGATTTTGGAAGATTTGTACAAGATTGCAACAAACTACTCAACACAGACAGTTTATGGGATCGTGATTGGATCTCAATGGTTTTCTGTGCCTTGTCTTTCGTGGGTGGTATTGGTGTCCCCTGTTGGTGGGGGGTTAGCCTACTTGGCGTGTATCTCCCTCTCTGTAGTGGTGATGCTGGGAGACTCGGTTTGCTCAGCATGTACCTCCCTTTCTTCATCAGGCTCAGTCAGTGTTGATAGTGTTGGTATATCTGCCATCTCCTCGATTTCCACGATCACTTCATTTTCTCCCCTGGGGACTGGGTTAGGGGTGAGATGTAGTTCTTCTTCATCTCCTAGCTCCAAGTAGTCAAGCATTGCCTCGGGGTTGAAACGGTACTGGGTTAAAAAGGCCTTCGCCAAATCTTCCCAATCGGTAAGGTCCCTCAGTCGATAAAACCAGGCGGCCGCACGCCTTGACAGGCTCTCGGGAAATGTCAAAACCATCAGAAGTTCGTTCCCAGTGTATCCGGCCATCTTTTCACAATACTTCAGTAGGTGAAGCTCTGGATCTCCATATTCATCAAATTTTTCAAATTCTGGGGCCTCGAATCCACATGGTATTATCAGGTGTGGAAACCAGAATAGGTCGGAGAAATCAATTTCCCAGTAGGTGTTTGCATCAAGTGTCTCTTCCTCTATGCGGTATCCCTTGGAGTCCTCTTCGTCTAAAAGGTCTTCAAGATCAATTTTTTCGCACCAGTTGAGGTTCGATGGGTTGTCAGATTTCGTCTTCCAAGGCGGCCATTCGAACCTCACACTCGTTTTCATTCGGCCCAAGTTAGACTTTGAATTCACAGTTTCTGACCTTGCCATCATGGTTAAGTATGAAACATGAAATGCATGTGCATTATATTGACAAGTAGATGGACTCTCTCATCGGGTTAAGATCCAAGATTTGGCGAGCCTTTCGGCTCACGGTTTCATTCTGAAACTTTGGGTAACCGTGAGGGTCGTGCTAACATGGATGAGTACCTAAATCCCCACTTAGAGTTGGAAACTCTCAAGGTTTACGTGTGTATGTACACGATGGACAAGTCACGAAGAGATGGACTCCCACATCACTTAAAATTGACAAGCCTTTCGGCCCTCGATTCCATTTAAAAAAAAATAAAAAAATTGGGGGAACTGACATCAGTTGATGCGATGGTCATACTCTTGGTCGAGGGCGACACAATGGGTAAACATTTACATCCCTCCATAGAGTCGGGAACTCTTAGGGTCTATGTGTATGTACATGATGGTCATGGATGCGTCACTGAGGAGGTGGACTCTCACACTGCCAAAATTCAACTAGCCTCTCAGCCCTCAGTTTTATTTTGAAAAATTTGTTTGGGGAACCATCATTGGTTCGTGTGAGGGTTATACTCCTCGTTGATACTGACAAAACAGGTGACTATCTATACTCTCGTACAGAGTTGGGAACTCTTAGGATTTACACATGTATGTACGCGATGGGCGAGTCAACGAAGAGATGGGCTCTCACATTATTGAAAGTTGACGAGCCTTTCGGCCCTTGGTTCCATCTTGAAAAAAATTTGGGAACCAACATCAGTCAATGTGAGGGTCATACTCTTGGTTGAAGGTGTCACAACGGGTGAATGCCTACATCCCTATATAGAGTTAAGAACTCTTAGGGTTTATACACATATGTACACGGCGGACTTCATTGACAAGGAGATAGACTTTCACACCACCAAAAATTCGACGAGCCTTTCGGCGTTCGGTTCCATTTTTTGAAAGATTTTTGGGGAACCGGTGTCGATAGGTGTGAAGGTCGTACTCTTGGTCGACGGACAACACAGTGGGTAAATATCTACATCCCTATATAGAGTTAAGAACTCTTAGGGTTCACACATGTACGGACTCATCAACGAAGAGATAGACTTTCATATCACCAAAATTTGACGAGCCTTTCGACGCTTGGTCCCACTTTTGAAAGTTTTTTTTTTTTTGGGAACCAATGTCGGTTGATATGAGGGTCGTACTCTTGGTCGAAGGTGACACCATGGGTAAACATCTACATCCCTATATAGAGTTTAAGAACTCTTGGGGTTCACACTTGCACGGACTCATCAACGAAGAGATGGACTTTCACACTATCAAAATTGACGAGCCTTTCGGCGTTCGGTTCCATTTTTGAAAGATTTTTGGGAACCGATGTCGGTTGGTGTGAAGGTCGTATTCTTGGTCTAACATGACATGACTCTATACATTCCATGTAGAGTTTGAAAACTCTTGGGGTTTGCAAGCATACTAACGAAAAGATAGACTCTCGCACTACCAAGATTTGACGAGCCTTTCGGCGTTCAGTTCCATTTTTTGAAAATTTTTTGGAAACCGATGTCGGTCAATGCGAGGGTCGCACTTTTGGTTGAGGACGACACGACTCTATACATCCCTATAGAGTTTGGAAACTCTTGGGGTTTACAAGCGTACTAACGAAAAGATAGACTCTCGCACTACCAAAATTTGACGAGCCTTTCGGCGTTCGGTTCCATTTTTTGAAATTTTTTTTTTTGGAAACCGATGTCGGTCAATGCGAGGGTCGCACTTTTGGTTGAGGACGACACGACTCTATACATCCTTATAGAGTTTGGAAACTCTTGGGGTTTACAAGCGTACTAACGAAAAGATAGACTCTCGCACTACCAAAATTTGACGAGCCTTTCGGCGTTCGGTTCCATTTTTGAAATTTTTTTTGGAAACCGATGTCGGTCAATGCGAGGGTCGCACTTTTGGTTGAGGACGACACGACTCTATACATCCCTATAGAGTTTGGAAACTCTTGGGGTTTACAAGCGTACTAACGAAAAGATAGACTCTCGCACTACCAAAATTTGACGAGCCTTTCGGCGTTCGGTTCCATTTTTGAAATTTTTTTTGGAAACCGATGTCGGTCAATGCGAGGGTCGCACTTTTGGTTGAGGACGACACGACTCTATACATCCCTATAGAGTTTGGAAACTCTTGGGGTTGACAAGTGTACTAACGAAAAGATAGACTCTCGCACTACCAAAATTTGACAAGCCTTTCGGCATTCGGTTCCATTTTGAAAATTTTTAAGGGAACCGACGTCGGTCGATGCGAGGGTCGTACTTTTGGTTGAGGACGACAAGACTATGTACATGACGGTTGCGAGCGTGCTAACGAAAAGATAGACTCTCACATTGCCAAAAATTTGACGAGCCTTTCGGCGCTCAATTCTATTTTGAAAATTTTTTAGGGAACCGACATTGGTCGATGTGAGGGTCGTACTTTTGGTTGAGGACGACAAGACTATGTACACAATGGTTACACGTGTATCAACGAAAAGATAGACTCTCACATTACTAAAATTCGACGAGCCTTTTGGCGTTCGGTTCCATTTTTTGAAAATTTTTTAGGGAACCGTGTCGGTAGATGTGAGGGTCATACTTTTGGTTGGATATGACAAGACTACGTACATAATGGTTACACGCGTATCAATGAAAAGATAGACTCTCACATTACTGAAATTCGACGAGCCTTTCGGCGTTCGGTTCCATTTTTGAAAGATTTTTGGGAACCGATGTCGGTTAATGTGAGGGTCGTACTTTTGGTTGGATACGACACGACTCTATACATCCCATGTAGAGTTTGGAACTCTTAGGGTTTGAGTGGTTTGCAACGGGTATGGACAACGTGGTTATCCTATCCCTTTATCAAACAATGACATGCAAACAAAGGTTTAGATAGATAGAACCTGGCTCGGCTCCAATTTATTTTATCACCACCTGGAAAATAGCACAACGCTTTTCCCTTGACTCATTTTGAAAAGACACATCCTATTTTTGGGTATCCTATCTTAGGTTGGATGTTCACTCGGTTGGCTTTTACCAGAGCCCTCACAGGTAAGGTTTTCTACTCTATAGCTTACTATATGCAACATGGTATGACACAGCTTGGAATTCTGTTTCCTAAAGGGGCCGATGATCATGCCCATTTCATCCTCCCGAAGGAAGTCGAAAGGGTATTGGATCACCGGGGAAGCACTTGCACGCCCCCCTCGATCTCCACGGGTGTGAAGGGAGAAGGGTGGATTCTCGTGTTCCATGTCCTAGATATAAAAGGGTTCGTGGTGGAGCCTGTACCAGCCCAGCCCCACCTGAGTCCGGGTTCGACCCAAAAGTCCAATGAGTGTAAATGTCATGATTTTGAAAACAAAAGGGAAAAGACTTTTTTTTTATTTTTATTTTTATTTTGTACAAAGCACAATATATAATATGTGTTGCATAAAATAAATCTCTATCCTATGTTCGCAGTTTATATGTACAAGAATATAGACATGCTAAAATCAAAACACTATACAAGATGAAATAAAGAGAATAAATCAAATAATGAATACCAACAAATATATACACACATGCTTAGCAAAGAAAACACCGAAAGACTATAGGCTTAAACCCTCTAAGTCCCCAGTGGAGTCGCCAAGCTGTCGACACCGGCCGAAAAATTTATTATCTAAATCTTTTTATTTTTATTTTATTTTTCCTAGATACCGACCCCCATTTGGCGAGTGTTGTGTGTGATCTCTATCTCTTTTCCGTTTCGAGATATGAGTTGTGTGTGTGTGGGAACTTGTGTACGTGTGTGCGTGTGAGCACAAATTTGGAGTCGCCACCAATCATGGGAAATTTTAAGGTGTGATTGGGCACCTATGTCTAATAGATTTTATCTATTTAGACATCTATAACAAAAATGGTCTTGAACCAGAGATGGGTTCGGGGGTTTGCTTATGCGTGGGGAAGGTGTTAGGCACCCCACGACATCCGTTTAAGAAAACGGTTACCTCCTTTCTAATGTTTCTCTTTTATTTGCTAAGCCTAAGTTTGTTGGTTTTAATTATGTACAAATGTCCCAAATTTCCGGTCGAGCAATATACCAAGAATGGCAAATGCAATTTGACCTCATTTGGTTTTGATTAGACTCTTTATTTCACCATCCCTTTTATCTTTGTATTTTTTAAATTTCCGGGCATTTCGGTGGTAGGATGTACTTGAAATCCTAACACCTAGTGCCGGGACAAACAATTAATGTTTTTGGTGCCATATTCGGGATCTCTTTACCCTTGATTTCCAAGAGTAAAGCGGTCCGTCAAATGGCGGGGTTTTGGATGATTAATTCACACTTTGGGGAATTTTAGACCATGATCCTATGGGAGTTAGAACGTGTAGAATCCCTTACACGAAAGCACGTACCAGCCACGCCCCCGTGTAAAGGACTCATACCATGGTGTCCAAAAGCCAGGGCGAGCCGTAGCCCTTGGATTGCACCAACTTCGTTTCTAACGCCCACATTACCATGTTTACTCTTTTTAAAGTTTTCATGGCAAAGTGTATTTTAATCACATTTTTATATCAAAGCGATAAACAATCCAGCAAGTGATCAAGGCATATTCACAGCACATAAATTCCAAGAAAGAGTATGAAGGCAAGTAAAATGTCCAAACGAGTAATCATGACATGTTCGCAGCACATAAATCACAAGTATGACGGAAAATGGGATGATCATGACATGTTAGTAACACATCAATCATAAATATGAAATGACATAAATATGACACTTCAATCGAAACGACAAGGTATAATTCATGAGAATTTTTAGGGAAAGGGTCAAGACCTCGTGGGGTCGGGATTCGATGCTATTTGAAAGACTTATTCGAATCTCGACACCACCTTAGGATTTACATGAATAAAATAAAGCAATCTAAAGAGAATTCAATGCCTTCTCGGGCTTACACGAAGGGTTTAGCACTATTTGAAAGATTTACCTAAACCCGCGAAGCCAAATAGGACTTAAATGATGAAAAATCGTTTTGAAAATGAGTTTCAATGCCTTTTCGGGCTTACACGAAGGGTTTAGTGCTATTTGAAAGACTTATCCTAAACCCACGAAGCCAAATAGGACTTAAATGAGAAAAATCGTTTTGAAAATGGGTTTCAATGCCTTTTCGGGCTTACACGGGGGTTTAGTACTATTTGAAAGATTTACCTAAACCCGCGAAGCCAAATAGGACTTAAATGAGAAAAATCGTTTTGAAAATGGGTTTCAATGCCTTTTCGGGCTTACACGGGGGTTTAGTACTATTTGAAAGATTTACCTAAACCCGCGAAGCCAAATAGGACTTAAATGATGAAAAATCGTTTTGAAAATGCATTGGGAATCTTGTGGGTCCAACGCCTCATGGATTTACATGGAGCTTTTAATACTATTTGAAAGATTTACTTAAAACCACCAATACCGTTCGGTATTTTCATGCCCAAATCAAAAATGGAAAAATGGACAATAATCACAACAATGTTGTAAATAATGAAAATAACGGGGTTTAATAGAAAAGGATTTTTGTGGGTCCAATACCTTATGGAATTACGTGATGGTTAATGCCTCATTGAGGTCTAACATAATCCACCACGACCAATCGGGATTATCACGCCCAAATCACAAAGAGGAAAGGCAGAGGAAATGACAATATCCACAAGTACGTAATAAATGTAAATAAAGCGATAAATGACAATATTTAAAACGGAGGATTTTTAATGGGTCCAATGCCTATGGAATTATATGGTGGATAAAGCCTCTTTGAGGTCTTCACATAATCCACCACGACCAATTGGGATTATCACGCCCAAGTCACATATTCACAACATAACATATATTCACAAGTACATAGTAAATGTAAATAAAGCGATAAATGACATTATTTAACATGGGGAAGTGTATTTTTCGGGTCAAGCACCTCGTGGGCTAACATGGTTGTTAAGGCCTCAAAGAGGGCTTATATAATCCACCAAAGCCACTCGGGTTTTGCCGTACTAAAACACACGGGGAATGGGATAATCACAACACAATATATATTTACAAGTATGTAGTAAATGTAAATAAAGCGATAAATGACATTATTTAGACATGAGAAGTGTATTTTTCGGGTCAAATACCTCGTAGACTAACATGGTTGTTACGGCCTCATAGAGGTCTTACGCACTCCGCCAAAGCCTACTCAATATTTGCCGTACTAAAACACACGGGGAGGAGGATAATCACAATAATATATTCCACAATAATATAGCAAATGTAAATAAAGCAATAAATATATTCAGATCTACAAATAATAGCAATAAATAACTCAAAGCATATAAATAAAGCAATAAATAGACTAGAAAGCATAAATAAAGCAATAAATATATTCAGATCTACAAATAAGAACATAAATAAAACAATAAATGAACTTAAAGAACATAACAAGAGTGGATCCTTGTGAATCCCTTCCCATTTTAGGGATCATCACTAGTCACCTCCACTAAAAAGGAAAAAAAAGAGAGAGGAGAGGAGAGAGAAAGAGCTTAGAGAGAGAGAGTACCTAGAGAGGAGTCTCTCACTCTAAAACTACCCAAAAACCCCGCCTAAAACCCCTATTTCTGCCTATTCTAACGCTCAAGAAGGCCTAGGGCCCGAGCAAAATCGTGCCAAACTGAAGGGGGGGGGTCTGCTTTTATAGGCGGAGTTACTGTAGCTCACGCGGCATGATCACGCGCGCGCTACAGTACCCGCCACGTGGCGATCTTATCCATTCGCGTGGAAATTCGCGCGCGCGCACAGTTTTTTGACCTGATTTTCGAAGGCAATTTTGGAGGCCTTCTGGTACTCAAAATGGGTCATGCAGCATATCTTCGGAAAGCCCCAGATGTCTACTTTCCAATGATATAAATTTTGTGCAAATCGGAGTTCGGACCAAAAAGTTATGGCTTCTGGAAGTTGGGGTGTCTGAGCTGTTTTTTCGCGTTTTTCCGGTGAAGATCCCGGCCAAACGGGGGAAGCTACCGGCGAACCGAGAGTTGCACGTTGTAGCTGGAGTTGCCATCTTTCCAACGCACCTGGGCTCGCGGATCAACTCGTTGTGAGTCGGAAAGACTCTGCGCGCGAAGGCGGCTGTCCGGAAGAAAAATGCATCGAACCTTCGGCCTATTTTTCCATGCTTTTTGTCTGTGTTCGCGCGCATATTTGACCTAGCTCCCGATGTCGGATTTCGACGTTATTTTTACCGTCGGAAAGCTTACGCTGCCCTCTTCTGCAAGGTTCTGGATTTTTGGGAAACTGAGCTAAGGACGGAGAGATATGGTCCCGCGAACAGAGGTCACCGGAGTGTTTTGGTCCATCGGAGGGCATTTTTCCGGTGAGGATTCCGGCTAGACCCGGTAAAATCTTGGCGATCCGAGAGTTCCATGTCGTGCATGAGTGTGTCTTCTTTCCAACGTGCCCAGGCTTGCGGATCAACTTGTTGCGAGTCAGGAAGACTCTGTGCGCAAGCGTGACAACGTCGGTGGGAAAATTCTGGAAATTTCAGCACAGCCTTATTTCGTCGGCCTGATTTTACGCGCGTGGTAGATGTAGCTCCCGATATCGGATTTTGACGATCTTGGTATCGTCGGAAAGCTTGCGCTACCTACTTTTCAACGGTACAGGCCTTGCACAGAGGCGAGCTTGGGTTCGCAAGATATGATCTTGCGAACAGAGGCCGTTGGAATGTTCCTTATGCCAAGGGGTCATCTTCTGACTGAGATTCTGGCTTGACCGGAGGAGCTCTTGACGATCCGAGAATTGCGCGTTGTAGCTGAAGCAACCCTCTTGCTTAAGGGTCTTAGCTCGCGGACCAAGTTGCTGCGAGCCGGAGAGAATCTACGTGCAAACGTTGCCTCCCAAATAGGCTGTTTTGTCAACAACACTTAGCAAAATTTGGCTAAGTGTTAGACCGTTTTTTCACGGTTTTGCCCATAACTCTCTCGTTTCTCGTCCGTTTTTGACCCGTAAAGTATCAAATCGAAGCTCTCATCATGCTCTATACAATGGTCAAGGAGCGGTCAGTCCGATCCAGTTTTTGGTCTGGTCAACGGTTCGGTCAAACCTCGGTCAAACTTGGTCAACCTTAGTCAAACTTGGTCAAACTTGGTTAAAGCTCTCCGAACTCTGGGAAATGTATCCCGGACCACGTTTTGAGGTTTTTTTGGGTATAGTGGACCCCAGTCGGGTCAGAAAAGGCTTGGTCAAACCTCGGTCAAACTTGGTCAACTCCGGTCAAACTTGGTTAACCTTGGTCAAACTTGGTCAGATTTTGGGAAATGTGTCCCAGACCCCGTTTTGAGGTTATTTGGTGTGATGAGCCCTCGTCGAATCAAGCCGACTTGGTTCGGACTGCCTCGTTTTGCATGCCGACACCCGAGAAAATCCCAGGGGTAAAAATGGGGTTATGACACATATTTAAAATTTTTTGCACGTCGCGCAGGTTTGCGATTAGTATGTAAACTAAAAGCTGAAGCTAAAAGAAAGTTTTTAGGTTTCCCAAACTATCGCCATGTCAGATTTTCTATTTCCATAGCTATTCACGTTAGATTCAAGCTCCCAATTTTTTTTCTTATTTTGATTCATTTTCATTTATTTTTATCCATATCTGTAAGACCTCAATTAATTATTTTTTCCTCTCTCTAACGCATGACTCCTTATATAACACTATCTCTTTCCGATTCAACCCTATTTTCACTTAATCCATTTAATTAATTCCAACATTAAATTTTATCAATTAATTTATTTCTTCCATAATATATACGGATTTATATTCACTCCTTATTTGATTATGCCTAAAAATTGAGCTCTCTCTCACACGTCTCATCTTATTTGATACGGTCTGTCCTCTGGCTTTCTCTCTTCCCCTTCAAAACATTATCAACTCAATTAATTTGATACCGTAACTGCTCTGTCTCTCATTCTTCCCACCATTTCCACTTCTTCCCTCCCATCAAAATCATCTCTTCATCTCCTTCAGTTGCCACATCCCCAGAATTAAAAATATAAAATCACAGAGTCCCCGAAGATCTCTCTTCACACACACATAAACACTAATCTTTTTTCTTCTTTGTGACATTGTTTCCTGTGGCAAACTTGGAATGAAATCACCCAAACCTCTCTCACTAATTGAATGTTTAGCAAGCAACAACCCAAGGTGACTTCTTCCTCTCTCTAATTATTTTCTAAATTTGTTTAAATTTATGATGGTTTGTGGTTGATATGTTTTGGGTGGGTGCCTTTTGACTGCTTTAAACAACATATGATGATTTGCTCACTATGTGTTTGATGTTTTGTTTCTAAGAACACTATAGTAAACCAGCCAAATAAACTCATAGTTTTGATACCATCTTAGTAGTTTATACCCTTAAACCTTAACTATTTGCTTCTCTTCATATTTGAGTTGTTTGGGGGCATGGCAGTGACAAGTGGAAACCAAACAATTGAAGTCCACAATTGATCTTTGTTTTTTGACTTTGGATGTAGGAAACCCCTCCTTCCATAGTTGGAGTGGTTGCCAACAATATACATTTTTACATTATTTTACTTTCCTAATATTGATTTTTTATTGAGCTTAGATTTTTTCGGTAAAAATTTTCTAAGCAAAACTCTAATGTTTTGTGCCTATTTCAATATTCGTATGACCATGGGGTAAGTTTGTCTAATTCCCATTTTAAGTCCAAAATTATACGAGGCTTTTTGGTTGAATGAGTTTCCAAGTTTTTAATCTTTGTAGGATGGTTATTTGATTTCAATGCACCTAGGCAAAGCTGATAATGTTTTGTGCCTATTTCAATATTACACAATGTGGATAAGTTTGTCTAATTCCCATTATAATTCCAAAATCATATGGAGACTCAGTGGTTTTGAATGAGTTCTCAAAGTCTTGATTTTTTTAGGTGGGTTTTTTTTTTTTTTTAATTGGAAGTTGTGATCAAACTATAATTGGATTTTATTTTGAATTCAATGTTTTCATTGCAGAAAAAATTAGCAATGAATTTATGTCCCCATCTATCACAATAGACATATTTCGCAAATCATAAACCTAGGTGAATCCAATTTCATCTTTCCCTCGGTAGAAAAATTGATGTATTAGTGACATAATATTTTGGTATATAATATGAACTTCAATTTGATTTTTTTTTTTTTTACATGTGAATATTGATATAGTGCAAAAAAAGAGATTCTTGGCCAATGCATTCTATTGAAGAAGAACAAAGCAAAGGTGATATATAAGAGTTGAGGCATCGCAAAACCAGTTTTTTTTTATTTTTTTTTTCCTCTTTAAAAGTTCCATAATTTTTTATGTAACTCAGATTCTCAAGAACAAGAGCCAAACCAAGACTGATGCCCTTTAGGTTATTTTTCCATGCTCATTTGTTTATATGTTGTGTTTTGGGCTAAAGCTGTAGACCTTGAAGAGATCAAACAAGAAGCAATTCCAAAGCTACTACATTAATCTTCAGAGAACAAGAGTAGTAAAGTTGATTTGGAAGAACAATTAGTCTCTTAAATGTTGATGTAACTAAGTTAAATCAACAATGTATAAACTTTGCTGCTCATAAGAGTTTTTTCTTTTCTTTTCTTTGGCTTCTTAGGAAGATGATAATCTGGCATAAAGCTTACAAATTTCCTGTGCGAAATCAACTTTACAAGAGTTGTGATTTCTCTATTGCATTTATGAGTATAATATTCCAAGTATCTGAATTTTTAGTAGTAAGATGATACTCCAAAGAATAGCTCAGCATAATGAAGTGATTCCATGATACGAAAAAATGAACTTTGTCGTCAAACCAGATATAGCATATGAGCACATGCATGGTCTAGATATTTAGATAATTTAAATAACTATATACAAAAGTATAAACTATATGTTCAATGATCTAGATATTTAGATAATTTACATAAAATTTACACAGAAAAGTTCATTGTAATTTATTTGTTTTTATCTCTTTTTTTGCTAAACCCCAAAAAAAAAAATGTTTAATTTTTTCGCGCATCGCGCGGGTCTGCGACTAGTGGAATTTAAGACAAGAGATTTTCCGTGGGCCCAATGCCTTATGGAATTATGTGGTTGTTAATACCTTGTTGAGGTCTCATATAATCCACCACGACCAATCGAGATTTTCACGCCCAAATCGCAAAGGGGGAAAAGGGGGAGAAATAAATATTCACAACGTAGTAAAGCAATAAATATATTTAAAGCATGAAGGAAAGCAATAAATGTATTTAAGCATAAATGGAATTCAAAGCAAAGGGTTTTTTATGGGTCCAATGCCTTATCGAATTACATGGTTGTTAATGCGTTGTTGAGGTCTCACACAATCCACCACGACCAATCGGGATTTTCACACCCAAATCACAAGTAATATTCACAACGTAGTAAATAGTAAAATGAAGGAATTTAATTCAGGGGGTGTGTTCTTGGATCAAATGCCTTGCGGGTTTACATGGTTGTTAATGCCTCGTAGAGGGCTTACATAATCCACCAAAACCGCTAAGGATGTCACACCCAAATACATGAGGAAAGGGGATAATTACAATGAATAAAGCAATAATCCACATAGTGAAAGCAATAAATGTTTTTAAAGTAATGCGGAAAGCGATAAATAATTTAAAGCAATAAATAAATTTAAAGCATAAAGCAATAAATGAACTTAAAGCACATAAATAAAGTAATAAATGAACTTGAAAAACATAAATAAAGCGTTAAATGAACATGGATCCTTGTGAATCCCTTCCCATTTTGGGATCATCACTAGTCACTTCCATTAAAGAAAGAAAAAAAAGAGTGAAGAGAGGGAGGAGGAGAGATTAGAGAGAGAGAGAGATTACCTAAGTAGGTGTCTCTCACTCAAACTAAAACTACCCAAAAACCCCAAAGGAGGACCCCAAAACCCTACTTTCTGCCTATAAACAGCCCAAAAATGGCCTAAAAACTCGAACCCAGCCTTTAGGGGAGGGGGGTGCGTTTTATAGCTGAAGTTCTCATGTTTCGCGCGGGGTCATGCCGCGCGGGTACCGTAGCTTCCACGTGCACGTGGCGATCTTATCCGCCATGTGGCAATTCGCGCGCACGCATAGTTTTTTGACCCAATTTTCAAGGGTGATTTTGGAGGCCTTCTGGTACTCAAAATGGGTCATACAGCATACCGTTGGAAAGCCCCGGAAGTCTACTTTCCAACGATATAAATTTTACATGAATCAGAGTTTGGAAGGAAAAGTTATGGCTCCTGGAAGTTGGGGTGTCGGAGCTGTTTTTTAGCATTTTTCCGGCAAAGATTCCGGCCAAATGGGGGAAGCCACCGGTGAACCGAGAGTTGCGTCTCGAAGCTGGAGTTGCAGTCTTTCTTATTTACCTGGGCTCGCAGATCAACTCACAGTGATCCGGAAAGAGTCCGCGCGCGAAGGCGGCTGTCTGGGAGGAAAAACGCATCAGATTTTTCAGCGCGTTTTCCTTATTTTTTGTCTGTGTTCGCGCGTATGGTTGACATAGTTCTCGACGTCGGTTTTTGACGTTCTTGGTGTCATTGGAAAGCTTGTGCTACCCTCTTCCTTAAAGTTCTGGACTTGCGGGCAACCGAGCTTGGGCTCGAGAGATATGGTTCCGCGAACAAAGGCTGTCAGAGTGTTTTTGGCTTGCCGGAGGGCGATTTTCCGATCGGGATTCCGGCTAGACCGGGGAAAATCTTGGCGATCCGAGAGTTGCATGTCGTGTCTGAACATGTCCTCTGTCTTAAAGTTATGGACTTGTGGATCAACTCATTGTGAGTCGGAAAAACTTTGTGCGCGAGCACGGCATCCCCGAGTGGAAAACTATGAAATTTTCAGCATAGTCTTGTTTCATTCGTCAGTTTTCGCGTGCATGGTAGACTTAGTTCCCGATGTCGGATTTCGGCCATCTTGGTGTCGCCGGAAAGCTTGCGTTACCTATTTCTCTAAAGTTCTAGACTTGCACAGAGGCGAGTTTGGGTTTGCGAGATACGATCCCACAAACGGAGGCTGTTGGAGTGTTTCCCATGCCGGGGGTTCATTTTCTGATCGAGATTCCGGCTTGACCGGAGGAGCTCTTGACGATCCGAGAGTTGCATGTTGTAGCTGAAGTTACCCTTTTCCTCAAGGGTTTTAGCTTACGGATCAACTCGCTGCAGGTTGGAAAGAATCTACGCGCAAACGTCGCTCCTCAAACGGGCTATTTTGTCAACAACATTTAACAAAATTTGGCTAAGTGTTGGACCGGTTTTTCGTGGTTTTGCCCATAACTCCCTCGTTTCTCGTCCGCCTTCGACCTGTAAAGTACCGAATCGAAGCTCTTGATGTGCTCTATCCAATGGTTAGGGGGCGGTCAGCCCAATTCAGCTTTTGGTCCGGTCAACACTTCGGTCAAACCTTGGTCAACCCTTGTCAAAGTTGGTCAAACCTCCCCAAACTCTGGGAAATGTGCTCCGGGCCTCGTCTTGAAGTTCTTTTGAAGTGGCGGACCCCTGTCAGGTTGACTCTGCTCGGTTCGAGCTACCTCGTTTTATGTGTTGACACCCAAGGAAAATCTTGGGGGTAAAAATAGGGTTATAACAGTTGCCCCTTCTTTGTTTGGCGTTTTTTGGCACAAGGAATGCTGGACAAAGAATAAATGACTCGATTTTTGCCCGTTGGAATTTTCTTGATTTTCGTGCCCATCCTTGGGTATTGCAAAAAATCTTCCTCAGTTTGCATGTCACTCTCTGTCAGACGCATTCGCTCTCAATCTGTTGACACACTGATGGGAACCAAGGTGGGCCTAGCCTTAAAGATCCTTTACAAGTTCCAGATGGGCCAATTACAAGATCAAGAGCCAAGAAGATCAAGGAAGCAATGCAAGGATTGGTGGAATCCACTTGGGATGAAGCTAGTAAGAGCCCAACAATCAAAGTGGGTTTGAAAGAAGGAGAACCAATTTTGATCCACTTGATACAAGCTGTGGAAGACACGACTTAGGGAAGTTTGGGCCTATTGCTATTCAAGGCTTTCAATTTATTAAAAGATTTATTTTATTAGCTTAGAATAAGTGAGCTTGAGGAAGGCCTTGTAGCCAAATTACTGTAGCGTGGCACTGTTCACGCAGGGGTATTTTTGGAAGAATGGGTTTTATTTTGTTTAAGGTTTTAATTAGGTTTTTAGTTTAAATACACTTTGTAGCCTCATTTGAAGGAGACAATATATTGAATTTTTATTGTGAGTTGAGTTTTCTCCTCTTGTTCTTGATTGAACTTTTGAACTTATCAAAGGTAAATTACAACCTTTGTGGCGTTCCTCCTTGTAATCTGGGTTCTTGAGATAGATTCTTCAACGAGTCTAGATTTTAATATAATCTAGGTTCTTGAAATGGATTCTCAACGGGTCTAGATTCTTCATCCATTGACTTGATCTTGGCTTTCTTGAGTGAGTTTTCAAATTGATTGTGGGTTTAAGGGATTCCATTCCGCAGATTCATATCATTTGGAATCAGAGCAAGTTTTTCCATTCAGGTCTGATTCTATCTTTTGTTTCTTGCGTATTTGATTCTAGGGCTTCATTGTTCTAGGGTTACCAAAAAAAATAAATAAATAAAAAAAAAAAATAATAAAAAAAAAAAATAAATAAAAAAAATAGGTGGCTGCCGAATTGCATTGTTCTAGTGTTTGTGTTAGCTGAAACCTCTTATTCAAGAGTTTGTGTAGGTTGAAACTTCTTGTTCTAGAGTTTGTGTTGGCTCAAATCTCTTATTCTAGGGTTTTTGAGTTATTGTTCAGGTTTTGTCATTTGTTTATTCCTTTGATTGTGATCAAATCAGTTGCTGAAAAAAAGAAAAAAAAAATCCAAAAAAAAAAAAATTCCGAAAATTTTTATGACCCTTATCATCAACGGGGCTGCATACATCATTATAGTTACTATTTTATTCTTTTTTATTCCCTTGTTCTTGTTCTTGTTCTTATTCTGGTTCTCGTTTTTGTTCTTGTTCTGGTTCTGGTTCTTGTTCTTGTTTCTTGGACCTAATTACTAGTTGGGATAAAACAAGGTCGCATTGTCTTGATTGAGTTCAATTAGTTCTTAAAGAACTTGAATGGGAAAACTCTTGAGGTAAAAGGCAAGAGAGTGTGAGACTATTATCAAAAAAAAAAAAAAAATAGCCAATTAAGAGTGAAATACGAGTGGAGTGCCATTGTTCAAGAGTAAACACGTAAGGGAGTGTGTGAGGTTTTCCACTAACATTTTTTTTTTTTTGCAGCACATTATGATGTCTCATAAGGGTGACTCATCACCTAAGGGGAAGGCAGATAACTCATCCTTTGTATTGCAAGCCATGCAACAACAGTTTGAGCAGTTGAACTTTGTATTGGGTGAAGTGAGGGATAGGATGGATCTTCAAGATGTAGTGATTAGAAATCTGCAAGGTGGGAGAGATATGAGGCGACGTGAGCCTAGGGTTGAAAATGAGTATAAGAATGAAGGAGATGGTGAGGATGAGGAAGACTTAGCATCTGAAGTTGGGTCGGGTAGACATAGACGATTTAGGCGTGAAAGAGGACATGGGGGGAACCGAGGGGGTCGGGATGGTTTAGATCGAAACCTTGGGAGCATCAAAATGAAAATACCATCTTTCCAAGGTAGAACTGACCTTGAGGTTTATCTAGAGTGGGAGAAAAAAATAGACCTCGTGTTTGATTGTCATCATTACTCTAAAGAGAAGAAAGTGAAGTTGGCGGTAATAGAATTCACTGATTATGGTATTATTTGGTGGGATCAATTAGTGACCAATAGAAGGAGGAATAATGAGAGACCTGTAGAGACGTGGGGAGAGTTAAAAGCTCTCATAAGGCGGAGATTTGTACCTAGCCACTTCTATAGGGACCTTTACCAAAAGCTCCAAAATCTTACACAAAGGTCTAGGAGTGTGGAGGATTACCATAAGGAGATGGAGGTGACGATGATTCGGGCTAATGTAGAGGAGGATCGGGAGGCCACCATGGCTAGATTTTTTAGTAGTTTGAATAGGGACATAGCCAATGTAATTGAATTGTAGCATTATGTGGAGATAGAGGACATGGTGCACATGGCTATGAAGGTGGAGAGACAGTTAAAGAGAAAAGGGACAGCAAGGTACACTTCGGTTTCTAACACTACTTGGAAATCAAAGTGGGATAGGAATGATTCAGCTGAAGCAAAAAGAAAGACCGAACCACCTAAGGGAAAAGATGAGGGAACTAGCAGCAAACCCAAGGTAGAATCTCAACCTTCATGGAATAGAGATATTAAATGCTTTAAGTGTTTGGGTTCACGACACATCACTTCTCAATGTCCAAACAGGCGGGTGATGATTATGTGCGACAATGGGGAGGTGATGACTGAGAGTGAGGATGATAGTGATGGGATGCCCGAGTTGGTTGATGCTAGTGATGATGATGGAGTGGTATACCCCGTGACAGGTGAGTCTCTTGTTGCCAGGCGTGCTCTCAATACACACATTAAGGTGGATGATGCAGAGCAACAGAGAGAGAACATTTTCTATACTAGATGCCACGTCAACAATAAGGTATGTAGTATGATCATTGATGGGGGGAGTTGTACTAATGTGGCTAGCACTATTTTGGTGAGAAATTGAATTTACCAACCTTAAAACACTCTAGACCATACAAATTGCAGTGGTTGAATGATTGTGGAAAGGTTTGGATAGGATAGTTACTTTTTCAATTGGGAAGTAGATGAGGTGCTTTGTGATGTTGTGCCTAATGCTGGCCTGTCATAACCCCATTTTTACCCCCGGGATTTTCTCGGGTGTCGGCGCGCAAAACGAGACAGCCCGAACCAAGCCGGTCTGATCCGACGAGGGCTCATCACGCATCAAATACTCCCAAGAAGAAGGTCCGAGACACATTTCCCAAGGTTTGACCAAGTTTGACTAGGGTTGACCAAGTTTGACTAGGGTTGACCGAAGTTTGACCGAGGTTTGACCGAGCTGTTTCCAGCCCGACTAGGGTCCACCTTGCCCAGAAACCCTTGAAATGAAGTCCGGGGATACATTTCCAAGAGTTTGGAGAGCTTTGACCAAATTCGACCAAGTTTGACCAAGGTTGACCAAGTTTGACCAAGGTTTGACCGGACCATTGACCAGACCAAAAACTGGATCGAACTGACCACCCCTTGACCAAGGTATAGAGAATATCAAGAGCTTCGATTCCGTACTTTACGGGTCGAAAACGGACGAGAAACGAGAGAGTTGTGGCCAAAACTGCGAAAAAACGGTCCGATACTTAGCCAAATTTTTGGTAAGTATTGTTGACAAAACAGCCTATTTGGGAGGCAACGTTTGCGCAAAGATTCTCTCCGACCCGCTGCAACTTGGTCCGCGAGCCAAGACCCTTAGGCAAGAGGTTCACTTCAGCTACCACACGCAACTTTCGGATCGTCAAGAGCTCCTCCGGTCAAGCCGGAATCTCAGTCAAGAAGATGACCCCTTGGCATAAGGAACATTCCGACGGCCTCCTGTTCGCAAGATCATATCTTGCGAACCCAAGCTCGCCTCTGTGCAAGGCCTGTACCGTTAGAAAAGTAGGTAGCGCAAGCTTTCCGACGATACCAAGATCGTCGGAATCCGACATCGGGAGCTACGTCTACCACGCGCGTGAAAACAGGCCGACGAAATAAGGCTGTGCTGAAATTTCCGGAATTTTCCCACCGACGTTGCCACGCTTGCGCACAGAGTCTTCCTGACTCGCAACAAGTTGATCTGCGAGCCCGGGCACATTGGAAAGAGGACACATCCATGCACGACGTGGAACTCTCGGATCGCCAAGAATTTATCGGGGTCTCAGCCGGAATCCTGATCGGAAAACTGCCCTCAAACGGACCAAAAACACCCCGGTGGACTCTGCTCGCGGGGCCATATCTCACGAGTCCAAGCTCGGATTCCCGCGAATCCGGAACCTTGCAAAAATAGGCAGCGCAAGCTTTCCGACGGTACCAAGAACGTCAAAATCCGACATCGGGAGCTAGGTCAAATATGCGCGCGAACTGGGACAAGATTTGAGAAAAAACGCGCTGGGAGCAAAACGCATTTTTTCTCCCGGACAGCCGCCTTCGCGCGCAGAGTCTTTCCTGCTCGCAACAAGTTGATCCGCGAGCCCGGGTGCGTTGGAAAGATAATGACTCCGGCTACGTCGTGGAACTCTCGGTTCGCCGAATAGCATCCCCCGTTTGACCGGAATCTTCACCGGAAGAGTGCACGAAAACAGCTCCGATACCCCGACTTCCGGGAGCCATAACTCCCTCGTCCGAACTCCGATTCGCGCAAACTTTATATCGTTGGAAAGAGGACGTCGAGAGCTTTCCGACGATATGCCGCATGACCCATTTTGAGTTCCGGAAGACCTCCAAAACTGCCCCCGAAAATCGGATAAAAAAGGGTACGCGCACGGAAATCGAGGAGGATTCGAGGGGCTGCTGGCGTGGAAGGATAAGACTGCCACGTGGCAGTACCACAACTCGCGCAGGACCGTCATGCGCCGCGCATGATGGTGCTGCGCGAGGCGTGCACGGTTTTCTATAAAACCGACCCCCCCCTCATTTGCATTTGCACAGTTTTTGCTCGGGCACTAGGCCTCTCTAGAGCTTAGTTTAGGCAGAAAATAGGGGTTTAGGGGGTTTTAGGAGGGGGTTTTTGGGGTAGTTTTAGAGAGAGAGACTCCTCTCTAGGTAATCTCTCTCTCTCTCTAGGCTCTTTCTCCTCTCTCTTTTTCTTTAGGGATTTTGGGGGGTTTTTAGAGTGAGAAGCACCTATTAGGTGCTTCTCTCTCTAACCTCCTCCTCATCTTCCCCTCTCTCTCTCTCTCTCTCTTTCTCTTACATTTCTTTAGTTCATTTATTTCATTTATGCTTTACTAGTTTCTTATTTGTCCATTTATTGCTTTATTTACATTTCCTTGTCATTTATTGCTTTATTTACATTTCCTTGTCATTTATTGCTTTCTTTACATTTCTAGTCATTTATCGCTTTCTTTACATTTCTAGTCATTTATCGCTTTATTTACATTTTATACGCACTTGTGAATATATATGTTGTTGATTGATTACCCCCCCTCCCCCGGTGTGTTTTAGTACGGCAATATTGAGTGGCTTTGGCGGCTCGCGTAAGTCCTCTAACAAAGGCCGTTGACAACCATGTTAGCCCACGAGGTCTTGACCCGAAAAATACACCGGTTTCCTCGTGTTTTAGTACGGCAAATATTGAGTAGCTTTGGCTCAGTTGCGTAAGTCCTCTAACGAGGCCGTAACAACCTTGTTAGCCTACGAGGTATTTGACCCGAAAAACACATCCCCATGTGTTAAATAATTGTCATTTATCGCTTTATTTACATTTACTACGTTGTAAATATTATATTGTGGAATATTGTCATTTTCCCATTTTTCTTTCCCTTTGTGATTTGGGCGTGATAATCCCGATTGGTCGTGGTGGACTATGTAAGACCTCAAAGAGGCATTATCCACCATGTAATTCCATAGGAATTGGACCCACGAAAATCCCTTGTTTAAACCCCGTTATTTTCATTATTTACTACGTTGTTGTAATTTACTATTGTCCATTTTCTTCATTATTTTGATTTGGGCATGAAAATACCAAACGGTATTGGCGGTTTTAGGTAAGTCTTTCAATAGCACTAAACCCCATGTAAATCCATGAGGCGTTGGACCCGTAAATTGCAAAACCCATTTTCAAAAAAGATTTTTCTCATTTAAGTCCTATTTGGCGTCGAAGGTTTGGATAAGTCTTTCAATAGCACCAACCCTTCGTGTAAGCCCGAAAAGGCATTGAAACCCATTTTCAAAATAGATTTTTCTCATTATAAGTCCTATTTGGCGTCGAAGGTTTGGATAAGTCTTTCAATAGCACCCAACCCTTCGTGTAAGCCCGAAAAGGCATTGAAACCCCATTTTCAAAATAGATTTTTCTCATTTAAGTCCTATTTGGCGTCGAAGGTTTGGATAAGTCTTTCAATAGCACCCAACCCTTCGTGTAAGCCCGAAAAGGCATTGAAACCCCATTTTCAAAAGATTTTTCTCATTTAAGTCCTATTTGGCGTCGAAGGTTTGGATAAGTCTTTCAATAGCACCAACCCTTCGTGTAAGCCCGAAAAGGCATTGAAACCCATTTTCAAAATAGATTTTCTCATTATAAGTCCTATTTGGCGTCGAAGGTTTGGATAAGTCTTTCAATAGCACCTAAACCCTTCGTGTAAGCCCGAAAAGGCATTGAAACCCTCTTTTTAGATTGTTTTGTTTTATTCATGTAAATCCTATGGTGGTGTCGGGATCCGAGTAAGTCTTTCAATAGCATCGAATCCCGACCCCACGAGGTCTTGACCCTTTCCTTAAAAATTCTCATGAATTGCACCTTGTCATTTCAAATAAATGTTGCATTTATGTCATTTCATACTTATGATTGATGTACTGCTAACATACCATGATTCATCCCATATTTGTCATACTTGTGATTTATGTGCTGCGAACATGCCATGATTACTTGTTTGAACATTTTATTGATTTCATGCTCTTTCTTGTAATTATGTGTTTGAACATACCGTGATTACTTGCTTGATTGTTTATTCGCTTTGATATAAAAATGTGATTAAAATACACTTTGCCATGAAAACTTTAAAAAGAGTAAACATGGTAATGTGGGCGTTAGAAACGAAGGTATGAGTCCTTTACACGGGGGCGTGGCTGGTACGTGCTTTCGTGTAAGGGATTCTACACGTTCTAACTCCCATAGGATCATGGTCTAAAATTCCCCAAAGTGTGAATTAATCATCCAAAACCCCGCCATTTGACGGACCGCTTTACTCTTGGAAATCAAGGGTAAAGAGATCCCGAATATGGCACCAAAAACATTAATTGTTTGTCCCGGCACTAGGTGTTAGGATTTCAAGTATATCCTACCACCGAAATGCCCGGAAATTTAAAAGATACAAAGATAAAAGGGATGGTGAAATAAAGAGTCTAATCAAAACCGAACGAAGTCATATTACGTTTGCCATTTTTGGTATATCGTACGACGGAAATCGGGACATTTGTACATAATAAAAACCAACAAACTTAGGCTTAGCAAATAAAGAAAACATTAGGAAGGAGGTAACCGTTTTCTTAAACGGATGTCGTGGGGTGCCTAACACCTTCCCCACGCATAAGCAAACCCCCGAACCTATCTCTGGTTCAAGACCATTTAGTTGTAGATGTCTAAATAGGGTAAAATCTATTAGACATAGGTGCCCAATCACACCTTAAAATTTCCCATGATTGGTGGCGACTCCAAATTTGTGCTCACACGCACACACGTACACAAGTTCCCACACACACACAACTCGTATCTCGAAACGGAAAAGAGATAGAGGAACACACACAACACTCGCCAAATGGGGGTCGGTATCTAGGAAAATAAAACTTAGAATAAAAATAGAATAGGATTTTCCGCCGGTGTCGACAGCTTGGCGACTCCACTGGGGACTTAGAGGGTTTAAGCCTATAGTCTTTCGGTGTTTTCTTTGCTAAGCATGTGTGTATATATTTGTTGGTATTCATTATTTGATTCATTCTTTATTTCATCTTGTATAGTGTTTTGATTTTAGCATGTCTATATTCTTGTATATAAACTGCGAACATAGGATAGAGATTTATTTTATGCAACACATATTGTATATTGTGCTTTGTACAAAAAAGTCTTTTCCCTTTTTACTTTCAAAATCATGACATATACACTCATTGGACTTTTGGGTCGAACCCGGACTCAGGTGGGGCTGGGCTAGTACAGGCTCCACCACGAACCCTTTTATATCTAGGACATGGAACACGAGAATCCACCCTTCTCCCTTCACACCCGTGGAGATCGAGGGGGGCGTGCAAGTGCTTCCCCGGTGATCCAATACCCTTTCGACTTCCTTCGGGAGGATGAAACGGGCATGATCATCGGCCCCTTTAGGAAACAGAATTCCAAGCTGTGTCATACCATGTTGCATATAGTAAGCTATAGTGTAGAAAACTACCTGTGAGGGCTCTGGTAAAAGCCAACCGAGTGAACATCCAACCTAAGATAGGATACCCAAAAATAGGATGTGTCTTTTCAAAATGAGTCAAGGGAAAAGCGTTGTGCTATTTTCCAGGTGGTGATAAAATAATTGGAGCCGAGTCAGGTTCTATCTATCTAAACCTTTGTTTGCATGTCATTGTTTGATAAAGGGATAGGATAACCACGTTGTCCATACCCGTTGCAAACCACTCAAACCCAAAGAGTTCCAAACTCTACATGGGATGTATAGAGTCGTGTCGTATCCAACCAAAAGTACGACCCTCACATTAACCGACATCGGTTCCCTCCAAAAATTTTCAAAAATGGAACCGAACGCCGAAAGGCTCGTCGAATTTTCAGTAATGTGAGAGTCTATCTTTTCGTTGATACGCGTGTACATAGTCTTGTCGTACCCCAACCAAAAGTACGACCCTCACATTAACCGACATCGGTTCCCAAAAAATTTTCAAAAATGGAACCGAACGCCGAAAGGCTCGTCGAATTTTCAGTAATGTGAGAGTCTAGCTTTTCGTTAGTACGTGTACATAGTCTTGTCGTACCCCAACCAAAAGTACGACCCTCACATTAACCGACATCGGTTCCCAAAAAATTTTCAAAATGGAACCGAACGCCGAAAGGCTCGTCGAATTTTCAGTAATGTGAGAGTCTACCTTTTCGTTAGTACATGTACATAGTCTTGTCGTATCCCAACCAAAAGTACGACCCTCACATTAACCGACATCGGTTCCCCCAAAAATTTTCAAAAATGGAACCGAACGCCGAAAGGCTCGTCGAATTTTCAGTAATGTGATAGTCTACCTTTTCGTTGATACGTATGTACCCATTGTGTATAGAGTCATGTCGTCCTCAACCAAAAGTACGACCCTCGCATTTACCGACATCGGTTTCCAAAAAAAAAAAATCTTTCAAAATGGAACCGAACGCCGAAAGGCTCGTCAATTTTTGGTAATGCGAGAGCCTATCTTTTCGTTGGTACGATTGTAACCATCATGTATAGAGTCAAGTCATCCCCAACCAAAAGTACGATTATCACATCAACCGACGTCGGTTCCCCAAAAAGATTTTTCAAAAAAAAAACGGAACCGAACGCCGAAAGGCTCGTCAAATTTTGATAAGATGTGATAGTCTATCTTTTCGTTGATACATTGTATTATTGTGTATAGAGTCGTGTCGTCCTTCAACCAAAAGTACGACCCTTGCATTTATCGACATCGGTTCCCTCCCAAAATTTTCAAAAAAAATGGAACCGCACGCCGAAAGGCTCGTCGGATTTTGATAATGCAAGAGTCTATCTTTTCGTTAGTACGTCTGTAAACCCCAAGAGTTTCCAAACTCTATAAGGTCGTGTAGAGTCTCTCGTCATGTCCAACCAAGAGTATGACCTTCGCACTAACTGACATCGGTTCTCAAAAATCTTTCAAAATAGAACCGAACGCCGAAAGGCTCGTCAAATTTTGATAGTGCGAAAGCCCATCTCTTCGTTGACAAATCCATACATGTGTCAATCCTAAAGAGTTCTCAACTCTACATAGGAATCTAGATACTTACCCATCGTGCTGTCCTGTCAACCAAGAATACGACCTTCACACTTATCGACACTGGTTCCCTCCAAAAAATCTTTCAAAATGGAACCAAGCGCCGAAAGGCTCGTCGAATTTCCAATGGTGTGAAAGCCTATTTCTTTGTTGACAACACCACTATGTACATACACGAGTTCTTAACTCTATAGATGTCTATTTGTGTCATCCCGACCCTCATATTGATTGATGTTGGTCACCCAAATTTCCAAAATAAAGCCATGAGCCGAAAGGCTCGCCAATTTTGGCAACCCAATGGGAAAACCCATCCATTTGTCAATGCATATTGCATTCATGCATACCATGCATACGCATACATACTTAGCCATGGTTTACCCGCAAAGTAAGCCAAGGTCATGCATCCAATTGTGAATTCAAAGTCTAACTTGACGTTGTTTACCTCTCTAGGTTATATTTGCATTCGCAATCAAATGGCTGGAGAAACAAGTGGACCCGGACCTAGCGAGCAAGAAATCCGGATGGTCGCTCTTGAACGAAAGTTCGACGAACTCCTCAGCTTCGTGCAACTAATAGCAAAGCGAAATACGGATGATGAGAACCAAAGGAAGGAAGACGACAAAGATACCAGTGAAGCAGAACCGGAAGGGCATTCCAACACCAACGCCACTCCACCAAGGCCGCCGACGCCACCGAAGCCAGAGGGGAAAGACTCCCAATTGGACAGCAAGATTGATAGTTTGGAGGAGAAGATCAGGCTCATACAGGGTTTGAACTCTTTCGGAAACACGGACTTTCTCGAGCATGTCCTGGTTCCCCAACATGACGGTGCCACCCAAGTTCAAGGCCCCGGAGTTCGAGAAATACAATGGGAGAGGAGACCCCATGATCCATCTGCAAATGTACTGCCGAAAGATGGCACCCTATGCCGACAATGAGCCGTTGCTGATCCAGACATTTCAAGATACCCTGACAGGGAATGCAGCAGAATGGTACTCACAGTTGAAGAAGATCTCTCATTGGAAGGAAGCTGGCAGATACCTTCCTTGGCTCAATACGGGTTTCAACTCCCAAATAGCTCCGGATCGGATTCGATCTTGCAAGAGGATGGAAGAAGAAGAGCAATGAAACCTTCAGGGAATATGCCCAAAGGTGGAGAGAGAAAGGCGGCTCGAGCACGCCCGCCACTAGACGAAAGAGAGATGATCAAGATCTTCGTTGATACACTGAAGAACCCCTACTTCGACCGGATGATGGGATTACAAATGCAGTTCTTTGTAGACCTGATACCGGTGGGTGACAGGATTCGAAGATGCCTTGAAAGACAAAGAAAGATAGTGGACATGACGGCCCTAATGGCATTAGCCGAACAGGCCGCCAAGAAAGCTCCGACAAAGAGGAAGGAAGGAGATGTGCAAATGATAGGGAGAAACAACGGAAGACCAAGGCAAGTCCTCCCGACTTTCACCATGCAACCGATACAACCTAGGCCTATTCAGGCCCCGGCTCCGACTCAGGTTCCAGCCCCGGCCCCGGCACCTCAGATGCCGGCAAGGCCGGTGAAGGAAACCAACCCAATGACAACAGGTGGCTCAGAAAAGAGCCAAGGCAATTCACGCCTTTACCTATGCCTATGACAGAGTTATACCCCATCCTGATAGAGAAGAGCCTAATCTCACCTATTGTCCCAAGGCCTTACAACGGGCCCGCAAGAAAGGGATTTCAACCCAAATTCGGCCTGCGATTTCCACTTTGGAGAAGTGGGACATGCACTGTTGAAAATTGCGGCCAACTGAGGCATCGGGTTCAAGACCTAATTGATCACGGGAGTCCTGAAGTTTCGAAGGACTACCTAACATCACCACCAACCCTTTGCCTAAACCACCCAGAAGGAGGTGTAAACATGGTTGAGATAGAGGAAGGGAATGAGGAGAGTATCGCGTGGAGGCGTCTCTTTTATACCTTGGAGAAAAAGAAGACACATCACCCCGTTAGAAGCACCACCGGGGCCATCAACAGGGGACGCATGTGAATATCACTCGGGGGCAAGAGGGCACAGCCTAGAGTGTTGTGAGGAGTTCAAGAAGAAAATCACCAATCTGATGGAGAACGGGCTGGTGGGGAGAGAAGAAATACCATCGAAAAGGAAGCCGTCAACCAGATGACCCCTCCGATTTCGACTGGTACGCGGAGATCAATCTGGATGACATCGTGGAAGACGAGATGGATCTCGATAACCTACAGGATGAAGAAGCCGATTGGGGATACTTCATGGAGGATGATACTGATGAATGGAGAGATGTTGATTTCACCGAATTCTTCCAATTCCCGTGCTTGATAGTGCCACCTGGGTTTGTGACACCGGAATTTGAGATATTTTACGAGGATGGGGATCCGGAGGTCCATTTGCAAAAGTACGGCGAGAAGATGGCCTTACATTTGGAGAATGAGCTTTTGATGATCTCGGTGTTTCCCGAGAGCCTGTCAAAACAAGCTGCCGCCTGGTTCTATCAGCTGAGGAACCTTACCGGCTGGGATGATTTGGTAAGAGTCTTCTTGGAGCGATATCGCTTCAATCCCCATTCGATTCTAGAATACTTGGGTCTGAAGAAAGATGAAGAGCCCTACATCATCCCCGACCCGGGAGTGGGTGAAGTGATTGTGGAGATCAAAGAAGAATCGAGCGTGCTGTCCCTACCAGCACTGACTGAGGGAGAAGAAGAAGAGGAAGTCAAGCCATTGCCACCAGCCAAAGACCCAGACAACGCTACCATTGCCGAAGAAGGAGAGGAGCCAATCAAGGCACCACCGCCAAGCAATATCACCACCGCCGTTGCTGAAGAAGAATATGCTGGCCCTATGGTTGAAGGGTTGAGCATCCACACCATTGCCGGAGAGGAGGATTCCACCACCACACCACCGACCCGCCACTGCCAACAGGGAGAAGAAGTCAAGACGTGGACTTGCGTACCATTGCTACAGCGTGTCTCGAGTAGCAATGAGTAAGCGGTATCCCAGCTAGGGGTAACTCGGTTTTGAGTCTACCAATAGCTCGGGAATTTTTGTATCAAACAATTTCGGGTTTCTATGTTTATTTTATGCTTTCAAGATATCATGCCACAATCATAATCATTTCATCATTGTAATATTTCCATTTCCATATTTCAAATGATATGTCACGTGTTTATTCCATGAATTTCTTTATCTCAAATACTCCAATGTGCATTAAATAAATCCAACACGCCATCATGCACAAAACGAATGGCTTCCCTTTTTAATTTTCTTACCGATTTTCCATCCGCCATCCTTTCCAGGATTACACGCAAAACCTCAAACGATCCCCACGTCTCCAAAATTGACAACAAAACGGATTGCTCACTGGATAACATAGATAATTCCGACGAAGAAATCGAATTACCAAAGTGACATCCTTCGAGGCATTAGAGAGACAAGATGAGGGGTCCAAACCCAACATAGAGGAGTTGGAAATTAGTAAATCTGGCCTGATACGAGGGTGAAGAGCCGAGAGAAGTCAAGATTGGAACCCGCTGCGCCGCAGAGCAAAAGGAAGCACTCATCGCACTGTTAAGAGAGTTCCATGAAATCTTCGCCTGGTCTTACCAAGACATGCCAGGCCTAGACACAGACATAGTGGTCCACAAGATTCCGCTGAAGCCAGAATGCAAGCCCGTCAAAGCAAGCACTGCGACGGATGAAGCCCGAAGTCATTTTGAAGATCAAGGAAGAGGTGGAAAAGCAATTGAAGGCAGGTTTCCTAAGCACAGTAACCTATTCGGACTGGGTAGCCAATATAGTCCCGGTGCCGAAAAAGGACGGAAAAGTCAGAATGTGCGTGGACTATCGGGATCTGAACCGAGCCAGCCCGAAGGATAATTTTCCTCTACCTCACATTGATACCCTGGTCGATAATACAGCAACGAACGTCGTATTCTCATTCATGGACGGATTCTCAGGGTACAATCAGATCAAAATGGCCGAAGAAGACAAATCCAAGACTGCTTTCATCACACATTGGGGAACCTTCGTGTACGATGTCATGCCTTTCGGCCTAAAGAACGCAGGAGCCACTTATCAGCGAGCCATGGTCACCCTCTTCCATGACATGATTCATCACGAGATAGAGGTTTACGTAGATGACATGATTGCCAAGTCTCGTACCGCACAAGATCATCTCACAGACCTACGCAAATTGTTCCAACGACTGAAGAAGTATCAGCTCCGATTGAACCCGAACAAGTGTGCCTTCGGCGTCACATCCGGAAAGTTATTAGGCTTCATCGTCAGCGGCCGGGGAATTGAGATTGATCCTGCAAAGGTTCAAGCCATACGAAGCATGCCCGCGCCAAAGACAGAGAAAGAGATCCGAAGCTTCTTGGGAAGGATTAACTATATAGCTCGCTTCATTCGCACAGCTTACTGCAACCTGCGAGCCTCTGTTCAAGTTGTTGAGAAAAGATGTGAAGATAAAGTGGACTGAAGACTGCCAGAGAGCCTTTGACAAGATCAAGGAGTATCTGCTCAACCCACCCATCCTGGTTCCACCAACTCCAGGACGTCCCCTCATTCTATACCTCACAGTCCAAGAAGCATCCATGGGCTGCATGTTGGGACAACAAGACGAGACTGGGAAGAAGGAGCAGGCAATCTACTATCTTAGCAAGAAGTTCACGGAGCCGGAGACCCGTTACTTGTTGGTTGAGAAGACGTGCTGCGCACTGGCTTGGGCCTCCAAGAAGCTGAGACAGTACATGCTCTACTACACCACTTGGTTGGTATCCCGGATGGACCCGATCAAGTACATCTTTGAAAAAGCCTGCCTTGACTGGGAAGATCGCACGGTGGCAAGTACTCCTATCTGAATTCGACATCTTGTTTGTGGCTCGAAAGGCGATCAAGGGACAGGCCATAGCCGATTACTTGGCAGATTACCCGTCCGAGCAGTTAGAGCTAATGGACTCAGAGTTCCCAGACGAAGACGTAATGACAGTCGACGAAGACAATCATGGTAGATGGAAGCTTTACTTTGATGGAGCAGCGAACGCTGTCGGAAGTGGAATTGGCGCGGTCTTGGTATCGCCAAAGGGACAACAAACTCCTATCGCTGTTAAGCTGGGATTTGATTGCACCAACAACATGACTGAGTACGAAGCATGCATCGTCGGCCTGCAAGCAGCTTTAGAATTCGGTGCTTATGAACTGGAAGTTTTCGGAGACTCTCTGCTGATAGTGTCACAGACTAACGGAGAATGGCAAGCTCGGGATCCCAAGCTCATCCCATACCAACGATACATCAGCCGGCTAGTCCCAAAGTTCAAGTATGTCACCTTCACATACACCCCAAGAGCTCACAATCACTTTGCTGATGCGCTCGCCACACTGGCAAGCCTAATCAAGCTAGTAGAAGGGGATGATGTGCGACCATTACGGATCGAGACTCGAGACATCCCGGCATACTGTGTGTGCATAGAAGAATGCATGAACGTCGAAGCAGAGATAGACAATAAGCCTTGGTATTACGATATCAAGCGCTTCATCCAAGACAGAGAGTATCCATCACGGGCGACCGAAAATGAGAAGAAAGTACATCAGAAGGATGGCCTTCCAGTTCTTCTTGAGCGGAGAGATTCTGTACAAACGAACTCATGACGCCACCCTCCTGCGATGTGTAGATGCAGAAGAGGCCAATCGATTGATCCAAGAGATGCACGCGGGATTGATGGGAGCCCATGCCAACGGACCCTTCCTGGCCCGGAAGATCATGAGAGCTGGCTATTATTGGTTGACAATGGAGAGGGACTGCATCAGACATGTCCAGACGTGCCATAAATGCCAGATGTATCAGAACAGCAAGAACGCACCTCCCCAATATCTTCACACTATGGCCTCGCCGTGGCCTTTCTCAGCTTGGGGAATGGATGTGATTGGTGCGATCACCCCAAAGGCGTCTAACGGGACATGAGTTCATACTGGTGGCCATCGACTATTTTACCAAGTGGGTGGAGGCATGTTCCTTCAAGAATGTCACTCAAGTCGCGGTCACCCGGTTTGTGAAGAACAACATCATCTGCCGTTACGGAATGCCAGAAGATGCTCATCACCGACAATGCTTCCAACCTAAACAACCGCATGATGGATCAGCTATGCCAGCAGTTCAAGATCCAGCACCACAACTCTGCTCCATACCGTCCGAAGATGAACGGAGCCGTAGAAGCTGCCAACAAGAACGTGAAGAAGATTCTGAGCAAGATGACGGAGACTTATAAAGATTGGCACGAGCACCTGCCTTATGCCTTTGTGTGCCTACCGAACGTCAGTGAGGACATCCGTTGGAGCCACCCCCTACTCTCTGGTGTATGGGATGGAAGCAGTACTACCAGTCGAAGTGGAGATCCCTTCTTTGAGAATCCTGTCACAAACTCAGCTGGAAGAAGCCGAATGGGCCCAAGCACGGTATGAGCAGCTGAACTTCATAGATGAAAAGAGATTGGCGGCACTATGCCACGGGCAGCTTTACCAGAGGAGGATCGAAAGAGCTTACAACAAGAAGGCTCGACCTCGCACTTTCCAACCCGGAGATCTCGTTCTGAAGAAGAGGAATATGGCCCTATCAGATCCACGAGGAAAGTTCGCACCATCATATGAGGGTCCGTACGTGGTGAAGAAAGCCTTCTCAGGGGGAGCAATCATTCTGGCTGATATGGATGGCGAAGAGTTCCGGTCACCCATTAATTCTGATTCTGTAATTAAGTACCATGTATAACTTTAGTCAATTTAATCAAAGAGGAATATTCTTCAAATTTCCAATTTGTTATTTTGATAATTTTGAAGAAGGCCCGGGAAGCAACGAAAATCCGTAAGGACGTTGCCCTCGGATGGAAATTACCGCGGGTATGGTGAAAACCTCGGAAGAGGCGCCATAGGCAAAAGTAACGTGGAAAGCTGGACTTGGCGTAAGCTGAGGGTAATATATGGCTAAAAAAAAAAAAAAAAAAAAAAAAAAAACCGGTATCACAACAAGGCGGGCATCAAATCAGTGCAAGACTAGTGATCGGGGTTGTTAGGCGGTGAAGAGGTTTTCGACGAAAGAACGACCTATGTTATCCTTTGAGCAGTACGGTTCGTTCGATATAAAGAGAATGTTTGGGGATCAAGAGGTGGAGCACAAGTGTATCCTTCCAAACACCCAGTTTCAAAGTGACATATCATTAAGTTCTCACAAACCATTCATACCATACTTATCTCTTTCAAATTTGTAAATTCTCATATTCATTTCCACAATAACATTCAATCCTTGCCATTGATTCATAAAAAGTCGAATTCATAGGATTTCATATAGATATTCATAGACAAAATACGTGCTTTCGTTCATTCATAGTTCATAAATTCATACATTTGATTTTTCATGATGTCTTGAAAGCATGTCTAAATATATCGACTTAGAAGTTAAAAATGGGAGCCATGCATAATCCGACTCGGATTTATGAATGACTCACCATCTAAATACAAAAACTACTGACTACTCACTGCTACCGTGAAGTATGCTATCTAATGACCAAGACGTATGCAGGTCTCTCTGCAGAATCTCCCCAAGGCAGTGGAAAGGGCCGGATCCCCCTCATCATGCTCCTCCCAGACGGCGCGAGCTCTGGTACCCAAAGAATCCATCACCTGGTTAATCTGGTGAAGAGAAGTGACCACAGGGAAACCCTCCTGATTGAGCCAAGAAGCATTGGACTCAAGAGCATCATGCACCAAGTCCAACTCGGCCTGCAAAACCCCGTTGTCACCCTGGAGAACGCTAATCTGAACCCTCATGACCCCCATGGAAGTACGCGCAGACGTGAGCGCCTCCTCACTCGCATCTAGCGCCCGTCGGAGGGCTACAATGTCCTGAGGACGACCGGTGGCAGGATCAACCAAGGCCTGGGTATATGAACGAAGAGAATCAAGCTCATCCTGGACCCGAGTCCTCTCCGCCTGCTCAGTCTCCAGCTGCTCCCGAGCCTCGGCCAAGGTCTCCTCCAGCTGTTCCTTAGCATCCTCAGAAATCTCGAGCTGCTCTCTGATGAATTCATTCATCGTGCGAAGAGTAGAGACGTTCCCCCTCTGAGCCACCAAGTCGCGGCGAAGGTTCGCCACCGCCACACTATTGTGATGCAAGGTACTCCGCAGAGACTCTACACGAGCCGCAGACGCCTCTCTCTCAGACGCCCTGGCAAGGCGTAATGATAACAGCTCTGTCTGAGCCTCCTCAAGCTCTCGCTCCAAAACTGTAACTCTCTCAGGCTGACCAGTGGAGGCTGATACCCGAAGGGAGCGAGATATCAAAGAATATGGTGCACCTGGCCGTACTGTAGGCCTGAGGGTGAAAAAGGGAGTCCACCCCTCTCTCCACTCGACAAAGTCCGAGGTAACAGAGCTATCTCCGGGCGAACCCTCCTCGATGAGGACCATCTCCGAAAGACGACCTCCCCAGATGTCCTCAATCCTGAAGAGGAGCCTCCACATATCCTCACCGGGAATGTAGTCAAAAGTCACCGCATCCAAGTCACCCAGGCGAGGCGGGTACTGAACACCGCTAAACTGACGAAGAGCAAGGCTGGGATAGTGGCCTGTACAACCCCACACCCCAGGAAGAGGCACTCCATCGAAGAGGGCACAATGAGTCCAGGGCATCCACGATGCCGGCCCCCAGGTAACCTTCCAAGCCCACCCACTCAAGGGCAGGTCAAGGAGGTATAGCGCCCAAGGCACGACTGTCGCCAGTGAAGGGAAGTGCTATCTGGACGGTCTGGCTCACCGTATGTCTCTCAAAATGATAAGGAGTCTGGAGGCGGTGGAAATGCTGCAGGTGACTGCAGAACCAGAGCTGGAAGGAGCTGTGTGCAGAACATCGGAACCCCCTCTCCCTGTCTCCTACAATAAGATAAAGACCGCACGGTCTCGCACAATATGGCAGGGATGATAGACCTGCCCTCGCTGAATACTATAGGAATGACACCCAAGTCTATCCTACCAGCGGAAGTGGGAAAGAGAAAAATACCTGCGAAGGCGATCTTGAAGGCATTGATTCGGAATTTCTTCCACCCCTTCTTGCCCACAATGAAGTCTCTAGCAAGCTTCGCCGGAAAGGCACTCCGAGAGAAGTACTTCGTCAGCAGGTCTAGAGAAATGTTGGCTTTCCGCCAAGTTTCCTCAGGTCGGGCGATCTCAGGACGTAGAACCGCAGTGGTCAAACCCAAGTATTTCTCCAAGCATCGGTTGGACCGAGGGCCCTGAATGGGTATAACCGGGGTCTCGCTGAAGGGGCTGTCTAGCTGAAGAAGCTCAGCATACTCCTCCATGGTGGGAATGAGATCCACCTCTCCGATGGAAAAGCAACAATGGGTCGGGTCCCAGAAAGAAGCAAGCGCCTCGAGCAAGCCACGATCAACTTGTAGCCGCATGAAAGGGGGAAACTTGCCAAAGATCCCCACGATATCGGCATGGTCATCCTCTCCAAGAAGAGTCCACCAATGTCTCATCCGCTCAACACGGAAATCATGGAAACGAAGCGTCACCAAGGAGTCGGGATCATTACTCGAAGAGGCCATGGACCCAAAAGACCAAAAAATGAGAAAAACGAAGAGTTTTTGGTGAAGAGGGGAGAGGAAAACTCAAAAAACGGTTGCTGGCTCGAAGGGAGAGCTGGAGTTTAAAAAGCCAAGAACTCGCGCATGACCATCATGCGCCGCGCATGACGGTCATGCGCGAGTCCCGTTGGGAATCCCAACGGCTCTTTCTCCCATGTCTCGCGAATTTGAACCTGTTCGCTCACTCCCAGAGGTCCGTTTTGCACTATATAAGGGCCATTTCGCAAGAAATCACCTATGGGAAAGTCTTGGGCGGTCCGGTGATCGAAGATTTCGAGTCAACGGACAGAAACCGGCCCGAAACCCTAGAACCGGTCCGGAGGTCAAAAGTGGGACCAAAGCTGGCCTCAAGCGGAAGCATTTGATACGATGTAATCAGGATCGACCACCCGCCAGCAGGATGGCCCGGGAACCGAGAACTAGGCTCGACAGTCAAGAACCGGCCCTGAAACCCTGGCTCAACTCAGAAACCGGGAAGTGCAAAGATGACCCGGGAATGTCACGCAGGCAAAGCCCGTGGTACACTGGGGCAAAATTTTTCAAAAGAATTTTGAAAAATTTCGAAAAGAAGTAGACCTGACTCTCTGCGAGCCGTCGTAGCCTGACACAAGGAAAGCGGAGAAAGAAATCCAGAACTCTGCATCGACCTACGTTGCCCTACACTGGGGCAAAATTTTTCTATCTTCAAGAAGCTAGAAAAATTTGTTTGACACTGCATACTGGGGCAAATTTTTCCATTTTTGTCAAGAAAAATTGGAAAAATTCGGAGAGTCATTCAAATGGGCCTCGCCTGAAGCGAGTAAGTCCCAATGATGATAGAAATGGGCCTCGAGAAGCGAGTAAGTCCCAATGATGATGGAAACGGGCCCCAAGGAGAGGTAAGCCCCGATATTTATTGAACCAGGCCTCGCGGAGGATCGAGACCCGGTATCCATACACATAACATACCCAAACACATACCCAAACACATCCATACACATATCCATGCACATAACCATAAAAGAAAACCAAAACCATCCATAAACCACAAATGTCATATATACAATAGTCAATGTCTGTACATCCCATATAAACACAAAATGTCTGGCCAGAATACAAGGCCACAAAAGAAGACAAAAGTAAACAAAAGTACATCATGAGGAAGGAGGGTCGTCAAAGAACCAGTCTCGAGAAACAGGATCACGAGGTGGCGAAGAAGAAGGCTGACCAAGACCAGACGGGTCAGCTCCGGTAACAGGAGTAATGCCCATACCCTGAAGCTGCTCCTCTAATCTCCGTACGGCGGCAGCAAGACGGGCCACCTCTGCATCTCGGGAAGCCAAATCCCTCCCTGCATCTGCACCATCTCCCCCTCTCGCTGTGTCGCCTCCGTCTGCATACTGGCCATCTCTCCCTGTACTCGGTCCATATCAGCCGTATGACGATCCACGCTGACCGACAGCTCAAGCTGGAGACGCAGTATCTCACTCTCAAGTCTCTCGATCTGCCCAGAAGACCGAATGAGATGACTGTCCATGGCCACTCCACCCATGACACGGCCACCCTCAACCTCGTGAAGAGACATCAGGGATCCCAAAGAAACTCGCTCGAACCACTCCTGGTATGGCACATCCTCTCGGACCAGACTCGGATATGCACTCACCCCTGCTATGTAGGGATCACTCGGAGCTCGCGGAATGTAGTCCTCAATAGTCATCAAGGGGGAGGGGTCTACAGGGACAACGGCCTCATCACCCAGCTGTCGTACAGTCCGCTCACCCAGCAGAAGCTCCCAAGACCGAGAGGTCCGGATCCACAGCCTCAGACGAGACAACGCTACAGCCCTAAAAACCTCAGGTCGCTGGGACAAAGCTGCAGAGTAAGGCTGGAAGATGATATCAGCATCCCTGATGCAATCAACTGTCATGCGAAGCTCAAGGAGTGTGCGAGCAGTCATCCTCTCAATCCTAGAAGAATCCCAACGCCTGGCAAGAGGAAAATCCGGGTCAGAAGCCAACGGAAGCCGACTGGGAGCGAAAGTGGGGAAGTGCTCAAAGGCCCAGAAGACGGTAAACTGCCAGAAGCCAAGAAAGCTAATCGACTCCCGACGAGAATAACGGCGCAGACCCCGGATGTAAAATCCATATGTCAAGGCACCCCAGTCATACTCCCTCAGGGTGTCGATGTCCCGGAACATACCAACAATGGGCGTGGGAACGATGGACCGGTCATTCCCGAGAAAGCAGCTGAAAATGAAGATATGCTGCCCACTGGCGATATCGTAGCTCAGTAGGAGGCTCCTCCCTATCTCTCCTCAAGACATCCGCCAGATGCCGAATCCTCACGGAAGGACGCCGGGAGCCCTCTATAGCATCACGATCAGCAAGACCCAAAATCTCCCTAGCCTCAAAGCCATCTATAGGCTCGCTAGGGGGAGCTCTCCCTCCAAAACGGATGCCCAAGATAGCGCTCCAATCTACAGGAAGCACCGCCATCTCGCAGGTACTGAGGTGGAAGGTCCCGGTGTGATGAAAGAATCTCTCTATGAAACACCACACCGCCGGGTGGTACACTGACACATAGGGGATGCTAAGGAAAGGGCCGAAGCCCAGCTCTATCAAAAACTCTCTATACTCCGGACGGGAAGCCGCCAAGAGTCTGCAAAAATCAGACCACCCACCTCGGCCAGCACTATCGGGAGGCTCCTGCACAAAATCCGAAAGAAGAATGTCAATACAGAGATTTGCAAAGACCAAGAACAAAAGAGACATATGAAAGTATGAGGGTACCTGACAGCGACGGACCAGAGAAGACGGATGAGCAAGGAGGTTCGTCAGAAGGGGCGTATCAGATATCTCAACCGCAACAGGGTAACGCGGTCGAATGCCACCCTGGGGAGGATATCTAAATCCTGGCGCAACGTAATCCTCGGGAATGGTGCCCGCAGAATCAGGAATCCCCTCAGTCCTCTGCCTCTTCAATCTCGAAGAGGGAATACCCGTCGACCTGGTATGAGGACGACGAGGTGCGGCAGAAGGAGCATCGCTGGGACCAGTGGTGACACCAGGCTGTGGAGAAGGACGAGTCGTCTCAGAAGGCCTAGCACTACGACCAATGAGACGACTCCAGGTCGAGGAGGAGGCCGAGCCGCACTAGGAGCTAAACCAGCAGCCTCGGCATCGAGCTCCGCCTGCAGGTTCCGGGCGATAGAGGCATCAAGGCGGAGTACGTACGTCCTCCATAGCATCGTACTCATCGTCCGTATCAGGAGAACTCTCAGGAGCATAAGCTACAGCCTTGCCTTTCGCAAGGCGATCGGACCGGCGATGGCCCCCGCTGCCACTACCTCGATCAGACATCTGCAAAGGACACAACAAACAATCAAAGAGTCAGAAAACTCAGGTATATCTCATTCTCGAAAAGCATAGGAAGTACACAATGATCAAAATAAGAAAAAAGGAAGGAATAATCAAACAAACAATTTTTCCTTGACCATTTGGATGAATTTCCAAAATGAGTCTAACCGTTGAAACAACCCGATTTGCAGCTTGGGTAGTCCCCAAGTCAGATCACTCCTCAACCTGTTTGGACTGAGATTCCAAACCGTTGAAACCACCCGATTTGCAGCTTGGGTAGTCCCCAAGTCAGATCACTCCTCAACCTTGTTTGGACTGAGATTCCAAACCGTTGAACCACCCGATTTGCAGCTTGGGTAGTCCCCAAGTCAGATCACCCCTCAACCTGTTTGGACTGAGATTCCAAACCGTTGAAACCACCCGATTTGCAGCTTGGGTAGTCCCCAAGTCAGATCACCCCTCAACCTGTTTGGACTGAGATTCCAAACCGTTGAACCACCCGATTTGCAGCTTGGGTAGTCCCCAAGTCAGATCACTCCTCAACCTGTTTGGACTGAGATTCCAAACCGTTGAACCACCCGATTTGCAGCTTGGGTAGTCCCCAAGTCAGATCACTCCTCAACCTGTTTGGACTGAGATTCCAAACCGTTGAAACCACCCGATTTGCAGCTTGGGTAGTCCCCAAGTCAGATCACCCCTCAACCTTGTTTGGACTGAGATTCCAAACCGTTGAAACCACCCGATTTGCAGCTTGGGTAGTCCCCAAGTCAGATCACTCCTCAACCTTGTTTGGACTGAGATTCCAAACCGTTGAACCACCCGATTTGCAGCTTGGGTAGTCCCCAAGTCAGATCACCCCTCAACTTGTTTGGACTGAGATTCCAAACCGTTGAACCACCCGATTTGCAGCTTGGGTAGTCCCCAAGTCAGATCACCCCTCAACCTGTTTGGACTGAGATTCCAAACCGTTGAAACCACCCGATTTGCAGCTTGGGTAGTCCCCAAGTCAAATCACCTCCCCAACCTGTTTGGATTCGAATTCCAAACCGTTGAACCACCCAATTTGAGACTCAAATAAATTTCAAGTCTCCAACAAAAAAACACACATTTCCCAAGTTTGTGCAAATCCCAAACTTGACCCTTAATTTTCGAAATACTAGCCTCACAAAAAAAATGCACGACGTAGTGCCCAAAAAAAAAAAATAATAATAAAAATAAATAAATAAAAATAAAAAATAAAAAAAATACATGGCAACGCAAAAAATATACACAAGCATCATAATAAACATGTTGTGTTCACCAAATTTCGTGTTTTCTCATCTCATGTGCTTCCAAGCACATGTACGTGCGCATGTGTGCCTACAAAGGTTCATTTGTACATGCACGTGTTTCTATACCAAATACATTTTTGTGAACAAACATGCTTGCTAAGTGTGTATTACATCCCCAAACATACAATGACATGTTAAACTAAAGAAAATAAAAGCAGAAGTGCACAATAAAGCAGAAGCATGGGACATAAAAAAGGAAGCAACCAATCCGACCGTTCAAAACTGAAAAGAAAGGTGGGGATGGAAAGGTGCTTACCTATAGGACGTGTAGGCGAAGACTGATCGTCAATCAGAGTCCTGGATCATAAGAAAAAGACCAAAAAGACACAAAAAGAGAATAACCCAATCAGCACATTTCGACCGTTTAAAACTGAAATAAATGGTAGGGATGGAAAGGGGCTTACTCGTGGAGCGCGTAGGCGAAGACGGCGCGTCAATCAGAGTCCCGGATAGCAAGATATGAGCAAGAAGAGTGAAAAGGGGCGAAGTGGGGTCCAGAGAGCGAAAAGGGAAAGAAAACGACAAAATGAAGGGGAAAGGCCGCGCGGGGCCTGAAGTAGTGGGACCTCGCGCAGGACCGTCATGCGCCGCGCATGATGGTCATGCGCGAGTTCCCAAAACTGCCCCGTTTCACCATTTCAAGCCCCAAATTGTTTTTTCGCATCCCGACCGATCTTCTCCAAACCCTGGAATACCCATTTGGACCCCGGAAGGACTGGCACGCAAACCGAGACAAACTGCGCGACAGCCGTAGGAGAACGCGGAAACCGAGAAAATCCGAGCGGGCAAAAATCGAGTCATTTATTCTTTGTCCAACGTTCCTTGTGCCAAGAAACGCCGAACAAAGAAGGGGCAACTGTCATAACCCCATTTTTACCCCCGGGATTTTCTCGGGTGTCGGCACGCAAAACGAGGACAGCCCGAACCAAGCCGGCCTGATCCGACGAGGGCTCATCACGCATCAAATACTCCCAAGAAGAAGGTCCGGGACACATTTCCCAAGGTTTGACCAAGTTTGACTAGGGTTGACCAAGTTTGACTAGGGTTGACCGAAGTTTGACCGAGGTTTGACCGAGCCGTTTCCAACCCGACTAGGGACCCACCGTGCCCAGAAACCCTTGAAATGTAGTCCGGGATACATTTCCAAGAGTTTGGAGAGCTTTGACCAAGTTCGACCAAGTTTGACCAAGGTTGACCAAGTTTGACCAAGGTTTGACCGGACCATTGACCAGACCAAAAACTGGATCGAACTGACCACCCCTTGACCAATGTATAGAGAATATCAAGAGCTTCGATTCCGTACTTTACGGGTCGAAAACGGACGAGAAACGAGAGAGTTGTGGCCAAAACTGCGAAAAAACGGTCCGACACTTAGCCAAATTTTGGTAAGTGTTGTTGACAAAACAGCCTATTTGGGAGGCAACGTTTGCGCAAAGATTCTCTCCGACCCGCTGCAACTTGGTCCAAGAGCCAAGACCCTTAGGCAAGAGGTTCACTTCAGCTACCACATGCAACTTTCGGATCGTCAAGAGCTCCTCCGGTCAAGCCGGAATCTCAGTCAGAAGATGACCCCTTGGCATAAGGAACATTCCGACGGCCTCCTGTTCGCAAGATCATATCTTGCGAACCCAAACTCGCCTCTGTGCAAGGCCTGTACCGTTAGAAAAGTAGGTAACGCAAGCTTTCCGACGATACCAAGATCGTCGGAATCCGACATCGGGAGCTACGTCTACCACGCGCGTGAAAACAGGCCGACAAAATAAGGTTTTGCTGAAAGTTCCGGGAATTTTCCCACCGACGTTGCCACGCTTGCGCACAGAGTCTTCCTGACTCGCAACAAGTTGATCTGCGAGCCCGGGCACATTGGAAAGAAGACACATCCATGCACGACGTGGAACTCTCGGATCGCCAAGAATTTATCGGGGCCAGCCGGAATCCCGATCGGAAAACTGCCCTCAAACGGACCAAAAACACCCCGGTGGCCTCTGTTCGCGGGGCCATATCTCACAAGTCCAAGCTCGGATTTCCGCAAATCCGGAACCTTGCAAAAAGTAGGCAGCGCAAGCTTTCCGACGGTACCAAGAACGTCAAAATCCGACATCGGGAGCTAGGTCAAATATGCGCGCGAACTGGGACAAGATTTGAGAAAAAACGCGCTGGGAGCAAAACGCATTTTTTCTCCCGGACAGCCGCCTTCGCGCGCAGAGTCTTTCCTGCTCGCAACAAGTTGATCCGCGAGCCCGGGTGCGTTGGAAAGATAATGACTCCGGCTACGACGTGGAACTCTCGGTTCGCCGATAGCATTCCCCGTTTGACCGGAATCTACATCGGAAGAGTGCACAAAAACAGCTCCGACACCCCGACTTCCGGGAGCCATAACTCCCTCGTCCGAACTCCGATTCGTGCAAACTTTATATCGTTGGAAAGAGGACGTCGAGAGCTTTCCGACGATATGCCGCATGACCCATTTTGAGTTCCGGAAGACCTCCAAAACTGCCCCCGAAAATCGGATAAAAAAGGGATACGCGCACGGAAATCGAGGAGGATTCGAGGAGCTGCTGGCGTGGAAGGATAAGACTGCCACGTGGCAGTACCACAACTCGCGCAGGACCGTCATGCGCCGCGCATGATGGTGCTGCGCGAGGCGTGCACGGTTTTCTATAAAACCGACCCCCCCCCCTCACTTCAGCACAGTTTTTGCTCGGGCACTAGGCCTCTTTAGAGCGTTAGTTTAGGCAGAAAAATAGGGGTTTTTTAGGGGGTTTTAGGAGGGGTTTTTGGGTAGTTTTAGAGAGAGAGACTCCTCTCTAGGTAATCTCTCTCTCTCTCTAAGCTCTTTCTCTCTCTCTTTTTCTTTAGGGATTTTGGGGGGTTTTTAGAGTGAGAAGCACCTATTAGGTGCTTCTCTCTCTAACCTCTCCTCATCTTCCCTCTCTCTCTCTCTCTCTCTTTCTCTTACATTTCTTTAGTTCATTTAGTTCATTTATGCTTTACTAGTTTCTTATTTGTCTATTTATTGCTTTATTTACATTTCCTTGTCATTTATTGCTTTATTTACATTTCCTTGTCATTTATTTACATTTCTAGCTTTATCGCTTTCTTTACATTTCTAGTCATTTATCGCTTTATTTACATTTTATACGCACTTGTGAATATATATGTTGTTGTGATTACCCCCCCTCCCCCGGTGTGTTTTAGTACGGCAATATTGAGTGGCTTTGGCGGCTCGCGTAAGTCCTCTAACAAAGGCCGTTGACAACCATGTTAGCCCACGAGGTCTTGACCCGAAAAATACACCGGTTTCCTCGTGTTTTAGTACGGCAAATATTGAGTAGCTTTGGCTCAGTTGCGTAAGACCTCTAACGAGGCCGTAACAACCTTGTTAGCCTACGAGGTATTTGACCCGAAAAATACATCCCCATGTGTTAAATAATTGTCATTTATCGCTTTATTTACATTTACTACGTTGTAAATATTATATTGTGAATATTGTCATTTTTCCCATTTTTTCCTTTGTGATTTGGGCGTGATAATCCCGATTGGTCGTGGTGGACTATGTAAGACCTCAAAGAGGCTTTATCCACCATACGTAATTCCATAGGCATTGGACCCATTAAAAACCCCCATGTTTAAATATTGTCATTATCGCTTTATTTACATTTACTACGTTGTAAATATTATATTGTGAATATTGTCATTTTTCCCATTTTTCCCTTTGTGATTTGGGCGTGATAATCCCGATTGGTCGTGGTGGACTATGTAAGACCTCAAAGAGGCATTAACCACCATGTAATTCCATAGGCATTGGACCCATGAAAATCCCGTGTTTTTAAAGTCCATTATTTGCTTTAAATTTATTTATCGCTTTCCGCAATGCTTTAAATACATTTATCGCTTTATTTACTTTTACGCACTTGTGAATATATTGCGTTGTTATTATCCCCGTTTCCCCGTAAAAATGGGCGTGATAATCCCGATTGGTCGTGGTGGACTATGTAAGACCTCAAAGAGGCATTACCACACATGTAATTCCATAGGGAATTGGACCCACGAAAATCCTTTGTTTAAACCCGTTATTTTCATTATTTACTACGTTGTTGTAAATATTGTCCATTTTCTTCATTATTTTGATTTGGGCATGAAAATACCAAACGGTATTGGTGGTTTTAGGTAAGTCTTTCAATAGCACTAAACCCCATGTAAATCCATGAGGCGTTGGACCCGTAAATTGCAAAACCCATTTTCAAAAAGATTTTCTCATTTAAGTCCTATTTGGCGTCGAAGGTTTGGATAAGTCTTTCAATAGCACTAAACCCTTCGTGTAAGCCCGAAAAGGCATTGAAACCCATTTTCAAAATAGATTTTTCTCATTTAAGTCCTATTTGGCGTCGAAGGTTTGGATAAGTCTTTCAATAGCACTAAACCCTTCGTGTAAGCCCGAAAAGGCATTGAAACCCCATTTTCAAAACAGATTTTTCTCATTTAAGTCCTATTTGGCGTCGAAGGTTTGGATAAGTCTTTCAATAGCACTAAACCCTTCGTGTAAGCCCGAAAAGGCATTGAAACCCCATTTTCAAAATAGATTTTCTCATTTAAGTCCTATTTGGCGTCGAAGGTTTGGATAAGTCTTTCAATAGCACCTAAACCCTTCGTGTAAGCCCGAAAAGGCATTGAAACCCATTTTCAAAATAGATTTTCTCATTTAAGTCCTATTTGGCGTCGCGAGGTTTAGGATAAGTCTTTTCAAATAGCACTAAACCCCCGTGTAAGCCCGAAAAGGCATTGAAATTCTCTTCTAAAAATTGCCTTGTTTTATTCATGTAAATCCTATGGTGGTGTCGGAGATTCGAGTAAGTCTTTCAATAGCATCGAATCCCGACCCCACGAGGTCTTGACCCTTTCCCTAAAAATTCTCATGAATTGCACCTTGCCATTTCAAATAAATGTTGCATTTATGTCATTTCATACTTATGATTGATGTGCTGCTAACATACCATGATCATCCCATATTATGTCATACTTGTGATTTATGTGCTGCGAACATGCCGTGATTACTTGTTTGAACATTTTACTTGATTTCATGCTCTTTCTTGTAATTATGTGTTGTGAATATACCGTGATTACTTGCTTGATTGTTTATCGCTTTGATATAAAAATGTGATTAAAATACACTTTGCCATGAAAACTTTAAAAAGAGTAAACATGGTAATGTGGGCGTTAGAAACGAAGGTATGAGTCCTTTACACGGGGGCGTGGCTGGTACGTGCTTTCGTGTAAGGGATTCTACACGTTCTAACTCCCATAGGATCATGGTCTAAAATTCCCCAAAGTGTGAATTAATCATCCAAAACCCCGCCATTTGACGGACCGCTTTACTCTTGGAAATCAAGGGTAAAGAGATCCCGAATATGGCACCAAAAACATTAATTGTTTGTCCCGGCACTAGGTGTTAGGATTTCAAGTATATCCTACCACCGAAATGCCCGGAAATTTAAAAGATACAAAGATAAAAGGGATGGTGAAATAAAGAGTCTAATCAAAACCGAACGAAGTCATATTGCGTTTGCCATTTTTGGTATATTCGTACGACGGAAATCGGGACATTTGTACATAATAAAAACCAACAAACTTAGGCTTAGCAAATAAAGAAAACATTAGGAAGGAGGTAACCGTTTTCTTAAACGGATGTCGTGGGGTGCCTAACACCTTCCCCACGCATAAGCAAACCCCCGAACCTATCTCTGGTTCAAGACCATTTAGTTGTAGATGTCTAAATAGGGATAAAATCTATTAGACATAGGTGCCCAATCACACCTTAAAATTTCCCATGATTGGTGGCGACTCCAAATTTGTGCTCACACGCACACACGTACACAAGTTCCCACACACACACAACTCGTATCTCGAAACGGAAAAGAGATAGAGGTCACACACAACACTCGCCAAATGGGGGTCGGTATCTAGGAAAATAAAACTTAGAATAAAAATAGAATAGGATTTTCCGCCGGTGTCGACAGGACCCCCCCGATTTTCCGGTGACCAGAGATTCAGCAAAAAAGAAAGATTGAGAGTGAAAATGAGCAAAAAAGAAAGAGTGAAAAAGAGATTGAGCAAAAAAGAAAGAGTGAGAGTGAAAATGAGAAAAAAGAAAGAGAGTCTGCAGAGAGAAAAGGAAAGACAAAAGTGAGTTTCTATGCAAGAGAGAGTGAGGTTAAGAGGGCTTTCTTTGCAGATTGCCCTATGATTCTTCTTGTCTATAAAGAGTCTTATCTTAATCTTGATGAAACAAACCAATCTCTTCCTAGTTTAGCTGTTTCTTTATTGCAAGAGTTTGAGGATGTATTCCCAGAGGAGATGCCTAATGAGTTGCCACCCATTAGAGGCATTGTCATCACCCCATTTTTACCCACAGGATTTTCTCGGGTGTCGACACGTAAAACGAGATAGCCCGGACCGAGCCAGCATGATCCGACGAAGCCTCGCCACATCAAATACTCTCAAGAAGAAGGTCCGGGACACATTTCCCAAGGTTTGACCAAATTTGACTAGGGTTGACCAAGTTTGATTAGGTTTGACCAAGTTTGACCGAAGGTTTGACCGAGGTTTGACCGAGCTGTTTCCAGCCCGACTAGGGTCCACCTTGCCCAGAAACCCTTCGAAATGTAGTCCGGGATACATTTCCAAGAGTTTGGAGAGCTTTGACCAAATTTGACCAAGTTTGACCAAGGTTGACCAAGTTTGACCAAGGTTTGACCGGACCATTGACCAGACCAAAAACTGGATCGAACTGACCACCCCTTGACCAATTCTATAGAGAATATCAAGAGCTTCGATTCCGTACTTTACGGGTCGAAAACGGACGAGAAACGAGAGAGTTGTGGCCAAAACTGCGAAAAAACGGTCCGACACTTAGCCAAATTTTTGGTAAGTATTGTTGACAAAACAGCCTATTTGGGAGGCAACGTTTGCGCAAAGATTCTCTCCGACCCGCTGCAACTTGGTCCGCGAGCCAAGACCCTTAGGCAAGAGGTTCACTTCAGCTACCACACGCATGCAACTTTCGGATCGTCAAGAGCTCCTCCGGTCAAGCCGGAATCTCAGTCAGAAGATGACCCCTTGGCATAAGGAACATTCCGACGGCCTCCTGTTCGCAAGGATCATATCTTGCGAACCCAAGCTCGCCTCTGTGCAAGGCCTGTACCGTTGAAAAGTAGGTAACGCAAGCTTTCCGACGATACCAAGATCGTCGAAATCCGACATCGGGAGCTACGTCTACCACGCGCGTGAAAACAGGCCGACGAAATAAGGCTGTGCTGAAATTTCCGGAATTTTCCCACCGACGTTGCCACGCTTGCGCACAGAGTCTTCCTGACTCGCAACAAGTTGATCTGCGAGCCCGGGCACATTGGAAAGAGGACACATCCATGCACGACGTGGAACTCTCGGATCGCCAAGAATTTATCGGGGTCAGCCGGAATCCCGATCGGAAAACTGCCCTCAAACGGACCAAAAACACCCCGGTGGACTCTGCTCGCGGGGCCATATCTCACGAGTCCAAGCTCGGATTCCCGCAAATCCGGAACCTTGCAAAAATAGGCAGCGCAAGCTTTCCGACGGTACCAAGAACGTCAAAATCCGACATCGGGAGCTAGGTCAAATATGCGCGCGAACTGGGACAAGATTTGAGAAAAAACGCGCTGGGAGCAAAACGCATTTTTTCTCCCGGACAGCCGCCTTCGCGCGCAGAGTCTTTCCTGCTCGCAACAAGTTGATCCGCGAGCCCGGGTGCGTTGGAAAGATAATGACTCCGGCTACGACGTGGAACTCTCGGTTCGCCGAAGAAGCATCCCCCGTTTGACCGGAATCTTCGCCGGAAGAAGTGCACAAAAAACAGCTCCGACACCCCGACTTCCGGGAGCCATAACTCCCTCGTCCGAACTCCGATTCGTGCAAACTTTATATCGTTGGAAAGAGGACGTCGAGAGCTTTCCGACGATATGCCGCATGACCCATTTTGAGTTCCAGAAGACCTCCAAAACTGCCCCCGAAAATCGGATAAAAAAGGGTACGCGCACGGAAATCGAGGAGGATTCGAGGAGCTGCTGGCGTGGAAGGATAAGACTGCCACGTGGCAGTACCACAACTCGCGCAGGACCGCCATCATCACGCGCCGCGCATGATGGCGCGCCCGAGGCGTGCACGGTTTTCTATAAAAAGACCGACCCCCCCCCCTCATTTGCACACGTTTTTGCTCGGGCACTAGGCCTTCTAGAGCGTTAGTTTAGGCAGAAAATAGGGGTTTAGGGGGTTTTAGGAAGGGGTTTTTGGGTAGTTTTAGAGAGAGAGACTCCTCTCTAGGTAATCTCTCTCTCTCTAAGCTCTTTCTCTCTTCTCCTCTCTCTCTTTTTTTTTCTTAGTGGAGGTGACTAGTGATGATCCCTAAAATGGGAAGGGATTCACAAGGATCCACTTGTATTTGTCTATTTAGTTCATTTATGTTCTATTTTATCTTTTTAGTTCATTATGTTCTATTTATGCTCTCCTAGTTCATTTATTGTCTTTATTGTTTTATTCTACATGTTTTTGTTATTTATTGCTTTATTTATTTGTACATTTCTGAGTAGTCATTTATCGCTTTATTTACATTTATACGCACTTGTGAATATTTATTGTGATTATCCCCTTCCCCCGGTGTGTTTTAGTACGGCAAATATTGAGTAGCTTTGGCGGCTCGCGTAAGACCTCTAACGAGGCCGTAACAACCATGTTAGCCCTACGAGGTTTGACCCGAAAAATACATCCCCATTTAAATATCTGTCATTTATCGCTTTATTTACATTTTATACGCACTTGTGAATATTTGTTGTGATTATCCCCCTTCCCCCGGTGTGTTTTAGTACGGCAAATATTGAGTAGCTTTGGCGGCTCGCGTAAGACCTCTAACGAGGCCGTAACAACCATGTTAGCCCTACGAGGTATTTGACCCGAAAAATACATCCCCATGTGTAAATATTGTCATTTATCGCTTTATTTACATTTTACCTTGTCATATTATATTGTGATTATCCCTTTCCCCGTTTTAGTACGGCAAATATTGAGTAGCTTTGGCTCAGTTGCGTAAGACCTCTAACGAGGCCGTAACAACCTTGTTAGCCTACGAGGTATTTGACCCGAAAAATACATCCCCATGTGTAAATATTGTCATTTACCGCTTTATTTACATTTACTACGTTGTGAATATTGTCATTTTCCCACTTTTTCCTTTGTGATTTGGGCGTGATAATCCCGATTGGTCGTGGTGGACTATGTAAGACCTCAAAGAGGCATTAACCACCATGTAATTCCATAGGCATTGGACCCATTAAAAATCCCCATGTTAAATATTGTCATTTATCGCTTTATTTACATTTACTACGTTGTAAATATTATATTGTGAATATTCCGTTTTCCCATTTTTCCCCTTTGTGATTTGGGCGTGATAATCCCGATTGGTCGTGGTGGACTATGTAAGACCTCAAAGAGGCTTTATCCACCATACGTAATTCCATAGGCATTGGACCCATTAAAAATCCCCATAGTTTAAATAATGTCATTTATCGCTTTATTTACATTTATTCCGTACTTGTAAATATTGTCATTTTCTCCCTTTCTCTTTGTGATTTGGGCGTGATAATCCCGATTGGTCGTGGTGGACTATGTAAGACCTCAAAGAGGCATTAACCATCACGTAATTCCATAGGGAATTGGACCCACGAAAATCCTTTGTTTAAACCCCGTTATTTTCATTATTTACTATTGTCCATATTTCCTTCCATTATTTTGATTTGGGCATGAAAATACCAAACGGTATTGGTGGTTTTAGGTAAGTCTTTCAATAGCACTAAACCCCATGTAAATCCATGAGGCGTTGGACCCGTAAATTGCAAACCCATTTTCAAATAGATTTTCTCATATAAGTCCTATTTGGCGTCGAAGGTTTGGATAAGTCTTTCAATAGCACCAACCCTTCGTGTAAGCCCGAAAAGGCATTGAAACCCCGTTTTCAAATAGATTTTCCTCATAAGTCCTATTTGGCGTCGAAGGTTTGGATAAGTCTTTCAATAGCACCAACCCTTCGTGTAAGCCCGAAAAGGCATTGAAACCCATATTTTCAAATAGATTTTCTCATATAAGTCCTATTTGGCGTCGAAGGTTTGGATAAGTCTTTCAATAGCACCAACCCTTCGTGTAAGCCCGAAAAGGCATTGAAACCCCGTTTTCAAATAGATTTTCACTCATATAAGTCCTATTTGGCGTCGAAGGTTTGGATAAGTCTTTCAATAGCACCAACCCTTCGTGTAAGCCCGAAAAGGCATTGAAACCCCGTTTTCAAATAGATTTTCTCATTTAAGTCCTATTTGGCGTCGAAGGTTTGGATAAGTCTTTCAATAGCACCAACCCTTCGTGTAAGCCCGAAAAGGCATTGAAACCCCATTTTCAAAAATGATTTTCTCATATAAGTCCTATTTGGCATCGAAGGTTTGGATAAGTCTTTCAATAGCACCAACCCTTCGTGTAAGCCCGAAAAGGCATTGAAACCCCGTTTTCAAATGATTTTCATCATTAAGTCCTATTTGGCGTCGGAAGGTTTGGATAAGTCTTTCAATAGCACCAACCCTTCGTGTAAGCCCGAAAAGGCATTGAAACCCTCTTTTTAGATTGTTTTGTTTATTCATGTAAATCCTATGGTGGTGTCGGGATCCGAGTAAGTCTTTCAATAGCATCGAATCCCGACCCCACGAGGTCTTGACCCTTTCCTTAAAAATTCTTGTGTTCATAATAAATTGCACTTTGCATTAAGCATTATATTCATGCCAACCCATATTTGTCATCTTCATTCATTTTCATGATATATGTGTTGCGACTATGCCATGACTATTTGCTTGGATGTTTGCCGTTTTACCGTCTTGATACTTGCTTGATTGTTTATTGCTTTGATATAAAAATGTGATTAAAATACACTTTGCCATGAAAACTTTAAAAAGAGTAAACATGGTAATGTGGGCGTTAGAAACGAAGTTGGTGCAACCCAAACGGCTCGCCCTGGCGAAGGTATGAGTCCTTTACACGGGGGCGTGGCTGGTACGTGCTTTCGTGTAAGGGATTCTACACGTTCTAACTCCCATAGGATCATGGTCTAAAATTCCCCAAAGTGTGAATTAATCATCCAAAACCCCGCCATTTGACGGACCGCTTTACTCTTGGAAATCAAGGGTAAAGAGATCCCGAATATGGCACAAAAACATTAATTGTTTGTCCCGGCACTAGGTGTTAGGATTTCAAGTATATCCTACCACCGAAATGCCCGGAAATTTAAAAGATACAAAGATAAAGGGATGGTGAAATAAAGAGTCTAATCAAAACCGAATGAAGGTCAAATTGCGTTTGCCATTTCTTGGTATATCGCTACGACGGAAATTCGGGACATTTGTACATAATAAAAACCAACAAACTTAGGCTTAGCAAATAAAGAAAACATTAGGAAGGAGGTAACCGTTTTCTTAAACGGATGTCGTGGGAACCTCTTTTCTTTTTATTTTCCTAGATACCGACCCCCATTTGGCGAGTGTTGTGTGTGTTCTCTATCTCTTTTCCGTTTCGAGATACGAGTTGTGTGTGTGTGGGAACTTGTGTACGTGTGTGCGTGTGAGCACAAATTTGGAGTCGCCACCAACCATGGGAAATTTTAAGGTGTGATTGGGCACCTATGTCTAATAGATTTTATCTTATTTAGACATTTACAACTAAATGGTCTTGAACCAGAGATAGGTTCGGGGGTTTGCTTATGCGTGGGGAAGGTGTTAGGCACCCCACGACATCCGTTTAAGAAAACGGTTACCTCCTTTCTAAGTGTTTTCTCTTTTATTTGCTAAGCCTAAGGTTTGTTGGTTTTTATTATGTACAAATGTCCCAAATTTCCGTCGAGCAATATACCAAAAATGGCAAATGCGTTTTGACCTCATTCGGTTTTGATTAGACTCTTTATTTCACCATCCCTTTTATCTTTGTATCTTTTAAATTTCCGGGCATTTCGGTGGTAGGATATACTTGAAATCCTAACACCTAGTGCCGGGACAAACAATTAATGTTTTTGTGCCATATTCGGGATCTCTTTACCCTTGATTTCCAAGAGTAAAGCGGTCCGTCAAATGGCGGGGTTTTGGATGATTAATTCACACTTTGGGGAATTTTAGACCATGATCCTATGGGAGTTAGAACGTGTAGAATCCCTTACACGAAAGCACGTACCAGCCACGCCCCCGTGTAAAGGACTCATACCATGGTGTCCAAAAGCCAGGGCGACCGTTGCCCTTGGATTGCACCAACTTCGTTTCTAACGCCCACATTACCATGTTTACTCTTTTTAAAGTTTTCATGGCAAAGTGTATTTTAATCACATTTTTATATCAAAGCAATAAACAATCAAGCAAGTATCAAGACGGTAAAATGGTAAAACATTCAAACAAATAATCATGGCATGTTCGCAGCACATAAATCATAAGAATGAATGAGTATGGAATGATCACGGCATGTTTGCAGCACATAAATCATAAGAAGTTCAAATGAGTAATCATGGCATGTTCGCAGCGCATAAATTACTAAAATGACAAGTATGGGATGATCATGGCATGTTAGCAGCACATCAATCATAAGTATGAAATGACATAAATGCAACACTTAATCGAAATGTAATTTCATGAGAATTTTTAGGGAAAGGGTCAAGACCTCGTGGGGTCGGGATTCGATGCTATTGAAAGACTTACTCGGAATCCTCGACACCACCATAGGATTTACATGAATAAAACAAAACAATTTAAAGAGGGTTTCAATGCCTTTTCGGGCTTACACGAAGGGTTGGTGCTATTGAAAGACTTATCCAAACCTTCGACGCCAAATAGGACTTAAATGAGAAAATCTATTTGAAAATGGGGTTTCAATGCCTTTTCGGGCTTACACGAAGGGTTGGTGCTATTGAAAGACTTATCCAAACCTTCGACGCCAAATAGGACTTAAATGAGAAAATCTATTTGAAAATATGGGTTTCAATGCCTTTTCGGGCTTACACGAAGGGTTGGTGCTATTGAAAGACTTATCCAAACCTTCGATGCCAAATAGGACTTATATGGTGAAAATCATTTTGAAAAAGGGGTTTCAATGCCTTTTCGGGCTTACACGAAGGGTTGGTGCTATTGAAAGACTTATCCAAACCTTCGACGCCAAATAGGACTTAAATGAGAAAATCTATTTGAAAATATGGGTTTCAATGCCTTTTCGGGCTTACACGAAGGGTTGGTGCTATTGAAAGACTTATCCAAACCTTCGACGCCAAATAGGACTTAAATGAGAAAATCTATTTGAAAATGGGGTTTCAATGCCTTTTCGGGCTTACACGAAGGGTTGGTGCTATTGAAAGACTTATCCAAACCTTCGACGCCAAATAGGACTTAAATGAGAAAATCTATTTGAAAATGGGTTTGCAATTTACGGGTCCAACGCCTCATGGATTTACATGGGGTTTAGTGCTATTGAAAGACTTACCTAAAACCACCAATACCGTTTGGTATTTTCATGCCCAAATCAAAATAATGAAATATGAACAATATTTACAACAACGTAGTAAATAATGTAAATAACGGGGTTTGAAACAAGAGGATTTTGTGGGTCCAATCCTATGGGATTACATGGTGGTTAATGCCTCTTTGAGGTCTTAAATAATCCACCACGACCAATCGGGATTATCACGCCCAAATCACAAAAGGAAAAGGGGAGAAATTGACAATATTCACAAGTACGTAATAAATGTAAATAAAGCGATAAATGACAATATTTAAAACGGAGGGATTTTTAATGGGTCCAATGCCTATGGAATTACGTGGTGGTTAAAGCCTCTTTGAGGTCTTACATAGTCCACCACGACCAATCGGGATTATCACGCCCAAATCACAAAGGGGAAAAATGGGGGATATTCACAATATAATATTCGCAACGTAGTAAAATTAAATAAAGCGCTAAATGACAATATTTAACACATGGGGGTTTCTAGTGGGTCCAATGCCTATGGGATTACGTGGTGGTTAAAGCCTCTTTGAGGTCTTACATAGTCCACCACGACCAATCGGGATTATCACGCCCAAATTACAAAGGGAAAAGAGGAGAAAATGACAATATTCACAAGTACGTAATAAATGTAAATAAAGCGATAAATGACTTTAAAACGGAGGGTTTTTAATGGGTCCAATGCCTATGGGATTACGTGGTGGTTAAAGCCTCTTTGAGGTCTTACATAGTCCACCACGACCAATCGGGATTATCACGCCCAAATCACAAAGGGGAAAAATGGGGGATATTCACAATATAATATTCGCAACGTAGTAAAAGTAAATAAAGCGATAAATGACAATATTTACACATGGGGATGTATTTTTCGGGTCAAATACCTCGTAGACTAACATGGTTGTTACGGCCTCGTCAGAGGTCTTACGCACTCCGCCAAAGCTACTCAATATTTGCCGTACTAAAATACGGGGAATGGGATAATCACAATATAATATTCACAAGTGCATAGGAAATGTAAATAAAGCGATAAATGACAATATTTACACATGGGGATGTATTTTTCGGGTCAAATACCTCGTAGACTAACATGGTTGTTACGGCCTCGTTAGAGGTCTTACGCACTCCGCCAAAGCTACTCAATATTTGCCGTACTAAAATACGGGGAAGGGGATAATCACAATATAATATTCACAAGTGCATAGGAAATGTAAATAAAGCGATAAATCTACTCAGATCTACAAATAATAGCAATAAATAACTCAGATCTACAAATAATAGCAATAAATAACTCAGATCTACAAATAATGGCAATAACAAGATAATAAATGGACTAGGAAAGCATAAATCATGTATAAATGGACTAAAAAGCATAAATATAACATAAATGAACTAACAAATCTAAACTAAAGTGGATCCTTGTGAATCCCTTCCCATTTTAGGGATCATCACTAGTCACTTCCACTAAGAAAAGAGAAAAAAAAGAGAGAGAGGAGGAGGGAGAAAGAGCTTAGAGAGAGAGAGTACCTAGAGAGGAGTCTCTGTCGACACCGGCGGAAAATCTTTAAGTTCCCCTAAACCCCCATTTTTGTCTACCTCTATCTCTTTTCCGTTTCGAGATACGAGTTGTGTGTGTGTGGGAACTTGTGTACGTGTGTGCGTGTGAGCACAAATTTGGAGTCGCCACCAATCATGGGAAATTTTAAGGTGTGATTGGGCACCTATGTCTAATAGATTTTACCCTATTTAGACATCTACAACTAAATGGTCTTGAACCAGAGATAGGTTCGGGGGTTTGCTTATGCGTGGGGAAGGTGTTAGGCACCCCACGACATCCGTTTAAGAAAACGGTTACCTCCTTCCTAATGTTTTCTTTTATTTGCTAAGCCTAAGTTTGTTGGTTTTTATTATGTACAAATGTCCCGATTTCCGTCGTAGCGATATACCAAAGAATGGCAAACGTAATATGACTTCGTTCGGTTTTGATTAGACTCTTTATTTCACCATCCCTTTATCTTTGTATCTTTTAAATTTCCGGGCATTTCGGTGGTAGGATATACTTGAAATCCTAACACCTAGTGCCGGGACAAACAATTAATGTTTTTGGTGCCATATTCGGGATCTCTTTACCCTTGATTTCCAAGAGTAAAGCGGTCCGTCAAATGGCGGGGTTTTGGATGATTAATTCACACTTTGGGGAATTTTAGACCATGATCCTATGGGAGTTAGAACGTGTAGAATCCCTTACACGAAAGCACGTACCAGCCACGCCCCCGTGTAAAGGACTCATACCTTCGTTTCTAACGCCCACATTACCATGTTTACTCTTTTTAAAGTTTTCATGGCAAAGTGTATTTTAATCACATTTTTATATCAAAGCAATAAACACTCAGACAAGTAATCACGGCATGTTCGCAGCACATAAATCACAAGAATGAGCATGGCATCAAAGTGGTAAAACATTCAATCAAATAATCACGGCATGTTCGCAGCACATAAATTACAAGAATGAATGAGTATGGAATGATCACGGCATGTTTGCAGCACATAAATCATAAGAAGTTCAAATGAGTAATCACGGCATGTTCGCAGCGCATAAATTACTAAAATGACAAGTATGGGATGATTATGGCATGTTGGTAGCATATCAATGAACACAACACTTAATCGAAATGTATTTCATGAGAATTTTTAGGGAAAGGGTCAAGACCTCGTGGGGTCGGGATTCGATGCTATTGAAAGACTTACTCGGATCCCGACACCACCATAGGATTTACATGAATGAACAAAACAATCTAAAAAGAGGGTTTCAATGCCTTTTCGGGCTTACACGGAGGGTAGGTGCTATTGAAAGACTTATCCAAACCTCCGACGCCAAATAGGACTTAAATGAGAAAATCTATTTGAAAATGGGGTTTCAATGCCTTTTCGGGCTTACACGAAGGGTTGGTGCTATTGAAAGACTTATCCAAACCTTCGACGCCAAATAGGACTTATATGAGGAAAATCTATTTGAAAATGGGGTTTGCAATTTACGGGTCCAACGCCTCATGGATTTACATGGGGTTTAGTGCTATTGAAAGACTTACCTAAAACCGCCAACACCGTTTGGTATTTTCATGCCCAAATCAAAATAATGAAAAATGGACAATATTTACAACAACGTAGTAAATAATGAAAATAACGGGGTTTAAACAAAGGATTTTCGTGGGTCCAATTCCTATGGAATTACATGGTGGATAATGCCTCTTTGAGGTCTTACATAGTCCACCACGACCAATCGGGATTATCACGCCCAAATCACAAAGGGAAAAATGGGGGAAAATTGACAATATTCACAATATAATATTTACAACGTAGTAAATGTAAATAAAGCGATAAATGACAATATTTAAACATGGGGGTTTTTAATGGGTCCAATGCCTATGGAATTACGTGGATGGTTAATGCCTCTTTGAGGTCTTACATAGTCCACCACGACCAATCGGGATTATCACGCCCAAATCACAAAGGAAAAAATGGGAAAATGACAATATTCACAATATAATATTTACAACGTAGTAAATGTAAATAAAGCGATAAATGACGTTATTTAACACATGGGGATGTATTTTTCGGGTCAAATACCTCGTAGGCTAACAAGGTTGTTACGGCCTCGTTAGAGGACTTACGCAACTGAGCCAAAGCTACTCAATATTTGCCGTACTAAAACACGAGGAAACCGGTGTATTTTTCGGGTCAAGACCTCGTGGGCTAACATGGTTGTCAACGGCCTTTGTTAGAGGACTTACGCGAGCCGCCAAAGCCACTCAATATTGCCGTACTAAAACACACCGGGGGAGGGGGGGGATAATCACAACAAATATTCACAAGTGCGTATAAAATGTAAATAAAGCGATAAATGATAAATGACTAAAGACTAAAATGTAAATAAAGCAATAAATGACAAGGAAATGTAAATAAAGCAATAAATGACAAGGAAATGTAAATAAAGCAATAAATAGACAAGGAAATGTAAATAAAGCAATAAATGAGACAAGGAAATGTAAATAAAGAATAAATGAACTGTAAAGAATAGAGAGAGAGAGAGAGAGAGGGAGTGGGAAGATGAGGAGAGGTTAGAGAGAGAAGCACCTAAGTAGGATGCTTCTCACTCTAAAAACCCCCCAAAATCCCTAGAGAGAGAAAGAGCTTAGAGAGAGAGAGAGATTACCTAGAGAGGAGTCTCTCTCTCTAAAACTACCCAAAAACCCCTTCCTAAAACCCCCTAAAACCCCTATTTCTGCCTAATTCTAACGCTCAAGAAGTGCCTAGAGCCCGAGCCAAAAACTGTGTGCAAATGAGGGGGGGGGAGGCTTTATTTATAGGGGGGCGTGCACGCGGGGCGCGCCATGATGCGCGGCGCATGCGGTCCTGCGTGAGTTGGTGGCGCGCCTCGCGTGCACGCCTCCCGAGACAGCTGTCTGCATCCTTCCTCGATTCTCGCGCGCGTATTCTTTTTTTGATCCGATTTTCGGAGGGCAGTTTTGGAGGTCTTCTGGAACTCAAAATGGGTCATGCAGCATATCGTCCGGAAAGCTCTCGACGTCCTCTTTCCAACGGTATAAAGTTTGCTTGAATCGGAGTTCGGACGAGGAGAGTTATGGCTCCCGGAAGTCGGGGTATCGGAGCTGTTTTCGTGCACTTTTCCGGTGAAGATTCCGATCAAACGGGGGATGCTTTCGGCGAACCGAGAGTTCCACGACGTAGCCTGGAGTCATTATCTTTCCAACGCACCCGGGCTCGCGGATCAACTTGTTGCGAGCAGGAAAGACTCTGCGCGCGAAGGCGGCTGTCCGGGAGGAAAAATGCGTTTTGCTCCCAGCGCGTTTTTTTCAAATCTTGTCCCAGTTCGTTCGCGCACATATTTGACCTAGCTCCCGATGTCGGATTTTCGACGTTCTTGGTACCGTCGGAAAGCTTGCGCTGCCTATTTTTGCAAGGTTCCGGATTCGCGGAAATCCGAGCTTGGACTTGTGAGATATGGCCCCGCGAGCAGAGTTCCACCGGGGTGTTTTTGGTCCGTTTGAGGGCAGTTTTCCGATCAGGATTCCGGCTCGACCCCGATAAATTCTTGGCGATCCGAGAGTTCCACGTCGTGCATGGATGTGTCTTCTTTCCAATGTGCCCGGGCTCGCAGATCAACTTGTTGCGAGTCAGGAAGACTCTGTGCGCAAGCGTGGCAACGTCGGTGGGAAAATTCCGGAAATTTCAGCACAGCCTTATTTCGTCGGCCTCACGCGCGTTTAGCTCACACGCGTGGTAGAGACGATCGATTGGTATCGTCGGAAAGCTTGCGCTACCTACTTTTCAACGGTACAGGCCTTTGACCTTTCGTGCCATAAATTCCGGAATACTGTCGACACCGGCGGAAAATTCCTTACTTTATTCTAAAGTATTTATTTTTGATTTCCCTAGATACCGACCCCCATTTGGCGAGTGTTGTGTGTGTTCCTCTATCTCTTTTCCGTTTCGAGATACGAGTTGTGTGTGTGTGGGAACTTGTGTACGTGTGTGCGTGTGAGCACAAATTTGGAGTCGCCACCAATCATGGGAAATTTTAAGGTGTGATTGGGCACCTATGTCTAATAGATTTTACCCTATTTAGACATCTACAACTAAATGGTCTTGAACCAGAGATAGGTTCGGGGGTTTGCTTATGCGTGGGGAAGGTGTTAGGCACCCCACGACATCCGTTTAAGAAAACGGTTACCTCCTTCCTAATGTTTTCTTTATTTGCTAAGCCTAAGTTTGTTGGTTTTTATTATGTACAAATGTCCCGATTTCCGTCGTACGATATACCAAAAATGGCAAACGTAATATGACTTCGTTCGGTTTTGATTAGACTCTTTATTTCACCATCCCTTTTATCTTTGTATCTTTTAAATTTCCGGGCATTTCGGTGGTAGGATATACTTGAAATCCTAACACCTAGTGCCGGGACAAACAATTAATGTTTTTGGTGCCATATTCGGGATCTCTTTACCCTTGATTTCCAAGAGTAAAGCGGTCCGTCAAATGGCGGGGTTTTGGGATGATTAATTCACACTTTGGGGAATTTTAGACCATGATCCTATGGGAGTTAGAACGTGTAGAATCCCTTACACGAAAGCACGTACCAGCCACGCCCCCGTGTAAAGGACTCATACCTTCGTTTCTAACGCCCACATTACCATGTTTACTCTTTTTAAAGTTTTCATGGCAAAGTGTATTTTAATCACATTTTTATATCAAAGCGATAAACAATCAAGCAAGTAATCACAAGTATGACAAAATGGGATAATCATGGTATGTTAGCAGTACATCAATCATAAGTATGAAATGACATAAATGCAACATTTATTTGAAATGACAAAGGTGCAATTCATGAGAATTTTTAAGGTAAAGGGTCAAGACCTCGTGGGGTCGGGATTCGATGCTATTGAAAGACTTACTCGGATCCCGACACCACCATAGGATTTACATGAATAAACAAAACAATTTAAAAAGAGGGTTTCAATGCCTTTTCGGGCTTACACGGAAGGGTTGGTGCTATTGAAAGACTTATCCAAACCTCCGACGCCAAATAGGACTTAAATGAGAAAATCTATTTGAAAATGGGTTTCAATGCCTTTTCGGGCTTACACGAAGGGTTGGTGCTATTGAAAGACTTATCCAAACCTTCGACGCCAAATAGGACTTATATTGAAAATCATTTGAAAACGGGGTTTCAATGCCTTTTCGGGCTTACACGAAGGGTTGGTGCTATTGAAAGACTTATCCAAACCTTCGACGCCAAATAGGACTTAAATGAGGAAAATCTATTTGAAAACGGGGTTTCAATGCCTTTTCGGGCTTACACGAAGGGTTGGTGCTATTGAAAGACTTATCCAAACCTTCGACGCCAAATAGGACTTATATGAGAAAATCTATTTGAAAACGGGGTTTCAATGCCTTTTCGGGCTTACACGAAGGGTTGGTGCTATTGAAAGACTTATCCAAACCTTCGACGCCAAATAGGACTTATATGAGAAAATCTATTTGAAAACGGGGTTTCAATGCCTTTTCGGGCTTACACGAAGGGTTGGTGCTATTGAAAGACTTATCCAAACCTTCGACGCCAAATAGGACTTAAATGAGAAAATCTATTTGAAAATGGGGTTTCAATGCCTTTTCGGGCTTACACGAAGGGTTGGTGCTATTGAAAGACTTATCCAAACCTTCGACGCCAAATAGGACTTATATGGTGAAAATCTATTTGAAAATGTTTGCAATTTACGGGTCCAACGCCTCATGGATTTACATGGGGTTTAGTGCTATTGAAAGACTTACCTAAAACCGCCAACACCGTTTGGTATTTTCATGCCCAAATCAAAATAATGCAATATGAACAATATTTACAACAACGTAGTAAATAATGTAAATAACCGGCTTTGGAAAAGAGTATTTTCGTGGGTCCAACACCGTATGGATTTACATGGGGTTTAGTGCTATTGAAAGACTTACCTAAAACCACCAACACCGTTCGGCATTTTCATGCCCAAATCAAAATAATGAAAAATGGACAATATTTACAACAACGTAGTAAATAATGAAAATAACGGGGTTTAAACAAAGGATTTTCGTGGGTCCAATTCCTATGGAATTACATGGTGGTTAATGCCTCTTTGAGGTCTTACATAGTCCACCACGACCAATCGGGATTATCACGCCCAAATCACAAGGGAAGAAAAATGGGAAAACGACAATATCCACAATATAATATTTACAACGTAGTAAATGTAAATAAAGCGATAATGACAATATTTAAACATGGGGGTTTTTAATGGGTCCAATGCCTATGGAATTACGTGGTGGTTAATGCCTCTTTGAGGTCTTACATAGTCCACCACGACCAATCGGGATTATCACGCCCAAACCACAAAGGAAAGAAAAATGGGAAAATGACAATATCCACAATATAATATTTACAACGTAGCAAATGTAAATAAAGCGATAAATGACGTTATTTAACACATGGGGATGTATTTTTCGGGTCAAATATCTCGTAGGCTAACAAGGTTGTTACGGCCTCGTTAGAGGACTTACGCAACTGAGCCAAAGCTACTCAATATTTGCCGTACTAAAACACGAGGAAACCGGTGTATTTTTCGGGTCAAGACCTCGTGGGCTAACATGGTTGTCAACGGCCTTTGTTAGAGGACTTACGCGAGCCGCCAAAGCCACTCAATATTGCCGTACTAAAACACACCGGGGGAGGGGGGGGATAATCACAACAAATATTCACAAGTGCGTATAAAATGTAAATAAAGCGATAAATGACTAGAAATGTAAAGAAAGCGATAAATGACTAGAAATGTAAAGAAAGCAATAAATGACAAGGAAATGTAAATAAAGCAATAAATGACAAGGAAATGTAAATAAAGCAATAAATGACAAGGAAATGTAAATAAAGCAATAAATGGACAAATAAGAAACTAGTAAAGCATGAATGAAATAAATGAACTAAAGAATGTAAGAGAAAGAGAGAGAGAGAGAGAGAGAGGAGTGGGAAGATGAGGGGAGGTTAGAGAGAGAAGCACCTAATAGGTGCTTCTCACTCTAAAAACCCCCCAAAATCCCTAAAGAAAAAGAAGAGGAGAGAAAGAGCCTAGAGAGAGAGAGAGATTACCTAGAGAGGAGTCTCTCTCTCTAAAACTACCCCAAAAACCCCCTCCTAAAACCCCCTAAACCCCTATTTTCTGCCTAAACTAAGCTCTAGAAGGCCTAGTGCCCGAGCAAAAACTATGTGCAAATGAGGGGGGGGAGGGTCGGTTTTATAGAAAACCGTGCACGCCTCGCGCAGCACCATCATGCGCGGCGCATGACGGTCCTGCGCGAGTTGTGGTACTGCCACGTGGCAGTCTTATCCTTCCACGCCAGCAGCCCCTCGAATCCTCCTCGATTTCCGTGCGCGTACCCTTTTTTATCCGATTTTCGGGGGCAGTTTTGGAGGTCTTCTGGAACTCAAACTGGGTCATGCGGCATATCGTCGGAAAGCTCTCGACGTCCTCTTTCCTAACGATATAAAGTTTGCACGAATCGGAGTTCGGACGAGGGAGTTATGGCTCCCGGAAGTCGGGGTATCGGAGCTGTTTTCGTGCACTCTTCCGGCGAAGATTCCGATCAAACGGGGGATGCTTTCGGCGAACCGAGAGTTCCACGACGTAGCCGGAGTCATTATCTTTCCAACGCACCCGGGCTCGCGGATCAACTTGTTGCGAGCAGGAAAGACTCTGCGCGCGAAGGCGGCTGTCCGGGAGAAAAAATGCGTTTTGCTCCCAGCGCGTTTTTTCTCAAATCTTGTCCCAGTTCGCGCGCATATTTGACCTAGCTCCCGATGTCGGATTTTGACGTTCTTGGTACCGTCGGAAAGCTTGCGCTGCCTATTTTTGCAAGGTTCCGGATTCGCGGGAATCCGAGCTTGGACTCGTGAGATATGGCCCCGCGAGCAGAGTCCACCGGGGTGTTTTTGGTCCGTTTGAGGGCAGTTTTCCGATCAGGATTCCGGCTGACCCCGATAAATTCTTGGCGATCCGAGAGTTCCACGTCGTGCATGGATGTGTCCTCTTTCCAATGTGCCCGGGCTCGCAGATCAACTTGTTGCGAGTCAGGAAGACTCTGTGCGCAAGCGCGGCAACGTCGGTGGGAAAATTCCGGAAATTTCAGCACAGCCTTATTTCGTCGGCCTGTTTTCACGCGCGTGGTAGACGTAGCTCCCGATGTCGGATTCCGACGATCTTGGTATCGTCGGAAAGCTTGCGATACCTACTTTTTAACGGTACAGGCCTTGCACAGAGGCGAGCTTGGGTTCGCGAGATATGATCCTGCGAACGGAGGCCGTCGGAATGTTCCTTATGCCAAGGGGTCAACTTTTGACTGAGATTCCGGCTTGACCGGAGGAGCTCTTGACGATCCGAAAGTTGCGTGTGGTAGCTGAAGTGAACCTCTTGCCTAAGGGTCTTGGCTCGCGGACCAAGTTGCAGCGGGTCGGAGAGAATCTTTGCGCAAACGTTGCCTCCCAAATAGGCTGTTTTGTCAACAATACTTACCAAAAATTTGGCTAAGTATCGGACCGTTTTTTCGCAGTTTTGGCCACAACTCTCTCGTTTCTCGTCCGTTTTCGACCCGTAAAGTACGGAATCGAAGCTCTTGATATTCTCTATACCTTGGTCAAGGGGTGGTCAGTTCGATCCAGTTTTTGGTCTGGTCAATAGTCCGGTCAAACCTTGGTCAAACTTGGTCAACCTTGGTCAAACTTGGTCGGATTTGGTCAAAGCTCTCCAAACTCTTGGAAATGTACCCCGGACTTCATTTCAAGGGTTTCTGGGCAAGGCGGACCCTAGTCGGGCTGGAAACAGCTCGGTCAAACCTCGGTCAAACTTCGGTCAACCCTAGTCAAACTTGGTCAAACCTTGGGAAATGTGTCTCGGACCTTCTTCTTGGGAGTATTTGATGCGGAGAGCCCTCGTCGGATCAGACCGGCTTGGTTCGGGCTGTCTCGTTTTGCGCGCCGACACTCGAGAAAATCCCGGGGGTAAAAATGGGGTTATGACAGTTGCCCCTTCTTTGTTCGGCGTTTCTTGGCACAAGGAACGTCGGACAAAGAATAAATGACTCGATTTTTGCCCGCTCGGATTTTCTCGGTCTCCGCGTACTCCTACGGCTGTCGCGTAGTTCGTCTCGGTTTGCGTGCCAGTCCTTCCGGAGTCCAAATGGGCATTCCAGGGCTTGGAGAAGATCGGTCGGGATGCGAAAAGACGATTCGGGGCTTGAAATGGTGAAACGGGGCAGTTTTGGGAACTCGCGCATGACCATCATGCGCGGCGCATGACGGTCATGCGCGAGGT